>CM056737.1:59040326-59665326 GCA_029844215.1 Przewalskia tangutica
ATTGATCTGTATTTTATACACACTTTTCGAGTCATTTTTAGTTAGTATTTTACTCATTTTGTTTATGTTTAGTATAGTATTAGGGTCGCTTTTCCTCTCTTTTGTGTCACAAGTAAATGGAGAAATGACAAAAGGAGATGAAATGAGCATAAATGAGATGAAAGTGCACAATAAAAGGGCAAAGAAACGAAGTCTAAGAAGTTCCGAAAGTATAGATGAGATCGACGGGTCCTGATTAAAAAGGACGAATTAAACGAAAATCCGCCAGAAAATGCTTCAGCGCCGCTGAGTTGCCAAGATACTGGCGCTGAATGTTCCGAAAGTTGATTTCGCAGGCCGCGCCGTGGCACCCAATCTCGTGGCCACTAAGACCGACGCAGATTTTTGACGTTTTGGACCGAATTTGACACGTTTTCAGGGTCCAAAAGGGATGACTTTTCCTACCTACATAATCCCTAACTCTTGACCTAAAGGATTCTGGGGCTATATATATTCTCTACATCATTCTCTAGAGGGGGGAGTCATTCATCATTGTACATACAACAGAACTTAGGAGGCTAAGATTAGAGGCTTTTCAAGTATTTTGTTTTCTTTCTTTTGCTTTGTTTATTTCTACATGTATGGAGATTATATTAGTTCTTAACATGACTATGACTAGGAGCTAATTACTTTGTTAGGGATTTTCTTGTGATTCCCTTGAAACTCTTATTCATGAATTAATACATTAGTTGATTTCTTCTTCACTTGCTTAAGATTTATTCAATAATTGTTTCGATTGCTTGATAATTAATTGATCACTAGTTATCATCACTTACATGAGTTCTAATCGAAATTCGAAATGGAAGACTGTGAATATGCTATAGTTGAATAAACATAGGTTTAAATCGTGACTAAAGTAATTCGATACTTGTGTAGCTTAATAAAGTTATTGACTTAATCCTCCTTTGTAGTCAATCTTGTCATCGCAAGATGTATGGTTCTCCATCGGGTCGAGTGTTTATATTACCTTAACAGGAGTATAAAACGACTTAGTTAACTTGCTATCTTAACGCAGGAAGAAGTCAGTTTTTAATTGTATTAAAGATTGAATAAAGTGGATAGTCGATGATCTCGAAGCCCTAATTATCCGTCATAACTCATTTAAAACAAAGAATTTTCATAATTAGTTAATTTCGCATTATTAGTCTAGAATTCTAAACCAATTAACGTTAACCAAATAGAAACTAAAGCATAGATAATCTACATTTGAAAATCACCGAGACTATATTCGGCCTTACCTGCACTATATTACTTCAGACGATACGCACTTGCGCTTATCGTGTATAAATCGAACATCAACCATCATAAGAGGTGTTGCCGTTTGGGGATCGCCAACGTCGGGTGAATTAAAGCGATTGTTGATCGCCATTGTCGGGCGCGATTGTCGCGACAGGCGAGATATCATTCTCGCTGAACGCCGCGTACAGCAGCAGAATCTGCCAGAGCTTTCTGACTCTTTCATGTTTAAGGAAAAGCTCACATCGCTAAGCTTTTCATGTAGTTCTTCATACGTGATAGCCGTGTCACGCAGCACGGATTGCACCGAGATCTCGCTGCACTCCCGACCTAAACCACTCGTGACTTTAACAATAAGTTCGTAGCTCATGCATCGGGCACCAGCAGCAGATAGTTCATCGGAAATAGATCGATTCGGCCGCAAATAACCAAAGGATCGTTGGGAGTTCGCGAGTCTCGCAAGCCGATCGCTAAGACTGAAAATTCTGGTTGGGACTTGTTCTCATACGCGATGTGCAATGATCCCAAGCATTCTGCTACAATCAGACCGAAGTTGCAAATAAGCAATTGTTGGATCAACAGATGCCATGAGTGCAGTATTCTCGAATGAGTTGGTCTGACGAAACCAAAGAGGAAATGTCGATCGGCATTAGCGATCGCGCTGGTGATAGTACGAGACGGGGCGAGTAGACCCATCTAGACGATCAGACAGACGCATCATGCATAAGCATGGAAAATCGTGGTTTTTCTACGTTGTAAAGTTTTGATCGCCATTTAGTTTGATTGGCAATCGTGATGCCGTTGACTGACGCATCACAAAATGACATCGTATCAACGTTAGTGACTCGCGATCGCCATTTGCGAAGGTGGGTGGAAAAAGAGAGGTTAGATCTTACTCGTTAGAGTGTGTCAAGCTCTTGATACCATACGAGAGCAAGAATAGCGTAAAACTTCTCTCCTTTTATTGAATCAATGCACTTTATATACAAGAAGAAATAACCACTTCCTAAACTAACTCCTTCAAAGAGTGAGGACTAACCTACTTGCTAAGCTAACTCCTAGAAAAGGGAAATTTTATTGAGAAGATAAAAGACAACAAACTCTTAAATAAGTGGTCAACTCAGATCAGCAGGTAACATGTGCTCCAATAGTTATAACCAATTAAATTGCAATTCAATGTATATAACTTAAACTCATAAAGATGAAAAACAACATTTGCTTTCCTTTTCTGAATGCAGGCTCTACTAAGTCATGGTATTAATGAATATACTTTGTTGTGTAGGGTTCAAAGGTTAATATGATAATAACAGATTATTGCATGCCAGGAATGACATGTTATGAGCTTAAGAAAATCAAGGTAGTTTTCACTGAGTAGCACCATAGTTTTTCTGCATTCTACAAACATAACTGTTTTATATATATATATTTCTACATTAGTTATTCATTAAGAATTTAAACTCAATGTTGCTTCATTGCATCGCGCGTGAATCGCCGATCACGGCGATGTTCCAGCTTGTGATAATGTCATCCGAGAATATCCCAACTCAATTAATCAAGAATTATAACAAATCAACTCTTTATACTTCATTTGTAGCATTGTCATATATGATACTTCTTTTTGGTATGTTTCATCCGTGATAATCGTAACAAAGATTTGGGTAAAATTGACAGATACGGAATAAGGAGCTCAAATTTTCACAAGCCTCTCAAACACTCTGATGTCGAAAGCGTGAGATGCCAAATAACGCAATGCCGGTGATGATGACGAAGAAAAGAGAGGAGAAAGGGACATATTACTATGTATTTAGAGTTATTATGAGAGTCTATCACCCTAATGACTCGGTTAAATGTTACAAGTCTATATATCTTTTGAGATTTAGAACTCCCTTTCATGAATCCATGACTAATTAATTGTACGATAGTCTAGTATGACTTCATCCATTAGCCAAGCCCTTCAAACTCAAAGGGCCAAAGTTGATATTATATTGAGGACCACTAGATTGATTTTCAAGCCACAACTTCCAGCTTCCTAAAGAACCAAAAAATGGAATGGCATCTAGTGTACTTTTACAGAAATGTCCGCCCCATCAGATCGAATTTAGTTCACTCATTCAAACAAACCAAGTTTCAAGAAAACAACATAAACTTTGAAACTGTGTACGATTAATGATTTGCAATAGCATATGGTTGAAAATATTCTATTTTTCTTCCACCCGGGGACACTGATAAAAATCGATATCCGCTTCTTCTATCGTGAGAGGAGTTGATTGCGGATCGATCAAGCAATTCACGAATCGCTGATCACTTGCCAACCAATTATGAGTAACTTTATCGAGATTAAAAGTAAATTGTGCAAAGTCTTCTAATTTTGCAAATTGTGCTATTTCTAATTTTAATTTATCAACTAGTTGTTTCATGATTTTTATTTGAGTCGCGACTTCACTGATAATACCGGCCCGATTTCATAATTGAATAGGTAAAAAAGGTGTATTATTTATTCCAATTAAGCATCCTGCCTATCAATTTGAAAGTTCTTCCATATACAAGGAAATGATACAGTTCTGGAGCTAAAGATCAGGAGTGAAACAATAACTCAAAAGTTAACCGGTATAAGGTGATGTATACACAAACAACCAAATTGAAACACTAACAATCCTCTGAAACTGAACATAAAATCACAACTTTGTCTTGCTAGAGTTTGTATACCACAAAAATAATCTTCAATTTGGGAGTTAACAGAAATGGCTGTGGTGGTGATGATGGTGGTGTCTGTGTTCATCCCATCCCAAACACCGCAGCGGTAATACGCCACAAAGATGCACCTAGTAAAAATAGGAAACACAGAGGATACTAAGAAACAAGGGCAGTAACAACATGCCAGAAATGGATCATCACATGGACTTTCATGGTGGTGGCGATGGTGATGGTCTTGTTTGTCCTGAATAAAGAAAAATAAATAATTACCCATTATTCAAGTAGCAAAATAAAAACACCCACTTTCTCATATGTTCCTTGAGAAAGTCAAATTCACCTCAAGTGAATTCTAAGCATGCTAACGTGTCAAATGCTTTAATATGTGTTGAAATATCTATTTAACATGTTAATTTAAAATAATAATTTTTACTATTTCACGCATGTAATAGTGGTAGCTTTTGCAGTATAAATACCACCCTTAGAGGTGTTCAAATATCCGATTCTATAACACGTTATCAACACGAGAAGCTCATGTCATCTATTGCATTCCATAATCGGTTTATTAACAACATCTTCAAATTAAGGTATGCTACATAACCATCTAAAAATGTGTACCTTTTTTTTAAAAATTTTTTGCAATAATGCTTATATAAGAATGCTTACATGTTGTAATAATATATCATTAATGTTAATAATTTAAGTTATGGAATGTATTTTGTAATTCCTTAAACTATGTGAATCCTATGCACAATATACTCTCGAACTTTTGCTACCTACGCACTTGTTTAATGTCTATATATAAAGGAGAATGAATGAACTTACTAATTGCATGAAAGTATTACATGACTCATTAAACGCGCATGATATATTATGATTATCATCAAAATATAGACATATATTTTTCTTATTTAATGACATTTTGGACTATAAACTATTGATGGACCATACTTCATTATTTGACAATATTTTTGGACTTGTGGTTACCTATGTACTATTGGACTATATCCTAATACCTTGACGATACATTTGGACCAAGGATTATATTAAGGACCTAAATAAAATTTGACACTAACTTGTGTGAAGTGTAAAAATCTTCACCTATTGACTATTATTTGCGTAAAGAGTAAAAATCTTCACCTATTGATTATTATTTGTGTGAAGAGTAAAATCTTCATATCTTCTTTATTATTTGAGTGAAGAGTAAAAATCTTCACCTATTAATTATTATTTGTGTGGAGAGTTAAATCTTCATATTGTGTTTATTTAGTTAATTACTATTGTTTATTATTCGTGTGAAGAGTAAAAATCTTCACCTATTGCTTATTGTTTCAGTGAAGAGTAAAAATCTTCATTTATTGTTTATTACTTTTGTGAAGTGTAAAAATCTTCATTTGTTGCTTATTATTTGTGTGGAGGGTTAAATATTTCATCTTGTGTTTATTTATTTAATTACTATGTGGAGGTTCATTTCCCACTTATATCATTATCTCACGAAAGATAATATCGAGTAGTGACATTAAATTATTATGTAATTTGTGGAGGTACTAAATCCCCACTTATATTATTATCTCACGAATTTTTTTAATGGAGTAGTGATACTTAATATTTCTGTATAATCTCATTTTCTTTTATTTTAACGGTTAAATGATACTAAAATATTTTCCCCAATTCTAACAGTTATGAACAGAATATTAACACTTTCTCTTCTCTCACCCAACTGGCCATAAACTGGTCATTTTTATAAAATTCTACTCTATAAATACTCCATTCTTATTCTTATTCTATTACATCTTTCTTAAATAATACTTATCCACACTAATAAAATGGGCAAATTTTTCCTTGCAATCCTCACTGGTTACCATTATTAACTTCTTTATCGGTTATACTTTAGATGAAGAATCTAGAGAAACTAGCAAACTGATGATGATTGTCACCCTACCTTTTTTTATTTTAGCCTGGGCTGTAACACTTAGATTTGGTAAATGATGTATTAAAACTCTTATATTTTCTTTGTTTAAGTTGTATTCATTATGATTATATGATGAGTAAATTATGTCATCTTTGTTATTTTATTTTTTGTTGTTATCGATATGGCAATATCAAACTTAAAGCTCGAATTCGCCCCATTAAGCCTAAATGGGGATAACTATATGTCTTGGACCAATGATATCCTGATGAATCTCAAGTGCGAAGGACTCGAAAAGATTCTACCAGGAGTCAATAATGGGGAAGCATCAGATGATTTACCAATAAAAAGAGCTAAGGCCTTAAATTTAATGAAGCAACACCTGGACGAGGGTTTAAAATTAGAGTACATGAATGCACAAGATCCCAAAAATCTATGGGATAACCTTAAAGAAAGATTTGGATACCAAAAGCAAGTGTTATTACCCGCACTAATTGATGAATGAAACAAATTGAGATTTCAGGACTTTAAGAGTGTGAGTGACTATAATTCGGATATGTACATGATTATATCACAACTGAAATTTTGTGGGAAAATTATATCTGAAGGTGAGAAGTTGGAAAAAACGTATGCCACGTTTCATGCATCACTTTTAGTATTGCAAGAACAGTACATGATGCGGGGGTACACCAAGTACTCTGAATTAATCGCGTTCTTCTTCTTTGAAAAACAATGATCTCCTTATTAAAAATCATCAATCCCGCCCTACGGGGGCAATGGCATTTCCAGAAGCAAATGCCATAAATATTAACCAATGGCGTGGTGGTTATAGTCGGTTTAAAGGACGAGGAAGAGGTCAAGGACAATTTCGCGGTCGCGACCACTTTCGTGGTTAAGATCGTGGACGTGGTCTTGGAAATTATTATCGTCGTGGACGTGGTTTTGGAAATTATCGTATGACTAGAAATGATACAATTAATATAAACCGACATGACAAAGGTAAATCTGTCCAAGAAGGATCATCTAAGGATTCTGAGGATTCTCGCCAGTGTGGAAAAAGGACATCGGTCAAAGGCATGCGAACGCCTACTACTGTGCAAAAACTATAAGGCACTGTAAAGGGAAAGGGGAAAGAAGCAAATTTTAATGAACATGAACTCGAGGATGATTCGATTTACCTTGAGGCGCGGACTTCGCCAAGGTCCATCTTATATGAACGTGGACTAGAAATATGTGATAACTACTTGTATTACAAATAAAATTTGTGTGATCGGTTTGTAGTTTGCTATGCTTATATTTTCCTTTTGTGTGATGATGTGTGCTATCTTACTTATGTAATAATAATGCTAATTATATGTTGTATTGATTTACTCTCTTTTAAGTCTCTTATTTTTGAAGGTTCAATATGAAACGTGTTGGAGATATTTGTATTCCAGACAGTGCAACAACCCACACGATCCTCAAAAGTAAGAAATATTTTACTTTTTTAAAGCCCACTAAAGCAGTAATAAATACAATTTCAGGTCCCACAGACTTGATTGAGGGGACATATAATGCTGAGTTTGTATTACCAAAAGGGACAAAATTTGTCATCAATATTGCTTTGTTCTCTCCAAAATCAAAAAAAAATCTTGTTGAGTTTTAATGACATATACAACCAAGGGTATGATACTAAAACGGTAACTGAAGGTAATATGAAATATATGTATATTACTATTGGAAGGAACATATATTAGAAACACTATAAAAATGCATTCGGGATTACATTATACATACATTCATGAAATTGAATGTAATTTGGTAGTAAAAGAAGACCCCAAAATTTTATCTTTATGGCATGACCGTCTAGGTCATCCTGGTTCCACATTAATGATAAAAAATAATTGAAAGTACACATGGTCATCCGTTGAAAGGTTTAAAGATTGAAAATGTTGATAGACCATGTGAAACATGTTCTCTTGGAAAACTAATAACAAGACATTCATCATGCAAACTTCAAATTGAATCACCCGCATTCCTGGAAAGAATTAAAGGGGACATATGTGTACCTATTCATCCGTCATCCGGACCTTTCAGGTATTTTATGGTATTAATTGATGCATCTAGTAGATGATCACATGTTTGTTTATTGTCAAGCCGTGATATGACATTTGCAAAATTTTTTGCACAAATAATTAAACTAAGAGCACATTTTCCGGATTATATCATAAAGAAAGTTAGACTTGACAATGCTGGTGAATTTACATTTGAAACATTTAATGATGATTGCATGTCAATTAGAAATACAGTTGAACATCCTGTTCCACATGTGCATACACAAAATGGTTTAGCTGAATCATTAATTAAACGTCTCATATATATTGCTAGACTATTGATAATGAGAACTAAATTACCAGTTTGGAGTCATGCAATATTACATGCTGCATCATTGATTCGTTTAAGACCAAGTACTAATCATAAGCATACACCTCATCAACTTGCACTTGGTCAAGTACCAGACATTTCCCATATAAAGATTTTTGATTGTGCAGTGTATGTCCAAATTGCTACACCACATAGAACAAAAATGAGACCTCAAAGAAGGTTGAGAATATATGTTGGATATGAAACACCCTCTATTATTAGATATCTTGAACCTCTAACGGGTGATGTTTTTCAGGCAAAATTTGTGGATTGTCATTTTGGTGAGAAAAAATTTCCAACCTTAGGAGGAGAAAATAAACAGTTGGAAAAGGATATAAAATGATATGTACCTTCCTTATTACATCTGGACCCACATACTAAATTGTGGGAAGAAAATATAAGGAAAAATGTTCACTTACAAAATTTAGTTAATCAATTACCAGATGCATTTACTGATGTGAAAGGGTGACAAAGTCACATATACTAGATGTTAATGCTCCTGCTCGGATTGAAATTCGAAGCAAAATGATGTGACAAGTACATCCAAGGCACGCCTAAAGCGTGGCCGAATTGGTTCCAAAGATAAAAATCCTCTAAAAGAAAAGGAGCGTAAAATATGAATATAAATGAGAGTGCTCCCGAAGGAGAAAAAGATGATAAAGATAGTGAGATCGTTGAAAATGAAACTGAAAGTAACAACTATCTTTAAATAACTATAAACTATGTTAATATGGGAAATTTATGAAACCAAAATGTAAGGATATTGATGAGGTATTTTCATTCTCAATCGCATGTGAAATGATGAATGAAAATGATGATCCTGCCGATTCGCATCGAATGTCAACGTAGACCCGATTGGTGAGTTGGAAAGATGCAATGGATACCGAATTAAAGTTCTAAGAAAACGAAATGTGTTTGGACCCATTGTCATTGTACAGACCAAGATGTGAAACCTGCTCGCATATGTGGGTCTTTGTAAGAAAACGAAATGAGAAAAATGAGATTGTAAGATACAAGAGCGCCTTGTTGCACAAGGATTTTCTCAAAGACCTTAATTGATTATGAGGTAACATACTCTCCGCATGGATGCCATTACTTTTCGTTATTTAATTGGTCTATCAATATCTAATAATCCGGATATGCATTTTATGGATGTTGTTACAACATATTTATATGGATCACTCGATAGTGATATATATATGAAAGTTCCGTATGATTAAAATGCCTAAAGTATCAAAACCCAAAGAAAATTAAGCAATTAAATTGCAAAAATACCTATAAGCGTTGAAAAAAACCTGACGCATGTGATATAATAGGTTAAGTGAATATTTGCTTAAAGAAGACTATATGAATAACCCTATTTGCCCTTGTGTATTCATAAGAAAACAACATCTGGATTTGTAATCATTGCTGTCTATGTTGATGATTTAAATATCATTGAAACTAATAAAGAAATTCAAGAAGCAATGAATTACTTAAAAAGGAATTTGAGATGAAAGATGTGGGAAAAATAAAGTTATGCCTTGGTTTGCAAATTGACTATACTAAAAATGGAATAGTGGTACATCAATCTAATTATACAGAAAAGGTACTAAAAATGTTTAGTATGGATAAAGCAAATCCTTTGTGTACCCCAATGATGAGTAGAACTCTTAATGTTGAAAATGATCAATTCCGATCAAAAGAAGAAAATGATGAGGACCTTAGCTCTGAAGTACCGTACCTTAGTGCCATTGGAGCCCTCATGTATCTTGTTAATTATACAAGGCCTGATATAGCCTTTGCTGTAAATCTACTAGCAAGATTTAGTTCATGTCCTACAAAGAGACATTGGAAAGGGTTAAAACATATATTCAGATATCTACGAGGTACGTATGATCTTGGTTTGTTTTATCCTAACATTATAGAACCAGTTTTTCTTGGTTATGCAGATGCGGGTTATCTATCGGATCCACATAATGCTAAGTCACAGACTGAATATGTGTTTACATATGAAAACACTGCAATATCTTGGAGATCACAAAAGCAGACACTCGTGGCCACTTCTTCAAATCATGCTGAAATTATAGCCCTTCATGAAGCTAGTAAAGAGTGTAGATGGTTAAGGTCAGAATACAACATATTCAAGAAACATCCGACTACCAAATAATAAGTATCCAACAATATTATTTGAAGACAATGCCGCATGTGTTACTCGGATGAAAGAAAGTTATATCAAAAGTGATGTAATCCAAGCACATTCCTCTAAAGTTCTTCTCATTTACTCAGAACTTGAAAGAAACAAAGAGCTTGACATCCAATATGTTCGCTCGAGTGGAAATGTGGCAGATCTATTCACAAAGGCGCTTATCAACATCATTTTTCAAGAAACATGTACAAAGTATCGAACGCGCCAACTTCGAGACCTTTGAAGAAGCTTTACCCATGTTTGATCGAGGAGCATACCGCTGTACTCTTTTTCCATTGTAAGGTTTTTATCCCACCGGTTTTTCCTTATAAGGTTTTTAACGAGGCAACATGTGTTAGATTCTCCTCAACAAGACTTCAAAAGAAGCATCATGATAGATATTTCAAAGGGAGTATTATGAGAAAGTCAAATTCACCTCAAGTGAATTCTAAAGCATGTTAACGTGTCAAATGCTTTAATACGTGTTGAAATATCTATTTAACATGTCAATTTAAAATAGTAATTTTCTATTATTTCATACATGTAATAGTGGTAGTTTTGTAGTATAAATACCACCCTTTGGTTGATGTAAGATGGCACTGAAAAGTAAAAAGAAACTCTCTCATTCTATTTCTCTTTCTCATTTAATATAATTGTAGTAGTGTTTTATATCATCATATTAGTTCATAAATATTGTCTTAGAGGTGTTCAAATATCCGATTCTATAACACGTTATCAGCACGAGAAGTTCATGGCTTATTACATTCCATAATCGGTTTATTAGCAACATCTTCAAATTAAGGTATGCTACATAACCATCTAAAAATGTGTACCTTTTTTTTTAATTTGCAATAATGCTTATATAAGAATGCTTACATGTTGTAGTAATATATCATTAATGTTAATAATTTAAGTTATGAAATGTATTTTGTAATTTCTAAAACTAATTGAATCCCATGCACAATATACTCGAACTTCTTGCTACCTACGTACTTGTTTAATGTTTATATATAAATGAGAATGAATGAACTTACTAATTGCATGAAAGTATTACTTGACTCATTAAATGCGCATCATATATTATAATTATCATTAAAATATAGACGGGGCAAAGTTGTAACCAAATTGACGTGGCAACACATAATAAGTGGTAGAGTTGACACTGAAAATTAAAATCTAAAAAAGCCCCACACTTCTCATACGCGAGCAAAGTTCGTTTCTCATCATATGTTCTTATTGGGAACTTCCTTGAAAAGAACTCACCCTTCCCAACTTGAGGAATTGGCGTGTGCTTCCAAATATCCAACAAGAGTTTTTTTTTGTGCAAATTTTCTTTTTAATTTTGTTGCAAAGAATTGATTTTCCACCAAAATTTTTACTACAATTTATTTCTTTTTAAGGTGTTTTCTGTTAACTAGAAACTTTTCCAAAATAAGTTTTCCCAAACTTTTGATTAACTTAAGATAGTAATTAATCATGATTAAATAATACGTGAGATTTTAGATAAAAAGATATATATCATGCATTTATTAATTAAATACACATTGAATGTGAGTACCACCACATAGATAGGGATCTTTTGTCCTTAATCAAAAGTTTCGGGTTCGAGCTTTGGGGATGATTTTTTTTTATTAGGGAGCGCTTCCCCTTAAACAGTTCTTACGCGACGTGAATTCAGATTAATCAGGGCTCCGTCGAAGTACCGAACACCAGATAGAAAAACAAAAGAAAAGAATGTGCATATATTTTTCAGCAACCATTTGAGCTAGATATTAAAAAAGAACAAGTTGTCAAATTGAAAAGGTCATTTTTCTGCCATTAAAGTCGGAAAGCAGGCTGGATTCCTTAACTTTAAAGTAAAGTCGTTATCATTGTCAAGATTGAAAAATGAGCTAATTTCACCATTGAAGATTAGAAAATCAATATAGAAGAAGACTGATATGAAGGACTAATCATTTCGTGATCTTCAAAACGGCAAGCTGCGCTTTCCCGTTCGAATGCAGAAGAAGAATATAGAGGCGTTGTTGTAATACCCTATACTTTTGGAAGATGATTGAGCATCTTGACGTATGCAAGTAGACCCGAGTTTTAGAAAATTTATGACATATTCACATATGCAAATAAAGAGCTTAGTATATAAAAGAATGTGGTTCCGAACTAATTTAGGACTTACCAAATGGGACCACAATGATCGGCTAATTGACTACAAGGATCGGCTGCTTAACAACGGTGATCGACTAATTAATAATTTATAGTGATGGACAAAGTCCACATGAGCCGTTGATAGATGACAACAAATGAGACAACACATATGGAATGATGTGGCATCATAAGAATATGTAGTTAATGACTAAGCAACATTAGAATTCTAGGTGGCAACTTGACGTTAAGGATTAAGTTAATGGGGGGGGGGGGTGGGGGGACATAGCATTTAAAGTGGTTATCACCACTTTGAGAAGAGCATATAAAATATTTAGGCATATATATTTTCGTACATATATAAGAAGCAACATGAAGTTGCTGAATTCTAGAAGTTTTCTCCTTTTATCACTAGCAAAGAGCTGCAACTAGTTAAAATTTCTTACACAAATGCACTTAGCAACGTTATCTACTTCAACTACGCAACACCGACTTCTACTATTTTTAGTGAATAGGAGATTACTTCATAAGTGAAGTAAAGCTAAACTTGGCTGGTGAAGGAGGTCGGTTCCGTTGTAATCATTTAAGGGTCGACGAGGTATGTTAAGACAATTTCTTCTTTCTTTTGTCATGTTTCATGTAACGAAACGTAACCATGGTAATGTTTCATAGATTGTTCTACTTTTAGTAGTTAAGGATGCTCATGTTATTGATTCCTATGTTAAAAACATGTCTAAATATGTTCTTAAATCCTTATTGATGTATATGGGAAAGATGTTAAGATTTTCAATATTAGTCGAAGGTACAAGGATGTTATGTCATCCGATAAGATTTCCAATATATTCATGTATTACCCTGGACCCACATGTGTTATATACACTACTATATGATATGTATTATAGATATGTAGGGGATGAGGAAAATATAATGGCGTTATATTAATCGACGGTGTATTTTATATACACCTTTGAGTCATTTTAGTTAGTATTTTACTCATTTCATTTATGTTTAGTATAGTATTAGAGTCGTTTTCCTTTCTTTTGTGTAACCTCGGTCAGAAATTGAGAAATGACGAAAAGGAGATTAAATGAGCATAAATGAGATGGAATTTCACACTAAAGGGCAAGAAGAAGTCTAAGAAGTTAGGAAAATATAGAAGAAATCAGACGAAGACCGGACGAACAAAGGACGAAGAAACGAAAAATCCGGAAGAATGCCTTCACCGCGCGCGGTTCGCAGCTACCGACCACCGGCCGTCCGGCTCTCGATTTTTAGCGCCGTGGCCGATTGCGAACCACGGCGCCACGGGATTTCGAGTTTTGGGCCGAATTTGACACATTTTCAGAGTCCAAAATGGATAACTTTTCCTACCTACATATTCCTTAACCCTTTTCCATAACTTTTCCTAAACCCTTTAACTAAAAGGATTCCATAACCTTTCCTACCTACATATTCCTTAACCCTTTTCCATAACTTTTCCTAAACCCTTTACCTAAAAGGATTCCATAACCTTTCCTACCTACATAATCCCTAACCCTTTACGTAAAGGATTCTTGGGTTATAAATAGTCTCTATAGAAGAATCCACCCATACTTCATCCTACAAACCATACCACATTCCATTCTCCATCCACCATTCCATTCCATTCCATCTTGTAAATATTCCACAACACAATCCTTGGATGCTAGAAGGCTTAGAGACTTGTTCTTGAGTATTTTCTTTTCTTTCTTTTTGCTTTGTTTATTTCAGTTCATGTATGGAGATTATATTAGTTCTTAGCGTGACTATGACTAGGAGCTAATTACTTTGTTAGGGATTTCCTTGTGATTCACTTGAAACTCTATTCATGAATTAATATATTAGTTTGGTTTCTTCACTTATTTAAGATTTATTCAATATTTGTTTTGATTGCTTGGTAATTAATTGATCACTAATTATCATACTTATATGATTTCTAATCGAAAGCCAAAGGGAGATTGTGAATATGCTATAGTTGAATAAACATAGGTTTAAATCGTGACTAAAGTACCCGATACTTGTGTAGCTTAATAGGTTATCGCTCTTAATCCTTCTTTGTAGTCAATATTGTCACCAAAGGTGTATGGTTCTCCATTGGGGTTGAGTGTTTATATTACCTTAACAGAGTATAAAACGGTCTAGTTAACTCGCTATCTTAACGAGAAGAAAAGTCACTTAATTGTATTAAGGATTGAATAGAGTGGATAGTCGATGATCTTGGAAGCCCTAATTCTCCATCATAACCGATTTAATTCAAAGTATTTTTATAATTAGTTTATTTCTGCATTATTAGTTTAGAATTCCAACTCAATTAACGTTAATCAAATAGAAACTAAAGCATAGATAATCGGTACTTGAAAACCAGTCCTTGAGGACGATATTCGGTCTTACCTAGACTATATTACTTGTCACGACACGTGCACTTGCGTTAGTGTGTGCATAAATCGCAAGATCACACACACACCACCGCAGGTGATGCACTATCACAAAAATAAAGACGCCAACGAGGCTAATATGATAACGATGACGCCCACAAAGGCCGAAATGATATGATGCCCATAGAGGTTGCATGGGAATAAGATGCCCACGAGGCCAATATATATATGTATACCGTATTTACATTATGCATGGTATTTAGGCATATTAGGGCCCTTAGATGTATGCATTACTGGTCAGCTATTTCTATCGGTTGTTGCTACCGACTGTCTATGTCGGCTATTCATGTCAACTATTTCAGTCGGTTGTTTTAGTTTCAGTTTATTGTTATATCCCTATTATGCTACTTTTCATGTCTGACATACTCAGACATCGATCATCGACGCCCCTTTTGTCGTGGATGCTGCGTTGCATGCCCGCAGATTCATGTAGGCATGGCGACGATCCGCATTAGTAGATTGTTGACTCAGCAGATATTTGAGCACTCCTCTTGTTCCGAGTGCTCTGATCTTGGTATGGTATTTTGGCATGTACATATGGATAGCGGGGTCCTGTCCCAACCTTATGATGTTTTATATTCTTTTAGTGGCTTGTAGACAGTGTCATGTGTGTAGCAGTTGAATATGGCCTCACGCCGTATGTATGTATATATAAGTTAGGCTTTCTGGTTAAGATTTTACATAGTAATTTTTTGGCTTAGTCCGTATTTAATCATGATTAGGTGTTGACTGTATGGTTAGTGGTACTCAGCAAGTAAGGTCCGGGTGTTCGTCATGACCCTCCGGGTTGGGTCGTGACAGTTGCGAACGTTGTTGCTGAAACTTGTTGGCTCATAAACCTCCTTCTATAGCTTCATTGTCCCTTACGTAAGGCATCTATTGTCTACTGTGATAACATATTTGTTGTCTATTTATCTCATAACTCGGTTCAACATCAGAGAACCAAACATATTGAGATGAATATCCATTTTGTGCGTGAGAAGGTTGCCATGTGTTATGTTCGGGTGTTACATATTTCTTATGTCTATCAATACATATATATAAGGTACTTCCTCAGCAGCTATTCATTGACTTCAGATCCAGTCTCAGCGTCCGGCTTCCTCCCGCTCCGACTGAGATGGTGTGATAGATAATATAATAATATTCTTCATATATTTTGTAATTATTAGTTTGATGTAATTATATAAATTAAATATTCTCATACAATTAGATTTGTAATTATAAAACAATCCTCCAAACAAGGAGAATTACACAATTCTACAAATATAAGTTAATTTCTAATAGCTACGATGATTGCTTAGATCAAGAATACCATACAATAGAGATATGACGTATACCTGTAAAGACGTTCTGTTCATCAAGGCGAAATGGTATTTCAAAAGTATGAAATGTTTGACTACGTTTTGCTCTCATTGCTCTTTTTACAATTGTAGTTGAATCGAGTGGTTGCCTAAGATCGAAGAGATGAGAGGGACCAAACATTATATTTATAGGCATCAAACCTTAACCCATACCATGCTTTATTAATTAACAATCAAATCAATTTGAGCATGAAGTTTCATTTAACCATAAAATTAATCAAAAAAGGAAAGAGTCACATCTTCAAACTTGATCAGGAAAATTCTTCATAGTACCATGGTCCAAAAGATTGGTATTCAATGAGACCGAACCTTTCGTGTAGACCCTATTTTACACTTTGTAAACCATGACTTGGTCATACATTATTTTACTAATCTTAATTAGTATTTAATTAATATTCCACATATCACTTCTCTGTTCTGTTCTCCTTCTTAGTATATGACATATGGGTCCTAAAATTGGAGACAAGTAATCAACATCAAAAAGTAAAATTTAATGAAAAGGAAAAAAATGTGAAATAAAGCATGTTACCTATAAAGCTCCCTTGTTGGGACATGTTTTTTTGTGACCTTCGTTCTTGTAAATACTGCACCAAACTGTTGTTCGACCTTCTCTAACATCCATCTTATTATGCAAACGCGTGGATTTGGGACGGCCTTTAGTAGTCCTTCCCATGAAATCAGACGGTAAAAGTATCATGTCTCTCAAGGGAGGCTAATATGCTTGGTCAGGAATAGGATGCATCGAAGGTGCCCACGTTATTGTGTACGTCTTAATTGAATACCAATTCAATGTAAGTTGTATAATCCAAGCTACATTTTTGGCATGCAACCATAACACGGGAACATGGAAATCCAAATATTTACCACTTTTGACAAGAATAGAACTTGTCATTAAACTTCACAACCTATACATTACCACTCCTTCTTCTACTTGTGATGTATTTTCCCGTCTTTATGTTAAAAATACCAGTTAACCTGTTAAACAATTCAATTGCATGTCTACTTGCCTTTAATCCGTTAGAGTTGATTTTCGCATCTACAAAAGGAGTAAAATTTTGCCCACCAGCAACTCTGTTTGCTCCTAGTTGACGCCTAATAGCAAAATAACTATTTACTCTATAAAAAGTTAGTTGGACAAGAGCTGTGATAGGTAAGCAACGAGCACCTTTTAGCACACTATTGAAAACTTCAGATAAGTTTGTCGTCATTATGCCATATCGACGACCACCATCATGTGCTAATGCCCACTTCTCCAAAGGTATTTCTTCTAACCACTTTTGAGCTTCAGGATTGATTCTTTGAATTGTTTCCATCCTTCTATTGTTTTGTCATGAAATTCGTTGTTGAAGTTGCTCGCTAAATGACGGATACAAAAACGATGATAAGCCCGTGACTCGGTCCATCCTAATCCGTATTCGTTCATTGCATTTAGAATACCATTATGTCGATCAGATATTACACAAATGTCATTTCTTTAGGTCACATAACTCCTAATGCTAGCCATAAACCAACCCCAACTATCATATTCTCGCCTTCCACAATTACAAATGCAAGCGAAAACAATTGATTATTCTCATCACAAGACATAGTGATAAGCATGGTTCTCTTGTACTTCCTATAAAGATGTGTTCATCAATACTAATTACATGACGATAATGTTTGAACTCTTCAATTGAAGCGGAAAATGACCAAAACACACGATTAAATATTTCATGCCCCGAATTCCGTTCTGCAAGTTCTTTATCCTAGTGTATAATAGTATCCGAATTTTTTCACTTTAGCACATCGAAATATCTTGGCAGATTCAACCCAATCACCAAAAAGTTCTACTATTGCCTTTTGCTTTGCTTTCCAAGCTTTCTTTTTAGAAACATCATAGCTGAATTTCTCTAAAATCAACACTTGAATGACTGTGAGTGAGATGGAGAGTTGGGCCTTCACTAGTGACTTTATTTCACCAGAAACAAATCTCGAATCCAATTTCACGTGATCTCTATTAATAATTGTGTTAACACATGTATGAGGCCCACTGTCACGACCCGACCCGACGGGCCGCGACTAAAGGCCCGAATTACGCTATTATACTAACCTGTCACACATAATTCAACTAACACTTAAGGAATATGAAATCCGGCAGCATAACACTGCAATAATAACATATGTCAGAATAGGCAAGCCGACAAGACTGTCTTTACATAAGAATGTACATATCTCTTGGGGAGTCACAACTAGCCAACACAATATAACAGGCAAGCCGACAAGGCTGCCACCAGATAGTATCACATATACACGGGGACACCCCAACACAGAGTACAATAACATGACTGATCAAAACAGATTTATAACTCTACATAAGTACAACTCACAACTGTCTACAGACCTATATAAGAAGGATAACGACATATGACGGGACAGGGCCCCGTCGTGCCCCTAAATATATACATAGTCTAAAAAGAGGTTCTGTACCAAAATGACAAAGCTCTGGATCAAAGAAGCTTTACAACCAGCTGAATAAGAGTCCTAGGCCCGAGGATCACCAAATCGAGAACTCAGATTGCGGGCATTTAACGCAGCCTCGAGAAAGGGGGTCGATTTGAAAGAACGATCGAGTATATCAAACATAAAGTACAAGTAGATAATCATAACTGACCCAAATAGGAGACAATTATGAAATTCAAATACCAAATTCAACTGTGCCATTTATGAAAATATGAGAGTCGACTGTGCCTTATAAAAATTAGAGTCAAATCAAAATCAAGGATGTCTGTCCATAGAATCCTCTTGTCTATATACATTGCCGACCCTCTAGTGAGAGACTCGGTGGAATCATCATATCTATATACATTGTCGGCCCTTTACTGAGGGACTCGGTGAAATCATCATATCTATATACATTGTCGACCCTTTACTGAGGGACTCAGTGGAAATCATCATATATGTATACATTGTCGGCCCTTTAGTGAGGGACTCGGTGAATTCATATAATCATATCCAGCACGAATAGAATATCATGAGTAATTTTACACATATTTAATCATCACTTGACTCTCAGTGGAATAAATAAAAGACACTATCATATCATATATCATTTAAATTATCTTTTGGAAAATCAAGACGTTTATCGTATCATATATCATTTTAAAACATCTTTTGGAAAATCAAAGCACTTATCATATCATGAATCATTATAATAACCTCTTTACTGAAAAATCATAGGCATTTCTCATGACTAACATCTTTAGGAAATAGACTGTGTAGAAATAATGTACGTCCGCCGTACTTTCAATAAATCATGCCAAAAAGAAAGAAGGAAGAGTTTCACATACATCGCCGTCTATATCAACTCGATAATCTAATAATCGTCTCGACTAGCACCTTGACCTATAATAATAACAATATGCCCTGTAGACTCTATGATTTCTAACGTAAGTTATATTAAAAGACGATTCTCTTATTCTATAAAAATTCGGGCAGTACTTTCTCTGTTTATATGCACAACCACAATTTCCAAACCAAGTCAACAATACCAACAGCAAGTCATAACTTAAGAATATAACCACAATAATCTCAGATATTCTATTTACGTCATCATAACGCATTCCTTCTCTTTTATGTTTATGCAATATCACAACTACAATAATCCAGGTGATTACTACACCTATTTCTCATGTTAATCCATATTAGAACAACCTTAAAACTGTTCATCAATTTTTGGCAACAACAACAAGAGTTCAAGTCTTCTAGTTTGCAACATATCACCTTAATGTACTTTAATTCCTTTAAGATACGTATTAGTAGTTACCACAACATATATACATGTTCATAATCAAGTTTTCAACATTTTAACTCCACAAAATCAGCCTATAACTCGTCGCGACGATATCCAACGATTTCAAGCAAGTTTCCGATCAATCTCCATAAACCAATTATTTTCTTAATTCCCTAGTATCCAATTCATGTTTCAACAATTTCTTATGAGAAATTATAATCTAAATGTCAATATTTCTTTCAAGACTTCCTCCAATTTTAACGTGCAACTAGCGACGATAATAAGAACATCAACAATTAAATCCAACAACTCCAAAATTGGTCCAACAACATTACAACAATCACATGCATGTTTAAATTCCAATTTTCCCTTAATCACAAATTCATTTCCTTAATCCTAACAACATGCACTCCAATTATATTATAGAATGAAGAATTTTATACCTTAAATGAAGCCAAAACGGTTCCTATTTCCAGCCCACTGTTTTATCGATTCTTGCCCAATTCCTCACTTTTTCAACTTCAATTTGACATGCATGAATCCCACAATGTTAACCCATCATTTATACATGTTTTCCTTCCAAAACCTGTCCAAAAATATGAGGTGTCTTGGCTCTAAATCTCGGCCAGCAGTGCGTCGATCTTTCCCACTGTTTGTGCGATTTTGCCCACTGTTTAGGGTGTTGTTTTTGGCTTCTAAATTTGGTGAATAATGTAGTCTAAGAAGAGGAATGAAACCCTTAATTTTTTTGGCTTAGGAGATGGGTAAAATCGCTGCTTAAGGAGGAGAGGAGAAATGAAAATGAGGGAATGAGGAAATGACATGTCTTTTTTTTTAAGGTTAAGAACAAAAATCTGAAAATCAATTTTAACATTTTGGTCCCTTAAATATTACACTTTGGTCCACTTCTCACAAATAATTAATCTTATGTCCCAATTCTTTTAAATCTTGAAAAACTCCATAAGACCTCGTATCCTTGTTGTCTTAACTTATATAATACGTTCTAATCCATAACGGAAATATACAACTAACTTAAAATTTCCATTGTCACCCTCGTTGTCATCAAAATTTTATTCCGGAATCACATTCTTAAGTATATTAATTTTCTTAATGACGTTCTTAATTATCATCTTAAACTTACGAGATGTAACATCCTTCCCCCCTTAGAAATATTCATCCTCGAATGTTCATTATGGATATCATGCTAGAAAAAATTTCAGCAGAGTCTCATTTATAACTATGCATATCCACCTATATTCAGCAAATCAACAGATGCCACACAGGGCCACAATATATCACACATATGCAATTCACCAATTACTATAATCTAATAAGGGATCGAGTTGAATTTACCTGTAAGCCTAGAGTACAATCGAAGATACTTCTTCTGAGTACGAGGTAAGCCTGTAATGAAGTCCATATTGATCACTTCCCATTTAACTATCTTACTTACTAGTCTTAGTCTGTAACCTTCAAACATCTGTATTATCTGAGGGAGGTACTTTAGAATATTTTTGTTGTCATGAAAATATGAGTTTGCGCATCTTACAAACAGCCATATTGATATCATATATTACCCTGTGCATAGTCATCTATCTTCATGCCACACAATATTTCCCTCTTCCATATCTATCGCATAGTGATAAGTGGTACAACTCCGAATACTACCTTGAACTTGGAGGGGCAATAAGCATTAACCGCACTCACAATACTTGTGTCACCTACAGAAACTGAGTTGTAATACCTACATCAGCGTTATCGTATCTCCAAAAACAAGAAAATGATCCACTATATCCCTAGAAAATAGTTATTGCAATTTCTACAAATCCCATCTTCCATCTATCATAAGTAGGGATGCACAAAAGTCGGTCCGGACAGAAAAATTCGGTCCGGTCTTCGGTCCCTGTGATTTGAGATTTCAGTTTTAGGTCCGGTCCGGTGCAGGTTCGGTCCGGTCCGGGAGGATTTTTTTTATTTTTTTATTTTTTATAATATATATAATATATATAATTCCTAATATATATTGAATTATATAATTCCTAATATATATAATATATATAATTTATAATATATATTGAATTATATAATTCCTAATATATATAATTCCTAATTTTTATATATAATTAGAATGGGTTAGAGCTGATTTTTAAAAAAATTGAATTTTCAATACTGAAATTGACATTCTCGGACGCGGTGCCATGAAATTTTTACGTTGAAATCTATTGTACATCGCGAGATATTTAGATTTGAAAAGGGGAAAAACGTAACGATTTGGGGGAAAAGTGAAATTGAGGGGCAAGATGGACGTTTTTGGAGAAATCAGCGGAATCAAACATCCGGGCTGGCGGGGGAGGGGGCTGGGGGTTGGCTGGGGGGCAAATTCGGTCCATTCAGTCCAATAGACCGGACCGGACCGAAAATGAATTGGACCGGACCGGACCGAGAAATTCGGTCCTAGTAATCTGGATTTTCATCTTCGGTCCGGTCCGGTTCGATCCGGTTTTAACCTTTTATGCACCCCTAATCATAAGTACCTTCACATCTTGAATACTCTCATCCACCGTGTATTTTTGCATGAACAATATAATACAAAGCTCCTAGTTTTTTTTCAAACCAGAAATTAGCAGTTCCACTCCTTGGCTTCTACCACATCCCTGCTCTATGCCATCTCTAGCTCTCAATGCCATTTTCCATACACAAGAGCATCATTTCATTGTACAATTCGAGGATAATGTCTTTTGCAATATTTGATCCACAAAAAATTATCTCACAATCTGTTAGATGTTTGGAATTTCACTAAAGTTTAGCACATAAGGCTTTAGACACATCAAACAATAATCTAAGTCCTATGCTTTCTTTATCTCTAGGTAAGCACATATTCAACCATGAGGACCAATGCTTCATTCTGTCTTCATCACTATTATTTCAATAAAATCTTGCAAAGACTTTATGTAACTCAGGAATATTTTGGAGGCTTTGTAGCTAATAATAGATGGATTAGTATACTTTAAAGGACATTAGTCATCAAAGTAGATTTTTATTCAAATGGTAGTAATCTTCATTTCCAGACTTGTAATTTATTCATTTCCTTCTTTATCAAATTATTGTAATCATCTTTCTTTTTCATTGACTGAGGTATGAAATAAACTTACCCTTCGGCGCTGCTGTATTCCCTTTCCACTCTATTGTTGACACCCAATTTTGACCCTCTTATCCAATCATTAACTATAAAATTACATTAAATTTTTCAAAATAAGTTTATCAATTTTATAATAATAAAATGCAACAATAAAACATTAATACATGCATAAATAAACGATTTAATAATGGCACCGCGTCTTACGTAGAATATTAAGCACTTGGAGTCTCGCACCCGCATTTATTAATTTTAAGCCCTATCATAATTCTATTGATTTTTAATAATTTTAATAATAATAAATTAATAATCTAGCAATAACGTCGCATCACACATTCCTTAAAATTATATCCACATTTATTAATACGCAAGACAATTTCATAATTATTATTTGTAATTTAAACTCCTATTAAACTAATTTTAATCTAATACATGCGTTTTAATAATGTCGCATTTATAAAAGCATTAAGCAATCCTTAAATATCATATCTGCATTTAGCATTTAAATACTTTAATAATAATTTAAACCCCTATTTATTTCCCATTAATCAATTTTTAATATCTAAAAATAACTCCTAAAACTAATACCAAAAAACGCAGCCCAATACCAATTAAATTCCCCAAGCCCAAAAGAAACCTACGGCCCAAATCACCCCTCAACCCTTATTTCCCTTCCCCCATCGCCCAACTCACCCCTCAACCCTTATTTCCCTTCCCTGCCCTCGCCCAAAACCAGCAGCCCTAAAAAAACACTTAAACTGATGCACCTCGCTCCCATCGCCCAGCCGAGATTCTCGTCGGAGAATCCGGTGAATCTTGCACCAAATCAACCAACAAATCAGCCCCAATCCTACCAAATCGTCCTAACTTACCCATAACCAAATCAGTCCATAGAAAATCATCCTAATAAACACAGAATCGCAATAGAATCAGTCCATAAAATCGTCCAAAGTTAATAACGAATCAGTCCTAAATTAGAAATCTTAACTATATATGTAGGATTTCAATACATGCAAAGGGGAGAAAAAAACTTGGCTAAAGGCATCCGAAAATAAGGAGAAATTAGCAGGAAATGAGCAATAAGAATCCTAAAAAATCGGTAGGGAAGCAGCAAGAACAGAAGTTCAAACGAAAGCATTTCTTTTTCGCAATATCAGTCAAGAACCAGGTAAAGTTTTCTCCCTCGCAATCGCTTCGCAATACGAATCTCCGAGTGGATCGACGACTTGATACGTTGTCTCGGTTCGCTGCCCGGAGAAGGTAAAATTATTCCCCTTTCCGTCTTAAATTTGTTGGATATCAACGTGTATAATGTGTCCTTTATATGACTGATTGCGCGTTTATTTGGTCAATATTACTCTGCTATTTATGCTTAGTAAGCTAATTGAGCTATCTGTTAGGTAGTATTGATTGCTATTGATTAGGATTGTTGTTACGCTTGATTCATTACTGGCTGTGATGTGTTTTGGCTAAATATATTAGTTGTTGTTAGAGTTTATGGATCGATGGAGTCATAGTATTTAGGTTCATCAAGCCCCTGACTACTGTGGATACTAGACCAATCATCTGTGTACACTAAAATACTCATCATGTATTCAGTTAGCCGTTAATGTTGTCTAGGATTTGGGAAAGGTTAACATGAAAAATAGGATGTTGTTGTATATGGGTTACTGACCTTGGGTTCAACCCTCAATTTCCTCTCTCTCTGCCTTGTTGACTTATAAGCTTATACGTGCACGCATCGTCTACTTATATGTTGTTTAGCATTAGGAGTGATGTGGTTTTCCTTTCCTCTTATTTTCTTGAAAGTCAGAAAGTATATGCCTTAGGTATGTTCCCTGCTTCTATTTGTTGTATTCTAGACTGATTTGCGTAATACAGGAGCTATACTTTGCTGTTTATGCTTTGCTGGTATACTCATTGCAGAAACCTGTTATTTTGACTGAAAGTAGTACAATAACAGTTAAGCATACACATGTTAAGTCCACATGAGTCTGTTCCCTGCTTCTATTTGCCGTATTCTGTACTGATTTGTGTGCTACAGGAGTTATACTTTGCTGTTTTATGTTTAATGGTATACTCATTGCAGAAACCTGTTATTTTGACTGGAAGTAGTACAATAACAGTTAAGCATACACATGTTAAGTCCACATGAGTCTGTTCCCTGCTTCTATTTGCCGTATTCTGTACTGATTTGTGTGCTACAGGAGTTATACTTTGATGTTTTATGTTTAATGGTATACTCATTGCAGAAGCTTGTTATTTCAATCGGAAAGTAGTACAATAACAATCAGACATGTACAGGTTAAGTCCATATGTGTCCTGTCTCATGCCTTGAACCTAATATCTAGGAGCATAACAGTTAATAGTTTTGCATAGCCTTATGTGTGCGAATTGGGATAACTGTTGTGTTACACCTCGTAAGTTAAGACGATAATTAAGAACGTCATTAAGAAATTAAGATTCGAATATTAGTTATATAGTATGGTTGTATTTGCTAAATCCAGAAGTTAGTACATGAAGGATGTGATTTCAGATTTTTTTTTATTACAACGAGCGTGACAAGGGAATTGAAAATGATTGTTATATATATGTCCCGTTATGAATTAGTAACGTATATAAGTTACGACAACAAGAATACGAAGCTTTATGAGACTTTTGAGAATTAAAGGAAGCGGGATTAATTTAATTATACTATTAAGGGACCAAAGTGTAGATGGTAATTTTTCAGATTTTAGGCAACCCTTATTTAACTTATAGCTTTCTCCTTTCTCATTTTCTTGTTCTTTCAAAATTCAAACTAAGAGCAAACTCCTCTCATTTTCTTTTCCCTTCCAGCCGTGAGCCTCACCATTTCTATACAAAGATTGGAGCTTTTGAATTCCTCTACCAAAGTTAAGTTCCTACAAAAATTTCGAACCTAATTAACCCAAAACAGTGGGTAAAAATCGTGCACTGCTGCCGATTTTTGAGCCAGATTTATTCAAGTTTTGGTGAATTTTTTTGGAAGAGAAACATGTATAAATGACGGGTTAACATTGTAAATTGTTGCATGTCAATTTGGAGTTGAAGAAGTATGAAAATGGGGGGCAAAATCGGCAAAAACAGTGGAAAAAAAACAATCGGGATTTCTGGGGCAGATTTTTAGTCAACTTTGGAAGGGCATATATCCTAGCATATTAGGAGTTTTTGGGTGTTTAAAAAGCCTAAAATGAAGTTCGTCGAGTCTAGTTTCCAAAGAAACAAACCACTCATCGATAGGACACCGGAGTAGAAAGTTATGGACGTTACAAGTTCAACTGACGAAGCAGTGACTAAAAATCGGGACTGTTTTGGGGATTAAATTAAGGTATGAAAATTCTTCTTTCTATGTTATAATTGAAGTTGCATATTGTTGTAGTAGAAGTAATGGACTTGTTTTAGGAAGAAATCTTGAATTTAGACATTGCATGTGAATAATTTAAATGTTGTAGCCGATATTAGGACTAATGTTACTAATCTTGGAATCGTCGTATTCGATTATTGTGTGGTGAAGTTTGTCGCTACTTGGCATGTTGATATTGGAAGAGAATCTTGACATATAAGTTATAATTGTTCATAAGGAATTATTGGAACATGAATTGTATTATAAGAAGTTAAGAAATAAAATATGGAATTGGTAATGTTGTTAGCCGAATTTGTATGGAAATATGTGGACATGTTGTATTGCAATTTAAGGGGTTGTTTTGGTGAAATTATGGTGACGGAAATATGAGTTATGCATATACATACACATTATGGAAATCACTAATACATGTCCTAAAAGGATTAAAATGGAAAAGGTGTTCTATTCTAACTATAGGACTTAATCGCCTTGGTTATAGAAGTTGTTGAATTGTATAAGTGTAAAAGAGAAGGAATGTACACTATGGCGTAAAAGGAGTATTTGAGATTGTTTTGGTTACACCTTGGAATGGTGGTTGGTTATTGGTATTGTTGGCTTGTTGGTTAATTGTGGATACACACATAAACAGAGGAAGTACTGCCCGAATTTCTAAAGAAAAGGAAGTTGTCTTTCGATACAACTTACGCTAGAAATCGTAGAATTAACGGGTGTCTTACCCTTTATATAGATTGACGTACGAGACGGGACGTATCTTGATATTGAGTTGGCTAGTTCGACTAAAAGGTATGTGAGCCTATCTTCCTTTCTTTTGGCATGATTTTGTGAATTATTGATTCTTTCATTCGACATGAATATTATACAAGGGAATGTACGGCGGACGTACATGACTCCTTCATAGTCTTATTCATTGTAATCTGAGTTATGAAAAGTACATGTGATCTTCTTGTAAGAAGTTATTTAATGATTTTAATGAGAGTCAAATAAATGATTTAAATTGCATACAGTTGCTCATGATATCTACTCGTGCTAAGAGTCATTTTTCCACTTCACCGCGTCCCGGGCCGGACAGATTCGTGCACATATATCAGGATGATTCACCGCGTCCCTCACTAGAGGGTCAGGCAGTTTATTTATACATAAATGATGATTCCACGAACATGCATCCGTGATGCGGGTACAGATACTCATTACAGTATATTCCACCGCGTCCCTCACCCAAGGGTCGGGCAGTTTATTCATTTATTTATATATGATGATTTTATGAGTAAGCATGCATGAGTACTGGTATAACTCTCATTCTTTTATGATACAGTTGACTCTCTACCTTACATGACACAATTTTGATCTTATTTACATTATTTCATGCTTACATACTCGGTACATTATTTCAATCGACCCCTTTTCTGGGTTTGCGTTCATGCCCGCAGGTTCAGGTGTTCAGATAGGTGACCCTCCAGTCTAAGATTTTTGTACAGCAGTTGGAGAGATCCTTTGTTCCGGAGCCAGCTATTTTGATACATACCTTTATCTTTCAGACTTATGCATATTTTGGGCACGACGGGGTCCTGTCCCGTCATATGTCAGTATTGCACTCTTAGAGGTCTGTAGACAGTTGTGGGATGGACGTTTGTACCTTGTTTTGGGTTGTAATGTTGTTGTACTCTGTGTTGGGGCGTTCCCGATTATTCCTGTTGTTATCTAGTGGCAGCCTTGTCGACTTGCTTATTTTGACTATATCTTTGTGTACATAATGTTGGTTGGTGGCAGCCTAGTCGGCTAGCCTGTTATGATTGTTGTTCTGTTGTTGATTTGGCAGCCTTGTCGGCTCGCTCATTTTGGAGAGATGTTGTAAAAGCAGCGTTGTGCTGCCGAAATTTCTATAGATCTCTGTATTAAATGGATTAAGAGTGACAGGTCAGTAATGACGTCCAATTAGGACGTTTAGTCACGGCCCGTCGGGTCGTGACAAAAGTGGTATCAGAGAAGTTAGTCCTCGGAATGTCTACAGACCGTGTCTAGTAGAGTCTTGTGTATGTGTATGTTGTGCACCATACTTATACACAGGAGGCTGCCGGACATTTAAGATTGATTTCTACTCTTTCATCTCATAGATCATGCAATAGAGCTATGTCAATAGGATAATCCCCCATCTTCCTAATAATTATTGTGGTTGCAGTTATGTTCCAAAAGACAGCGACAGTGGCTCGGAAGGGGAAAATCAGAGTAAATCGGACTTGACTTGGTGCGTCAAGCCATAAGGGAAGTGAAAGAGTTTGAGTAGAAGTATGATGACCAGGTTTGGAGATACTAGGTCAACGTCAAGTAAGGTAACTATTCATAATCTTTTACGTACCAAATAAGAGAATAAGTTAACAATTCATCACTTAAGGGATGGTATCATCAGGGATTGGAACCAGGAGCAGTGTCCGAGGTTACGTATGTATACTAGAATATGTTGGAATTATGGAAAGTACGACAAGTAAGAAATGAAGTTGTTTATAATTACGAATAGTGAAGAGATCCCTTTCAGACCATGAATGAGGTGTTGACTTGTGAAATAAATTGCAGTAGCCTCTATCTTACGAATTGGTACTCTGTTATGCTACGTTATCTGCTCTATAGTTACAGAGATTGAAATTTTTCTTCCAAAGATTGAAAATGAAGCTTACCTATTCTTTTCTCCTTCATACCTCTAATTAAATTTTGAGCGCTAATTATTAGAATCTGTGACTGTTTTATGGTATACCATGTTGTTTGACTATGTGAAGGTAGGGAACTGCAAAAGAATATTGTTCCCATGTAAGAATGAGAAGGAGCTATTACTTCTGAAATAATAAGATTGATATATAAGGATGAAAGCATTTTTCTTACTTTGGACCGAATGTTGGGAAGTATTGGACATAGGGATTAATTGAGTTTCTTTCGCAAATGACTTAGAACTTGGGAATGATGAGCATCCTATTAGTGTATAGTTGTGTCAAGCATTTTAAATATTGTAACCTCTGGATTTCATATTTTCGGTTAAGAAGTTATTTGAAGGATCGTAACAAGTATGTATTTGTCTTGTGATTCAATGTATCGTTCACGCAAAATGCTAAGATGATGTTATTTGATCTCTTGGAAGCCTCATCTCGATGAAGTAGATATTAAAAGTTGTACATAATAGTTGAAACACTGCGGGGTGACACATAGGGGTATAAATAAAAGTTCTCATATGACCTTCGTGAATGCATTTAATGATGTGGCTCTTAAGAGGGTATTGTGGATAGATATTGGAAGGTTACATGGTCAGGTACAAGTTCATAGGCAATAATGAGTGATTCAACTGGGTATTAAGGAGAAATGAAAGAGTGAAGTGTCATGTCGCTAAGACTGAGATAAGGTATTTTAAGCAGTATGCAACAGATTATGGTGAAATGAGTGGCATGCAGGGTGTATAGCAACACTTACTAATCAAGAATGAGTTGATAACCTACATGCTTCTAAGGTGTCTTTCATGAAACCAGGCCTATATAAACATTCTCTTGGGTTAATTGGATGAGAAGTAGGCATAAAGACTTAGTATAAGTTCAGATACTTTAAATAGGTGAAGGTTGAATCCTGAATTTCAACAGACCATAACAGAAGGATGGAGAACATATAAGAGAGGTACAAAGATATAGATGAATTCAACAAAGTGATAATAGATATTCAGTGTGATGTAGCCAAAGTGACAAATGTTGACGCAGCCAAAGACACAACTGAATTAGTAAGTTCAACGAGAGAATAAAACAAAAGCCACTTGATGAGGCAAACGGTAATAATGCAAATAAGGAGGAACAAAGATATACTGGGGAAGAATATGGAAATAAATAGAATAAGGAAGACGACGATGGTAAGGTGGTAGAAGTAAAACAACTCATTAAGGACCCACAATTGATAGAAGGATCAAAGGCAACTCTTACTACTAAAGAACAAGTTTAAGGAGTTTTTGTAGCAACAAAAGTTAATAAGGAGCGGAATGTTGACAAGAGTCAGGAGGTGTGTACCAATGGTAACAACTGTAATAATAGTAACACAGTAATATTAAAGGAAGATGGGATAATGATGTCCAATGTGGAGCAGAATATGGCAGTGGAAGCGGATATGTCTATCCTAAATATATTAATCAGCAGAGAAACTTAATCAGAGATAATATGTGGGATGATTAACATGACAAACTTAAGGACTCACTGGGGAAGAAGTTACATGAACTAGGTAAATATACTATGATATATGCAAAGAGTGATGCATTGGAAAGGTTGTCTCTGGGATAGTTTATACTATATTGTCGATGATATGCGAGATCCTTGGCTAGTTAGTGGGGATTTCAATGTTATTATAAATGGAAGGGAGACAATAGGCGGTCTTCAGATATATCCTGCAGAGCGTGAGAATCTTTGCATTGGTACTAATTCATGTGAAATGTTTGAAACTGATTTAAAGGGAGTCTTTTTAAGTAGTGGAATAAGAGTGTCGATAATGACTGTACTTTTAAGAGGTTCGATAGAATGTTGGCAAACATTTATTTTAGCTTGGTTGAGACATAATATGAAGCATTCTTTTAGGCGCTAAATCAAAATTGGCACACTGTTGTTGATTAAGATGATTTCGTTTCTTTTATACCGAAACTGAAGAATGTCAAGACTGCTCTATTATTATGGAGTAAGGAAACTTTTGGAGGATATTGTTAGATTTAAAGAGGAGTTGTTTGAAGAATTTTCAACCGAAGAAAATAGAATGATTTTACAAAGAGTTAAGGCGGACTTTGAAAGAGTATGAAGAAGCTTCTGGCCATTTGATCAATAAAAGGAGAGTTCTGTTTATATGCATGCTAAGACTCCTAGTAACTTGATTCAACAAGAAAAATATATTACTGATTTCACAAGGGGAGCATTTCCATTCATGTATTTAGGATATCCAGTATTTCATGTTAGAAAGAGAAAGATAGTCTATGCTGAATTAATTAAGAAGATTAAAGATAAGTTACAGGCTTAGAAAAAAATATTCACTATGAGGTAAAGCAGCGTTGATTACGAATGTGTCACAAGTGTGCCTATACACATACTGCCTGCTACAAGACTTGCAAAATATGTGATAAAAGATATACATACAAATAGTTGTAATTTTCTTCTGGTATACAGCAAGGATGATTTTAAGGCTAAGCATTGGTTTACATGGTTAAAAATGTACTTGCCTAAGGATGATAGTGGATTGGTGTTCAGATCTCATTTTGGATATATTAAAGGCATTGTGTAAAAAGTTATGATGGAAATCTAGGACCACCAACTCTGTATGGGTTAACTTTCTAGGGAACATGTACTCTGAAGCATTACCCGCAATATGTGCAACGGGAAGACGGTTCTCAGGCCTTGAAAATGGTTGTTGGGGTAAAGGATAACATCGAACAAGAAGTATGGTGGGAAACAAAGAATGGGACCGCTAACATTGATTTGATAATCGTACCAAATTGGAAACATTATACTATGTACTACTATCAGAGTTTCTTATTGGTGAAAGGATGGAAGATGTAAAAGAACTACTACGTGGGGATTGATGAGGTCTGTCAAGGCTAGGATAGTATATACCAGATGACATTGTCTCACGTGTCACTACATACTTGATATATACCATGTAGATAATCCTTGGTGGATAAGGACAAGTTCTAATAAACTTATTGTGCCAAGTGTATGAGATTTGTTAAGATAAAGATCATATCCTTCTGGTGTATATAAGTAATTATGGATTAAAAGGGTGTCATACAAGATATATTTCTTCATATGGATGATGTGGAAATAAAAAAAATTCAGTGGATAAAGTGTTGCTAAATATTGGAATTAATATGGTATCAAGATGTTGCTGATAAAATGTTTTACATCAAGAGATGATAGGTCACTTGTTTCTTACAAGGGAGTTGTCAAATCTATATGGAACTATTTTAACAATGCAGCAGGTATGCACATGAATTGTTGTCATGTTAAGCATGCAGTACAGATATGGTGAAACATTACATACCATTACAAATTGAAGCAGGTGTGTACAAGGAAGTATCAACTATAATATTGTAGCAAATTTAAAAATGAAGGAATATAGTACTGCATGGAGGCTCTTTAACTTTATTTAAGGTATTACATGAGATTCAGTTGAATATTCACAGGTAATTTGATTGCTTACTTAACTATTTTGAATTGATGAATTGCATGTGTGTTATATTGTGGCCCTGTGAGACATCTGTTGGTTTGCTGAATATAGGTGGATGGGCATAGTTATAAAGGAGATTCTGCCGAAATATTTCTAGCATGAGACCTATAATGAACATTCGAGGACGAATGTTTCTAAGGGGGGAAGGATGTTACACCTCGTAAGTTAAGACGATAATTAAGAACGTCATTAAGAAATTAAGATTCGAATATTGGTTATATAGTATGGTTGTATTTGCTAAATCCAGAAGTTAGTACATGAAGGATGTGATTCCGGTTTTTTTTTTATTACGAGTGTGACAAAGGAATTGAAAATGATTGTTATATATATGTCCCATTATGAATTAGTAACGTATATAAGTTACGACAACAAGAATACGAGGCTTTATGAGACTTTTGGGAATTAAAGGAAGCAGAATTAATTTAATTAAACTATTAAGGGACCAAAGTATAGATGGTAATTTTTTAGATTTTAGGCAACCCTTATTTAACTTATAAGCTTTCTCCTTTCTCATTTTCTTGTTCTTTCAAAATTCAAACCAAGAGCAAACCCCTCTCCTTTTCTTTTCCCTTCCAGCCGTGAGCCTCACCATTTCTATACAAAGATTGGAGCTTTTGAATTCCTCTACCAAAGTTAAGTTCCTACAAAAATTTCGAACCTAATTAACCCAAAACAGTGGGTAAAAATCGTGCACTGCTGCCGATTTTTGAGCCAGATTTATTCAACTTTTGGTGAAATTTTTTGGAAGATAAACATGTATAAATGATGGGTTAACATTGTATATTGTTGTATGTCAATTTGGAGTTGAAGAAGTATGAAAATGGGGGGCAAAATCGGCAAAAACAGTGGCAAAAAAACAATCGGGATTTCTGGGGAAGATTTTTAGTCAACTTTGGAAGGGCATATCTCCTAGCATATTAGGGGTTTTTGGGTGTTTAAAAAGCCTAAAATGAAGTTCGTCGAGTCTAGTTTCCAAATAAACAAACCAGTCATCGATAGAACATCGGAGTAGAAAGTTATGGAAGTTACAAGTTCCACTGACGAAGTAGTGACTAAAAATCGGGACTGTTTTGGGGATTAAATTAAGGTATGAAAATTCTTCTTTCTATGATATAATTGAAGTTGCATATTATTGTAGTAGAAGTAATGGACTTGTGTTAGGAAGAAATCTTGAATTTAGACATTGCATGTGAATAATTTGAATGTTGTAGCCGATATTAGGACTAATGTTACTAATCTTGGAATCGTCGTATTCGATTATTGTGTGGTGAAGTTCGTCGCTACTTGGCATGTTGATATTGGAAGAGAATCTTGACATATAAGTTATAATTGTTCATAATGAATTATTGGAACATGAATTGTATTATAAGAAGTTAAGAAATAAAATATGGAATTGGTAATGTTGTTAGCCGAATTTGTATGAAAATTTGTGGACATGTTGTATTGCAATTTAAGGGGTTGTTTTGGTGAAATTATGGTGACGGAAATATGAGTTATGCATATACATACACATTATGGTAATCACTAATACATGTCCTAAAAGGATTAAAATGGAAAAGGTGTTCTATGCTAACTATAGGACTTAATCGCCTTGGTTATAGAAGTTGTTGAATTGTATAAGTGTAAAAGAGAAGGAATGTACACTATGGCGTAAAAGGAGTATTTGAGATTGTTTTGGTTACACCTTGGAATGGTGGTTGGTTATTGGTATTGTTGGCTTGTTGGTTAATTGTAGATACGCACATAAACAGAGGTAGTACTGCCCGAATTTCTAAAGAAAAGGAAGTTGTCTTTCGATACAACTTACGCTAGAAATTGTAGAATTAACGGGTGTCTTACCCTTTATTATAGATTGACGTACGAGACGGGACGTATCTTGATATTGAGTTGGCTAGTTCGACTAAAAGGTATGTGAGCCTATCTTCATTTCTTTTGGCATGATTTTGTGAATTATTGATTCTTTCACTCGACATGAATATTATACAAGGGAATGTACGGCGGACGTACATGACTCCTTCATAGTCTTATTCATAGTAATCTGAGTTATGAAAAGTACATGTGATCTTCTTGTAAGAAATTATTTAATGATTTTAATGAGAGTCAAAGAAATTATTTAAATTGCATACAGTTGCTCATGATATCTACTCGTGCTAAGAGTCATTTTTCCACTTCACCGCGTCCCGGACCGGACAGATTCCTGCACATATATCAGGATGATTCACCGCGTCCCTCACTAGAGGGCCGGGCAGTTTATGTATACATATATGATGATTCCACGGACAGGCATCCGTGATGCGGGTACAAATACCCATGACAGTATATTCCACCGCGTCCCTCACCCAAGGGCCGGGCAGTTTATTCATTTATTTATATATGATGATTTTATTACTAAGCATGCATGAGTACTGGTATGACTCTCATTCTTTTATAATACAATTGACTCTCTACCTTACAAGACACAGTTTTGATCTTATTTACACTATTTCATGCATACATACTCGGTACATTATTTCGTACTGACCCCCCTTTCCTCGGGGGGCTGCGTTCATGCCCGCAGGTTCAGGTGTTCAGATAGGTGACCCTCCAGTCTAAGACTTCTGTACAGCAGTTGGAGAGCTCCTTTGTTCCGGAGCCAGCTATTTTGGTACAGACCTTTATCTTTCAGATTTATGCATATTTTGGGCAAGACGGGGTCCTGTCCCGTCATATGTCAGTATTGTACTCTTAGAGGTCTGTAGACAGTTGTGGGATTGACGTTTGTACCTTGTTTTGGGTTGTAATGTTGTTGTACTCTGTGTTGGGGCGTTCCCGGTTATTCCTGTTGTTATCTAGTGGCAGCCTTGCCGGCTTGCTTATTTTGACTATTCCTTTGTGTACATAATGTTGGTTGGTGGCAGCCTAGTCGGCTAGCCTGTTATGATTGTTGTTCTGTTGTTGATTTGACAGCCTTTTCGGCTCGCCCATTTTGGGGAGATGTTGTAAAAGGAGCGTTGTGCTGCCGAAATTTCTATAGATCTCTGTATTAAATGGATTAAGAGTGACAAGTCAGTAATGACGTCCAATTAAGACGTTTAGTCGCGGCCCGTCGAGTCGGGTCGTGACATGTTGAATAGCCTATTTGTGCTTTGACTTGAGCATTCTGTATATACATGGTGTTGACACCCAATTTTGACCCTCTCGTCCAGTCATTAACTACAAAATTACATTAAATTTTCTAAATAATTTTAACAATGTTATAATAATAAAATGCAACAATAAAACATTAATACACGCATAAATATTAATAATGACACCGCATTTTACGTAGATTATTAAGTACACCTCGAGTCTCACGTCTGCATTCGTCATTTTAATAGCAAGCAATTTCATGAATATTATTCATAATGTAAGCCCTATTTTTCCCATTAATTAAAATTCAAACAATTCTTAATGACAAATAAATAATAAATAAATAAATACATAAAGTAAATAATTTAACAATAGAGCCGCATCAAGCATTCCTTAAAATTATAGCTACGTTTATTAATATGCAAGACAGTTTCATTTAAACCCCTATTAAACTAATTTTAATCTAATACATGTGTTTTAATAATAGTGTTGCATTTATAAAAGCATTAAGCAATCCTTAAATATCATATCTGCATTTAGCATTTAAATAATTTAATAATAATTTAAACTCCATTTATTTAACACTAATTAATAAAACACTTAGAACTAATACCTAATTAAATAATACCCACAAGCCCCATAATTTCGCCCAAGCCCAATTCGCAGCCCACGACCCGCAAGCCCAAACGTCCCTCTTCCTTTTTAGCCCTTCAACCTTTCTCCTCCAATACAAAAACCAACAGAACCCTAAACCTAAAATCGCCGCACCTTCCACCCGCAAGTCTCGCCGGATTTTCCGATCGGTAAATATGGCCAACTCATTACCTGCAACCCACAACTCACCATAATCCAAAATAGTACCTAAATCAGCACCAAAATCGAGATATTAACTTAACCCTTCCAAATATACACCCGAAAATCTTACACCAAATCGTCTAAAATCTTTACCATAATCAGATGACAGTAAGAATCAAGCACAAATCTCCTCCAAAATCAATACCGAATCAGTACCCAAATCGCACAAAATCAGTCTAAAATCGTACCAATAACTTACCATAAATTAGAACCCAAGATTGGGACTATAAAGGGGGAGCTATACACATGCAATAAGGAGACAGATAGAAAAACACCAGTAAGCATCGATCTCGACGGAGAGGATCGAGGAAAAGCATAGGAGAAACCCTTAGAACAGATAGGCACCGATTTTACACAGAAGAACTCCTTAAAATCAAGGAAAGATTATCGGCGAGAGGAGGGAAGAAAATCACAACATCAATCAGAAAGAGGGGTCTTCGAACAAAAACCCAGTAACAAATACAATTGAAAGAATCGCAAGAACGCCTAGAAACACTAGTTTCGCACACCTTAGCCCGATAGCATAAAAATAGAAATTCAGAAGCAGCTTCGTTGTCACTTTCAAATCGCATAGCACAAAACCTCCGAGTGGATCGACGACTTGATTCGCTGCCTCGGCTCGCTGTCCGGAGAAGGTAAACTAGCATTCTTCTCGGTTCATTTTGCATTATTATGTGTTTGGGTGTGAAAGTGCGTTGATTCATTCATGTCGTTGGGTCCGTTAGCATATCTCTTCTCATCCTTATATGTGCTTTGTATTGCATGTTGGTTCGGACTTCCTATTTAGCAGATGTAACGTGGTGTGGATATACATCAGTAAAAAAAATGCGTTGGTTATTTGTAATCTGTCGATGTTTGTTTAAGAGCTGTCGAGATTAGGTAATGAATCTAATGTCGTTCTGTCTTCGAGATCCAGATTTGTAAACAGTTGGACGCCTACTTAAATGTCTTCACGATAAAGAATGAATGTTATAAAAGGATTCGGCTACTCATAAATTCGTTTGGGATAAAATCTAAACCGCATAGGGAGTTAAAGTGTTGAACTGAGAATTTGGTATCGCTGTGCCTATATCTAAGAATATGTTGTCTGATTAATTTTAAGTCGTTGTGTAGTATATTCCCTATAGAAATTCGACAGGGGACACAGGATTTTTGTTATGATATCTGGGCTAATACTTTCTCTTTTAAATCAACCAATATCATGTTTCACTTGCTGTGTTATAGAACCTATTTACTTGTCCCCTGGATTTAGGAACAATGAAGCTTAAAGTTGCCTTAAATAGATGCTAGTGACAATGGATCCATCGATATGTCTTGGCCTAGGTAATCATGCATTCCCAGTATGTCGAAACAACAAAGATTTGTGGCTGTGGAAAATTCCCAGTAACCTGCTTATATCGTCCAAGGCTTGATAGTTGATTAAATAACTTTGACATCTTATTCATTTGAGTCTGTTTTTCCTTTATTTGTCATTGTTAAACAAGAATTGGATTGTATGTATGTCTAAATTATAGGAGCATTCACATTCTGTCTATTTGCACTATTGATAAGCTTAGGCTTGTACTAATCCTTATCTTCTTCTTTTTGTTACATGAAATGCATTGGAGCAAAATAAAGAGTCTCACAGCGGGACTCAACATGAGCTACAACAAAATGAAGACCCGCATCTTACGTGCATCTTTCTATCCGCATTGGAAGTTCCAAAACCGCCGGTGAAAAGACATCGCCCTTCATTCGAGTCATTTTTATTGATCCTTTCTTCCCCATTTATTTGTTGTAAATTATTTGACTGACATTGCACTGTTAACGCTACACTTAGTATAGTTTAAACCTTGAATCATAGATTAGTAAGTAGTTTGATATTAGAAACTTGCTCCCTCTTAAGTAATTATTTTAGTAGCTCAAATCATTAAACCACTTAGTAATCTTTGGGTATGATCACTTTGGTAGCTAAAAATGTTATTTCCTAGCATAATTGTTACACCCCGTATATACAGGACATGTGTTAAGAATGTACGTAAGAACTCGCAAGTGTTAAAATTTGAGACTGTAAAAAAAAATTTTAACGGAATTATGGAATTGTCGGAAAACGTATTATTGTGACGAATGGGAGGGCGACACGTGTCACCCCCCATATGTTGTCTTGGACGAATTGAAGCATGGGCACAATGGTCATTTGACCTTTGGTTGGATGATTTAGTCTTGCAAGTAGTAGCATGAGTAAATTGACTAAGTCAATGACCCCACTTAGTCTTGATATTTAGCTAGAGCTCATCCAAACCACCCAATTGGTTGCATCTTAACCCTCCATGTCCCTATATTTAATACTAGTAGCAAGAGAGGACTTAACACTTAGCAAAATTTCACAAAATTGAAGACTACACTAATGGTGCTCTCGGGTTCACCATGGAGAAGAAAGGAAAAAATTTCGTTGCTTGTTCTTTAAGCTCCACATTTTAAACCAAGGTTCTTGAGTGTTATGTAAGTGTATCTCAATAGAAAAATCCCGGAAAAAGAGAGTTTTCGTAGTAGTCGCAAAGCAAAAACCTAGTTGTCTTTCTAGGTTTTGTTTAGAAGTTTGAAGGAAAATTGTTGGGGTTGTTCTAAGGGTCTCAAGGAGCGGATTGAGGTGTCTTGAAGAGGCTCTAGGTTGCTAAGGAGCAACTTCGGTTTTGAAGATTGGATTACAATTCGTGGAGGTATAATCTTGTTCTCTTTAAGTGTTACAAGATTATGTAATTGTTGTTAGCCTTACATTCTTACTAGCATGAAGTATATGTGTTGAAGTTTTATAAGTATTATGGATTGTTGTAGCTTAAAATCTAAAATGACATGTAAGCCATGATTAAGTTGGATTACAATTTAATCGTTGTTAGAATCGTCGCATGTAATTGACTTGAAGATTACGGTTGTTATAATCAAATGCGACTTGATATCATGTGAGGCTACCAATTTGGATTGAAATGGAAATCGATAAGAATTGGTATTGTTGTATTCTTTATGGTAGAAAATTGGACTAGTAGTTTGTTATTCATTTGTTTTGGACTACCTTATAGATTGTGGTGAGCCAATCGGGCTGTTTGGTTATTGTATTCGACCTTGAAAAGGTGGCAAAGTAAGTAGAAACAAAGGAGGTCTTGTCCGATTTCGTAGAATTTAGTGACTTAGCACCAGGATATTCTACGTTGAAGTAAGAGGTTAATGGACATATTGTGACCATTATAGGTTGAAGTACTTTGGAGCATTTTGCTACTTGTCGACAATCGTCGCGAGGTATGTGAACCTCTTCCTTCCTTTGGCATGATTCTATGTATGGAATATACTTGTGGTATCATTTCATGTTTCCTTACTCTTAGAAGTTAAGAGGTAGTTGTGTGATCTACTCTATGTAGAACTTTTCTTATCTTTGAGCATGACTAGTTGCACGTATGTAGTACGGCAGACGTATAACACCTAGATATCCTTTACTAATTTTATGAATAGCCAAGTCGGGTGAGTTAGGGGATTAACTCACTTCTTTGAAAGAATAAAGGATGTCTTGAGTTTTATTAAGTTAAGGGACTTGAAGAGTTTTAAAGTATGTGATACTTGTTCCGTTTTAAACGTATAAGTCCCTTGGATAGGAAATTGTGTTCGCTAAGATATAAAGTGAATATAACGACTTTATGGGAAGTTAGTTATATTTGCTTTATGGAAAGATAAATGAATTGATTTTAGTGAAAAGGCAACTTGTTTTTAAGGCATTAATTGCCTAAGGTTTTATATAAAATGAGTCACTTGTTTTCTAAAGGTTAAGAGACTAGTAGTATTTTTGAAAGGTATGAGAATTGATTTGAAAGTATTTAATACTTGGTTTCAAAAAGTAGAAGTCTCTTGGTTATAAAAGGAACGTGTTGGTCTAAACCATAAAGGGTTATAACGGCTTTATGGGAAGTTGGTTATAACGGCTTTATGGAAGGTTAAGAGAATAGTTTTCTCTAATAAAGTAATCAAAGAAATAACTTGTATTAAGGAACGCAAATTGGTTTAAAGGTACCAATTGCTTAAGGTTTTAATAAAAGAAGTCACTTGATTTAGAAGCGGTATTTGTATTTCTAAAAAGGTATTGTGACTTGTCTTGAAAGGTGAATAGGACTTGATACTACGGTGTTAGTATCTTGGAGCTTTACATAGAAAGGAGTCTTTTATAAAAGAATGTACGTATGTAGTACTTTGGCTTGATAAATTGAGAATTTGTCTAAGTGTGCCTTGATAAGTACTTTGACTTGTTAAAAGAGAATTATTCTATGTATGCCTTGATTAGTACTTTGGCTTGATAAATTGGGAATTTGTCTAAGTGTGCCTTGATAAGTACTTTGACTTGTTAAAAGAGAATTATTCTATGTATGCCTTGATTAGTACTTTGGCTTGATAAATTGAGAATTTGTCTAAGTGTGCCTTGATAAGTACTTTGACTTGTTAAAAGATAATTATTCTATGTATGCCTTGATTAGTACTTTGGCTTGATAAAATGAGAATTATCCTATGTGTGCCTTGATAAGTATTTTGGCTTGGTTAATTGAGAACTTGCCTATACGTCGGTAATAGCCTTCGAGTGCAAATTATGTTTTATTAAGTTGTCGCGACTCTCGGTTGAAGTCGGATGTCTTGTTGTAAGTTACTTGGGACGTCTGCAAGCGGTGATGTGGGATTCCACGGGTATGCTTGCTACTTGTAGTACTGGGTTAAATTCCGGATTTTTATAGAAGATACGGTAGTGCTTATGTCTTGTTGATGGTCGGTCGAGATAGGGTAAGAGTATAAATGAGGGCAAGCCCCAAGACGTTGTACCACCTTCTCCGTGGTAAGAGTATAAGTGAGGGTAAACCCCAAGACTGCACCACCCGCTTTATGTGTTGATTGTCGGCGGTTGAGATAGGGTAAGAGTATAAATGGCAAGCCCCAAGACATTGTACCACCTTCTCCAGGTAAGAGTATAAACGAGGGTAAGCCCAGACGTTATACCCCTTTACCACCTCCTCCAGGTAAGCGTATAAATGGCGGGCAAGCCCAAGACGCTATACCACCGCTTTGATTGGTATTATGGGCGTGAGACCCATGGTTATGTTTTACACTTATAGTCGCCGATGATGATGGGATTCCACGCGGGAGATATATGTATGTATTGTGTATGTATGCAGCGGTGAGGTGGGATGCCACGGCGCGTCACGTGGTTATATTTTACACTTATAGCCGTTGGCGGTGATGAGGTATTCCACGCACACTTTGCTATTTGTGTGATTTGATCACGCCCCATATCGGGTAGTATATGTGTCCCTCAGAATGGGCGGACTATGTTATGAAAGATAAGTAAGTTAGATAGAGATGAACTTAATGACTTCTCCTAAGTAAGTACGTAAGATATGGCTATAACTCTTAGGAATGTAAAAGATATTGATGTGAAATTAAGTTCATGTGGTAATGACACGGCAGGATCGGTATGTATTTTTACTTGTCCTTGTCATTCTTTTGTACGCTTATGATCTGCTTCAGACGTTATTTCTTCCATATTAAATTTTTGTTATCGACTTCTTCGGGTGCGTTCATGCCGCGAGTTTTAGGTACCTGTGTTGGTGATCCTCGCTCTTAGGATCTCGGTTGCTTTGAGAAAGCTCCACTGCTCGGATACTTATCTCTTGGAACGGTTTTCCCCGAGGTAGAAAGATTCATGTATATTCGTGGTATGGCGGGGCCTGTCCCGCCACGCTTGTTATTCTAAGAGGTCAGTAGTCACATATTGTGGGTCGCTTTGTAAAGGAAAGAGGCAAGCCGTTTATGTATGACGTTCGGGAAGGTAGCCTACTTCGGCTAACCTTGTTGTTTTATTATCGTTGTTTTTATTTTATAAGTTTCATGTATGTTCGCTGATTTTCTCGATGTTTATTGTAAGGGTGCCTGTAGGGCACGATCGCGATCGGTCGGGTCGTGACAAAAGTGGTATCGAGCGCTTAGTCCTCGGAAAGTGTCTCTGACCGTGTCTAGTAGAGTCTTGATTATCGGTGTGTTGTGCACCACATCTATAATCGTGAGGTGCAGGACATTTAGGATTGGTTTCCATTCTTCTCACTCCGAGATCGCGCGATAGATACGTGTTATTGTGGTCGTCCCTCCCTAACGAGTTATGTTGATTGCAGTACGAGAAAGCGGCGATGACCCAGAACGACTATGTGGATCGCGCATCCGGTTGGTAATGATTACGAGATAGTTGGTATTGTGACATACATCTATACGGAGTTATGTATGCAGGTCGACGCGTGTTGCCTAGAATGATTTTAGATTACCGTGAATTGGTAAAGACTAACTAGATCTGGGAAGGTATGGAATAGTTAATGAATTTTCGCCAAGGTTTTGTGTTTTATTTCGAGATAATTGGGAAAGGATGAGTCTCGACAGGTAGTGAACCCAGAAGCCATATTAAGGAACCTAACGGAATGTCATGTTGATAAATTAAGCTGCGTAGTAGGCTTAAGAGAATTGTACGGATGAGGTCCGTATAGAGTAAGTAATGGTTGTTGTGATCGAGACAACATGGTTATGGTTTTACGAGAAGTTTTGTACGTTTCATCGGGGATTGATAAGGTAGGCTTGGAGCATGGAAATCGCGAGCCTAAGAATATTGATTACGCCGAGACCTTAGGTATATAAGGCTTTCTCCGCAATAAGATTTATTATAGACCAAGAATAAGAGTTAAGTGCGACGTTGAGTCGGGCCGAGGACTGTTGCGGGTCTCCCATGGCTGGAATGGAGTGGGATCAGTTGGTAGTAGTTCGCACGTGACAGTCACGGCGCAAGGCCCAAGTCTAGTTAGTTGTTTACTGGGTTCGTGGACACGCTCCACCTAACCAGTCGTGAAAGCCTAAATGGCCTTATTTTGTTTTATAGAGTGATTCCAAAGATTAGAGGCCAAAAATTGGTATGGAAGTTATGTATGTATGTTAGAAGGAGTTGGAAGTACGAAAAGGTAATCTCTTTTGGGCTTATGATGGACGGATGTGCGTGGCGAGTATTAGGGCCACGTGTGGCATTATTAGTATGTCGGGGTTGTGAAAGGAAACTATGTCGCTAATTATAAAGATTGACTCAGAAAGAACATTCGAGGACGAATGTTTCTAAGGGGAGAATGTTACACCGTATTTACGTGATACGTGTGTTAGAACGTGCGTAAGAACTCGCAAGTGTTAAAATTTGAGGCGTAAAAAAATTTTAACTAATTATGGAATTGTCGGAAAACGTATTATTGTGAATGGGAGGCGACACGTGTCACCCCATATGTTGTCTTCGACGACCAAGCACGGGCACAATGGTCATTTGACCTTTGGTCGATGATTTAGTCTCGCAAGTAGTAGCATGAGTAAATTGACTAAGTCAATGACCACTTAGTCTTGATATTTAGCTAGAGCTCATCCAAACCACCCAATTGGTTGCATCTTAACCCTCCATGTCCCTATATTTAATACTAGTAGCAGAGAGGACTTAACACTTAGCAAAATTTCACAAAATTGAAGACTACACTAATGGTGCTCTCGGGTTCACCATGGAGAAGAAAGGAAAAATTTCGTTGCTTGTTCTTTAAGCTCCACATTTTAAACCAAGGTTCTTGAGTGTTATGTAAGTGTATCTCAATAGAAAAATCCGGAAAAAGAGAGTTTTTCGTAGTAGTCGCAAAGCAAAACCTAGTTGTCTTTCTAGGTTTTGTTTAGAAGTTTGAAGGAAAATTGTTGGGGTTGTTCTAAGGGTCTCAAGGCGGATTGAGGTGTCTTGAAGAGGCTCTAGGTTGCTAAGGAGCAACTTCGGTTTTGAAGATTGGATTACACTTCATGGAGGTATAATCTTGTTCTCTTTAAGTGTTACAAGATTATGTAATTGTTAGCCTTACATTCTTACTAGCACGAAGTATATGTGTTGAAGTTTTATAAGTATTATGGATTGTTGTAGCTTAAAATCCGAAATGACATGTAAGCCATGATTAAGTCGATTACAATTTAATCGTTGTTAGAATCGTCGCGTAATTGACTCAAGATTACGGTTGTTATAATCAAACGCGACTTGATATCACGCGAGGCTACCAATTTGGATTGAAATGGAAATTGATAAGAATTGGTATTGTTGTATTCTTTATGGCCGAAAATCGACTAGTAGTTTGTTATTCATTTGTTTTGGACTACCTTATAGATTGTGGCGAGCCAATCGGGGATGTTTGGTTATTGTATTCGACCTTGAAAAGGTGGCAAAGTAAGTAGAAACAAAGGAGGTGTGTCCGATTTCGTAGAATTTAGTGACTTAGCACCTAGGATATTCTACGTTGAAGTAAGAGGTTAATGGACATATTGTGACCATTATAGGTTGAAGTACTTTGGAGCATTTTGCTACTTGTCGACAATCGTCGCGAGGTATGTGAACCTCTTCCTTCCTTTGGCATGATTCTATGTATGGAATATACTTGTGGTATCATTTCATGTTTCCTTCTACTCTTAGAAGTTAAGAGGTAGTTGTGTGATCTACTCTATGTAGAACTTTTCCTATCTTTGAGCATGACTAGTTGCACGTATGTAGTACGACAGACGTATAACACCTAGATATCCTTTACTAATTTTATGAATAGCCAAGTCGGGTGAGTTAGGGGATTAACTCACTTCTTTGAAAGAATAAAGGATGTCTTGAGTTTTATTAAGTTAAGGGACTTGAAGAGTTTTAAAGTATGTGATACTTGTTCCGTTTTAAACGTATAAGTCCCTTGGATAGGAAATTGTTTTTGGCTAAGATATAAAGTGAATATAACGGCTTTATGGGAAGTTAGTTATATTTGTTTTATGGAAAGATAAATGAATTGATTTTAGTGAAAAGGCAACTTGTTTTTAAGGCATTAATTGCCTAAGGTTTTATATAAAATGAGTCACTTGTTTTCTAAAGGTTAAGAGACTAGTAGTATTTTTGAAAGGTATGAGAATTGATTTGAAAGTATTTAATACTTGGTTTCAAAAAGTAGAAGTCTCTTGGTTATAAAAGGAATGTGTTGGTCTAAACCATAAAGGGTTATAACGGCTTTATGGGAAGTTGGTTATAACGGCTTTATGGAAGGTTAAGAGAATAGTTTTCTAATAAAGTAATCAAAGAAATAACTTGTATTATGAACGGCAAATTGGTTTAAAGGTACCAATTGCTTAAGGTTTTAATAAAAGAAGTCACTTGATTTAGAAGCGGTATTTGTATTTCTAAAAAGGTATTGTGACTTGTCTTGAAAGGTGAATAGGACTTGATACTACGTGTTAGTATCTTGGAGCTTTACATAGAAAGGAGTCTTTTATAAAAGAACGACGTATGTAGTACTTTGGCTTGATAAATTGAGAATTTGTCTAAGTGTGCCTTGATAAGTACTTTGACTTGTTAAAAGAGAATTATTCTATGTATGCCTTGATTAGTACTTTGGCTTGATAAATTGAGAATTTGTCTAAGTGTGCCTTGATAAGTACTTTGACTTGTTAAAAGAGAATTATTCTATGTATGCCTTGATTAGTACTTTGGCTTGATAAATTGAGAATTTGTCTAAGTGTGCCTTGATAAGTACTTTGACTTGTTAAAAGAGAATTATTCTATGTATGCCTTGATTAGTACTTTGGCTTGATAAAATGAGAATTATCCTACGTGTGCCTTGATAAGTACTTTGGCTTGTTAATTGAGAACTTGCCTATACGTGTGGTAATAGCCTTTGAGTGCAAGTATTATGTTTTATTAAGTTGTCGCGACTTCTGGTTGCGGTCCTGATGTCTTGTCAGAAGTTACCGACGCATCGACAGCTGATGTGGGATTCCGTGTATGCTTGCTACTTGTAGTACTGGGTTAAATTCTGGATTTTTATGTAAGACATACGGTAGTGCTTATGTCTTGATGGTCTGGTCGAGATAGGGTAAGAGTATAAACGGCGGCAAGCCCCAAGACGTTGTACCACCTTCTCCGTGGTAAGAGTATAAGTGGCGGGTAAACCCCAAGACGTTGTACCACCCGCTTTATGTGTTCGATTGTCACCGGTTGAGATAGGGTAAGAGTATAAACGGCGGCAAGCCCCAAGACGCCAGTACCACCTTCTCCGTGGTAAGAGTATAAACGGCGGGTAAGCCCCAAGACGTTATACCCGCTTACCACCTCCTCCGTGGTAAGCGATAAACGGCGGGCAAGCCCAAGACGCTATACCACCTGCTTTGATTGGTATTACGGGCGTGAGACCCATGGTTATGTTTACACTTATAGTCGATGATGATGCGATTCCACGCAGGAGATATATGTATGTATTGTGTATGTACGCCGATGAGGTGGGGATGCCACGCGCGTCACATGGTTATATTTTACACTTATAGCTGGCGCGTGATGGGGTATTCCACGCACACTTTGCTATTTGTGTGATTGATCGCGTCCCATCGGGCGGGTAGTATATGTGTCCTCAGAATGGGCCTGACTATGTTATGAAAGATAAGTAAGTTAGATAGAGATGAACTTAATGACTTCTCCTAAGTAAGTACGTAAGATATGGCTATAACTCTTAACGGAATGTAAAAGATATTGATGTGAAATTAATTTCATGTGGTAATGACACTACAGATCCGTATGTATTTTTTTACTTGTCCTTGTCATTCTTTTGTACGCTTATGATCTGCATCAGACGTTATTTCTGCTCCATATTCTGCACTGTTATCGACTTCTTCGGGCCGCGCTCATGCCCGCAGTTTTAGGTACCTGGTTGGTGATCCTTGCTCTTAGGATCTCGGTTCGCTGAGAGAAAGCTCCACTTGCTCCGAGACTTATCTCTTGGAACGGTTTTCCCGAGGTAGAAGATTCATGTATATTCGTGGTATGGCGGCCCCGCCCCGCCACGCTTGTTATTCCTGTGAGGTCTGTAGTCACATATTGTGGGTCGCTTTGTAAAGGAAAGGAGGCAACCGCTTCATTATGTATGTATGCTCGTGAAGGTAGCCCTATCGGCTAACCTGTTGTTTTATTACTGTTGTTTTTATTTTATAAGTTTCATGTATGTTCCGCTGATTTTCTCTGATGTTTACCTGTAAGGGTGCCCAGGTAGGGCACCAGTCGCGGTCCCGGGGTCGGGTCGTGACAATAATAAACCCATCGCCTTAAAAAAATGCTTACTAACATTCACATAAAGGATATATTTTCCTAGCATAAAAAACCCCGTTTACATCCTATTTTCTAAGTACCTAATCTTGTCGTAATAATCTTGCATTATTATTATCCTTACATTGTATTGAGAAATAAGTATACTTTGTAGAATATGTTCATATGCTTTCTCCAATTACTATGTTAATACCTATTTTTAACTAAAATTGACCGTACACATTTTTTTGCAAGTCCTATATCTTTATGGCTATAACACATCTTATACTTATAAATATCTTTTACTTAAATACTTCTCAAACCATGAATTGCATCTTAGCATAATAATTACCCTAGGTTTGAACGGACAACCGCAAGTTAGCGGATCCTTTAGGGTGTCTAACCCCTTCCCTTTAGGATAAAAAAGAACTCTTGCCCAGAATCTCACACTAGTTTTGCAGACCAAAAATGGAGTTAGTGTTGACTTTAACATAGTTAACATTCAAGTGTCCTAATTCACCCAAACCAATTAGGTGGCGACTCCGCGAACCCCCTAGCATTACTTTTAGCACTTTTAACACCCTTTTAGCACCTTTAGCATTTTAGCCCTTTTTAACCTTTTAACATTTTATTTTATTTTCTAACATCTTCTAAGTAGGAGTTAAAATAATGTCGCGGTCGAAAAAAGACGTGACAGAAATGGCGACTCCACTGGAGATTTGAGGTTCTTGATCATTGCAAACCTAGGTTTATTATTGTTTGGCTTTATTTGCTTTTATTTGTTTTAAATGCCTTAAAATTGTTTGCTTTAATTTTGTATGTTTAATTGTTTTAATTGCTATTTGTTTTATTGTTTCCCTTAAACTGACATTCCGCTCATACTTCTTCCACTCTGAAAAATTCACACAATCACACACTCACGCGCTGGTGTGCTTCGTGCACCCGCAAATTTCTTTTAAAATATCCAAATTTTAGGAGAGTTGGCACCTGCGCGGAGTTAGATCGGTTCGTCTGATCAGCCGCGTAGCCTTCTCACTCGAGTTGTCCGCTCGGAAACCTTGCGTCTACTAAAGTCAAATCTTAGAAACTCAGGATAGAGTTATACCACCCTTTATTTTAAGGCATGCATGCATTTACCTTAGGTGGGTCGGTCCTTGGTATCGACACCACAATTAGGAAAAACACCAAACTTGTCGACGGGTTGCTCAACCCAACGACCAACCAGTATATTATGTGTAGCGTGACAATGATAGACAAATCCAAACCTAATCATGACATGTCAAAATTGGGAAAAAGTGCACCGTTATTTGGTCGTCATTTCCAACAAAAGCATTACAGTTGGACGACTTGGACAAATCCATCATAACCTCGCATATGTGATGTTTAGGCCTACCTCTGGCATAAAGGAGTCCCCATGCATGTTAGGACTCGCTTGCAATGTGACAATTTATGTGCAACATATACTTGCTAAATGTTATTTACACCTTTGCAAAATCACGTGCTTTACACTAACACAGTTTGTTACATTTTATTTAAAAGGATTTATCATCTTCCCCAAAGGTCGATTTGTATTTGACTAAGCAATGACAGAGCATCGATATTTCACCAGATCAAAGGCACGATCCAGCGACATGACTGATTCAAGGGCATTTGAGCAGAACGAGTCGGAGTCCGTCTTGGTTCCTATAGACAAAGCAGAGGTCTCAGAAAAGAAAAGCAGCGTGGATCCGATCGATCACCTCGCCCAATTACCGCAACAAATGGCAACCCTGCAGGCTGAAATTAAAAGGCTCTGAAACCTCACTAAAGCACTCGTCACTTCAAATAACCAAAACAATCAAAATCCTCCAAATTATTACCAGTACCCTCTTACTACATATCCCATTTACCACACTCAGCCAATATACAATGCACCCATATATCCCACACAAAACCAAATGCCTACCATACCCCAGCCAAACACGAACCAAGACAAAAAGCCACCACAAACCTATTTTCGTAATACATACGACAACCCCTTGTGATACCTATCCGTGTATACGCCACGGCCAAGGGCCCGTCCACTAAACATCTTCACACCCCACATAAATGCCACAGAAAGGCCAGCCAAAATATACACCCATTTAGCCGAGCCTTTGTCGCAGTTGTACGAGAGGTTGAGAGTTGCAGGGATACTCCAGCCAATTCCAAAGAATGTTCCCAATCCCAAGTCCAAAGCTTATGATGAGAACAAAAGTTGTGCATACCATTCTGGAGCCATCGGACACGACATGGGAATGTGTTATACACTCAGAGACAAAATAAGGGAGTTGATCAAAGAGGGAGTCATTCAGGTGGAGGAGGTCTCCCCCAATAAGTACAATGAACCCCAAAGGAAGAGATATGTTCTCTGGCCAAAACCCGCTCCGCCTGAATCAGTCATTTATCCAAGTGTGCACCACGAAGAAGTCAAAAGAAGGAGATACTGATAGCAGAGCACGAAGACCCAGCCAGCCATGATGCAGATCAAGGGGGCATATTTATAGATTGGATTTGCATCCTTGTTCTGATCCGCCTAGAGTCTAGATAAGAAGAGCAATTTAGTTTCGCAGAATAATTTAAGACTCATATTTAAGTTTTAATAATGTTTTGCTTAAGTTTTCATCATTGGAACTACGTGTGACCTGATTCCCTCGTGGGGATACGTAGGCGGTCATATCGGCTTCGGTCCCACCTTTAGAAAATCCCAATTTCTCTTTTTGCTTGTAATTGAAACTACGTTCGATCTGATTCCCTTAGCGGATACATAGGCGACCATATCAGTTTCGGTCCCACCTTTAGAAATTTTAGCTTTATCAAATTTCGCTTGTAATGAACTACGTCATGACCTGATTCCCTCGTGGGGATACGTAGGCGGCCTAAATCGGCTTCGGTCATACCATTAGGAAATTTTCCCTTCGTTCTGAAAATAACAAATACACATTTTCGGCATGATAGACAAGCAATCCCATGGAGACTTGCTTTAAGCCAAACGCCTCTGCATATACAAAACTAAGACCATTAACAACTGACTAAGACAGGAAACCAGACAGGGGTTGCAGGTCCAAACAGGTCAGGCGCGCAGATGTCAAGAAACAAAGCTGCGAAGTCAAATACGAATCGACCCCCCTCCCCCCAAACTCACAAGTTTTCTTTGAGCGCAGGTCCTACATATTAGCAGAAGCAGAAAGAAGCAGCGGAGACAGAAAAAGGACATCAACAAATTTCACAACAAAGTCTAGCGCATCAGCTCGGCTTGCAGGAGCATCAGCAACACGTCCAGGCAACAACGTCATCAGCATTGTGTCTACGCAATGACACCATCAACATCACGTCTACGCAATGACGCCAGCAGCATTACGTCTACGCAACGACGCCAACAGCAATACGTCCAGGCAACGACGTCATCATCATTACGTCCACGCAACGACGTCAGCAGCAACACGTCCAGGCAATGACGTCATCAACATTACGTCTACGCAACGACGCCAGCAGCGACACGTCTAGGCAATGACATCATCAACATTACGTCCACGCAATGACATCATCAGCATTATGTCTACGCAATGATGCCATCAGCATTACGTCTATGCAACGACGCCAGCAGCATTACGTCTACGCAACGATGCCAGAAGAACACGCCCGTGCAACGACAGACGCGATCACGCCTACGCAACGACGCCAAGAAAGATTACGCCTACGTAACGACGCTTAGCAAAGAACATGTCCAGCAACGACGCCATCAAGATTACGCTCACGCAATGACGCCATCAAGATTACGCCTACGCAACGACGCCAAGAAAGAATACGCCCGTGCAACGACGCCATCGCGATTACGTCCACGCAACGACGTCATCAGCATTACGTCTACGCAATGACGCCATCAACATCATGTCTACGCAACGACGCCAGCAACAACACGTCCAGGCAACGACGCCAGCAACAACACGTCCAGGCAACGACATCATCAGCACAACATATCCAGGCAACGACGTTATCAGCACAATACGTCCAAGCAACGACGTCATCAGCGCAACATGTCCAGGCAACGACGTCATCATCACAACACGTCCAGGCAATGACGTTATCAGCACAACACGTCCAGACAACGACGTCATCAATACAACGCGTTCAGGCAACGACGCCATCAATCACATCTTCATCGCATTACACAGAATGACATTCATATCTACCTGGCCGCATTGATTATATATTTATGTTTTATTACTTTTCTTAGCAGTTATGTACTAATTTTTTCTTAAGCTAAAAAGCCTACAGGACCCTATTTACAAGAGTATCAGCAGTATCGTCAATACCACGACGTCACCAACATCGTCAACACTCTGACACCATCAGTTTCAACATAATGACGTCGCTAGTCAACACAATGACACCACCAGCATCTGCAACAACGACACCTTCAGCACATTACAACATCCCTATTCACAAAATCACATTCAAGCTCTATCATTTTTGTTTAAAATTAATGCACTAATTTTTTTAAGTTTTAGCCTACAGGGTCCCTAATTTACAGGAACAATTTCAGCACGTCTGGGCATGGACGACATCAGCAATCACAGCATTCAACAAACATTCGCAACATCCAAAGAAGTCCGCAGAGACTACATCGAGCCGCAAACATTCAAAGCAGCATTCACAAAGATCCAAAGAAGTCCGTGCAGAGACAATATCGGCATTAGCAACATCCCGCAAGTTCGAGCAGAGACGACATCAGCATTCGCAGCGTCCTACATACAATACAAGAACGACATCTCTACTCACAATTTTTTATTTTTTCATATATTCATTATTTTAATTTAACCGCTATGCACATTTTCACAAAGTTTTAGCATGCAGGAGCATTAATTCACAAGAATAGTAGCATCAACACAATGACGTCTTCATCAACACCATGTCCGAAAATGACGCCAAGTTCGAAAACGACGTCGAGTCCGAAAACGACGCCATGTCCAAAAATGACGCCACGTCCGAAAACGATGCCATGTTCAAAAACGATGTCAAGTCCGTGTCGCACCCGATTTTGAACTATCAGGCTTGAATGCGCGACGGAATGGTTATCCTCCCCAAAAATGAAAAAATAAATGTTTGGAATGTTAAGGGAGTCGCCACCTAATTAATTGGGTGAATTAGGACACCTAAATGCTAACTGATTAAAGTCAGCATTAACTCCATTTAAAGGTCTGTGAAACTAAATAAGATTCTGAGTAAGAATTCTTTATTATCCTAAAGGGAAGGGGTAAGGCACCCTAAAGGATCCGCTAACTTGCGGTTGTCCGTTCAAACATAGGTTAATTTATTTGGCTAAGGGATGTATATTTTTAGAAAATGATTATTTAAGTAAAAGGGATGTGGCAATATCTAAAGAATATATATTGATAACTAAAGGGTCTTATAAGATTCATAAAAAATATATATAAATTTGATTATGAAATGAAATTACTTTATTCTTGACAAAAGTAAGAAAGTGATTACTCCTAACAAGATAATAGGGTTAAGATTCTTGTAAAATTATGAGATTATTATTTCTTATAATGTATGTGCGAAAAATCACTTCCTATAATATTTATGAAAAGTTTATGATGAAGTTTATTTCTTAAGGACTAAATATGGAGAAATATATTAACTACATGGCTAAAGCATAACTAGGATTGATTATTTTAGATTTAGACTTGCGTGATGAACCTAGAATAAGTAAAGGGTGAACTTATCCTTTAAACTACCCTTCCAATATATTCAAAGACTATTAGAGTTAATTATCCTATTAATTACAGAATTAACAAATGTAACAATAATAAATAAGCAAAATAAATAAATACACAAATAAGCAAAGGCAGGAGTGAGATCGTAGTTGACATGACGTCTAGAATGGATGGTGACACCATCTATCCTATAGTTTGGAAGCCCATGCGGAAGTGTGGTTGGCGATACAGAAGTCATGATGAGTCTCATACCGAGACTCTTGATTATTCTCCGATGCATGCCATGTAAAAATAAGAAAGATAAGGATTAGTAAATAATATAAACTCCATCATATGCGAAATAAATGAAACATTAAACTAAACACACCAAATACGCATGCCCCCGGTTTTATCTGCGGTGATATAGACGATGAATCCCGCCCATAAGTAAAACGTTTAGAAATTAGTCAATTAAATAGGCCTCAACATGCAAAATAATACTGGTGACTAGCAGCATCAGATTTTCTTTGAAGATCAGATTTTCAAAGAAAGTGTCAATGTTGTCACCCAAACAGGTTCACTTGTACAAACTCAATCTAATATATTTAGCCATACAGATCGATACACACACAAACCATGCAAGGTATACAACCCATATACACTGCATACATATTAATGAGATGTGAGCAAAGCATCCGGTAATGGGAATACTGGTCATTGGATGGCAGAGTAGATATGTAATTGTACTCATTGTGATACATGTCCACCAACACACTGGTTTGGCAGAACTCCAAAAGAAAACATAAGACAGATATTTCCAGATTAGTAATTTAGGTACATATGGGATGGACTTTTGGTTCTAGATAAACTGATGGACCCCTTTATGGAACAGTCATGCAAACCATATATATATATACCTACCTATCTAATTACATATAAGTCAAAGGCATAAAAAAACAAAAGCATGTACACAGATTCAGTCCATCCAAAACCATTCCCTGTCCACTAAGTGTCGAGCCCCAGATTCATGTCAAATTATGGAGATATACCAGATGTATCCGCAAACCGGGCATACAAATAACTTCAATAGCTGGATATGTGAGACATGATGGTAATATTAATTGGTGATTTATTCGAAATTAGACTAGTCAAGACACGTCAAATACCGGACTTATCAAACAAGTTTCATACTATTGAAATCACTTTAACATAGACGACCCTTCGAGGTAATGTTCTTAAAACAAGCTGAATCGATTCATATACAAACATATACTTAATATATTGGCAAGATCTTGATATGCAATAACTTGGAAATCCAAATGAGATAACAACTTCTATACTTCACTACATTTCAAATCCAATAGTACGTCGGGGTTATAAAATCCAGGGGAACATGCTCTGTATACTGGATTCTGTTATACTAATACAGGGGTATATAGAAATCTGAGATTGAATAACACAACAGTAGTCATAGGGATTGGGCAGTCTTCGTGACTTCAGCAAATAACAAAATAGGTATTACTCCTTTTCCAGATTTGAAGTAATCTTAACAGACACATAGCGGAATCGTAATATATCACCTAATGATACAAATATGGATCTAGGACCCTTATACAGGTGTTATACACTTAAACACATACATAAAAGAATCACAATTGAATACACATATGCTTAAAATAGAATCAACACCACAAATATCGAAGACTATCACGATGTGATTTATCTCAAAACCACGATCAACCAAGTCGAACAAATTTGAACAAAGTAATATAGATGTCATCGTACAGAACACACAGTATCAATTAGACAACTAAATAAATGAAAGAGAATGGGTTTCGGACCTTTTGCGGGTAGCGAACTGAGGCGACGACAAAGGTTTTTCCGAGTCGTCGAAGGGGAATTTGTGAAGAACTGGTTTGCAGAATAGTAGATTGAATGATAAAGAGAAAGGTTTAAGCGCAGTGCTGTCTGTGTTATCGATGATTGATGACTCATCCCCCCCGCTTTGCATGTCGAAACATCCCTCTTTATAGCTCCTAGTTGGGCTTCCTTTTTTATGGTAAGTTTAGGACAGATTCAAAGGGACAATTCCTATTGATTTTGACGCGGTTTCAAGGCTATTTTAGGACGATTCGCGGAAGATCTTCGTGTAATTTCTGTGGGTTTTGGTACTTGTTGACGCGATTTAAGGATTCGTTTTGATATGGTTATAGTTATGGCAAGCACGAGATTTTGTTGCCATTTTCGTACTGATTCGAGGGTTAATTGGTAAGGTTTGAAACAGAAAAGGGAGGTTCGATTCGGGGCGTGATTTGAGGAAAGGTTCTGGGATGTCTGCGTGATATGGAAGGAGACAGAAGCGAGATATTATTGGTTTGCCGGATTCTCCGGCGAGAAATCCGGCTGGTGATGGAGCGAGGGTGCGGCGTTTGGATGGTATTAGGGTTTGGGTCTTTTAGGTTTTTCTAAGAGGGGGACGACGCAAAGGGAGGTATAAGGGGAAATGGGCTGGACGAAGGCAGCTGGTCGTGGGCTGAGTATGAGGTAAAAGGGAATCGGGCCCGCGGGTAGTTGGGCTAGGAAATTCATTGGGCTGGTTTGTATAGGACGAAAATAAGTGGGCTTGGGGTATTTAATTAGTTTTGGGTTGGGTAGAGTTTTAGGTATTAGGTGTATTATTTAATTAATGGTAGATAAATGAAATCTAAATTGTGATTAAATTATTTAGGCGTTTTATTAGTCCAAGCTATTATTATCCTAATAAATGTGGGCATGCTAATTAATTAGTGCTTAATATTTATAATGCGGGACCTTTATTAAAACTTATTTATTGTGTGTATTTTGCGATGTAAAATTGCTGTTCTAACAAAAGAAAATTGTTTAACTTATCGGTTATTTACTTAAGGGGGGAGGGACAAAATTGGGTGTCAACAGTTGTCCCTCTTTGTATGGGGAAGATGAAAGAATCTCCAGACAAAGACGTTGAATTATAGCCAATTTTGTCTGGGTCATCGGAATTGGAACAAAGTGTTGCTGGTGTCTGAAAACTATGGGTGGGGCCGACGCGGATTTAAAATCTGTCCCAGTGTCAAGCTATGGTGACTATGAGTTATTGTGGTGCTAGAATGTTGGGAGAGAGTAGGTCGACGTCGTCCACTTTTGCCTTTGTTGGAAGCCTTGCTCCCAACAAATTACCTCGCCGCCGTAAGAGGTAGGTCCACGCCAGGCTCCATCTTTTGTAGCTTGTTAACATTCCTGTAGATTGAAGCTAAGATAGAGGCATTAGTGCATAACTGTCAAAACAAAACAATGCAAGTATGTAAATTTGTGTTGTGGTTGTAGTCAGACTGCATATGGTATGATGATACGCCGTCTTGTATAGACGAGATGCAAGTGACGCCTTGTATGGGCGTTATCGTCTTGTATGGACGAAATGCAAATGACGCCTTGTATGGGCGTTCTCGTCTTGTATGGACGAGATGCAAGTGACGCCTTGTATGGGCGTTATCGTCTTGTATGGACGAAATGCAAATGACGCCTGGTATGGGCGTTCTCGTCGTGTATGGACGAGACGCAAGTGACGCCTTGTATGGCGTTTCGCTTGTATGGACGAAATGCAAGTAGCGCGCTTGTATGGCGTTATCGCTTGTATGGACGAAATGCAAATGACGCCTTGTATGGCGTTATCGCTCAGATGGACGAAATGCAAATGACGCCAGATGGGCGTTATCGTCTTGTATGGACGAGATGCAAGTGACGCCTTGTATGGGCGTTATCGTCTTGTATGGACGAGATGCAAATGACGCCTTGTATGGGCGTTATCGTCTTGTATGGACGAGATGCAAATGACGCCTTGTATGGGCGTTCTCGTCTTGTATGGACGAAATGCAAGTGACGCCTTGTATGGGCGTTATCGTCTTGTATGGACGAAATGCAAATGACGCCTTGTATGGGCGTTATCGTCTTGTATGGACGACATGCAAATGACGCCTTGTATGGGCGTTCTCGTCTTGTATGGACGAGATGCAAGTGACGCCTTGTATGGGCGTTATCGTCTTGTATGGACGAGATGCAAGTGACGCCTTGTATGGGCGTTATCGTCTTGTATGGACGAGATGCAAATGACGCCTCCTTAGATAAAAAATTATTCTATATGTGGAGTTGTGTCGCAATTCATGCGTACTCAAAACCAGATGAAATAATTAAAGTGTAAATGATGTAGCCTGTGGTTTTTTGCAAGATGTATTTGATGTAGACTTGTTGCAGTGAGCGAATCTGTTGTATTGGAATGTTGCTATTGGCGTCGTTTTCGGACTTGGCGTCGTTTCGGACTTGTTGTCGTTTTTGGACTTGTTGTGTTGATGACGTCGTTGTGTTGCTGCCGCGTAGACTAAAGCTCAAGAAGGAGTTAGTGCATAACTGCTAAGACAGAATAATAATAAAGCATGAAATGAGAAAAATGCAGTTTTGAGAACAGAAAAAATCGTCCCTGCGTAGATGTGATATGTTGATGATGGCGTCGTTTTCGGACTTGGCGTCGTTTTCGGACTTGGCGTCGTTTTCGGACTTGGCGTCGTTTTCGGACGTGGCGTCGTTTTCAGACTTGGCGTCGTTTTCGGACTCGACGTCGTTTTTGGACGTGGTGTCGTTTTCGGACTTAGCGTCGTTTTCGGACGTGGCGTCGTTTTCGGACGCGGAGTCGTTTTCGGACTCGGAGTCGTTTTCGGACTCGACGTCGTTTTTGGACGTGGTGTCGTTTTCGGACTTAGCGTCGTTTTCGGACGTGGCGTCGTTTTCGGACGCGGAGTCGTTTTCGGACTCGACGTCGTTTTTGGACGTGGCGTCGTTTTCGGACTTAGCGTCGTTTTCGGACGTGGCGTCGTTTTCGGACGTAGAGTCATTTTCGGACTCGGAGTCGTTTTCGGACTCGACGTCGTTTTTGGACGTGGTGTCGTTTTCGGACTCGACGTCGTTTTTGGACGTGGTGTCGTTTTCGGACTTGGTGTCGTTTTCGGACTTGGCGTCGTTTTCGGACGAAATGCAGATGTTCGTCGTTGTATGGACGAAATGCAGATGTTCGTCGTTGTATGGACGAAATGCAGATGTTCGTCGTTGTATGGACGAAATGCAGATGTTCGTCGTTGTATGGACGAAATGCAGATGTTCGTCGTTGTATGGACGAAATGTAGATGTTCGTCGTTGTATGGACGAAATGTAGATGTTCGTCGTTGTATGGACGAGATGTAGATGTTCGTCGTTGTATGAAATGTAGATGTTCGTCGTTGTATGAAATGTAGATGTTCGTCGTTGTATGGACGAAATGTAGATGTTGTATTTATTGTCCTCCTCGTTCCTGTTGACCTGCGACATTCACTCAAAAAATTGTGAGTTCGGGGAGGGGGTCGGCCGATTTGTGTTGGCTCTTGATATTTGCACGCGTTGTCTCGTCTGGACCATGTAACCCCATGCGATTTGAGTCTCACGAAAACATTTGTTGAAAATATTCTATCTTGAGAAAATACTAGTAGGAAATTATGTCGATTTTGAATAATGACATGTTATGAAACAGAGCGAGCATCCTTATCCAAATCGCGGTATATTCTCTCATACTCGGTGCTTCGCCATCGAGCTTTCTTTAAAATTTTGTCCCGATTGGGACATGGAACCCTTCGCGTAAATTGACCATGTCCATTGATGTCATTTGTAGTAAAGTCCTTAAAATTTGTCCCAGTTTATGTCGATCTTTCAAGCATATGGGATCATACTTGTCAATGTCCTTTCGTGGCGAAGTCCTTAAAAATTGTCCCAGTTTTGACTGACGAAACTGAGTCGGATATATATCGTCGCCTGGACATAATGCTGATAACGTCGTTGTGCGACGCGTCGCCGCTGCTTCTGTAGAACAAATGCTCCCGCAAGCTAAGCTCGAGAAAACGTTAGTGTATACCATTTTAAAAAAAATGATAAATATATATGAAGTGCAATTTTATGGGTAGAGATGTCGCCCCCGATACGCCTGGATGAATCTCGAGATGTTGTCCTTGCACGATCGACGAATTGCCATAGTGTCCTTGTTGTGCGCGTGGTTGCAACTTTGACTTTATGTTCGAGCCGCGCTTATAATTTGTTGCGGATTTGAACTCGATTGTTGATGTTTGTCCGCTTCGCTATTTCTCAAGAATTTTGTTGTATTTTTCGCTCGCTAGTATGCAGAACTTTGTTGTACCTTCGCTAATATGAAGGACACGCGCCAAAGAAAAATTTGTGAGTTTGGCGGGGCGGTTGATTCGCGTTGACTTTGTAGTTTTGACTCTTGATGTCGGACGTCCGCCTTGTTTGGGACTCATAACCCCGCTGGTTTCCTACCTTGTCCCGATTTTGAAAAGGGTGTTTGGCCCGGCGGGGTCTCAATGGAGTTGCTTGTATGTTATGTGCATTCTTGTTATTTCGTAATGAAGGAAAGTTTCCTAACGGTGTGACCGGCCGATTTAGGCGCCACGATCCCTACGAGGGAATCAGTCACGACGTAGTTCATTATGTCAATATTGGGTAAAATTCTAAGGCGCGGACCGGCCGATATGGCCGCCTACGTATCCGCCAAGGGAATCAGGTCGAACGTAGTTCCAATTACAAGTAAAGGAGAAATTGGGATTTTGTAAAAGGTGGGACCGAAGCCGATGTGGCCGCCTACGTATCCGCCAAGGGAATCAGGTCTAACGTAGTTCCAATTACAAGCAAAAGAACAATTGGGATATTTCTAAAAGGTGGGACCGAAGCCGATGTGGCCGCCTACGTATCCGCCAAGGGAATCAGGTCACACGTAGTTCCAATTACAAGTAAAGGGCAAAATGCATTAAACTAACTATCTCAGGACTCGGCGGGACAAGGCAGGGGCGCGAGTCCACTTCTCTGTGTCTTAGAGGGCAGGGTCTTCAGCGGGATCATACCGGATCACATTGTATTTATGTTTCCTTTTCAGCAACGAGAAGACTTTAGAGCCCTTCCACGCAGTTTCTGTATCTTCTTCTTTTGATTTCTGCGAAGTGCATGTTTTGATGAACGATCATTCAAAGAACAGTTTCAGCCTGGGCATTTCTCTTCCTCGAGATTGATTGATGATTCAACAACGGTCCCTTCCAAATCGCTTTGTTCAACAATCATGTTAACATAGCATCATCATGGTTTGGTAAGTGGTTGTTGTTTATATTGGGGGGAGCTTCTTCAAGTTGGATGACTCCATCTTTGATCAATTCCTCGATTTTGTCTTTGAGGGTATAACAATTTGCGATGTCATGCCCCTCGACACCGGAGTGGTATGCACAATGTTTAGTTTTATCGTGCCCTCGGGAGGTAGGCCTGGGGGTATTTCTGGGAACTGGGTGGAGTATTCCTGCAGCTTCTCATACACTTGGGCTATGGGTTCGCCTAAAGGTGTATAGGTTTTTGTTGGTTTTCTTCGCATCTACGCGGGTTTGGGTCCGTTTGGTGTGCGGGTTCGTGATTGTGGTGAGTATTTTGGATATGCTGGTTGGGTATGGTAAACAGGATATGGGGGGGCGTAGTGCTGATAATGTGGATTTTGAGTGTTTTGGCTATAGTAAGGAGGCGGTGGATTGTGATACACTGGATGTTGTTCTGGCCTATGCTCCTGAATGACCATGATAGAGGGTGATGCATCTCTTCTCCTCTGAGGTACCTCCCGTGGAATCATCGCATTGCTCGCTAGTTGCTTGTAAGGGCTGTCGCCGTTTGTAATCCGCCTGCTGTCTTAATGCCTTCTTCCACGGTCGCCATTCTACGACTTCGCAAAACTTCGCCCAATTACACTAATCATCCTTTCATAATACGCCGCGTCTTTTAACGATCGCGACGAAGGTGGTCATTTCGCTCGCCATCGGAGGTCGGACCTTCGCCGCTTCGACCGCCACCTCGGGCGTATTCACGAAAGTTTACGTGGATTTCTTTTCAAGCTTCATAAGATAAAATCTGTCGGGGCGATGTGTCGATGTTGAATCTAAATCTATCCATAAAATCTTGTGCCATGGCATTCCAATCCCCATTTTCGAGTGGTCTTGGCATGTGTACGATCCAGCGCCTCGCGGTTAGACTCGATGAATAGTTTCATAATGATTGCTTGATTTTTACCAACTCCAATCAATTTATCACAATATGACCTTAGATGAGCTCGAGGATTCCCTTTCCATCGAACATGTCAAATTTGGGCACCTGTACTTACGTGTAATTCAACGTCTGGTGCATGCATAAGTTTTCATATTCTAAACCTTCCTCCTTTGTTCATTTGAATGCTTTTGAATGCCTCTTTCAAGCTACGGATTTTTTGCCACATTTTCATCACTCTAGCTCGAGTTTGCCGCTCCATTTCCTTGTATTGATGTCTCTTGAGAGGATGTATGCATAATAAATGGTTGACTTTCGATCGGATGTGCTAATCCTCATATTGTTTGTGTGTCATCCGCTCGTATTGGGTGGCTTGGCAATTTGGGTTGAGTGGGAGATATAAGTAGGTGGAGGTTGAGATGTGTATGTGGTGAACGGATCATTTTGGAGGTCGGCTTGCAAATTGACCAGGCGAGTGACATTTTGGTGGAAATGGTATGTTGCGGCCTCTGCGGGAGCTTTGGGAAGTGGAGGCTCGAGGGCTTGTGACACGATTGCATTTGTCCTTTGCTCGGGAGTGGTGCATTCAAACTAATAGACAGGTTTGTGATATTTCTGAGCCTTTCTATTTCGGCTGCATGATTTCCATTTCCGCAATAGTGTGGCGAGGTTTCGATCATTGGTGTTTCTCCTTTCTAACGCCTCGCATCCTCTACAGAACGGGATGAGTCCTAAGTTGTTTCGCTCGTGCTTCGGATTAGTCATTTATTGGATGATTGTGCTTCGCTACCAACGCGAATCAACCTTTTGGGGATAAGCTAAAAATAAACCTTTAATAAATGAAGCAAACCAAGTTAGTATAATATGCAAAAGTTGCGCATAATATATACTAATAAGCAAATTGTAAATCAAGTGCGTGTTCTAACATGTTTGGGACCTCTTTAGTGCGGTGGGCCTAAACGCCAGATATGCGAGGTTATGACGGATTTGTCCAAGCCACCCAACTGTAATGCTTTTGTTGGAAATGGCGACCAAATGACGGTGCACTTTTCCCAATTTTAGCATGACATGATTGGGTTTGGATTTGTCTATCATTGTCGCGCCACACATAATATGCTGGTTGGTCGCTGGGTTGAGAAACCCGTCGACAAGTTTGGTGTCTTCCTAATTGTGGTGTCGATGCCAAGGACCGACCCACCTAAGGTAAATGCATGCATGCCCTAAAATAAAGGGTGGTATAGCTCTATCTTAAGTTTCTAAGATTTGGTTTTTCTAGACGCAAGGTTCCCGAGCGGACAACTCGAGTGAGAAGGCTACGCGGCTGATCAGACGAACCGATCTAACTCCGCGCAGGCGCCAACTCTCTTAAAATTTGGATATTTTTTGAAAGAAATTTGCGGGTGCGCGGAGCACACCAGCGCGTGAGTGTGTGATTTGTGTGAATTTTCCAGAATGGAAGAAATATGAGCGGAATGCCAGTTTAGGGAAAGCAGTAAAGCAAGTAGTAAAAATAAACAAAATACAATACACAAAAAATTAAATGCAAAATAATTGCCAAATAATAGCCCTAGGTCTGTTGTGGTTAAGAACCTAAAATCCCCAGTGGAGTCGCCATGTTGTCGCACCCGATTTTGAACTCTCAGGCTTGAATGCGCGACGGAATGGTTATCCTCCCCAAAAATGAAAAAATAAATGTTTGGAATGTTAAGGGAGTCGCCACCTAATTAATTGGGTGAATTAGGACACCTAAATGCTAACTGATTAAAGTCAGCATTAACTCCATTTAAAGGTCTGTGAAACTAAATAAGATTCTGAGTAAGAATTCTTTATTATCCTAAAGGGAAGGGGTAAGGCACCCTAAAGGATCCGCTAACTTGCGGTTGTCCGTTCAAACATAGGTTAATTTATTTGGCTAAGGGATGTATATTTTTAGAAAATGATTATTCAAGTAAAAGGGATGTGGCAATATCTAAAGAATATATATTGATAACTAAAGGGTCTTATAAGATTCATAAAAAAAAATATATATAAATTTGATTATGAAATGAAATTACTTTATTCTTGACAAAAGTAAGAAAGTGATTACTCCTAACAGTATACGTAGGGTTAAGATTCTTGTAAAATTATGAGATTATTATTTCTTATACGTATGTGCGAAAAATCACTTCCTATAATATTTATGAAAAGTTTATGATGAAGTTTATTTCTTAAGGACTAAATATGGAGAAATATATTAACTACATGGCTAAAGCATAACTAGGATTGATTATTTTAGATTTAGACTTGCGTGATGAACCTAGAATAAGTAAAGGGTGAACTTATCCTTTAAACTACCCTTCCAATATATTCAAAGACTATTAGAGTTAATTATCCTATTAATTACAGAATTAACAAATGTAACAATAATAAATAAGCAAAATAAATAAATACACAAATAAGCAAAGGCAGGAGTGAGATCGTAGTTGACATGACGTCTAGAATGGATGGTGACACCATCTATCCTATAGCTGTTTGGAAGCCCTGCGGCGGAAGTGTGGTTGGCGATACAGAAGTCATGATGAGTCTCATACCGAGACTCTTGATTATTCTCCGATGCATGCCATGTAAAAATAAGAAAGATAAGGATTAGTAAATAATATAAACTCCATCATATGCGAAATAAATGAAACATTAAACTAAACACACCAAATACGCATGCCCCCGGTTTTATCTGCGGTGATATAGACGATGAATCCCGCCCATAAGTAAAACGTTTAGAAATTAGTCAATTAAATAGGCCTCAACATGCAAAATAATACTGGTGACTAGCAGCATCAGATTTTCTTTGAAGATCAGATTTTCAAAGAAAGTGTCAATGTTGTCACCCAAACAGGTTCACTTGTACAAACTCAATCTAATATATTTAGCCATACAGGATCGATACACACACAAACCATGCAAGGTATACAACCCATATACACTGCATACATATTAATGAGATGTGAGCAAAGCATCCGGTAATGGGAATACTGGTCATTGGATGGCAGAGTAGATATGTAATTGTACTCATTGTGATACATGTCCACCAACACACTGGTTTGGCAGAACTCCAAAAGAAAACATAAGACAGATATTTCCAGATTAGTAATTTAGGTACATATGGGATGGACTTTTGGTTCTAGATAAACTGATGGACCCCTTTATGGAACAGTCATGCAAACCATATATATATATACCTACCTATCTAATTACATATAAGTCAAAGGCATAAAAAAACAAAAGCATGTACACAGATTCAGTCCATCCAAAACCATTCCCTGTCCACTAAGTGTCGAGCCCCAGATTCATGTCAAATTATGGAGATATACCAGATGTATCCGCAAACCGGGCATACAAATAACTTCAATAGCTGGATATGTGAGACATGATGGTAATATTAATTGGTGATTTATTCGAAATTAGACTAGTCAAGACACGTCAAATACCGGACTTATCAAACAAGTTTCATACTATTGAAATCACTTTAACATAGACGACCCTTCGAGGTAATGTTCTTAAAACAAGCTGAATCGATTCATATACAAACATATACTTAATATATTGGCAAGATCTTGATATGCAATAACTTGGAAATCCAAATGAGATAACAACTTCTATACTTCACTACATTTCAAATCCAATAGTACGTCGGGGTTATAAAATCCAGGGGAACATGCTCTGTATACTGGATTCTGTTATACTAATACAGGGGTATATAGAAATCTGAGATTGAATAACACAACAGTAGTCATAGGGATTGGGCAGTCTTCGTGACTTCAGCAAATAACAAAATAGGTATTACTCCTTTTCCAGATTTGAAGTAATCTTAACAGACACATAGCGGAATCGTAATATATCACCTAATGATACAAATATGGATCTAGGACCCTTATACAGGTGTTATACACTTAAACACATACATAAAAGAATCACAATTGAATACACATATGCTTAAAATAGAATCAACACCACAAATATCGAAGACTACTGCTGACAGATTTATCTGAAAACCATGACTGAACCAAGTCGAACAAATTTGAACAAAGTAATATAGATGTCATCGTACAGAACACACAGTATCAATTAGACAACTAAATAAATGAAAGAGAATGGGTTTCGGACCTTTTGCGGGTAGCGAACTGAGGCGACGACAAAGGTTTTTCCGAGTCGTCGAAAGGGAATTTGTGAAGAACTGGTTTGCAGAATAGTAGATTGAATGATAAAGAGAAAGGTTTAAGCGCAATGCTGTCTGTGTTATCGATGATTGATGACTGATCCCCCCATTTGCATGTCGAAACATCCCTCTTTATAGCTCCTAGTTGGGCTTCCTTTTTTATGGTAAGTTTAGGACAGATTCAAAGGGACAATTCCTATTGATTTTGACGCGGTTTCAAGGCTATTTTAGGACGATTCGCGGAAGATCTTTGTGTAATTTCTGTGGGTTTTGGTACTTGTTGACGCGATTTAAGGATTCGTTTTGATATGGTTATAGTTATGGCAAGCACGAGATTTTGTTGCCATTTTCGCATCGATTCGAGGTTAATTGTAAGGTTTGAAACGTAAGGAGGTTCGATTCGGGCGTGATTTGAGGAAAGGTTCGGGATGTCTGCGTGATATGGAAGGAGACGGGCGAGATATTATTGGTTTGCGGATTCTCGTGAAATCCGGCTGGTGATGGAGCGAGGGTGCGGCGTTTGGATGGTATTAGGGTTTGGGTCTTTTAGGTTTTTCTAAGAGGGGGACGACGCAAAGGGAGGTATAAGGGGAAATTCGGACGGGCACCGGTCGTGGCCGAGTATGAGGTAAAGGAATCGGGCATGGGTAGTTGGGCTAGGAAATTCATTGGGCTGGTTTGTATAGGACGAAAATAAGTGGGCTTGGGGTATTTAATTAGTTTTGGGTTGGGTAGAGTTTTAGGTATTAGGTGTATTATTTAATTAATGGTAGATAAATGAAATCTAAATTGTGATTAAATTATTTAGGCGTTTTATTAGTCCAAGCTATTATTATCCTAATAAATGTGGGCATGCTAATTAATTAGTGCTTAATATTTATAATGCGGGACCTTTATTAAAACTTATTTATTGTGTGTATTTTGCGATGTAAAATTGCGGTTCTAACAAAAGAAAATTGTTTAACTTATCGGTTATTTACTTAAGGGGGGAGGGACAAAATTGGGTGTCAACAGTCCGAAAACGACGCCAAGTCCGAAAACGACCCAAGTCCGAAAACGACGCCAAATCCGAAAACGACGCCAAGTCCGAAAACGACGCCAAGTCCGAAAACGACGCCATGTTCGAAAACGACGCCGAGTCCGAAAACGACGCCGAGTCCGAAAACGACGCCGAGTCCGAAAACGACGCCGAGTCCGAAAACGACGCCCGTCCGAAAACGACGCCGAGTCCGAAAACGACGCAGAGTCTGAAACGACGTCCGTACGAAAACGACGTCACGTCCAAAGACGACGTCATCAGCATATCACATCTACACAAGAACGATTTCTCTACCCTCAGAATTGCATTTCTTATATATTCATGCCTTATTATTTCGTCTTAGCAGTTACGCACTAACTTTTTCTTGAGCTTCAATCTACAAAACTTCAATCTAAGAGGCAGTTGCAGCAAGGACAACATATCTGCATTCACAATCGCAACACGTCCGTGCAAGGACGAAATCACAACATTTGCAGCATCACATCAACACAACAAGCATCACATTTTTACAGGATAACATTTCTACTCACACAGTTACATTTCCTATAAATTCATGCGTTATCATTTTGCCGTAACAGTTATGCACTAACTGTTTGCTTAAGTCTTAGCATGCAGGAGCATGAGCACAACGTGGATTTTTTCTTACAGCGAATCGGGGCAATTTGTTGGGGGGTCAACCTTCCCAACGAATGGCAGAAGCGACCTCGAGCGTCGGTCCACTCATTCCACATCACCAACAAGCCCAGCATCACCATAAGTCGATACCGGTACACCCTTAAGTTCAAGTCAGTTTATTTTTATTTTAATATCACGACCCAGTGTCGTCATAACTTGACACTGGGACAAATTTTGAGTCCACGTTAGCCCGCCTTGATGTTTTTACCATGGTAGCCCAGTGTCGTCATAACTCGACACGAGACAAATTTTGAGTCCGCGTTAGCCCACCTTGGTGTTTTGAACATGGTAGCCCAGTGTCGTCATAACTCGACATTGAGACAGATTTTGAGTCTGCATTAGCCGCCTTGGTATTTGATCATGGTAGCCCAGTATCATCATAACTCGACACTAGGACGAATTTTGAATTTTGCGTCAACCTTGTCCTAATTGCCCAGCATTTTTTAATTCTGAGGATCGAGACAAAATTGGCTATAAGTCAACGTCTTTGTCCGAAGACTCTTTCATCATCTTCATACAGAGAGGGACAAGTTGTTGACACCCAATTTTGACCCTCTCGTCTAGTCATTAACTACAAAATTACATTAAATTTTCCAAATAATTTTAACAATGTTATAATAATAAAATGCAACAATAAAACATTAATACACGCATAAATAAGCGATTTAATAATGACACCGCATTTTACGTAGAGTATTAAACACACCTCGAGTCTCACGTCCGCATTCGTCATTTTAATAGCAAGCAATTTCATGAATATTATTCATAATGTAAGCCCTATTTTTTCCATTAATTAAAACTCAAACAATTCTTAATGACAAATAAATAATAAATAAATAAATACATAAAGTAAATAATTTAACAATAGCGTCGCATCAATCATTCCTTAAAATTATATCTACGTTTATTAATACGCAAGACAATTCCATTTAAACCCCAATTAAACTAATTTTAATCTAATACATGCGTTTTAACAATAGTGTCGCATTTATAAAAGCATTAAGCAATTCTTAAATATCATATCTGCATTTAGCATTTAAATATTTTAATAATAATTTAAACCCCACTTATTTAACACTAATTAATAAAACACTTAGAATTAATACCTAATTAAATAATACCCACAACCCCATAATTTCGCCCAAGCCCAATTCGCAGCCCACGACCCGCAAGCCCAAATGTCCCTCTTTCTTTTTAGCCCTTCAACCTTTCTCCTCCAATACAAAAACCAACAGAACCCTAAACCTAAAATCGCTGCACCATCCACCCGCAAGTCTCGCCGGATTTTTCGGTCGAAAAATACAGCCAACTCATTACATGCAACCCACAACTCACCATAAACCAAAATGGTACCTAAATCAGCACTAAAATCGAGATATTAACTTAACCCTTCCAAATATACACCCGAAAATCTTACACCAAATCGTCTAAAATCTTTACCATAATCAGATGACAGTATGAATCAAGCACAAATCTCGTCCAAAATCAATACCAAATCAGTACCCAAATCTCACAAAATCAGTCTAAAATCGTACCAATAACTTACCATAAATTAGAACCCAAGATTGAGACTATAAAGGGGGAGCTATACACATGCAATAAGGAGACAGAGAGAAAAACACCAGTAAGCATCGATCTCGACGGAGAGGATCGAGGAAAATCATAGGAGAAACCCTTAGAACAGATAGGCACCGATTTTACACAGAAGAACTCCTTAAAATCAAGGAAAGATTATCGGCGGGAGGAGGGAAGAAAATCACAACAGCAATCAGAAAGAGGGGTCTTCGAACAAAATCCCAGTAGCAAATACAATTGAAAGAATCGCAAGAACGCCTAGAAACACTAGTTTCGCACACCTTAGCCTGATAGCATAAAAATAGAAATTCAGAAGCAGCTTCGTTGTCACTTTCAAATCGCATAGCACAAAACCTCCGAGTGGATCGACGACTTGATACGCTGCATCGGCTCGCTGTCCGGAGAAGGTAAACTCACATTCTTCTCGGTTCATTTTGCATTATTATGTGTTTGGGTGTGAAAGTGCGTTAATTCATTCATGTCGCTGGGTCCGTTAGCATATCTTTTCTCATCCTTATATGTGCTTTGTGTTGCCTGTTGGTTCGGACTTGCTATTTAGCAGATGTAACGTGGTGTGGATATATATCAGTAAAAAACAAAAAAACGCGTTGGTTATTTGTAATATGTCGATGTTTGTTTAAGATCTGTCGAGATTAGGTAATGAATCTAATGTCGTTATGTCTTCGAGATCCAGATTTGTAAACAGTTGGACGCCTACTTAAATGCCTTCGCGATAAAGAATGAATGTTATAAAAGGATTCGGCTACTCTTAAATTCGTTTGGAATAAAATCTAAACCGCATAGGGAGTTAAAGTGTTGAACTGAGAATTTGGTATCGTTGTGCCTATATCTAAGAATATGTTGTCTGATTAATTTTAAGTCGTTGTGTAGTATATTCCCTATAGAAATTCGACAGGGGACACATGATTTTTGTTATGATATCTAGGCTAATACTTTCTCTTTTAAATCAACCAATATCATGTTTCACTTGCTGTGTTATAGAACCTATTTACTTGTCCCCTGGATTTAGGAACAGTGAAGCTTAAAGTTGCGTTAAATAGATGCTAGTGACCATGGATCCATCGATATGTCTTGGCCTAGGTAACCCTGCATTCCCAGTATGTCGAAACAACAAAGATTTGTAGTTGTGAGAAATTCCCAGTAACCTGCTTATATCGTCCAAGGCTTGATAGTTGATTAAATAACTTTGACATCTTATTCATTTGAGCCTGATTTTCCTTTATTTGTCATTGTTAAACAAGAATTGGATTGTATGTATGTCTAAATTATAGGAGCATTCACATTCTGTCTATTTGCACTATTGATAAGCTTAGGCTTGTACTAATCCTTATCTTCTTCTTTTTGTTACATGAAATGCATTGGAGCAAAATGAAGAGTCTCACAGCGGGACTCAATACGAGCTACAACAAAATGAAGACCCACATTTTACGTGCATCTTTCTATCCGTATTGGAAATTCCAAAACCGCCGGTGAAAAGACATCGCCTTTCCTTCGAGTCATTTTTATTGATCCTTTCTTCCCCATTTATTTGTTGTAAATTATTTTACTGACATTGCACTGTTAACGCTACACTTAGTATAGTTTAAACCTTGAATCATAGATTAGTAAGTAGTTTGATATTAGAAACTTGCTCCCTCTTAAGTAATTATTTTAGTAGCTCAAATCATTAAACCACTTAGTAATATTTGGGTACGATCACTTTGGTAGCTAAAAATGTTATTTGCTAGCATAATAAACCCATCGCCTTAAAAAAAACGCTTACTAACATTCACATAAAGGATATATTTTCCTGGCATAAAAACCCCTTTTACATCCTATTTTCTAAGTACCTAATCTTGTCGTAATAATCTTGCATTATTATTATCCTTACATTGTATTGAGCAATAAGTATACTTTGTACAATATGTTCATATGCTTTCTCCAATTACTACGTTAATACCTATTTTTCACTAAAATTGACCGTACATATTATTTTGCAAGTCCTATATCTTTATGGCTATAACACATCTTATACTTATAAATATATTTTACTTAAATACTTCTCAAACCATGCATTGCATCTTAGCATAATAATTACCCTAGGTTTGAACGGACAACCGCAAGTTAGCGGATCCTTTAGGGTGTCTAACCCCTTCCCTTTAGGATAATAAAGAACCCTTGCCCAGAATCTCACACTAGTTTTGCAGACCAAAAATGGAGTTATTGTTGACTTTAACATAGTTAACATTCAGGTGTCCTAATTCACCCAAACCAATTAGGTGGCGACTCCGCGAACCCCCTAGCATTACTTTTAGCACTTTTAGCACCTTTAGCAACCACTTTAGCATTTTAGCCCTTTTTAACCTTTTAACATTTTATTTTATTTTCTAACATCTTCTAAGCAGGAGTTAAAATAATATCGCGGTCGAAAAAGGGTGTGACACATGGTAATGGGTATTTGTCTGGGCCTGCTTCACATAGTATCTGTGGGGGCTTCTTTTTCTCTCACGAATAAAGGAAGCTTTAAAAATGTGATCATTTATAACTTGAGTGTTTAATCCCTGGAATTGAAGTCACAGATCATTGGTAATGTGAGTGTTTGTCGGGGCCTGCTCATATGTGTGCTTTAAACTCTATGCTTGCTTATTCCTTGATGAATTTGGGTTGATACTAATCCTTATCCTTTTCTTTTCCTTTTTTTTTGCATGAAATGCATTGGAGCAAAAAATGAAGAGTCTCATGGCAAGACTCATCACAAGCTACAGCAAATGAAGACTCGCATCTATGTGCATTTCTCTATCGGCATCGGAAATTCCAACCCGCCGGCGAGTTACATCGTCATTCTTCGAGTCTTCTTTTGATTTTCTACCTCACCCCATTTATTTGTTGTAATTATTTGACTAACGCTACTCTAATTAGCAGGACACCTAGAATAGTTAAACCTTGAATCAATAATTAGAAAGTAATTGGGTATTAGAAATTTGGTGTCTAAACTTTTGCCTAATAATTTAATTTGCATATCTAATCATGAAGTTAATGCATAACAAAAGAAGTTGATTTTCTCATAAATCACTCAATGACATTATAATTCATTTCATAATAAAAATTATCTTCTTATTATCAATGGTGAAAAATAGTATCTTTTATATTATACCTTGCATATATTAATCAAAATTGATTTTGCAAATGAAAGGCATATTTTTAGTAAATACATCAATTTTGCATCATTTTATAAATACACACTTTAAGCTGCACGTATATTTTTATAGCATTAGTCTTATAAATCTTTATAAAAAATGCACTCTTTTATAAAACGATTGCATCTTATACTTATAAATATCTTTTACTTAAATACTTCTCAACCATGCATTGCATCTTAGCATAATAATTACCCTAGGTTTGAACGGACAACCGCAAGTTAGCGGATCCTTTAGGGTGTCTAACCCCTTCCCTTTAGGATAATAAAGAACCCTTGCCCAGAATCTCACACTAGTTTTGCAGACCAAAAATGGGGTTATTGTTGACTTTAACATAGTTAACATTCAGGTGTCCTAATTCACCCAAACCAATTAGGTGGCGACTCCGCGAACCCCCTAGCATTACTTTTAGCACTTTTAGCACCCTTTTAGCACCTTTAGCAACCACTTTAGCATTTTAGCCCTTTTTAACCTTTTAACATTTTATTTTATTTTCTATTATCTTCTAAGCAGGAGTTAAAATAATATCGCGGTCGAAAAAGGGTGTGACACATGGTAATGGGTATTTGTCTGGGCCTGCTTCACATAGTATCTGTGGGGGCTTCTTTTTCGCTCACAAATAAAGGAAGCTTTAAAAATGTGATCATTTATAACTTGAGTGTTTAATCCCTGGAATTGAAGTCACAGATTCACAGATCATTGGTAATGTGAGTGTTTGTCTGGGCCTGCTCATATGTGTGCTTTAAACTCTATGTTTGCTTATTCCTTGATGAATTTGGGTTGATACTAATCCTTATCCTTTTCTTTTCCTTTTTTTTTTGCATGAAATGCATTGGAGCAAAAAATGAAGAGTCTCATGGCAAGACTCATCACAAGCTACAGCAAATGAAGACTCGCATCTATGTGCATTTCTCTATCGGCATCGGAAATTCCAACCCGCCGGCGAGTTACATCGTCATTCTTCGAGTCTTCTTTTGATTTCCTACCTCACCCCATTTATTTGTTGTAATTATTTGACTAACGCTACTCTAATTAGCAGGACACCTAGAATAGTTAAACCTTGAATCAATAATTAGAAAGTAATTGGGTATTAGAAATTTGGTCTTTCTAGGGTTGATATGCATGTCTAAACTTTTGCCTAATAATTTAATTTGCATATCTAATCATGAAGTTAATGCTTAACAAAAGAAGTTGATTTTCTCATAAATCACTCAATGACATTATAATTCATTTCATAATAAAAATTATCTTCTTATTATCAATGGTGAAAAATAGTATCTTTTATATTATACCTTGCATATATTAATCAAAATTGATTTTGCAAATGAAAGGCATATTTTTAGTAAATACATCAATTTTGCATCATTTTATAAATACACACTTTAAGCTGCACGTATATTTTTATAGCATTAGTCTTATAAATCTTTATAAAAAATGCACTCTTTTATAAAACGATTGCAGCGTCTTTTTAAACACGCATTTTCTCCAGCAATCAGCCTAGGTTTGGCAGGACAACCGCAAGTTCGCGGATCTTAGAGGGTGTCTAATCCCTTCCCTCTAGATTAATAAGGAACCCTTACCCAGAATCTCACACTAGTTTTGCAGATCATAAACATGGAGTTAATGTTGACTTTAACATAGTTAACGTTTAGGTGTCCTAATTCACCCAAACTAATTAGGTGGCGACTCCGCGAACCCTTTAGCATCTTTTTAGCACCTTTAGCATCTTTTAGCATTTATTTTATTTTCTAACATTTTATTAAGCAGATTTCGCTAAATAATGTCGAGGTCGAAAAGGGGCGTGACAGAAATGGCGACTCCGCTGGAGATTTGAGGTTCTTGACCATAGCAAATCTAGGTTTATTATTGCTTGACTTTATTTGCTTTTATTTGTTTTGAATGTCTTCAAATTGCTTGCTTTAATGTTGTATGTTAAACTGTTTTAATTGATATTTGCTTTTACTGCTTTTCTTAAAGTGACATTCCGCTCATATTTCTTTCACTCTGGAAAATCCACACACTACACGCAAGGTGCACTTGGTGCATCAGCAAAATTCTTTCTTCAAAACCCAAATCTAGGAGAGTTGGTATTATACGTGGAGTGTCCGGACCATCCGGTGGCCGCGTAGACTTCTCACTCGAGTTGTCCGCTCGGGAACTCTGCGTCTAGTAAAGCCAAATTTTAGAAACTCATGATAGAGCTGTACCACCATTTATGTTAAGGCATGCATGCATTTACCTTAGGTGGATCGGTCCTTGGTATCGACACCACGATTAGGAAAACACCAAACTTGTCAACGGGTTTCTCAACCCAATGACCAACCAGTATATTATGTGTAGCGTGATGATGATAGACAAATCCAAACCTAATCATGACGTGCCGAAATTGGAAAAAAGTGCACCGTCATTTGGTCGCCATTTCCAACAAAAGCATTACAGTTTGACGGCTTGGACAAATCTATCATAACCCCGCATATGTGACGTTTAGGCCTCCCTCTGGCATAAAAAAGGTCCCAAACATGTTAGAGCACGCGCTTGATTTGCAATTTTCTTATTATTATATATTGCCTGCAAATCTTTGCATATTATACTAACTTGGTTTGCTTTATTTGTTAGAGGATTATTTTTGCCTAGCTTATCCCCAAAAGGTTGATTCGCGTTGACTGATAGAAGCACAATCATCCAATAAATGACTAATCCAGAGGCACCAGAACGAACCAGCTTAGGACTCGTCCCCGTTCCTATAGAGGACGCAGAGGCGTTAGAAAGGAGAAACACCAATGATCAACACCTCGTCAAATTATTGCAACAAATGGAAATCATGCAAGCCGAAATAGAAAGACTCCGAAATATGACAAACATGTCTATTAGTTTGAATGCACCACTCCCGGAGCAAAGAACAAATGCAATCATATCACAAGCCCTTGAGCCTCCACTTCCACAAAACCCCCCGCAAAGGCCGCAACATACCAGCTCACATCAAAATGTCACCCGCCCGGTCAATTTGCAAGCCGACCTCCAAAATGATCCGTTTACTACATACATATCCCAACCACTGCCTACTTATATCTCCCCACTCAGTCCAAATTTCCAAGCCACCCAATACGAGCAGACGACACACATCACTAGTCCTAACAAACAATATGGGGCATTAGCACATCTGACCGAAAACCAATCATTTATTATGCTTGTATCCTCTCAAGAAACAGATCAATACAAGGAAGTGGAGAGGCAGACTCGAGCTAGAGCTGATGAAAACGTGACAAAAGAAATCTGTAGCTTGAAAGATGCATTCAAAAACATTCAGATGAACAAGGGGGGTGAAGGGTTAGAATATGAAAACTTATGTATGCACCCCGACGTTGAATTACCTGTGGGGTACAAGGTGCCCAAATTTGACATGTTCGATGGAAAGGGGAATCCCGAGCTCATCTAAGGTCATATTGAGATAAATTGATTGGAGTTGGGAAAGATCAAGCAATCATCATGAAACTATTCATCAGGAGTCTAACCGGTGAGGCACTGGACTGGTACACATGTCAAGACCCTCGAAAATGGGACGGTTGGAATGCCATAGCACAAGATTTCATGGATAGATTCAGATTCAACACAGATACTGTCCCGGATAGATTTTATCTTATGAAACTAGAAAAGAAATCCACAGAAACTTTCAGGGAATACGCCTTGAGGTAGCGGTCAGAAGCAGCAAAGGTCCAACCTCCAATGGCAGAGAGAGAAATGACCACCTTGTTCGTGCAGTCTTTAAGAGACGCGACGTATTATGAAAGGATGATCACTGTAATTGAGCGAAATTTTGCAGAAGTCGTAAGAATGAGCGACTTCGTGGAAGAAGGCATTAAAACGGGCAGGATTACAAGCTTGACAGCCCTACAAGCAACTAGCAGAGCAATGCAGTCAGATTCCATAGGAGGTACCTCACAGAGGAGAAGAGATGCATCACCCTCTATCATGGTCATTCAGGAACATAAGCCAGAACAACTTCCAGTGTATCAAAGCTCACCACCTTCTTACTATAACCAAAACACTCAAAATTCGCAGTTGTATTATCAGCACTGCGCTACCCCATATCATGTTTATCATACCCAACCAGCATATCCAAATCCCCCATACTCACCACGGTCACGAACCCGTACACCAAACAGACCCAAATCCCGCATAGATGCCTAAAGAAAACCAACCTAAACCCATACACCTGTAGCTGAACCCATAGCCCAAGTGTATGAGAAGCTGAAAGCCGCAGGAATACTCCAACCAATTCTTATGAGCAATTATAATCTAAATGTCAAGATTTCTTTCAAGACTTCCTCCAATTGTAACGTGCAACTAGCGACGATAATAAGAACATCATCAATTAAATCCAACAACTCCAAAATTGGTCCAACAACATTACAACAATCACATGCATGTTTAACTTCTAATTTTTCCTTAATCACAAATTCATTTTCTTAATCCTAACAACATGCACTCCAATTATATCATAGAATGAAGAATTTTATACCTTAAACGAAGCCAAAACAATCCCTATTTCCAGCCCACTGTTCTATCGATTCTTGCACAATTCCTCACTTTTTCAACTTCAATTTGACATGCATGAATCCCAAAATGTTAACCCATCATTTATACATATTTTTCTTCCAAAACTTGTCCAAAAATTTGAGGTTTCTTGGCTCTAAATCTCGGCCAGTCGTGCGTCGATCTTTCCCACTGTTTGTGCGATTTTGCCCACTGTATAGGGTGTTGTTTTGGCTTCTAAATTTGGTGACCCCAAAATCTAGAGCGTATGGTCTTAAGTTTCAACCCAGTTCCAACAATGAATGTAGTCTAAGAAGATGAATGAAATCCTTAATTTTTTTGGCTAAGGAGATGGGTAAAATCGCTGCTTAAGGAGGAGAGGAGAAATGAAGTTTGAAATGAAAATGAGGGAATGAGGAAATGAAATGTCTTTATTTCTCTTTTTTTAAGGTTAAGAACAAAAATCTGAAAATCAATTTTAACACTTTGGTCCCTTAAATATTACACTTTGATCCATTTCTCACCAATAATTAATCTTATGCCCCAATTCTTTTAAATCTTGAAAAACTCCATAAGACCTCGTATCCTTGTTGTCTTAACTTATATAATACATTCTAATCCATAACAGAAATATACAACTAACATTAAAATTTCCATTGTCACCCCCGTTGTCATCAAAATTTTATTCCGGAATCGCATCCTTAAGTATATTAATTTCTTTAATGACGTTCTTAATTATCATCTTAAACTTACGAGGTGTAACACCCACTATACTTTTTAATTTAAAAAAAAGGATGTTCCGCTAGGTATAGAAGCCTGTAGTCTCCAAGGACAAGTTGGTGCTTTCTTACATTTGAGAACCCAAAGACTAGGTGTTGAATTTGCAACTTGGTACTGTTGGTGTACATTTAATGAGATAGTTTCACAACTCTTTGCAACTCATCTTTTGTGGTAAATCTCTGACCAGCAAATAATTCATCTCCATCCTTTTGTTGAGTATATTCTTGTTCAGGTACCAAAATATCTACATCAACATCATTAATTCGATCATTGATAGTGAATTTAGGGGTTAGAACGTTTTCATAAATCATTTCATCTACCTCGTTCATTCCTTGCTCTGCATCATCTAAACAATCATCCAGTAGATCATTATTGATATGAGTTCCATGAGCAACAAATTGATGTCTTTCATTTGCAACAATTTCTTCTATGACACTCGTGCGAGCATTTCTGAACAAAACAACACCTTCACAATCGTAGAATTTTATACATAGAAACTTATTCCATCAATATATTCTTCTTCACATTGAAGAGAGAGGCTCAATTGCATTCTTTATATTAATGTTTTTTCTTAATTTAAATCCACCCACAATATATGGCTGCAGTTTATGTAATTCATCCAGAAAAATAAAGAATGCAGTAACTGTCCAATAGAAAAAGGAAGTGCAAGAATGATAGTTTCCTAGTTCGACAGGTTTTTTATTCTTCATTATCACAGGAAGTGCAAGAATGATATTTGCCTAGTTTCGATAGGTTTGTTATTCTTCATTATCACAGGAAGTATAAGAATGCAAAAATAAAGAATGCTTACATTGTAATTTCACAGCTGATACTTCGTAGATAAAACCAAACTTTAATTTTCTTTTGCCGTCATCCGAGAACTTGAATTGATGATATGAATATAATTGAGAAGGTAAAATGATTTATTTAGTTATTGGTGTTTATAACTTAAAAAAATAAAAGAAAAACAAATAAGATTGCATATGTGGCATGACAATCCACTTGACAATTCATGTGACAAAATGAGAATTAATTTTGGAAGAATATTATTCTGAGAATAATTTTTTAGAGAGTACTATTTTGACTAATTACTCCAAAAAAACGGTAATACATGAAAGTTTAATTATTTATATAAATGGTAGTACTTCCTGGTTTTGGCAAATGATTACAGCTTTTTAACAATATCATTGTGCAATTATGGTATAGCTTGCTTTAGAGTTTAGATTAGATAAATAGATCCCTATGCATCACTCTAATAGTTCTAAGTTGTAACTTGTAAGTACATCATAAAATGTAAAGAAAGAAAGCAGATATATAATCACCTTAATTAGCTGTCAATAATGAAATTGAGAGTAAGATGCTCAAATCATTGAGAGCTCAACTTCCAAGGTAATCAGCAAGTCCTACCTCTACGTGATTTGAGTAGTATGACTTTTTTCACTTTGCACCCTTTTTTCTCCACTAATTATTTCGTACGTACTACTTTTCTTTCAAATATTTGGCAGAAAGGTTCCTCATGGCGAATCTTATCTTCTTTTTTTTGTTGAGATATTTAGATTGACTAATTCTGAAAGTAGTAATATTGGTCCTTCAACATTACTATCAGTAAATCGCAAAATGTGTTTAAATAATCAGGATTTGAAAACGGACAACTAATAGCATCTACAAAGATCAACTTCAGAAGAGAGCAGAATGCTCTCACTGGGAATCGATCACACGCTGCAAGTGTCCAGAGCATCTTAAATCCTCCCTCCTTTTTCATTGAACAGTGACCCGAGGGACTTATATTTAATTTTATGTATGAGTGTGTGCATTCGATCTTTCAATTTAGCTTTGTATTATTCGTTTTTAATTTCGAAGAAACAGCATTAGATTCTAAAAATTAGGATGGTTTGTTTTAGTTTTTTAAAAAAAAATGAAGGTTCGAGTTTCTTTTATTTGGATAATCCAATTATATCATATAAGATGATTAATGTGGATCTAGTAAACTTTAAAAATTATATATTGTTATGATTAAATCTTTAAAAATTATTTTTAATGATTGAAATAATGAATATTACTGATAAAATAATAATGCACATCTAAAGAGATAATCAAACATTCATAGTCTCATATAAAAGCATAATACAACAAGCTAAATAAGCCTGCACGTCTAAATGTATAGTCAAAATAAAATATAGGTATTTTTTAGTGTTCGCTATTTCTTTACTGATCATATAACAATAATCAAATGTGTTTTATATAAAATAGTATGTGTATATTAAATAATTTTATTTTTTAAATTTGAAACCAAACCAGGAAATAAAAAAATATAAATCTTTCATCCAAACCAAACGAAAACCTGGAAAATCATATACAAAATAACAAAAAAGTTTGGTCTTATTTGAATTTTCGATTAATTTTGTATAATGCACTTCCTTGGGAGCAATCTGTCACCCTGAAACCAACTGAGCTACACTCATGCGAGTGTATAATGCACTTCCTTAATTCTATGTTGTGGTATGTGTGGTTCGACACATAATTTTTGACACGTGAATAAAATATTTGTAAAATATCAAATTATTTTACTACTAATCATAAAATGAGAGATGACAATAGTTTATATGCCCATTCATCTTTTTCGATCCTAAATGTCTAGTAACAATTTAACAAGTTATGCCGGTAAAGATAAAATTAAATACATAATTTTCATATATCTAAGAATTTAATTTTCTTAAGTTGAATAAACATAAAAGAAATATTTGTCACATAAGATGGGACGAAAGGAGTACCTAAAGGGCACGTTTGATACGTTGTATTACACTGGCACTGGACAAAAAAATAATACAGCGTTTGGTGGGCGTTTCCAGTCGGACTGTTTTGTACTATTTCTAAAAATAGTACACTCCAACTGCCATTTTTGAGACTCATCTAGTCCCGAACTGTACTAAAAATAAAAAAATACAATTCATTATATATTAATACTCTAATACAATTTATTATATATTAATACAGTTCAGTTCATTAAATTTAGTATAGTTCATGCAAAATTATACAGTCCAGTGCGACGTATCAAACGATCCCAAAATTCCATGGTTTCTAATCTATTCATTGATACTTGCGCTAAATTCGTACAACTTGCACTTGTTTTTACTCTAATTATAGAAGTTAGGGGGAAACAGCTTGCTGGCTTCTTCTAAACTGTTTTAATCATCATCAAGTATTAAAATAGTTAAAATATGTGATGATAATTGATAAACCAAATCCTCAAAATCAGAGCTTAAAGAATAAACAAATAATGTCAAAAGGCCGACAAACCTGAATTATGAAATGAATTATTTGAAACAAGAAGCAAAACATACCCCAAATTGTCGATACTAATTAATAAACTAACAAATCTCCATTACCGAAGGTGTCTGTCTAAGATAATGTTTTCTTTGGTTTTAACTTTTAGCAACATAATCTCAATTTCTACAAATAAATTTATTTAGCAATACCTTGGATATCATACTTATTTAAGTTTCACTCTTAATAAGATTTTCTTTTTCGAGCATAATCATTTGGTATTCTGCATACAATCCATAATCGTATATTCGTATGGGGAGGGCCTTTTTAAGGGAGAAACACTTCTTTGGAGAGATTTTTATATTTTTAGACTTGAACTCGGTATCTTTGATTAAGTATGGAGAAACTTCATCCATCCTATCATATTCTTTGATGCATAATTCTTGATATAATTACTTCTATTAATATTTATTTCTCTATTCAAGAAAATAGTACAGTTAAATTATATAGGTTTACTCTCTCCGTTTCAATTAAAATGTCTTACTTTTCTTTTTGACCTTATTAAATAAGGCCTAGCGCCGCGGCCCAGACCTCATAGCGCCGCAACCCAACTCCAGAAATTGTTCCGTGAACAGTGCAGATTTGTATATATTTAATATATATTATATTAGTTTTGTACCTTAATTAGAATTGTAATATTATCATAAGTGTATAGTTAGTCTCCATATAAAATAGAGATTTAGACGTAAAGTAGAAATATAATTCTGCTATTGTAACTTGTATATATATGTTTTTCACCAATAAGAATAATCAAGAGATTAATTCTTTCAGACCTGTTCCAAAAGAATGTCTCTTTTTATATTTAGTAAGTTTTGACAATTTTAATATCACAAGATTTAAAGGCAGACACATCTTTAATTAAAGACCACATAATTTAAAAGTATTTTTTTGTTTCTTAAATTTCGTGTCTAGTTAAATTAAGACACTTAAATTGAGACGAATGGAGTAATTTAAAAAGTGTTTTGAGCAAAAAATACTGAATTAAATTAATTAACTAACTTAAACGGGCTTTTAGTTGGAGGTTTTGTTCTAACCTTGATATTATCTACTTTTAAATACTCAATAATAGTGGTATGGCCGGCAACTATTACAAAGTATAGTGTAATGTATCACATCATTACATTCTAGACTATCCCAACAATATGTTCCAAATTTTTCAACTATAAATTAGAATCTTGCTCTCCACTTTGAAATTAGAGAATAAGGAGAGGCCACAAGTACTATATATATAGCTTAATAAAACCTTAGATCTTTGTCAAACTCCAAGATATGGGTGAGGAGCACTTTGTAGAAACAGATAAAATGAAGGACGTGCAAAAAAAAATAGAAGAGCCATCAAAAATCCACTTTGTTTTAGTACATGGAATTAGTGGAGGTGGATGGTGTTGGTACAAAATTAAGTCACTCATGGAGATTTCAGGCTATAAAGTAACATGTCTTGATCTTAAAGGTGCTGGAATTCATCCTGCTGATCCTACAACTCTTCTTTCTTTCGATGATTACAATGAACCTCTCATCGATTTCTTGTCATCTTTGCCTGAAAATGAACAGGTAATTATTCATCCGTAATATTTTCGTGAAAATAGTGTCTTGCAAAAAAATAAGGTAAAATTACGTATATAATTGACTTATTGTGCACATAATGATGTGATAGGTAATTTTGGTAGGACACAGCGCTGGAGGACTGAGTGTCACAGATGCAACTCACAGATTTCCAAAGAAAGTAAGGCTGGCAGTGTATATAGCAGCAACCATGTTAAGAAATGGATTTGTGACTGAACAAGATGTTAAAGATGTAAGTAGCTTCTCCATCCACTTAATTAATCTTTTCATCATCATAAATGGAACACGTGTCACATAGTTTTAAATCAAAGACTAAATCAAAAGTTTGAGGTTATGGATTTTGAGCCCTTACAAATCTAGAATTACTAGATTTCGAGCCGAAGGACTATCATAAATAATATCTCTATCTCCATAAAGATAAGGTAGGGTAAGGTCTGAACACATTCTTTTATTTCCACACCCCACGTATGAAATTACACTAGATATATTATTTTTGTTGATTTAAATTATTTTCAACATATTAAGTAATTTCTAATCAAAGTACTAAATTTTCCCGAACCGTAACTAAACTCTAATTCCACCCTTATTTTAAACTAGTCTCCCTATATATCATATAGAGTTAATTAACTCTTGGACGCTGCTATAGTCTAAATGATTTTTTACAACCACCTAACCGAAGAAATTAAGTAACAATTATATATATTGGACGGTGGGATAAAAGGATATCGTGAGGAGATATAGTCTTGATTATTCTCATTGATAAAGAGAGGTATTTATATAAATATACAATTTCTAATTATGGAAAATAATTTTATATTTTTCTAGTACAAGACTAATATCATAATTATAATTATACATTAATTATAATTGTGGAATCCAAATTGAATCATGATATACACGATATCGGTCTTTTGTATACCGGTCTTTTAATATGTTGTCTAAAAAAGTTAAAAGAAAAAACAAAGAGGAGCAGAGAGTGAGAGGCACATAGGAATTTGCAGTAAAAATTATTTGGTTATTATCTGCGTCATCCGTGCTAGGCTATACAAATAAAAACATTGTCTATTTGTACGTATAGTATATGTCTCTTTCATATGTAGAAAAATCCGCCAGATTATCCGCTAATAGTGGCCCAGTGGCCATTAGTCAAATTTGTGGCTTTAGGGTCACAAGTTCGATTCTCGGCGAATACGTTCTCCGGGGCATATGTCTCGTATTAAAGTCTGGTAGCTTAACCGCGCGGGCATGTTGCAGTGTGGGTTTGATTCTCCGCATAAGTCGTGTTAGAAGTCGACCTTATAAGATTGATCCGCGCAGAATGACGACATCGAATGCGTGCACATCTCATGATTTACCCGGTGGCGGTAGGCGGGTTCCATCGCTTCCAGAGCCTAGCATCAGATCTTGCATGACTCAAGCGATATGGGATACTAAGGCCACCACGAGACCTGAATTATCAAAAAAAAAAAAAAAAAAACCGCCAGATTCATTCTTCTAGGCCTTGGTCCTTGGCCTTTCCTACCTGCAAGAGCTGATCTTTGAGCTGCTTCTATGGCGTTATTATATCATCACCAGTAACGACATTAATTTGTATCTATTTGCTTATAATAAAAATGTAGTAACTTTATATTTTTATAGTAGAGTATCTATTTTTCTTTTCTTATTTTAGTCTTTGTATTTATTTTCTCAGCTCAAGATTATCTTAAAATTTACTACTAACTCATATGAAGATTCTTTTGTGTGGATTTACATTATTAAAAAGGGTTTTAAATACTTTTAGAAAAATGGAAATAATATCATTAAATTTGTCACGCACCAGATCCCATTAAAATTATGGAATGAATCGTACTTGGGCGAGAATAATACTCGGGATATCCTCGTGTTGCATCCCTCCTTTATAGGAAGGAGACCTCGAAAAAACAATAAAGTTGTATCTGTATCCTATAAATCACGAGGTTCGAACCGTGGGAGTTAATTTCAATTTTTTCAAGCAAGTGCTAAATATTTTTAAAACTTTTTTATATAGTTTTAAATATGTAAGTTTCTATAAAAACTTTGCTCTATCTATCATTATTTGTTTGACACCATTTTTTTTTTGTCAATTTGAACAAGATCGACACGTTTTTTTATATTTTAGAACCTCTATAATAATATTTATATTTCTACTTTCCACTATGAAATGTCAAAACCTTTTTTTAATCCTATTGAAATGAGACACTGAATATTTAACCCTATCCAAGTCTAATCTTGGCATCAATTAGTGAAAGTCTTTAAGCTCATTCGTTCCGTCTAGCCTTCCCCGCTCTTTGACAACATTATTTATATTTTATATCGCTTTTAGGAATTAACATGATTTTTGTGGACCCACTAGTAAGGTCAAATTAGTATTTTATAGCACTATTAATCTTAAGCATCGAATTAACATATTGGGTTTGAGAAATAATATTCCCTTCACCTCTTGAATGGGATAAGAAACCCCCTTTGATCTTAGATCAATGGCTAAAAATGTGTTGAATTATTGCATATATTTTAAAATGTCAAAAACGACATTCAGTAATATAAATTATGACATACTTTTTAGTAATTAAATTTTTTGAGTAATGACATTTATTAATCAAAATTCATACATCTCTTTTTTCTTCTTCTTTTTCCTTTTGATTTTCGAAACCCAAACATTAGTACAAACATCGTTATAATATTATTAGTATTAAAATTTAGTACAAATTTTCGTAAAACATCTTTATTTTCATGTTTTACTTGCATACTCAAAGTTGTAAACTAGTTGTTGGTAAATATTTTAAATAAAACGTAATGATTTTCAATATAAATATAGTGAATAACTGATACGATATTTAAAGTTTTTGAAAATTGCTTGAAAATATTAATTTAAATAAGATTCTATCTCATAATATAAGAGGTGAGACATGTATAATTTCTTAATCTCAAAATTTTAGGATTGTTAAATAAAATTTTCTCACTTATATCAATATTGTTGAATATTTTTTTAGTAATTTTTCTTAATTGGAAACGTATAAAAAGTTGTCATAAATTGAAAGTCATTTTTTACATTATATTTTTTTTGAAAACTATTAGACTTATGATACGTAAGAATGATATGAAAATACAATAATTTTTTTATACAAAAGTAATAGTTGAAATAATTTTTTTATTCTTTTTGGTCCGATCAAATAAAGTTTTCAATACTAATAAATGAAACTTCAAATATCAAAAAAGGTACGGAATCTAATGTACAATGCTATTTCTTAATTTTTATTTTTGAAAAGAGTTATGTAATAAGGTCGTTTTTGACATTTTAAAATATATGCATTAATTCAACTCTTTTATAGCCATTGATTTAAGATGAAGGGAGATTTATTATGTCATTCAAGATGTGAAGGAGATATTGTTTTCCAAACCCAATATATTAAGGGGTCTAAATAAATTGAAACTAGTTAGTAAATACTTCGACCATATATACTAGCACCGTCTTTTTCTTTCCTTTTTTTTTTTTTTATGAAAAAGGAAGGAAAGGTGGCATTCCCATATGTATAAAGGCCTCAAGTATATAAAGACTATAAATGTTCAAAATTCTTTCTGTCTACCTAGCCTTACAATGTTGTTATAACAGGGCGCCCCCGATTTATCAGAGTTTGGTGAACCTATTGATGTATATGATATGTGGTTCGGATTAGGACCCGAACAACCTCCAACCAGTGCAGTCATTAAGACAAGTTTACAACGCAAAATCGTTTACCAAATGAGCCCACTCGAGGTATATATAGTATACGACTTTTCACATCCAGTGATTGTAATTTCTTTTCTTAGGACTCAATAGTTGAGAGGTGTAATTATTGTTGCAGGATTCAACATTAGCGGAGATGTTGTTGCGTCCTGGACCTACTCAAGCGTTAAAAAGCGCTCGATTTAAAGAATGGGAAGGTGCAGAGGAAGTGCCTCGAATATACATTAGAACAGAGTACGATCGGGTGGTGAAGCCAGAGCAGCAAGATGCAATGATAAAAAAATGGCCTCCACAGAATGTGTACACTTTGGAAAGTGATCACAGCCCATTCTTCTCTGCTTCATTCTTGCTATTTGGCTTGCTAATTAAGGCTGCTGCTTCTCTTGGGTGCAGTGAATGAGATGGTAAACATCTCCAACATGCACATAGTATATTGTGATTTATTATTCTAGGTCAGTGGATTTGTTGTCTAGTTCCTAAGTATTGAATTGAACAACTGAAAGACAGTGCAGAATATGGTAAAGTGTGAAGTGTCCATGTGGTTATTACTTGCATATGTACAATGATAAACATGTGTAGTTAAGTCAAATTCCAATATAGTGCTCAAGTTAATGTACTATTACTACTACTATTTACTGCATTTTCACCTACATTAGTTACCAAAATGTGTCAAGTAATAGTGTTAAATGATTTCAGCTACTAAACTTTTCTTAGACTGTATATTGGAAGTGTAAAAAATTTGACACTATCAAGTCTTTAAGTAATGCCCTTCAGCCCTTTTAATGAATTAAAAAGTGACGATTTTACCCCCGACCTGAAATATATAAAAGCCCCAACCAACTAACCTATAGCAATCACAAAACCAATCGCAATTACAACTAACCTCTCCAGCGTTTCAACGACGAAAATAACGATTATTTTTTTGCTGCAACAACGTTGGAATAGGTAAATACATGAGATTTGCTTTTCAATTAAACGTCATTCAAATCAATTTCTCGCTTTGATTAACTTTAGTATGAGTTTAATTTTGTTACTATTAAAAAATATACCCTAATTGCTCAGAAACAACAGATATTTCGGTGAAAATTCAGTTGAAATTCAACTTAGCGAATGATAATTTTACTCAACACATAATTGATCAGATCTATTGCGTTGTTCCGATTTTGATGAGTTTATACGTTCCTTTTGAGTATTATACAATGCTTATTGAGTAAGAGTTGAAATTATAGTAACTTCAGTTGACTATAATCAGTGAACTCTACCAGATAGTAACTATGTACTACGTTCCTATGCATATATAGAAAAAGAAAAAGAACATAACTCTACCGGATAAGACAACCTACCTACAATCCTATACATGTATGAAAAGGAAAAAATATAAATTATGTCTTATCAGGCAGAGTTTTGAATAAATTATGAAGAAGTTATGCCTTAAGGCATATGTATAACATAACTATACCTTGCTACTTGTGTAAGGAATTAAAAGCACAGACGTGTGCATGATAATATCAACTAGTCAAATTATAATATCAACTAGTTAATTATGTCGTAAGGCATAGGTATAATCACCTGCGTACACATTTTCAGCTCTCCCTGTTGTATAGTTCTTATACTCAACTTTTTTCTTTTGTTTGCTTTGCTTTATCAGCGATTGAATTCTTGTACTCTCCTGCTTTTTCTGCACCATAATTCTTATAGTCACTAGCTTTTGCCATGGTAGCTTCTTTCCATTCCTTGGCTATCTCAGCAGCATAGTCCTTGTATTCACTGGCTTTCCCGAATGTTGAAATTATAGTAACTTTAGACTATAATCAACTAACTCTACGGATAGTAACTATACAATACGTTTCTACTCATATATAAAAGAGAAAAAGAACAAACTCTGCTTGATAAGGCAATACTAGTATAATCACCTACCTACAATCCTATACGGGCACGTTTGGTACGCTGTATTACGCTGGACTGCACTGAACAAAAAAAAAAATACAGCGTTTGGTGGGCTTTTTCAACCGGACTGAACTGTATTATTTTTAGAAATAGTACACTCCAACTGTCATTTTTGAGACTCATCTAGTAGATTCTCCCCTGGACTGTACTAAATATAAAAAATACAAAACAAATACAGTTCATTATATATTAATACTCTAATACCGTCCATTATATATTAATACAGTTCATTACAATACAGTCCATATAAAAATATGTAGTTCAGTGCGACGTACCAAACGAGCCCTACATGTATTGAAAAAAAGAAAAACATAAATTCTGCTTGATAAGGTAGAGTATTGAACAAGTTATGTCGTAAGGTAGAGGTATAATCACCTGCCTACAGTACTTTATAGTTTATATATAGAAAAGAAAAGAAAAAACTCTGCCTAATAAGGCAGATTTAGACCTAGAGAGTCTTTAACAAATTATGGCTTGCAACTGTTTGACTTATAAGTCAATAGATTTTTACTCGACTGAATGTTCTCTTTATGCAGGAATTTAAACCATGGCACCAAGCTGCATTTATATAGCTTTTAATGACAAAATATCACGATCCAAATCACACCATGAAAATGCTTTATAAGATTTTTTTGAATTAATTATGGATGATATAAATATCACGATCCAAATCACGGGCATCGTGATGGGCACCTACACTATCCCTCGATAGACGAACCAATTCCAAAAAATCATTTAAAATCATAATAGTTCAACAATGCAGAAGATAATTAAAAACACATAATATAACAATGCTCCTCTAAACATTTACATCGTTTAACCAATTACAATTTTACCCCCAAATCCTGGCTTGACTCGTACAGGAAATCTAAGATACAAAGCAAGGAGAGAATTAACGACTCCGTCCTGAATGAATAGGGGCAGTTTGACTAGATGAAGATCAAGGCTATTGAGAATGAGTGGTCTTCCTTAACCTTTTTGTGCTCCAAGTTGTAACCTAAATAGACTGAATACATGTGTCTACGTAAACGATGCAACAAGCGTAGCATGAGTACACTTAGACATCATAGGTTGACAACAACGGAAGTTATATAACAAATATAAACATCAAGTTGACTCTCAGATAGGTCCTATTCTAAGCAGTTCAAATAGCCACATAAGTCACCTTGTTCACAATAAAGTCCATGAATAATATAAATCACCTATTCACATAAGGGTCAATCACAGCCAAATACATTTCAATTCATGTAGCACATAGAGTTTTAGTATCAATACACACCGATCTAACACTCTATCTAAGTCATATACATATTAGCCCACATACCACACATAACACATCCGATAGACAAAATGACACTTGATACACATCTTTTTAAAAATACCTTCCAAGGATATTATACCTAGGCTGACGTACCACCTTAGCTCTTTTATTAACATTAGCCTTTAGACTTAGTTACGACTCTAGGAGTTTACGGACATGACACCTATATTTCATTACTGTCCTCATCATATACTGGTAGGAGTTTACGTCTTACACCCTTCAATTAAGGGGGAAAGTCTACATACACATAGCATACAAGTCAACAATTACCACAACAACATCTCAAAAAGATCTTTTCTAGACACTTTACTGAATAACACTATCAATCTCTGACAAACACACATAGTTTCCTTGATCTAGATGATAGTTCCGACAAGTATGCATTTTTTACCATAATAACAGTTTGACATCGAATATTTAGACTCATAAGTTGTAAGACACACAATCAAATTCACATAGAACAAGCCTAATCATGGAAACCAATTAAGTAGGATCAATCCAATCATCTAAGTTCAGTTAATTATAAGAATCGCCCAAATTTCAAATAATCATTCCAAATTATATTACTAATCAACAACCAATCAATATATAAATGTATGATATAAATACCAATTCAAGTGGCATGTACATTTCACAATCAATATTTTTCTACCTTTCACACGTACCTTTGTCCTTGAATGTCATTTAGAGATTGCTCATTTATGGATTTCAATTGGGTTGTCTTTGAATGAATTCAAATAGTATAGGTTCATTAGTAGGAATCAATTAGGAGGGTAGGTTTAATATACCTAAATTTGCCTATAATTCCTTTACTAATTGGGTCTTACTCTATCTCTCTTCTTCTCATCTCAATTTCATTTTATTTGGTTTTTGTTCTTAGAGTTTCACCCTAGGAATCCTTATCATATGGTATCAAGAGCTTGGTAGAAGAATTGTTGTATGAACTCTTCATCATTGGTTCTAAAAACAAATCAACAAAAGGGGTTCAAAAATCACAAAATGGCTCTCTTACTGAGGGAGGTTGCAAGAATGATCACGGAGATGAGTGCAATGAGGATAGATGTGGGAAGTATCAATGTTAGATTGGTGAATGTGGACAAAACTAGTAGATTAGGCACTCCCCAATCGAATGTTAGGGATGCGATTGTTGAGATGAAGTAAGTAGGAATTCCAACACCCCACCAACCAAAATCCTAGGGAAATTGCATGCATTATTCTATCCTCGGGTCATTCCTAACTTCTTCATCTATGTCACCCTCTACCAATCCAAATTTCAATGCATCGGGATATGTGAGACGAACTAACCCCCTTGCCCAACCCCAATTATATCAACCATCCCAAGGGGAACCTCAACCATACATGTTTTCCATACACCCTTACATGACCCACTACTAGAAAACTTTTTCCTGGAACCATTTCCACCCCCTTACCAAAACCCCCATTTTGAAGAAGAAGTTGAGGCGTATGAGCGGGAGAGATTGTGGGAAGAGCCGCAGTATGGATGGAGACATGGGTATGATGCTCATAATAAATAAGGTAGGCGAGGAGGTCATGGTAGGTCATATGCTCATGGAGATTGGGGTAGATGGAAAGGTCACGATGACTGGGTGAGATGGCAAGATCATAAAGATAAAGGCGATCAAGATCACAACTTTCATACTATTAAGGTTGAACTTCTCAAGTTCAAAGGTGGAAGTGATCCAGAAGAATTCTTACAGTGGAAGTTGCAAAGCGAGATGATCTTCCTTACCAACAACATTTTGGATGCTTTGAAAGCAAAGTATGCCCTCACCCAATTTGAGGGGTATACATCCACTTAGTGGGAGTCCAAGAAACACGAGAGAGCTCAATGACAAATATTTGATGTGACACCCGATTATTATCAAAGTGTTTTCAAGAGGGTGTACATGTTGAAGTAAGGTAGTAAGAGTGTTGAAGAGTACTTCAGTGAATTTAAAATTTTGATGTTGAAATTTAAGATCGAAGAGAAATTGAACTACACAATGATCCGATTTGTGGCCAACTTGAACCATGATATCTCCAAACCCATGATGCTTCAATCTTATACCACACTTGAAGAAGTATTTCATGATGCAAGTAAGGTTGAAGCGGACTTGAAAGCGAAGAAATCTTACAAGGCCAAGAATTTGTCGTTTTCATCATGAAGTAAAGAGGAAAACAAGTAGAGTTCTTCCACTTGGGAGAAGTCCAAAGCTATTATCCAAGCTCCCCAAAACAAAATTGACTACCAACCGAAAGAAGGTAATGATGCTAAATTTAATGTTTCTTGTCCTTTTACTATTCAATGTTTCAAATGTCAATGGAGGGGACATATTGCTAGTGAGTGTCCTGATAGGAGGGCAGTTGTGGTCCTACGATATGGGTACCAAACCGATCATGACGATGATGGAAGAGTAGTTAGTGATAGTGAGGGAGAAAAATGTGACCATGAGGGAGAATCTGAGGGTGATGCTGAAGAGCGGATGAAGGAGGGAGTAAATTTTGCACTTGTTGTAAGGCGAGACATGGGTGCACTAGCTAGGGAAACACTTGATAAAAAAGAAAACGTATTTCATATTAGGTGCAAGATAATGGAAAAGGTGTGCTCCTTGATTATTAATGGTGAAAGTTGTACAAACGCGGTGAGCCAATCATCGGTTGAACGCATGAAGTATCTCACTCGAAAACACCATAGTCCTTACAAACTCAAATGGTTCAATGAATGTGGTGAAGTGAGGGTGACCAAGCAATCGGTTATCAAATTTAGCATTGGGAGGTATGAGGATGAGATATTATGTGATGTTGTCCCGATGCAAGCATGTCATATTTTACTTGGAAGGCCTTGAAAATTTGATAGGGATGCCCAACATAATGGGAAAACCAACAAGTTCTCATTTGTATTTGGAGGTCGAATATATACTCTTGCACCATTGACACCCTATCAAATGAGAGACGATTTTGAGTCATGAAGGAACTCTGAGAGATGGTTCAAATGGAAGGAAAGGAAAAGCATGAAAAAGAGAGCTTAGTTGTTCAAGGAGGACAATGGTCAAACCAAGAGAAACCTAAAATGTGTATGATTGCAAATCCTAGTACTTGTCTGAAAGAGGTTAAAGAAGAACACTTCTTGGTGCACCCCGTCAATGAAGTGTTTCTATTTGATATTAACCAAGATACTAGCACTTTGCCTAGTATTATGTCTTTTCTTTTTCAGGCACATGATGATGTGATTCTCAAAGAGATATAAAAGGGAATACCTCATCCTCAAGGTTTGTACACCTTTTTTCCCAACTCTTTGAGTCCTCGGATGATCAATTTTATAGGCTTTGTTAGGAGTATCCCAAGAGCCATAGAAAACATGACAATATTTGTGTTGTGGTAGATTGAATTACAAAATTATCTAATTGTATGACATACCATAAATATGATGCTATCTCTCACGTGTTTTCCTTGTGTGGTAGTAACACTCTTGAATCATTATGTGATCCATTTCTTGTGTTGCTACTTGAGTTAATTTGGGGCTTATGTGAAACGTGTGTGCATGTTAATTTAGGAGATATCCTAGTCTTTGACTCGGGTATCATATTTTTTAATCATGATTGGGTAGTCATCCCATTCTTAGGTAGAACTAGTGCAAGAAATAGGGTCTTGATTTTGGTTGGTGTTATTTGGCCCTTGCAAACTAGTCATGAGGAGGGTCACTTTTATTTGAGAAATGAGGATCGAATGTACTTCATATTATCTACAATCAATGTAGCGATGTGTGCTCCTTACTTTAAATCCATTGGTTTCTTTACTTTGTCATCATTTCATGATATTTGAGGAATCAACTTTTTGATACCTCATGTGTGGAAAATTTATTCTTGGTGATCATTGATACATGGTTGTACCACAAGTTTATACATCATTGTCATGGGAATAAGAATATTGCTTTTTGTGCTAACCCTCATGTTATGAGGACCATGTTTGCCTATATCTTCTCTTGGTTTTTGCAAGGTTCATATTAGAAGGACGAATCCTTTTCAAGAAATGGGAGGATGGTATGATCCTAGGAAGCTTATGGGCACTTATGAGGGCTAAGATTCGGGCAAAGATTTGAACATGCATTTCCATGTCATATGCCTCTTGATGATGAAGAGAGGGCCCTTCAAGGCCATGGAAGATCAAGCCACAAAGGTGTCTATTGTATGGATGATTGCTTTGGAGGAAATTGAAGAAAAATGCATAAGAGTGAAAGCAATGAAAAGTGGTTAGGAGTGCAAATTTATTGAAGGTCCCTTGTTGAGTTATTTGTGCAAAGGTCACTTTTGGGTCTTTGTAATAGGCCAAAACCATATATAGTTGCCTTAGTGTTATTTTCATGTTTAGCTTGGATTTTGATGACAAACTCTTATGAGTGTAATAGTTAATTTAGTCCTAGATTGATAGCTAGATTGTCCATAGTCTTAGTTGATAACTTTAGTTTTTAGTGTGTGATTCCCTTATTGGTATTACAAATATTTGTCCTTGAATGTCATTTAGAGATTGCTCATTTGTAGATTTCAATTGGGTTGTCTTTGATTGAATTCAAATAGTATAGGTTCATTTGTAGGAATCAATTTGGAGGGTTTAGGTTTAATATACCTAGATTTGCCTATAATTCCTTTACTAATTGGATCTTACTCTATCACTCCTCTTCTCATTTTGGTTCACCCCAGGAATCCTTATCAAAGAATAAATCGTGCTTTCTTATTCATTATTCGATACAACAGGGGAGAATATATAGACATATAGCTAGAAGTACATAGAAACACACCACAATTAGGACTCTGAGCTACAAGTAAACCGGTTATCTGTGTCCGTAGGGATCAGACTCACACCATGAGAAGAGCTTATGGTAGGACACTGACTAATACTGGAATATATTATTGCATTCTCCATAATCAATCTAAATTTAGCTAAATATCTAGAACTTTTGGTTCATTAAGGAGTATGTGCATAATAGTCCTTGGATCTATCGTCCTCTGGGAAAGGTTATGTTGCTCGAATTCTCCAAAAATGTTACTATACTCGTGTTTGGTCTCCAAACATGCCTTACTTTTGAAGGATCCGACACGCATATGCTGATATTTATGAAGAGTCCGAGCAAGTGGAAGGTCTTGTCTGTCATTCTAGTTGCTTAATTTCTTCAATCATTTTAATCACTTCATCCATTGAAGGCCTCATGTCAGGCACCTTTGTTACACATGAAAGTGCAATTTGAATCATATGCACCATCTCTTCTTTAACAACGGCTCGTACCCATCTAGGTAAAACGACTATGTCATCGTGCCCTGGCAACGGGAGAGGGGATTTGCCAGTGAGCAACTCAGGTAGCAATACTCCAAAGCTATAAACATCGGATTTTTGTGTGCCTTTTTGCGTTTCAATCACTTCTGGAGCGCGGTAACCATCACCCTTATACTTGATGGATGTGTAATTCATTAGAGGGCTTAAGCCAAAATCAGAAATGCAAACATATAGGTCCTTTGTAAGAAGTATATTGGATGATCTGATGTTTCCATGAGTAAACTTCACTCCACCTACAGAGTGGATATGTGCAATTCCTTTTGCTGCTCCTAGAGAGACCTTCAATCTGGTATCCCAATCTAGTGGTGTTCTTCCTTTACCTCTGTTACCTGTTATAGCCAATATCATAACAGGAATAAATCCCAAAATAAGAATCAATAGTAATCTGCAGCAGGTGACGAAATTGAAGTCTCAATTAGAGTTGAGCAAAAATATACCATGCAAGGTCCGACGACAAGCTAATAGTAGGCATATATTCATAAACAAGATTTCTTTTTCCCACATTCATAAACAAGATCATGCAAGTACAAAACAACAATTACTACTACGCCTCAGTCGCAAGGGAGTTAGTTTCGGCTATATGAATTCCCACCAATCATGTCGCTTCATTTAAGTCGAGATCGTAAAAATAACGCCGAATTGCTGTAATTATTAATGGGGCTTTTTCATGTTTTACTAGTCGACCGAAATTAATTACGGGCGCTAGCCAAAATATACAAAATACATAAGCATTGATTATGTATATTTATGTATATTATATGTATATTTATACTTAAATATATAAAACCGATACATTTGCTGGCTATTTTGTAATTAAATCACCGAGTGACATTGGACTGTAATTATCTTTATTAATGTCATAACGTGCAACAAGCATGATTTGGCAAAATGGTTTAGAAAGTGGTAAGATGAGGTTGTAATTTTACCAGCAGACAAACTCATAAACAAGAAGTTTATCATCCTTGGAGTAATAACATGCAAGCAATGACACTATATTAGGGTGCCTTCTAATCCTTCCCACAATGTCCATATGTTGTTCAAACTCCTTTTTAACAACCCTTACTTCCCTCAGCCTTTTCACCACTACCATTGTTACCTCATCCAAGGCAACTCTGTAAGCACTTCCATAACTCCCTTTACCAAGAAAATCAGCACAAGCACTTAACAAATCCTCAAGATCAAAGTTGTAGGAACACCCTTTAAAGAACATCAACTTGTTCTTTTCACATTCTTGCACCCCATTAGCCTCTTTCTCTTCAACCATGCTTGTGTTATTACTAACTTTCTTGTTCAAATAGCATAAGGAGATCAATAAAACAAGGAGAAAAATCACAGAAAGAGCACCTATTGCGATCGCAATGATAGCTCCAGCACTAAGTTTCTTAAAGTTGGCACCTTTATGTGATGGAGAACTTGAAGAACAGCTACTCAGTGGTGTTCCACATAAATTAGAGTTTCCCACAAAGAAGAAAATGGAAACTTCTCGAGGGAATGTGGGACTGATCCATTTAACATGTTGTAACTCAAATTCAAAAGACTTAACCTTGAGGCATCAAGATTAAGAATTGCTCCAGACAATGCATTGAACTGTAGGTTCAACACAGATAGTCGAGTTAAATTCTTGATCGTAGAGGGAATTTCTCCTGTAAAAGAGTTAAAGGAGAGATCTATTACACCAAGTCTCGGAGAAAAAGAAGTAGGAATATCACCAGAGAAGTTATTATGTTGTAGGTAGATAGAGTGGAGAGAAGGGATAGAAAGGATATCAGAAGGAAGATTTCCATTTAGATTGTTTGATCTTAAGCTAAGGACTTTGAGAGCATCTAATTTTCCTATACCATTGCTTGGAATATGACCAATAAGTCCAACACCAGACAGATGAATTGCATTGACTCTTGTTCCATCTTTGTTGCAAGTTATTCCAATCCAAGAATTGCAGATTGGAAAAGAAAAGTTCCAGTTGAGTTTTCTAAGATGTGGGACAGATGCAGCAAATTGAAGTAGAGCCTGTTTGTCTGAATCAAGATTAGCAATGATGTGAGGAAAAATTGCTAGCAAGGGGAGAAAAATGGCAATACATGAGGGTATATTTTGTAGTTTCATTATGTTTAACTACTCGGGTTGTGCAAATAATGCAAGAGCATGAAAGCAAAGTCAGTTGGTTCCTCTTGTAAAATACAGCCCATAAGCCGTTGTGTTGGGAAAATTAATTAGTCTGCACAAGATATTTAGTGAAAGGATTTTAGACCCCCTTGCAGGAAAACTTAGTCCAGAAGAATAGTTTTCAAATCACAAATTTTTATATTAATAATAATCAATTTAAAATAGTTGTTACAAAAAAATTACAATAAAGAGTTTAAGCGTAATATTATAAATCACAAGAGAAGATACTGTTACGAAATCAAACTTACCACTTTAGCTTTCTAGCTATAATGATTTTGTGGGTAAAGTGATCTAACTTGGGCGACCTTATTGATACAAAATAACATAAGTGACTTTAGCAAGTAATTTATTATACTTAGGATGACTATATATGAAATTATCCCTTCATTGTATATTTTGGTCTGAAGTCCTTTTTGTGAAGGTCATTCTTTTCCATTGTTAGAACCATCGTGGTAAAGAAAGCATAATGACTGAATACTCTGTTTACAAATGCATTATCCAAAACAACCAATTCAATTAGAAAAAGAAAGAGAGGGATGATAAATCCCTTAAGGAGATACTTGGTTGCACGTTCTTGATGAAGATTTTTATTATAGATTTTGTAATATACTTGGAAGGGAAGAAGCATTGACTTTATATATACGTAATTATTTATATACACACAACTACAGAACTACTAGTCTACTTCTATGCTTCAAGGGTTGGTTATATGCTCAGTCGAATAACAATATATATAGAGAGAGAATTATAAATAGATAATAAAGTGTTGAGGTTGTGTAGCGGAAGTAGAGGTGGCAAATGAGCGGGTAGGGCTGAATTTGAGCGGGTCAAAATATGTTAATTTAACAAACCCCCCAGTTCTTATGAGTTTTAATTTTTTTATTTTTCTTTTATAATTTTTGAAATACCTAATAAAGTTACTCCCGATGTTTAAAAAAGAATGACTCAGTTTCCTTTTTAGCCTGTCTCAAACAGAATGACCACTTTCCTTATTTGACAACAGTTTAACTTTAAAATTTATTTTTACACAAAACGAGATGATCTATAACCACACAAATATCTTTGACTTATTTTAAATCATAAAATTCAAAAGTTTTTCTTTATTTTTTAAAGTGCGTGACAAATGAAAGCACATCACATATATTGGAACGGATGGAGTGTCTATCCAAATGGTTTGATTATTATAACTTATCTATATTAGTTGACAACAGGATCATGTCACAGACATGTCCAATGCATTGGCCAATGACTTAGTCAACCTAATACCATATGAGTACCTGACTGTTCACTCGAATATAAATTCAAGGAATGAATCATTTCTTGGCTCACATACCACCTTTAATCTACTTCGTAATGCACCCAAAACAAGCCGTGTCTCAACCTATAAGGCATTTGAGCTTAGGACAGGATCAAAGTATATTACTCCGTAAACAAGATGATATTGACCTCAAGTCTAAGTACTTTTATCTCCCACATGCCGATGACATTATGGACATTTAACAAATAATGCATCAGCAGAGTGTACCAATACTTCAACAAGTATCCATGTGTCCATCATGAGTTGCCATAACTCGTAGCAAGTGAGACATACTACATCCACTAAGGATATGATGCAGATCACATGTCGACGTATCACATATCATCGATATCCCAATTTCGATGATCATTAGTTGAAGTAATTTAAGAGTTACGTTATAACATTAATTCTCACGTCATTAATAAGCATGTAACCTCTAGGGATGCATTTATAGAATTTTATAAACAATCAACTAATAATTCAACAAATGCAAATTGTCAGAATATTAATCATCATTAATATAATAATGAATGTGTATAAAGTATATTGTGTCCTAATACAAATTGTTTCTAGGACATAAATATATTTTCAATCTCCCACTTGGCCTAGAGCCAATCACCAACATATTCAATACCCATGTTCTCAAAATGACCATTATGCTTCACCAATCTTAATGGTTTAGTAAACGGGTCTGCTAGATTATTGTTTGTGAGAATATAATCTATCTTGATATCTTCATCTTCCACCATCTCTTCACATCCTTTCTTGGTACATGCTTGTTTTTGTTTGTTGATATTGGTTCCTTTGCCTGTGCAATGGCACCAGTGTTGTCACAATAAATGGTTATTGGACAACCAGCACTCGGAACAACCCCTAGTTCATTCAGGAACTCAGAAATCGCGACAACTTCTTTAGCAGCCTCCGATCCAACAATGTACTCCGCCGATGGTCAGTCCGCGATGTAGCTTTGTTTGGAACTCTTCCAGCTCACTGCTCCTCCGTTGAAAATGAAAGTGTAACCAGACTAAGATTTGAAATCATCAACATCTGTCTGGAAACTAGCATCGGTATACCCAGTGGCAACTGATGCGCGAAAAGATGCACACACTTTAACGCAAGTGCACGTTATCGTGACAAGTAATATAGTCTTGGTAAGACTGAATATCGTCCACAAGGATTAGTGTTCAAGTACCAATTATCTATCTTTTGGTATCTATTTGGTAACCGATATTGATTTTGTTGTTTATAACTAACAATTATAAAGGCTAATTAACTAATGTGTTTACTTCAGTGGTGATGGAAATAGGGCTTCCATGTCTCCTCAACTATCCGCTTATGTTACTTATTAATGCAATGAATTATGGTTCTTCTTCTCTCGGAGCTAGCAGGTTTACGAAATCGTTTTATACTCCCGTTAAGGCTATATAAACACTCAACCCCAGTATTGCTCATTTCTACCTTTCGGTGATAAGGATGACTCTATAGGAGGATTAAGATCAAAAACCTAGTTAACCGTCACGCGTCATGCGTAAAATTAGGTGTTTTAAGCCTCTCATTAACGCTACATAAGTAATTGAGGTATTTTCATCCCCAATCCAAAATATGTCTACCCAACTTACAGCATATTCACAACCTCCTCCTTTCGAAGTTTGATTAGAAATCATATAAATAATGATAATTAGTGATCAATTAATTACCAAACATTCAAAGCAATTATTGGATAAATCTCAACAAGAAGGAGAATTATCATAAACATGCATCAATTCATAACATAAGTTTCTAGTGATTTAACATGGAAAGCCCTATAAAAGAATTAGTTCCTAGCCATAGACATGACAAGAACTAATTCAATATCCAACATAAAAACTGAAATAAAGTAAAAGAAAGAAAAGAAAATACTTAAGAATGAGTCTCCAAGCCTTCTAGCATCCAAGGGTTGTGTTGTGAAATATTTACAAGATGGATTGGTGGAAGAGTGGATGTAGAGTGGTGAATGGTGGAATGGAGAATGAATTCTTCTAATGATGTAGAGACTATTTATAGATCAAGAATCCTTTAGGTGAAGGGTTAAGGATTTGTAAGTAGGAAAAGTTATTAGAATCCTTTTAGGTAAGGGTTTTAAGGTAGGAAAAGTTATCCCTTTAGGTAGGAAAAGTAATCCCTTTAGGATTCTGAAAACATGTCAAATTCGGCCCAGACTTCATAAATCCCACGTCGGCGCCGCGGCCCTGCAGACTGGCGCCGCGGCGCCTGAAAATCAGCAACTCTCGGGACTTTCAGCACATTGAAGCCGTGGCCACGCTTACCCGTCTTGTATGGCTCCGGTGACGTTTTTCTGGCGGATTCCGTCTCGTCGCCCTTTTTTCGTCCGGACTTCGTCTGATCTCCTCTATAATTTCCGGAACTTCTTAGACTTCATTTCTTGGCCCTTTTAGTGTGCAATTTCATCTCATTTATGCTCATTTCATCTCCTTTTCGCCATTTCTCCATTTTTTACCGCTGTGACACAAAAGAAAGGAAAACGATCCTAATACTATACTAAACATAAATAAAATGAGTAAAATACTAACTAAAAATGACTCAAAAAGTGTATATAAAATACACCGATCAAATACCCCCAAACTTAACATTTGCTCACCCTCGAGCAAAGATCAAAAGAAAGAAATAAAGACACAAGGAAAAAGAAACTAGAAAGACTCAACGACATTAATCACTTTGCTGCATTGTTGTTACTTAGAAAAACATGAAGGTTAGCAGAATAATATGCAGGAGCATATAGCATGAATTTTTAGCATTCTAAACACTCAAGTCAGATATTTCGCAAATTCAATTTAATCATGCTCAATGGAAGTAAAAATACCTAACTATGCATGTCAATTTCAAAATCCTATGGCCTGTTCACTTGTTATTCTCCACTAATCATGGATACACATATTAGAGATCTTCAGGGATTTTCAGGGTTGTAATGTAGGCTTAGGTAGGGGTAGGTAAAAATAGGCATTTAGGCTCAATTTACGTACCATAAACTCTTTTTCTTTCAACTCTTCCCTTTTCTTTTGATTCTCTTTTTCACTTCATACCTATCTTTCCCATCTTTTGTTTTGAGAGAATGAGGTGTATGATGAATAGCAGGCACCCCCAAACTTAGGCTTTTGCCTATTTATTATTACTTTTTCATTGGGGTGCATAAAAATTGTTTACTCTCTTTTTGTCTCTTTTTCAACACTTTATATTCCAAACATCTCAATTTTTCACTTATGGCACAAGTATGGAATTATAGAGTGTCAAAGAAAGGTCTTATTTTTAGGCTCAAAGGGGCTGACTAGGGATATAATTTGACTGTCAGGGATAGGCAAAGAATGGTAAGAAAGGGCTAACAAAGAAATGCCTGAGTCATCTCCCTAATATGCATATCCTAACTATTTCGCCTCAAATAGAAAGCAAGCAGACTCATAGGTTTAATCACTAACAATGCATAAATCAAGCAAGATACCCCAAATAGTTTGATTTCATGAATTTTTGGCATATCTATCCTAAGTGTTCAGATGGTTGCTTCTAATTCCATTACATTATTCCACTTTACTTCATTAGGCGTTTCAAGTAACTACAGCATGCATGATCATAAAAAAAAATTATGACTCAAAAATGACTTAAAAAAAATACACAAAACAGAAAAGACTTAAAAAAAAAAAAACATCCCCCCAAACTTAAATCACACATTGTCCCCAATGTGTGCATGACTCAAAAAAATATGGACAACTTACTGACACAACACAGCGGTCATAACGGAGGTCTAGGAGGAAAAATTCTGGAATTTGCACGGAACTGGTTTGAGTTCAGCGCCGCGCCGAGATTCGCGCGGCACTGCTTATCTTGTGGCTCTCAAGTTCTGCTGCGGCTACCTTCAGCCGCAGCGTACGCTTTTCCCTTTTTTAGCGTTTTTGCTCCTTTTTCCTCGGTTTTAGCTTTCAGTCCACCTGTCATCCAACAACACAAAATAAGAACCCAATACCGTGAGACTGTTCAAGATAAAATAAAATAAACTAAAGACAGAAATTAAAATAACATAATTAAAAACATTGGATTGCCTCCCAACAAGCGCTGTCTTTAACGTCTTTTAGCCGGACGCAAGTTCCTTAACTCAATAAATGTGGGGTGGATTAACCCCACAACAAATCCATTTTCTCCACATTTTTCGTTTTCTTCGTCTTCTCCTCCTTTTATTATTATCGTTAAGGGAAGGTTCAGGAACACATACCTGCTTTTGTGGAGGTTCGGCAATCCATACCTGCTTTTGTGGGCTCATCTCCCTTGGTTTGACTTGTACTGGCTCACAGGGGGGGTTGATGGTGCTGATTGCAAAGCATCTGCTCATGGTTGGTGGCTCAATGATGTGTTTAAATACTTTAAACACCATTTCTTCCTTCTCCACCCTCAATGTCAGCTCTCCTCTTTCTACATCGATCAATGCTCTCCCTGTCGCCAGGAATGGTCTCCCCAATATGATAGGGATTTCTGCATCCTCTTCCATGTCAAGAATGAGGAAGTCCGCAGGAAAAAAGAATTTTCCTACTTTAACAATCACGTCCTCAATCTTCCCTCTTGGATGAACCACTGTCCTATCGGCTAGTTGCAGGCTCACAGTGGTTGGTTTGGCTTCACCCAACTCCAACCGTTTAAATACCGATAAAGGCATCAGATTTATACTTGCCCCTAAATCGCACAGCGCCCTGTTGCATGTCACCCTGCCAACTGTGCAAGGTAGTGTAAAGCTCCCTGAGTCTTTTAGTTTTGGGGGCAACTTCTTCTGCAAGATAGCACTATACTTCTCCGTTAGTGCTACTATCTCATACTTCGCCAGTTTCTTCTTCTTCCCCAAGATCTCTTTCATGAATTTGAAATAGGAGGGCATCTGCTCCAACGCTTCTATAAAAGGTATGTTGATATGCAGCTTTCTGAATGTCTCCAAAAATTTAGAGAATTGTTTATCAACTGCCTTCCGTTGCAATCTCTGTGGGAATGGGATCTTCTCTGTATACTCGCCTGCAGGTTTTCTCTACTACTGGGCGAGATTCAACCACCTTCTCTTTTTCTATCTCCGCCTTTTGCTCAACTACTGGCTGAGGTGACTGTTGCTCCAACTGTTTACCACTTCTCAATTGTACTGCCTGGCATTGCTCCCTCGGATTCACCTCTGTGTTGTTTGGCAGTGTACCATGTGGCCTGCTGTTTGCTTGCTTTGCTAGCTGACCCACTTGTGTTTCCAAGTTCCTAAATGAGGATCTAGCCATCCGCAGGCGGAGTGCAGGCGTTGGTGAGTGCAACAAAGCGCTCTCGGCTCGTCGCTTTTCTGGTGAGCAGTGCATTGAGCTGACTAGGTGGGGCTGAGTAAAGGGCTGCGATTAGTTACGCTAGTTTTAGTGCGGCCTATATTGATTCTGTTGCCCCTGGTCTCCTCTCCATGAGAAATTTGGGTGATTCCTCCACCCTGGATTATATGTGTTGGAGTATGGATTTTTTTGTGGCCTCTGATAGTTACCAGCTGCGACACTCAATGCGCTCGATTGGCATATTATTGGGATCGGTGAAGGACACTATCGAATGTATGTGGGCCTCGCGATTTCACGACTCTTGGGCATCTGCTGCATTCATCGATATTGTATGTTCTTTATGCTTTGTTTCATCAACAAGGCCACTTGGGCATTCACGACAGCAATGGCATCTATTTCGTGGACTCCCACTGTTCTCCTCCCACTCATTGATCTCTCTTCTGTGACATGGTTGTTGGTGGCCATATCTTCTAATAATTCGTGAGCGTCGTGGGTTGTTTTCCTCATGAATGTCCCACTATTCTTTGCATCTATAATGGTTACGGTTGTTCATTGAGCAGTTATAGAAGATGTGGACTAAGTTCCACAACTCAATGCAATGGTGTGGGCATTTTCTCTGCAAATCTTTGAACCTTTCCCACGCTTCGTACAATGACTCTCCCTCTGCTTGGTAGAAGTTATTCAACTCCCATCTCAATTTTGCTGCTTTGCATGGGGGAAAGAATTTGGCTAGAAATTTTTGTGTCAGCTCTTGCCATGTAAAAATTGAATCAGCTGGCAGGGAATTTAACCATACTTTTGCTCTATCCCTGAGTGAGAAGGGAAAGAGCCTCAATCTGACAGCGTTATCAGTAACGCCGTTATATCTGAAAGTTGCACATAGCTCCAAGAAATTAGCTATGTTCATATGTGGATCCTCTGATGGCAGTCCTCCAAATTGCACTGTGTTCTGCACCATGCTCAGAATCGCCGGTTTTATCTCAAAGTTGTTTGCTCCTATTGCAGGGAGCCTAATACATGTCTGTGCTCCATTCACCCTCGGCAGCACATAGTCTCTCAAGCTTCTTTCTGCCTGGACTTGAACTCTTTCCTCGACATCCATAGGTACTTGCCGAGGCATTCCTGGGTTAGGTTGATTTTCACTAACCGCCTCTCATCATATTGTTGTTTTGAACACGTCCATCTATCGAGGTTGCAATCCGATTCTTTACGATTACGTTTCTGAGGTTTTCTCAATCTCTGGATTGAAGGAAACAAGAGTGTCTGCCCCTCTTCTCCTTCGCATAAACTGATTTCCTGAAATAGATCAAAAACAGACAACATATCACGACAACTGATTTTTACCGAAAAAAGTAAAAACGTAAAAAATAAAAATGAAATAGAAATTAAAAATAGATAAAATTGATATTGAACTATGCCTAATCCCCGGCAACGGCGCCATAAACTTGATGCGCGAAAAGATGCACACACTTTAACGCAAGTGCACGTTATCGTGACAAGTAATATAGTCTTGGTAAGACCGAATATCGTCCACAAGGATTAGTGTTCAAGTACCAATTATCTATATTTTGGTATCTATTTGGTAACCGATATTGATTTTGTTGTTTATAACTAACAATTATAAAGGCTAATTAACTAATGTGTTTACTTCAGTGGTAATAGGGCTTCCATGTCTCCTCAACTATCCGCTTATGTTACTTATTAATGCAATGAATTATGGTTCTTCTTCTCTCGGAGCTAGCAGGTTTACGAAATCGTTTTATACTCCCGTTAAGGCTATATAAACACTCAACCCCAGTATTGCTCCTTTCTACCTTTCGGTGATAAGAATGACTCTATAGGAGGATTAAGACCAAAAACCTAGTTAACCGTCACGCGTCATGCGTAAAATTAGGTGTTTTAAGCCAATCATTAACGCTACATAAGTAATTGAGGTATTTTCATCCCCAATCCAAAATATGTCTACCCAACTTACAGCATATTCACAACCTCCTCCTTTCGAAGTTTGATTAAAAATCATATAAATAATGATAATTAGTGATCAATTAATTACCAAGCATTCAAAGCAATTATTGGATAAATCTCAACAAGAAGGAGAATTACCATAAACATGCATCAATTCATAACATAAGTTTCTAGTGATTTAACATGAAAAGCCCTATAAAAGAATTAGTTCCTAGCCATAGACATGACAAGAACTAATTCAATATCCAACATAAAAACTGAAATAAAGTAAAAGAAAGAAAAGAAAATACTTAAGAATGAGTCTCGAGCCTTACAGCATCCAAGGGTTGTGTTGTGGAATATTTACAAGATGGATTGGTGGAAGGGTGGATGTAGAGTGGTGAATGGTGGAATGGAGAATGAATTCTTCTAATGATGTAGAGACTATTTATAGACCAAGAATCCTTTAGGTGAAGGGTTAAGGATTTGTAAGTATGAAAAGTTATTAGAATCCTTTTAGGTAAGGGTTTTAAGGTAGGAAAAGTTATCCCTTTAGGTAGGAAAAATTATCCCTTTAGGATTCTGAAAACATGTCAAATTCGGCCCAGACTTCATAAATCCCGCGTCGGCGCCAAGACCCTGTGATGGCGGCTGAAAAATCAGCAACTCTCGGGACTTTCAGCACATTGAGCGCGGCTCCGGTGACGTTTTTCTGGCGGATTCCGTCTCGTCGCCCTTTTTTCGTCCGGACTTCGTCTGATCTCCTCTATAATTTCCGGAACTTCTTAGACTTCATTTCTTGGCCCTTTTAGTGTGCAATTCCATCTCATTTATGCTCATTTCATCTCCTTTTCGCCATTTCTTCATTTTTGACCGTTGTGACACAAAAGAAAGGAAAACGACTCTAATACTATACTAAACATAAATAAAATAAGTAAAATACTAACTAAAAATGACTCAAAAAGTGTATATAAAATACACCGATCAGCAACCAGCTCATCAACTCCACCATAGACTAAGAAGTAATATTAGTACGCTTGAGGTACTTGAGAATACTCTTGACTGTTTTCCAGTGTTCCTCGCCAAGATTCTGCTGGAACTTGCAAGTCATACTAAGTGCAAAAGTCACATCTGGCCTAGTACATGTCATGGCATACATGATTGATCCTATAGCCGAAGCATACGGGATCTTTTTCATGCGCTCAAGTTCAATAGTATTAGAAGGGCAGCCCTTCTTTGATAACTTGATGCCTTGACCCATTGGAAGACCACCTTTCTTAGAATTCTCCATTGAAAAACATCTAAGCACTTTGTCGATGTAGACTGACTGTGACAGCCCCAACATTCTATTAGGTATATCTCTATAGATCCTAATTCCCAGAATGTAGCAGACTTCACCTAAATCATTCATCATGAAGGTCCTGGATAACCAATCTTTAACTGACTGCATAAGGGTCTTATTATCTCTCATTATCAAAATGTCATCAACATATATTATAATGAAGACAATACCCTCATCCTTGCGTTTGGAATAAACACAAGGATCCTCTTTGCTTCTGATAAAATCAAAAGATTTGATAGCATTGTCAAAACAAATGTTCCAACTCCTAGAGGCTTGCTTAAGTCCATAAATGGACTTACGCCTTTGTGCGACATTTGGTCTGGACTCACATGAAAAACCCTCAGGTTGTTTCATATACACTTCCTCAATTAGATTACCATTGAGAAATGCAGTTTTGACGTCCATCTTCCAATGTCATAATCATAGTTGCAGCTATTGCAAGCAAAATCCGAATAGACTTTATCTTAGCCACCGGTGAAAAGGTTTCATCATAATCCACACCAGGACGCTGAGTAAAACCTTTAGCCACTAGTCTAGCTTTATAAGTCTGAACCTTGCAAGATGCATCAATCTTCTTCTTGAAGACCCATTTGCATCTTATGGGTTTAACCTCATTTGGCAAATCAACCAAGTTCCACACTTGATTGATATACATAGATTCGATTTCGGATTTCATGGTTTTTTGTCATCTCTTCGAATCAATAGCTAGCATTGCTTCGTTATAGGTTCTAGGCTCGTCATCATCTGGAATATCTAGCTCACTTTGTGTTTCCATAAGTAGATTTAGTCTTTCTGGAGGACGATGAGATCTAGAAGACCTACGGAGTTGATTGTCTTGCGATTCGATTCTGGTATGTTACATTTGTGAGTAGGTTATTGTGCGCTGGTCGATCCACCAACATTAGAGCTTCAGAAATATCATTTTCATGTCTTTCCTGAATGGGAGGAAATGCAACTGGTGCACTTGCTCCCAAGGTCTGCGCCGGAAGATCTTGCATTACTCCTCGTAGCACTCCCACTGGCCGAAGGAGGTACCCTAAATACCCAATCTTCGCCAGAAGCTCCCACTGAATTCTTGCCTTTATCATCGGGCAATGATCCAACCTTTTTGTTACCCTGTTCTTGAATTTCTTCAAGTTCTATCTCTGTGCAACTCTCATCCTTGTAGACATATTCATCTTCAAGGAAAGTTGCGTTCCTAGAAACAAATATCTTATGTTCTCCAAGAAGATAGAAATAGTATCCCTTAGTTTTCTTCGGATACCCAACAAAGTAACATTTCTCACTTTTAGATTTCAACTTATCAGTGATCAACTTCTTGACATATGCAGGACACCCCCAGGGCCTCATGTGTCTAAGTGATGGCTTTTTGCCACAACATACCTCATATGGTGTCTTTTCGACTGATTTAGATGGAACTCTGTTTGAACATATATTGAGGTCAAAATAGCGTATCCCCAAAGGTATGTAGGAAGAGCTGAAAAGCTCATCATGGAACGAACCATGTCAAGCAAAGTTCGATTTCTCCTCTCGGCAACACCATTCATCTGTGGTGTTTCAAGAGGTGTCCATTCGGAATGAACTCCATGAAGCTTTAAGTAGTCAAAAAAATCTTTACTTAAAGTATTCACCCCCACGATCAGATTGGAGAGTCTTGATACTATTTGAGAGCTGTTTCTCAACTTCACACTTAAACTCCTTAAACTTCTCAAAAGCCTCAGATTTGTGTCTCATAAGATACACATATCCAAACCTTGATAAGACGTCTGTGAAAGTGATGAAGTAAGAGAAACTCTCTCTAGCTTGAGTCGAAAATGGTCCACATACGTCCGTATGTACCAACTCAAGCACCTCATTGGCACGAATTCCCTTTCCAGAAAGAGGTTTAATGGTCATCTTACCTTTCAAACAGGATTCACAGTTACCATAAGATTGTAAGTCAAATGGTTCGAGGTAATTTAATTTCCTTAACTGTTCTATCCTTGTTTGATTGATATGACCAAGTCTGCAATGCCATAAGTAGGTAGAATTTCTTTTATTTAACTTAACCCTTTTTATTTTGTACATTGAAAATTTCTCTGTGGCAGTTTAATGTATACAATCAATTCACAAGAGGCGCAATTCCATACACAACATTATCTAAAGTCAAAACCATATTGTCATTAGACGTGTTTGAGGAAAAACCCTATGAATCAAGTACAAGAATGGAAATAATATTCATTGTCAAAGAAGGAACATAAAAACAATTGTTCAACATTAAAACTTTGCCAAAAGATAAATCTATCCTATAAGTTCCCACGCGCTCAGCAGCAACTCGTGCTCCAGTTTTCCAGCGAGTCCACTCGCGAGGCGGACCTTCCTGCTATCAGTTAGCCCCTGCACATTTGTACAAATGTGTGAGCCACAAGCGGTATCAAGTACCCAGGAATGAGAATCATTTATAGATAGATTAATTTCAATTACAAACATACCTTCCACATTAGCACCTGGTGTCATTCCTCAAATGCGGAGGCGGTGCGATCCTTTCTCGATGCTCATTCGCATTGCGATTCGTGCAAACATCCGATCTTGGCGGTTCTTCTTCTTCGCCCCTCCGGGTTTCATTCTTTTCTTGGGAGAAAGCGACTTTGCCGCCTTACATTTGTCCCTTACCTTTCGGTTTGGGGCGACTAGAGGAGCCAACCATCAGAATAGGCTTGGTCTTAGAGATCGAAGATTCAAAAGTCTTTAACATATTATGTAACTCCGACAATGTCGCTTTAGTCTCATTCATGTTATAATTAACAATGAAACTCTCAAACGACTTAGGAAGTGAGTGCAGAATGTGGGTGGTGACGACTCTGTCATGAAACCTTATGTCTATAGAAGCTAACCTCTCAATCAACTCAATCATCCTCAACACATGAGGTGAAACTTGGCCCCCTTCATTTAGCGTATACTTGAAAAGTTCTATGAGCAGGTCATACTCTATTGTCCGACTCTGCGAATCATAAAGACTCTTCAAATGGGCTAATATTTCGCTGAGCCCCATAATTTCATGTTTTCTTTGCAATGTAGGTGACATAGAAGACAACATTAAGCATTGAGCTGAGCTGGCAACCTTATAATGTTTCTTGTAAGCAACCTGGTCAAAAGTTGCATACTCTGTAGAGTCCTCCGCTGGAGCGATGGGGAATACTTTGTCCAATGTATACTCAATTTCTTCCTGTCGAAGGACAATTCTAACATTTCTTAGTCAGTCAATGAAGTTGGGTCCGGTGAGTCTGTTTGACTCCATGAGCATTTTCAACGAAAAGTTTGACATTTCTGAAGATCTGAAGATAATAGATAGAACAGGAAAATGCAATCAAAATTCATTCTCCTAAATTATACACATTTATAATAAACTAATTTAACATGGCCTTTTATTTAATTAGCTCCCACTATTTTACATACTTCTACGACCCCAAGGTAGAATACGGACCTAAATCAATATAAAAGTCATAATGGGTCAAGATCTAAACATATGTTATATCCGTGTTTGCTTTGGCTGATAACTTCAATAGCACATTTTGGTAGGTCCTCAACCAATTGTAAAACAACTCTACAACTCTTGGTTTGATTAAATATCTTTCATTTTAATCGTACGTCTTTAGACTAGTCCGACACTTTGACACCAAGATTCATCTAAACAAGTCAACCCCATTACACGACTATGTTTAAATGTCTAAATAAATTTAGACTTTTCAATAAAACACTTTGGTGTAAATACCTACAAAAGTTTATTAGCTACTTTTATTTTAACACATCTATGAAAGGGTCTTGGTCCTCTTAGACTTAGTGTCACGACCCGACCCGACGGACCGCGACTAGGCGCCCTAATTGGACGCCATTACTGACTTGTCATACATAATCCATTTGATACCAAATAAAATTTCGGCAGCATAACGCCGCATCTACAACATATACCCGAATAGACGAGCCGGTCAGGCTGTCTCTACATAAGGGGGGTACCTGCCTCCAGAGGAGTCACAACTAACCATCACAATACAATAAGCAAGCCGACAAAGCTGCCACCAACATAAGGGAACATCCCAAACAGAAATACGAAAGCATGGCCAAACAAACACGTCTACCCTCCTCATAAATCAACCCACGACTGTCTACAGACCTCTAGGAGTACAAAAATGACATATGACGGGACAAGACCCCGTCGTGCCCAAGATATACACAAGTCTGGAATATAAGAGTGCGTGCAAGTGGTAGCTCGGAACAGCGAGCCGCTGCGGTGGTAGATGTCTACCTGGAGAGTCACCTAACCGATCACCATACTGCGGGCATGAACGCAGCCCAGAAAGGGGTCGATGCGAAATAATGTCTTGAGTATGTAAAACATGAACTCTTGTAGGAGGATTATGGCGGCGGAAGATACATGAAACATATATGAAAAATCGGAGATACCAATGCAATCGTACCATATGAAAAGAAAGTCATGCATGTCTAACAATCATCGTAATCAAGATCATCTCGTACATATAACTACGGCCCGTCACGGGACTCGGTCCTCATACTTTATACATATAACTACCCGGCCAATTCTGGGACTCAGTCCTCATACTGCGTACATATAACTACTGGCCCATTCTGGGACTCGGTCCTCATTTTCCGTGAATATAGCTACGGCCCATTACGGGACTCGGTCTCATAACATTCAATCACAACTTACACAAGTAGAATATCATGAGAAACCATATGCAATACAAATCATCATCTGAGACTCCATGTAATAATCATGTGCATTTCAAATCATCATATAAGACTAAATGAAATAATCATATGCCTTTTTAAATCATCGTATAAGACCAAGGCTGGCCAGTGGGCCGGGACGGGCCCACCGGGATCGGGTTTGGCGGGTCGGCGGGTCGGGTGAGAAAGGCGGGTCGGCGGGCGGGCTGGAGGGTCGGGTCGGGCGGGACCATACCATGTCCGTCCGATCCGATCCCGTTAGTAGAAGTCGGGGCCAGTCGGGGCCAGGTCGGAGTCGGGACGGGACGGGTTGGCGGGTTTTTTTTTTTTTCCACTAAATTAAAAATAACAAATTACTAAGTACTAACAAAGTAACATTAACATATACTTGTCATATTATAGACTTATAGTATTATAATTTATAATATATTTATAAAGTATAAACTATAAACTATAAAGTATAAACTATAAAGTATAAAGTTATAAACTAAATAATTAAACAAAGACAAGAATAGTGTAAAAAAAACATCCCAAGGCTGTTTTTGTGTCTTTTATATTATTAATTTCATTGAAATATCAAATATACAAGATTCAAAATTACATTGTAGTTATCTTGTTGTTGAAAAAATTGCAAAAGAGTGAAAGACATAGAAAAATTTAAAAATTGCAATGAAATAAATTACCAATTTGAAAATATTTTTTCTAATTTCTTTATAATTTCTTGTGGTTCTTCGGTTGGAATTGGTATATCTTGATCAAATTGTTCCACGTCGCTACTCATGCCTTCAGATAAAATGTCGTTGTAGTTGTCGCCATCTTAACGTTAATCTCTGGTTGGCCGCTCCTCGCTCGCTCGTATCCATCTCACGAATAGTACCGCCATCTCAGTGTCTCGGCTAATGAGTGTCTGTGCTCTCTATTTGAAATCTGCTCGAAAAAGCGCTTCGAGCGATGACGCTTGAATGTTCAAAATATCTCGGGTCATCATTGAAAGTGTCGGAAATGTCTTCTCATTCTGGCTCCAATATTTCAGCAAGTCTTCCTTTCCTTCTTCATTGATAACTGTTTGGTAAGGTAAATTACCCTGCAAAACAAAAACATCGAACTCACTAATTTGGTTAGCACTGCTACCACCGCACATTTTATTTCTGAGGCTTTCAATAGAATTAATATTAGGCCTAGCCACAGAAACTGCTTGTCGTTTTTTAGGTTGTGTTGAAGAAGAAGATGATACAAAAGTCGGTTGGTTACTAGCACTTTCTTGCTGGTAATGCCGATATACTTTTTTGCATTCATCTTCTACGCTATTCAACACTTCTTCTAGCGTTAGTTCAATAGGTGGTTCAACATTTAAATTTTTGGGAGTTGGAGGTGGTAGTACGTTCATACAGGTATATATATTTTCAATAAGACTTTTACAACCCTCTACTTTAATAGTCGGGTTTAATACAGCACCAATAATATAAATAGGGGGAATAGGAATAAAATATTTTTTTAATTTCATAAACATTTTTTTAATAGCCGCAGTATAAGCAGGTTTTTCCATATATTCTTTAAGAAGTAAAAATATTATAGCTATATAAAACAACATAGTTGAAATAGTAGGATAATATAAAGTAGAAAATTCTTTTGTTGCTCGTTGAAAATTTTCTAAAAATACAATAAGTTCTCTAATTTTCTCCCAATCAGTATCCACAATCATATCATTTGGATTTTGATTATGGCGTTAAAAATAAAGTAATAGGTTTTCTATAGTCATAAGCAACAACTAGTTGGTCATATAAAGAATTTCACCTAGTTGGTACTTCTTGGGAATTTTTACGTAAGATAGTCCACAATCGTGGCAAGTTTTTATATTCTTTTCTTTGTTGAATTCTATTATTTTTAAAAATAAAGTGTATAGCAAATTGTATTTTTCAAGAATATCTTGAAAAAGTGAAAGACCATCTTTTACAACTAAGTTATAAATATGGCACGAAAATTTGATATGAAAATGTTTTGGAAAATACGGAGTTAAAACATTTCTTAAAATACTACTAGCAGAATTGTTAGAAGATGCATTATCTAATGTAATACTCATAACTTTATCGGTTATTAAAGTAATAATCGTATTGAATAAATATTTTACGAAATAAACTCACGATTATTGCCTACTATCTATATATCTATATGCTAAAATACGTTTTTGCATAGACCATTTATAATCTATCCATGACAAGTTCCGTTAAATAATCATGGCCGTTAGTACTACGACATATATCAGAAGTTAAAGCAACTTTGCAATTTAAATGATATAATGCATAACGTAAATATTGTTGATATTCATGTGCAAATTTAAATACATCTCTTTTAACAGTTGATCTAGGAAAACCTTTATAAGCGAGGATTATACATATCTCTAATATAATGAATAAAACCGGGAGATTCGAAATGAAAAAGACAAACCCTCCACGTGACTAATTTTGCTAGTGCTTCCTATCTTTATGTTTATCATATTTAGGGCCTCTGACTCCCCGTCATAGGGTTAATTTGACCTGTACTTTCTCAGGGACGATAGTATGTGAACCTTGTCCCGATTGAGAGGACGTTTGTTCACGATTTTTCAATCATGTATTGGGCATGCAAGGCTTTGTGTTTTTGCAGCAGTGTCTTCCTAAACCCCGTCCACGTGACCTTGTCGATTTTAAAAGAATAAACATTTTTACAAGTTTTACATACACTACTTGATTAGCTACGTCCTGTCAAAATATTTCCATACAACCGATTTTAATGGTCGTTTTTGGGACCTCGTCTCATAGTAGGGGATAGGAGGCATTTCACTAGTGGGTGTATCATCATCTTCATTAATAGGTGTATCATCAACTAGAGTGTCATCTAAATTAAAATCTTCTTGATTTCGGGATAATCATTTGTGTCAAGATCATATGGTATTTCAGAAACATTTCGGGATCTATAAAATCATCTTGTCTAGGAATAATCTGGAGCAGAATACTAGAAGAAGTACCACTTGCCCTTGTTACCACCCTACTAGAAGAAGCGACCACTTACCCAACATGCCTCTTAGTCCTTTCATTTTAATTATGCTAATAAATAGTTAAAGATAATGAAATTAAATGTGCTAAATGAAATAAAGACAAAATAATAATTTAATGAGAGAACGAATGTACCAAACGCGACGTAAGTCGACGTGTAATCGAAGGTTGAAAATTGAAACTTTGCTCGATAGATAATCCTCAAGCTAGTTGCCAACTTCACTCCCAATTCTCAAATTAATAAATAGATTGAATATAGACAATGTTGTATAGAGAATTAGAGATTGATTGAGAGATTAGAGAGTAGAAAGATTTGTGAAAATAATAAGAAGAGGAATGAGGTATTTATAGGGTTAAAAATAAATATAAAGGGTAGGGGTTGGGGAGGGGAGGCTAAAATGGTCGTTGTCCAACGGCGAAATGTAAATGGCCGTTGGACAACCGCTATTTTGTGCAAAGTCGGGGCGGGATTTGGCGAGTCGGGGCGGGGTCGGGCGGGGTCGGGGCGGGATCGGGGCTGGCGGGGTCGAACTGCGGGACCATACTGCCCCGCCGGTTGAGCCGAGTCCGCTTTTTTTTTTTAAAACCGGTGTCGTGTCGGGTCGGAATTCGGGTCGGTCGGGGCGGGGCCGGAGTCGGTCGGCCATCGCCTATATAAGACTGAATGGAATAACCATATGTCTTTTTGAATCATCATATAAGACTGAATAGAATAAGTAAAATAAACTATCCTTTAGAAAATCAAGGCACGATTTCCTGAATCATTTTAAAACATCTTTTGGGAAGTCAAAGCACTTTTCATATCATATATCATTTTATTAAAACTAGACTTTGAAGGAATCTCGTACGTCCGCCGTACTTTCATTAAAATCATGCCAGAAGAAAGAAGGAAGATTTTCACAACATCATGCCAAAGAAGGAAATGATAGTCTCACATACCTTATAGTTTGAGCTGGCCAACTCACTATTAGAATATGTCCCGTCTAATACTTCAACCTTAAGAATTATTCAAAATCTGCCCAGAAATAACGTGACATCGCCTGATTTTAACCCAAAATTTTATCAATTTCTTGTCCAATTTTGTCACTTCTTCAACTCCAATTCAACATGCAACCCTTCTACAATGTTAGACCAACATTTATACACGTTTTTCTTCCCAAAATCTTGTCTAAAAACTGAGAATTTGGACCTCGAAATTCTGCCCAGAAATAACAATTTCTTCACTGTCTTGGGTTAAAAAAAATTGACTTCTAATTGTGATGAATTAATCTAGAAGAAGATGATAATAATGACTTCAATTCTTGCTAAGAATGGTGCAATTTCGGATTTGGATTGAGAGAGGAGAAGATGAAATTTGGGTGTTAAGAAAATGGAGTGAATTTAGAATAGAAGGGTTTTGTTCAATGTCTTGTAATTAAATCCCCAAATTTCTGAATTTTTTTCTTAAAACTTACACTTGGGTCCCTTAAATGTCCTCTTAGCTAAAGACAACCCCCAAGTAATAAATCTTAATTCCATGTCTATTAACCTCGTCACTCGTTGTTTTAAAATCTTATCGTCGTATCTTATATACGTTACAATCTCCATGGCGGGATACATGTATATATATACGTCCAATTATTATTAAAGAAATTTCCGGCGTCACATACGTCATTACCGACAATTAATCTGTATTAGCATGTAAAAGAAAATATACTTAAATTTCAAAAATTGAATTTTTATTCTTAATGACGTTCTAAATTATCGTCTTAAACTCACGAGGTGTAACATTCTTCCCCCCTTAGAAACATTCGTCCTCGAATGTTCATAATAGGCCCGATGCTATAGAAATTTCGGCAGAATCTCCTTTATAACACATATCGAATCATACTTTCGTTGAGACCATCTACATTACCCACTATTTCGAAGGCACACTCATTATCAGCTCTACCATTCCATTATGTGAAAGGTCACCCTTGTAACTGATCTCAGATAATCTACAATAATTGATGCACAAGGCAAAATTTTCATATCCCTGCGGGGAAATAAGCAGTCCCCCAATCTTTTCCTCTTTATTCAAAATGACATCAAGGTCAGGCATGTCTAGCTCTATCAAATTTTGCTATGGTATGACGGCTATATATCACCACCAAGCAATTCTTATACACACGCGTAGCTATAACCGAATCTCCTACCGGTTTAGCTACCTCGAATGGTTCTACTGGCTCAGGTTCTATCCCTATTCTACTAGCAACAAGATGGGATATATAGGACAAGGTGGAACTTGGATCAATCAAAGCATACATATCATAAAAAAAAACCGATAATGTACCTGCCATATCTGGTGACGCCTCCTGATCGCGTCTACTGGCCAAGGCATAAATGCGGTTCGAAGGATCGCCGGAATTAGAAACTCCGCCACGACCCTTACCACGGCCTACCGGAGCCTGAATACCTTGCCCTGTAGGGCGCATAGATATAGATGGTGAAGAACCGTGTCGATCCCGTGGTGTGTCATACCACCGGACCATCTCTATAGGGACACTCGCGTCATGGCTGAACGTCCGCAAGAAAACAATTAGTTGAAGTAGCGGCATCTCCCAAAGTGATGCCTACCACATCGGGAACACCGAGGCAAAAGCGACCGACGAGTAACCCGCTCATTTGTAAATCTAAAGCCACGGAGCTCGACCGGCTCCCGGATACCGTGCGATCAAACCTCCTAAATGTAGATCGTAGGTGCACTCTGGCCGCCGAGGAATACCCTACATCGCCGAGGTCGCCCGCCGGTCTCACCCGAATATCGATCAATCTAGCCTCTTACGCTGCCCCGTCATGGTCTCTATCCAGCCGTCTCCCTCTATGTCGCTCCTCGATTCCCTGCGCAAATGCCTGAATACGGGCAATATCCATGCTCGGTTGAAGCGCTGCTGTCATGCACCCATCAATAAGATAGTGGTCCAACCCCATCATGTAACGGTGTACCCTATCTGTCATGTCTGATATCATAGTAGGTGCGTACCGAGCCAAGGAGTCAAACTCCAGGCTATACTCTCTAACCGTCCTCCCATTTTGCCGTAACTGTAGAAACCTGTCGACCCTGGCCCGCCTGATCTCTGGAGGCAGAAAGTGGCCAAGAAATGCCTCTGAAAACTCATCCCATACTGCAGGAGGAGCACCATCGCCCCTGGACAACTCCCATGACTCAAACCACTGATCGCTATATCGCGCAGAATCGGTATGAGGCCAATATAATCGACTTCGATCTCGAGGCCACGATCACTCTCAACGTCCTCTGTATCTGGCGGATGAACTCATAAGGATCCTCCTCGGGCCTTGACCCATAAAACTCCGGCGGACTGCAACTCAGAAAGTCTCTAACCCTCAAATTGTCTGCCCTAGGGTTAAATGTCGGCTCCTGCCTGTAAGTCTGTCCCGCTACTATCCTTGCCAATAGCTGGACTGTCTCTCTCAAATCTCCATCCTGTGCCCCTGGCTGGGAACTGAAGGCTCAGGTACTGGAGTTTCAGATACGGGTGATGTTGCCCCCTGAGAGGGAGCCTCTAGAACTGGTGACGAGGCAGAACTCGTCGTCGGGGGCACACTCGTGAGTATCATGCGCGGCGAGACACAGTAACTCTGCATGCGACTAATGTCCTCATCAGAGATTTGCCCTTCTGGGCCATTGGCGCCTTCCTCGGAGGCATAGCTGTAAATATAGTAAACTATCAGAAAACGGATCATCCTAATAACACAACTCTATAGCACGATCTAAGAGATGGAAGAATAGAAACAATCCTAAATGTCCGGCAGCCTCCTATGTATAAGTATGGTGCACAACATACCCATACACAAGACTCTACTAGACACGGTCTGTAGACATTCCGAGGACTAACTGCTTTGATACCACTTTTGTCACGATCCGACCCGACGGGCTGCGACTAGGCGCCCTAATTGGACGCCATTACTGACCTGTCATACATAATCCATTTGATACCAAATAAAATTTCGGCAGCATAACGCTGCATCTACAACATATACCCGAATAGACGAGCCGGTCAGGCTGTCTTTACATAAGGGGGTACCTGCCTCCAGAGGAGTCACAACTAACCATCACAATACAATAAGCAAGCCGACAAGGCTGCCACCAACATAAGGAAACATCCCAAACAGAAATACGAAAGCATGGCCAAACAAACACGTCTACCCTCATCATAAATCAACCCACGACTGTCTACAGACCTCTAGGAGTACAAAAATGACATATGACAGGACAGGACCCCATCGTGTCCAAGATATACACAAGTCTGTAATATAAGAGTCTTTACCAAAGTGTCTGGCTCCGGAATAAGCGAGCCCTTTAGCAGCTGGTAGATGTCCTACACTGGAGAGTCACCTAACCGATCACCTGTACCTGCGGGCATGAACGCAGTCTGTCGCGCCCTTTTTCGACCGCGACTTTTATTTTATAACTCCCTGCTTAATAAAAAATGTTAAAAAATAAATAAAAGCTAAAAAGGTGCAAAAGGGTTGCTGAAAGTGCTAAGGAGGTGCTAAATAGGGTGCTAAATGCTAAAGAGTGCTAAAATGTTAAAGGTGCTAAAGGGTGCTAAGGGTTCGCGGAGTCTCCACCTAATTAATTGGGTGAATTAGGACACCTAGATGTCAACTTAGGTTAAAGTCAACACTAACTCCATTTAATGGTCTGCTAAACTTAGTGAGATTCTGGGTAAGGGTTCTTTATTAATCTAGAGGGAAGGGGTTAGGCACCCTCTAAGATCCGCTAACTTGCGGTTGTCCTGCCAAACCTAGGGTAATTACTATGTTTAAAAATGCAAAATAAAAGCTCCTCCTGCTTAATAAAATGTTAGGAAATAAAATAAATGCTAAAATGTTAAAATGTTTAAAAGGTGCTTAAAGTATTAAAAGGGCAAAAGGTGTTATATGCTAAAGTACAAAAGAATGCTAGGAGGTGCTAAAATGTTAAGGACAAAATGTGCTAAAGGTGCTAAATGCCAAGGGGTGATTAAAAATGCTAAGAAGGGCTAGAAATGCTAAAGAATGCTAAGGTGCTTTATGGACTAATTATGTGTTCATGCAAAGGTTATTTACAGACTAATTATGTATACTGCTAGCTCAATTAATCTTGCCTAACCTGCGTACAATATTATATAAGAGGTGTTTTAGGATGATTTTTGAGAGTTTAGGAGAAATCTATTATGCTTAGGGATTTAACAAACTGTTGGTTTTATGATGCAAGTTAGATTATTTTGGCAAAAATTAGACATGCATGACAATCTTAAAAGGCAAGTAAGTTAAGCGATGAACTTTAAATTATCTTCCCCACTTATATGTTTGAAGGCTAATTATTCTAGACATCCTATTAATTACAAAGTTATAAATTACAATAGCAAATAAAGTAAGATAAGGATGAGATGAGAGAAAGAGGGATTGAAGCGGATGACCCCATCCTATTTGTTTTTCTAGGAATTGCCGAAGAGGGAAAGCGAATGCGGGTGCACATAGACGCGGGTTGCCGTTTGAAGTGGCTTGTGATGAGTCTCGCCGTGAGACTCTTCGTTTCGCTCCGATGCGTGCCATGTAAAAATAAAGAAAGATAAGGATTAGTATCAACCCCAAATAATAACAAACAAGTACTAGGTATAAGAATTCGCACATATGATTTAAAACATGTAAGCATGATTGAATTGCGGGATAGAGAAATAGGCGAGAAACAAATGAAGGGAAGCCGAACCCAAATATATATACGTATAAGACAGGGGTCAGGCAATATGCAGGGAGGGAGCAATTAATTCCAGGAAGAAAAGGCAAATCCGAAGGCGGGACAGACTATAAGGATCGCATAGAAAATGTGAAAATGGGCAAAGACCCAATAAGCAGTACATAGCACAGTGGCATACTTAAATATACATTCAATATTACCCAAAGCTAAAGCAAGCATATCAATGTGTTTTAAGAACAACTGAATGACACCAGAATTATGTTTGAACCCGGAACCCTCCATACATGGCAAACAGCTTCAAACCCCCTGTATCCTTATACTGTATTAGTCTATTTGCTTTGCAGGGATGCAACAGATAAGTATATTTTTTCTTTTTTCAATTGAAAGTCAGCTTCTGTGTGATCTAAACGAAGCAATAGCCTTTGATAAACCCCATAATTAAAGCCAATTTGTTAACACACAACATACACGAAGACCTATTGCAGCATATAAGTTCTCAAATATGATATAAGTATACTAGAGTTATGTGCATACTCTGACAGGTGGTGGTTAAATGCGGGAAGGCTTAGAATGCTACATGTTGGGGGATAAGGAAAACTGAATATTAACATTCTTCATGTTTAGTTATTCTAAATACAAAGGGAGAACATCTTTATATGTTTTACTGTATTTTTAACTCGGGGTAAACAGACAAGCATGGAGTTGGTTGACGACATTATTCTCTGAACCTTTTAAGCAACCTCAGTTATCTTAACTACTTCTATTACTCCACACATATTTGTGGAAGATAAACAGGACTACAAGTTGAACTATATGCATCATATGACTAAAATTAACCCGTAAATATGATTTCATCGGACAAGCTGCTAACACATATGCTCTTAATCAAACTCGCTTACTCCTTCATCCTACAGAGGAGACTGATAGACATTGCAAGTCGTGACAGTTTTGAGATTAGAACAGATTAGACAGCATGCAGGCAACTTGACCATCAAAGTATAATATTATTTAGAGTATTTAGCATGTTAGCACGGAGGCAGTTTACACATAACAGGAAAAGGCATAAGTGTAATCAATTTATCAGTCATAGCCAGCATACGAAAATCGTTAAGTAACTCCATACACTCAACTTGTTAACCCAAAGATACAGAATGAATTCAATACAAGTTTAATCACACCAGACAAAGCGATACGAAATGAACTGAGAAGGATTCGATTTTACCTTCTCCGGGCAGCGACCCGGGGCAGCGTATCAAGTCGTCGGTCCACTCGACGGGCTTTGGGTTCGCGATGCGAATTTAAAGATGCAGAATACTAAAGGGATTGCAGAAAAATGCTAAAAAGGGGGTGCTTAAAAGGATGCTAATTTGGCGCGACTTCGACTCCGATGCTCATTGCGGTTTCTGCCTCTTTTCCCGATCGAGCTCACCGACCGAGAGCCTATGCTCTATTCTCGACTATTCGCCTCTAAATTGCTATGTGGTTGCTCTCCTCCTCATTTCTGCTCTGTCAGTATTGTGCTTCCTCTCTCTGTCGTATTCTCCGCTTATAAATGCCTATTGCATGTGCTTATATAGCCATGGTTTGGGTTCCCTATTCGGTAAACCTTGATACCATTTCGGACTGATACGCCTATGATTTTGGTAAGATTCGCGTGTAAAATCGATTAAGGTAAGTGTATATTACGCGGCGATTTGGTCAGATTTGTGGGCGATTGTGGTGAAGATCTTCAACGATTTCTTTGTTATGGTAAGGGCAAGCTGTCTTCGTTTGCGTGGGTAAGGAAGGTCCCGGATTCTCCGGCGAGAATCTCGGGATGTGCTGGTGTTGGTGCGGCGGATTACCACTGAACTGCTAGGTTTTCTAGGTTAGAGTTTTATGGGTTCGTTCGGTTTATTGTGAGAGGAGGGTGAAGTGGTATTGTGGTCTTGGTATAAGGCTTTTGACGATGTAGATAAAAATGAGGGCTTTGAATTGTGCTGAGGGGCTTTGTTGTGATAAGGGAAAAAGGGTGTTGGTAGGGTTTGGGCAGCTGACGGGTAAAGCAGCTGCGTTGGGTTGGGTAGAAATTTAGGTGTTAAGTATTAGGTATTTAATTAGGGGTAAATTATTTAAATAGGTATTAGTTTTAGGTATTTTAATTAGTTAATTAATAAATTGTGCTTAAATTATCTAGGTGTTTTATTAATCTAATTGTTACAAATGCGGGTGTGCTATTTAATTAGTGCTTAATATTTTAGAATGCGGCGCTATTTATTTAAAATCTTATTTATTGTGCATTATTATTTAAAATAAGTTATGAAATTGTTTTGCGTATTAATAAATGCGACTATGCTACTTGACACGACGTCATTGCTAATTAATTTATTTTATGTATTTATTATTAATTAAGAATCGTTTGACAGGGCTTAAAATTAATCAATGAGGCGCGAGACTCTAAGTGCTTAATACTCTACGTAAAATGCGGTTGTTATTATTAGATTGCTTATTTATGCCTGTATTAATGTTTTATCGCTGCATTTTATTATAAAAAATCATAAAAATTATTTTACAAAATTAGTCTAATTTTATAGCTAATGACTGGACGGGAGGGTCAAAATTGGGTGTCAACACAACCCCCCGAGGAAAAGACTGAATAGAATAAGTAAAATAAACTATCCTTTAGAAAATCAAGGTACGATCTCCTGAATCATTTTAAAACATCTTTTGGGAAGTCAAAGCACTTTTCATATCATATATCATTTTATTAAAACTAGACTTTGAAGGAAGGAATCAAATGCGTCCATGTACTTTCATTAAAATCATGCCAGAAGAAAGAAGGAAGATTTTCACAACATCATGCCAAAGAAGGAAAGGATAGTCTCACATACCTTATAGTTTGAGTTGGCCAACTCATTATTAGAATATGTCCCGTCTAATACTTCAACCTTAAGAATTATTCAAAATCTGCCCAGAAATAACGTGACACTGCCCCAGATTTTAACCCAAAATTTTATCAATTTCTTGTCCAATTTTGTCACTTCTTCAACTCCAATTCAACATGCAACCCTTCTATAATGTTAGACCAACATTTATACACGTTTTTCTTCCCAAAATCTTGTCTAAAAATTGAGAATTTGGACCTCGAAATTCTGCCCAGAAATAACGATTTCTTCACTGTCTTGGGTTAAAAAAAATTGACTTCTAATTGTGATGAATTAATCTAGAAGAAGATGATAATAATGACTTCAATTCTTGCTAAGAATGGTGAAATTTCGGATTTGGATTGAGAGAGGAGAAGATGAAATTTGGGTGTTAAGAAAATGGAGTGAATTTAGAATAGAAGGGTTTTGTTCAATGTCTTGTAATTAAATCCCCAAATTTCTGAATTTTTTTCTTAAAACTTACACTTGGGTCCCTTAAATGTCCTCTTAGCTAAAGACAACCCCCAAGTAATAAATCTTAATTCCATGTCTATTAATCTCGTCACTCGTTGTTTTAAAATCTTATCGTCGTATCTTATATACGTTACAATCTCCATGACGGGATACATGTATATATATACGTCCAATTATTATTAAAGAAATTTCCGGCGTCACATACGTCATTACCGACAATTAATCTGTATTAGCATGTAAAAGAAAATATACTTAAATTTCAAAAATCGAATTTTTATTCTTAATGACGTTCTTAATTATCGTCTTAAACTCACGAGGTGTAACACTTAGAGCAAATGTTTTGGCATAAATACCTTTATCGCCGAAAAGGACTTAGCACCCTAACAATTATAATGGACGACGCGTTATAATTAGACTTGTATTTACTGTTTGGGGAACATTTTTAATTTTCGGGAATTCATTTAAGATCAACAATCAAGTCATACATCATATGACATCCTATCATGCAATTTCTAAATACAATTAGATGGGAAACCATCAAACCCAATAGACATGATAAAAGATGGTTTTAATCACATACTGGGTGCCGTCTACCCAGACAGTTACAGCGGTCATTTAAAATTAAACAATTACTTAGCGCCGCCTACCCAGACAATAATTACGGACGCTATGCTAGTAATTTAAATGCATCACATTTAATCACTTAGCACATTTGTATATTATTCAATAATATACTATTAATGATAACTATGAGTCTATTTGTCTAAACTCTATAATCTATGTAAATGTCAAACAATCCCTAAACATTTTCTGATTTTAAAATTCTGATTTTCGGAAATTCTGTAAATTTTCAGAATTTAAACTTTAGTCCCTTAAGAATTTAAAATTCAATTCTGAACCTTATAAATTCATAAAAATGCAATTCTAAACTTCAGAAAATATTTTAAAACTTCTGGGACCTGTTTGTAATTTTCAGAACCTAAAATCAACTTTCATAAAACTTTCTTTTAATTACAGATTTGCCCGAAAGGACCAAATCTGTTCGATTCAAAACTTTATTTTCAGAAACTGAAACTTCTAAAACTTCAGATTCAGAATCTGAAACTTTTAAGTCTCTGTTTCTGATATTCAATTTTTTTTTTAAAATTCGTCGTCGGCACCGCGGTTCCAACAGGTGGCACCGCGGTGCCTCTGAGGCAGTAAGCCACTGAAATATGCAAATTAATTAGCACTGCGGTTCTAACAAGTGGCACCGCGGTGCCTCATAATTTTTGTCACAGGCACCGCGGTCCTAACAAGTGGCACCGCGGTGCCTCATAATTTTCGTCACAGGCATCGCGGTCCTAACAGGTGGAACCGCGGTGCCTTAAAGGCAGATTGTCCGAAATTAACTTTAAGCTTCTGGATGAACAGCACCGTGACTCCCATAAACAGGATCGCGGTGCCTCTTGCTTCATCTGGGCAGCACCGCGGTGTTCCAATTGTGGAATCACGCGCCGCCACAAAACCCTAGCAGGCACAGCGGTGCTCCATCATGGAACCGCGGTGCCTCTCCTCCAAAATCACAAAATCCGAAATATCCGAACCCCTAAAGCTGGTTTAGGGCCAGATCTTTCAGATATATCACTTGTATTACCATCACCATTAAAACAACATGTTCATCGACCATCAAATCAAATTTTATTCTCGTTCTTCGTTTCAATTCACCATGTTTTAAGTCGGATAACGCATTACAACTTAGAAGAGTTATATATTGGATTGACTTGTTCGAATACACAGTTGCATTAACAGATCTGGTCACAAGGACCATGTGTTCTAAAAGTTTAGGGTTTTAAAGCTTTTAAATACATAAAACATAGATCTAAACAAATCCTAACCCATATTATCATTAATATCATTACAAATCATACGAAACAACCATGACTTTGATACCACTATAGGTGTTTACGTCGGGTTCGTACACGCAGCAGAATTTAAAAATTTATGTTTCAAACCCGACGACGGTCGAACTGTAGTATGATAAGTAATGGAAAAATACAAACATAAAGAATAATGTAAAACTTCGACAGAAGACTTACATTCTCGAAGAAATCAGTCAAGAAGTTGAATCTTCTGGAACTTTGTGTAGTCTGAGGGTGCACACGCAAACGTCCCTCGATTTGCAAGGTATAGAATTTTGATGTAATTGCTAAGTCATGAATGCTAGAGATGCCGACAAAGCTTTAGAAGAGATTGACCTCTCTTAGGTTTTGTATATGTTTGGAATGGGAGATAAGCCTCCTATTTATAGTTGAGAATATGAGCTTTAGGATTTTAGTTGGACCGTGCCAATCGAAGCAGTAGGCAAAAATTGGACTGCGAGCCGCCACGCACCATGATCCTCGATGAAGAGGCACGCGGTCTTGTGCGTGTTCACGCACCGCGTGATCCGCCCTATTTTACGCCCATTTTCCCATTTTAATGTCCGGCCATCAACGAAACGATTAGATATAATCTCCCTAATTACATCCTTCAATCGATTTAAACATTTTACTTAGTGTTACCGCCCGTGCCTTTACATATCGTCACTAATAACATTAGGATCTTCACGGAACTCCTAGACTGCGCCGGAAGACGAACCCAATATGTAAAGTTTAGCTACACAAAATATGTGAACTGAACCTATATGTGGGAAGATAAAATTCCTTCATTCATGACACAATCAATCAAGCTTAGGATCTGTCAAGTGTCTATCCAAATGGCTTGATTATTATAACTCATCTATATTAGTTGACAACAGGACCATGTCACAGACATGTCCAATGCATTGACCAATGACTTAGTCAACCTAATACTATATGAGTATCTGAGTGTTCACTCGAATATAAATTCAAGGAATGAATCCTTTCTTGGCTCACATACCACCTTTAATGTACTTCGTAATGCACCCAAAACAAATCGCGTCTCAACCTATAAGGCATTTGAGCTTAGGACATGATCAAAGTACATTACTCCGTAAACAAGATGATATTGACCTCAAGTATAAGGACTTTTATCTCCCACATGCCGATGACATTATAGACATATAACAAATAATGCATCAGCAGGGTGTACCAATACTTCAACAAGTATCCACGTGTCCATCATGAGTTGTCATAACTCGTAGCAAGTGAGACATACTACATCCACTAAGGATATGATGCAGACCACATGTCGACGTATCGCATATCATTGATATCCCAATTTCGATGATCATTAGTTGAGGTAATTTAAGAGTTACGTTATAACATTAATTCTCACATCATTAATAAACACGTAACCTCTACGGATGCATTTATAAAATTTTATAAACAATCAACTAATAATTCAACAAATACAAATTGCCATAATATTAATCATCATTAATATAAATATGAATGTGTATAAAGTATATTGTGTCCTAATACAGATTGTCTCTAGGACATACATATACTTTCAATCCCCACATGTAATGAGGATACAAGAGATGATAAATAATCAAGTGATGGGCAGTTATAAGATACGTATTTAGGTGGAAAATAGTAAGTACGTAGTGAAATAGTCGACGTAAGGTGAGTACAAGTTTATTAAAAAAATTGTATCTATTTTCAATTATATTTCAAACAATAGTTAAATATTAACTAGATTTTCATCTTTAGTTAACCTTTTGACTCACACTTCAAATTCAAAGTGAATTAGAAATACAGCTTACTGCGACCCAATATATTCATGAAAAAGGGGTAAGTTACAAGAAAATCAAATATACATTTGTCTTAAATTTTTAATCCCGTTTAATAAAAGATTAAAAAAAAAGAGTTGTTATAAAAAAATATTGTGCGGCAAAATTTTGTGGTGCCCATTTGGCATAAGTTGTAGGCATCAATTAATTCATATGAGGCAAGAAGATACAGGCTTGAAGTTGCGAAAATCTTGTCTGAGTTGGGAGGGTCACATACACTATCGAACTTCAGATATATGACAAAAGTTCAGATTATTTTGATGAACTTCATGCACATTTGACTAAAATTTCAGTAACTTTACACATACGACTGAAGTTTAAGCTTTCTTCATAAACTTCAGGTACATATGGTTGATATTAAGACATTTCTGCGCGAAACTCAAGCACATTCGATTGGAGTTCAGATATTTTTGCTTGACCTTTAGTCACTTTATGCCTAAAGGCCATATGAACTTTTCATGTATAAAATCAAGGCGCACTTCATCAGTCTTTTCAAAGCATTATACTTCAATTGCTATAAATTCAAACAATATTATTGTTCAAATAATAAATATGTTTTCAGATGTTTTCCAAATTGGATAAAATTAAATTATATTAAAAAATTAGATACATGTTAATATCAGGGTGCAAACTGCAAACTAAGTACACAGTGGAAATTTATGGAAAAAGAGCAGTACTAAAATATAAGAAAATCGATTGTTCTGCTCAAATCTTTCTATTCTAAAGATGGGATAATTCCCTAAATATGCTAAAATAGGACTCTAACTACCGTAACTAATAATACTATTCTATTTTCAAAATATACATAATAATTTATTTATAAAACATATACAACCTCCAACAAATCCTACAAAATTAGGCTCCCCAAACGTTGCCGACCACCGCTGATCCACCGAAAAGTTATTAGAGCTTCGTCGAAAAATAAAATTTATATTCGTGTTTCTCCATCAAAATCTCTCTCTTTCGCCGGAGTTCTCTCCCATGACTTTCATAGCTTCTTCTCTCCATATACGTGTATATCATTTTATATTATTATATGTCATATGTATATAATTGTATAGCTTGACATACTCATGACATATCTTGATATACAGTTACATACACAAGAGATACAAGACATACACAAACATTAGTGATACACACACTTGTGTATGTTGTATGATGTGTGCATGACATTGTATATACAGTCATACTTATGACATGCAATAAACATATATACACCCAACATCTACCAAACATACACCAAAAATACATCATACATATAGTGAGATACAATATATATACATTCATTTTCACCTTTAAACCACTATCGCCACCACAAAAACAATCATAATTACCACCACAAAATCACTATATCTACCACCCGTTCTACCATAACAATGAAAAAAACTATTTAACTTACAAAAAAAAAGTTAAAAATGGGAATGATTTTTTCATTCAATAAGATCATGCCACGTGGTTTTTAAAAAACAAAAATGAAGTTTTAACGGGTGAAGGTAAATATAGCTTAAACTTATGACCGTAGGGGTATATTTGTTGAATTTTAAAAAAAAAAGTATACTTTGTTGACTTACATTGGCAAAATAAAAACACTTTTATACCATGTTATATATACACTTATATACAAAGATAGGTATATTATGTATATAGGTATATGAAATTGTATAAATGCATGCATTAAAATATAATTGTATAATATTATACACGAAAATACGCACTTATACACATTTACACACATTTATACACAATTATACGATATTGTATAAGTGAGTATAAACATAGATCTGGACTGATTTTGAATAAAAATTGCACTTTTATACAAGACAAATATATTATGTATAAAAATGTATAATAGTGTACAAGAGGTATGTATACCCCATATACAATCTTATAGGTTATTATACAAAAATTAACTTTGTCTCTTCTTAAATTTAACTCAAATTTGATTCAAATCACTTCAAATTTAAGTTTTGATCTCCTCTTGATGTTTCCAATCAATTGGAGCAACACCTAATCCAAACAACTAATAAAAGCAAAAGAGGAGAAACCCTGATTTTGCAAAAACTGAAACTGTAGCTGAGATGCCTAGGTGAAAGGAATTGTCGAACTTAAACTATGGAATAAATAATTTCAGCAAAGAAGAACAGAGGTAAACTTAAAAAGATGAGAATGTTCCCAAAATGTTACGTGACATGAATCGGAACATTAACAATAACGAGACCTAAAAAGCGAGTTAAGATGCGTGAAATAAATCAAGGACACCCAAGATTGTTTTTCATAAGTTATATAATTGTATATAACTTATAGTGGTCTCATGACCAAAAATTTATTGTATAAAAATTATACAATCTTACAAATCCTTGAGAATGAGCGATGTCCGTAAAACAAGAAAGGGATTAAAAGAAGTTAAATCCTAACTTCTAAGCTGAAAAATCTATCTAAAATAGAAGTGAAAAACACCTATTACAATTGCTTGAATTGAAAGAACAAGTATAGATCTAAGAAAGCAATTAGCAATTTTGAACAAGTGTAATCACAAAACCAGGCTGCTCGATCCAGCTGTGTTTGAGGCAATATTTGAGACGTCTCAGATCTGAATTTTCTTCTGCAAAAACTGGATGTCACAGCCTTGGAGTGAATCCTCTATTTATAGTGGAGAGTTCACGAGACGCTCCTTGATTCTCGGTGGAGGTTGAGCAGAATAGGGTTGGCTGGGGCTGTTCTTCAGCCTTAAAATTCTCAACAGATTTGACTTTGTCTTCCTGAGAATGCTCCTTCCGTTATGCACTCTCCTTGGACTTGGTCTTGTTAAGTATTATCGTGTTTTCCTTAGCTCCTAACCAAGCCAAACATTCACGTGATAAAATCTTCTCGGCGAAATCGCGCGTGAAGATAGGCAAAACTCTTGCCAGAAATGTCCTCCCAGATGTCACGACATTTGGGATGACATTTTCCTGTTTTTACTTAACACCAAAAAGAGACATGTTACGGAAAATGTTAGGACACAGAACCTAACACTAACAATCTCCCCCTTTTTGCCTTTCTTCACAAAACTAAATAGTTTAATGATTTTATCACAGGCAAATATCTCAACCTTCAACCTGAAACAGTTATAAAGCACGATATATACACTATGTGCCAGTAAGTTACTCGAATCAGAGTATGATGCAAATGCGAGTATACATCTAAAAGATTAATGCACTGAAACCATCAATATACACATAAACAGTATAGAATAAATAGCAATATATAAACAGAATTAAAATGTCTCAAACTGTCAAGCCAAATAACTACAGTCCACAACTAATAAGTATTCAACAACTGCTACTTAGCGGCTAAACACAAGAACCTCGGAGTGTTTCCCATTTCATTGTCACCTCAGATTGTCCTCTGGTTTCATCTCCCCCTGTATCAAGATCCCCTCTGGTTTGAGCATTCACCGCGATTGCTCCTAGACCAGACCCATCTCCCCCTTTTTGGGAAGAAAGCAAAAATAGGTAACGTTCCCTAGCTTCCACCAGGGCTCCCCGTACCTGGTCCACTCCTGCGATCTGGGCATTGAGCTTTGCAATCTCTTGCACCAGCCAAGCAGTTGTCAAGACGGCGTGAGATGTTCTGGAGATGTCTGGGACATTTCTGGTAACACTAGCAATTCCAGCTGTATTCGTCCATGGAAGATCAATGACTCTGCTCTTGCTCTTCAGGATCGTCTGATTAACGACGTATACTTCAGGTTCTTTCCAGAGCAGATCCTGCTTAGGGGCTTGGAATCCCTGTGAGGTTAGTACCTTAAAGATCAATGAGGGAAAAGGAAGGATGATACCTGTGTCCTTTTCTGCCATATTTACAATCTGTTGAAAGATTGTTTTTCCTATATCAACACTAAAACCTTTTCCTATTTTGTATAGGAACAATGCTTGTTCAATTGTTACAATTGATTTGTTCAAAGAACACAACCAATTGTGTATCATTAACTTGTGCAAAACAACAAATAAGGCAGTGAGTTTGGAGGTTGGACACCTTGAAACCCATTTCTTCACAACTCCACCGGTGAGGTATGAAATCACCTCATCCCTGTCATTTATCACTTCCCATTTTGCCCTCTCATCATCATTCACTCTATTCAAACATTGGTTAATTGTAGTCGGTGTGAAGTCATAAAATTTGTTATAGAGAAACACTTTCCCAAAGTGTTTCGACTTGGGTTTCTCTATTTTACTTGTTAGATTTGCATAAAATAACTTCACTACCTTGTCTACATAAGGACATTTGTTATTTACCGAGTCTAGTAGATTTCTTGAAGTGAAGAAATCCACCAGACCGTGGCTACTACAAGTCGCAATGTCCAACACCTTCTCGGTTCGAATGGCTCGACCGTTGAACCAAGACCAACGTTTTGAGTGATTGGCTGTTAAAAACTTGGGAGAGAAAGGGGTTACCTCAGATGCAGATTCAGAGCTACTGCTTGTGAGACCTTGGACACTGAAATCTGAAAATTTGTGGATAGATGATCCAGAAGATGTCATAACATTTTCTGTGACATCTTGAGGGGTTGATGATGATTTTGTTTCCCCTGAGGCATGACCAGATTTCTTGTGATAAAACTTCTTCAGCGGGGTGTCGTCTGGAATTTCATCTTCCTCACTGAATTCTGGCAGATTTGTGAAGGAAGGTGAAGCAGGAGATTCAGGTTGGGACTCAACCGAAGGAGTCTTCTCTGAATCGTGAGCTGGAGCTTGAAGAGGAGAGTCGCTGACTTCTTCCTTTTGGTGGAGGATTCACCACTGCCAAAGGCCTTCTCAAAGTTTCGGACCGATCTGCGAGTGGGAAAAGCTGCTTGATTTGTCCTCTTTGGGAGGACGGAAACATCCGGGGTTTCCTCTAAGTTGATAGGATTATTTGTCTCCCCTGGATAGGCGATTTCCAGAGGTTCTTGGAAGTCACTTATCACCAAATCTGTGCCTGATGGTGGACTTGTGCTCGTTGGGAGTGCAGGGTGGTGGTGACATTTTCGGTGACATGGGTGAGACATCCATTGGAGAGAAAGGGGAAGAAGAGAAGGAGAAGTTAGGGTTTTCGGAGGTTACGGGAATGGGAGAAGTTTGTGAGGTAGATGTGTTATGCGAGGGATTCATCGTGGGTAATGTGCGAAAATTTCGTTCCCACTTTTTTTTTTTTTTTTTTTTGTTGTTTCTCGGAGGAAGTTTCTTTGGAAGTGAGAATTAGTATTTAGTGAATGGGTATTTATACACTTGGCAAAATCTATCTACATAAGTGTTTAAATTCTATACAAAGACTAGTTCCTAAGGTTTAGAGGTTGTTTCAAAATAGACATCAAAACCAAGAGAAATTTTTCAACAAAAACCAACTCAACATTAATCGACACACGTCTTTTGAAAAATCTGGAAATCTGAGTGTTATCAGAAATGTTTAGCACATTTTGTGTAACACGGGAGTCATTTTCTCATAGGAACAGCAGTTTCGGCAACTAAACAAGACACTTTATAGAGTTTTGTCTCTAAATTAGTGGAACAATGTATATTGAGTCCAAATAGATAAGATCTTGTGTCTATCATGATATAAATTATAAGTATGTTGATACTCCATAGAATAGGAGCGGTATCAATTTTGTGGGCTTTGCCCAACATTTTACAATTGTCGAGGAATTTAAGGCTTTGCCTTATTTTTGATACTCCTTTTTATGATTTTTATATCATCGCAGAAGCGGTATCATTTTTAAAAGGTGTTCCTTTGAGAAGTCATGACCGTTAGAAACACAAAACAACTTTAACATTTACAGAAAGAAGCGGTTCAGTTTTACCTTTGGATGAATGTTACCACAAATGTCGAGGACATTTGGATAACACACCCAAGCGGTGTTAATTTTTATATTGAGCAGGCAGAGAGTTTTCAAGTTTGAAAACCTCTCATGATCTAAAGCTTTGTAAAAATATCGGCTAGTTGATGAGAAGTGTCAACATAATCGATTCTAACTATTTGCTTTTTCAACCAAGTCTCGAAGAAAGTGATGTCTTATATCTATATGTTTTATGCGAGAGTCTTGAACAGGATTTTTAGATATATTGATGGCACTCATATTATCACGATACAAAACTAAGATATTTTTTGAAACACCATAATCGTCTAACATGTGTCTTAGCCATAATAATTGAGAGCAACAATTCCCCGCTGCTACATATTCAGATTCAGCAGTTGAGAGTGAGACACAATTTTGTTTACGACTGTACCAGGAAACTAAGTTATTGCCAAGGTAAAAACATCCTCCACTAGTACTTTTTCTATCTTCCACATCCCCAGCCCAATCCGAGTCACTATATCCTATTAGATTAGGATTAGTGTCTTTGGAATACCAAATTCTCAACTCGCGTGTCGTGACATATCTTATGACACGTTTGACAGCATTTAAGTGGGAAATTTTAGGGCATGCTTGGAATCGTGCACACACACAAACACTAAACATAAGATCTGGACGACTCGCGGTGAGATACAAAAGGCTACCTATCATAGATCTGTATAAAGTTGGGTCAACATTCTCCCCAACATCATCTTTGGATATAGTCTGGGTTGATCCCATCGGAGTCTTCATATGTTTGGCATTCTCCAATCCAAATTTTTAACGAGTTCTTGGGATATTTGCTTTGTGTATTGAAGATACCCTACTTATTTTGTTTTATCTTCATGCCTAAGAAAAGGTTAATTCCCTATCATGCTCATTTGAATGTTGAGGACATAGCCCGACAAAAGTCTTAAGATGAGACATTGAAGTCGAACCAAAAACTATGTCATCTACATAGATTTGAGCAATAACCATATCTGATCCATGGTGTTTTATAAATAAAGTACAATCAGCTACACCACGTTGGAAACCAAATTCAAGAAGGAATTGAGTTAAACGACCATACCATGCACGTGGAGCTTGTTTTAGTCCATCTGAGGCCTTTTTAACTTTGTATACATGTTGTGGATGGTGAGGATCTTCAAATCCTTTGGGTTGTTCAACATATATCTCCTTATCAATATCTCCATTCAAAAGGCACCTTTCACATCCATTTGGTGAAGAGTTATCTTTAAACAACAAGCTATGGCAAGTAATAATCTAATTGATTCAATTCTAGCTCTTTGGAGCAAAGGTTTCATCATAGTCGATACCTTTGACTTGAGAGTATCCTTGAGCCACTAGTCTAGCTTTATTTCTAATAACGATTCAGTTAAATCGATTTATTCTTAAAGATCCATTTAGTTCCTATTACATTAGTCTCATCGAGGCGAGGAACTAGATCCCAAACCTCATTTACGGTGAAGCTGTTCTAGTTCTTCTTGCATGGCTTGTATCCACCAACTGTCTTTTAGTGCTTCATTAATGTTTTTAGGTTCCAAAGTAGAAACATAGCAATATTGACTTACCTTGTGATGTATGGTGGACATACGCGCATTTCGCGTGTCTCGGTAATTTTTGGCTCTTTTCTCCTTGTTTTTATTCCTTGAATACTTCTCCTATTACATTCGGTTGGATGGTTTCTTACGATTACGGATGAGGATCCTGCGTCTTGAATCACGAAGTTCACTTGAATCCTCATGAGAACTGCGGTGTTCTCATCTTGATTCTGGTGTTCTGCAGATGTTGTGACATTTGGTGTAACATCTGCATTTTACGTGATCCGCCTCACTGTATTATTCACGACAACATCATTCTTGGTGTATTTCTGCATAATCTGCATTATCATCAAAAACAATGTTAATGATTCTTATGCGGATTTGGTTGAAAGATTGTACACTCGGTAAGCATGACTATTTTGAGAATAGCCTATGAAAATTCCCTTATCACTCTTAGAGTCAAACTTTGCTCGATTATCTCTATCATTTAGAACATAGCATACACACCCAAAAACATGAAAGTAACGTAGATTTGGTTTCTTTCCATTCAAGATCTCATAGGGTGTCATTTTTGTTTCTGGTCTAAGATAGACTCTAGTAGAGATGTGACTTGCGGTGTTTAGGGCTTACGCCAAGCGTTTTGTGATTTTTAGAACTTAGCATGACTCTAGCCATTTCTTGTAGGGTTCTATTCTTCCTCTCTGCTACACCATTTTGTTGGGGGGTTTTGGGAGCAGAAAATTCATGGAAAATACCTTTTTTCTCACAAAATGTAGAAAATTGATTATTTTCAAACTCCTTTCCATGATCAGATCTTATCCGAAAAATAGAGAAATGATATAGATTTCTAATTCTAGAGTACAATATTCTAAACATGTCAAACGTTTGAGACTTTTCTTTCAAAAAGAATGTTGACACCCAATTTTGACCCTCCCGTCCAGCCATTAACCATAAAATCACACTAATTTTGTAAAATAATTTTTTAAGATTTTTATAATAAAATGCAGCGAATAAAACATTAAATACAGGCATAAATAATTAATTTAATAATGACATCGCGTCTTACGTAGAGTTTTAAGCACTTAGAGTCTCGCGTCCGCATTAATTAACTTTAGGCTTTGACGTAATTCTTAAATAATTAATAAATGCATAGAATAAATAATTTAGCGATAACGTCGTGTCAGGTAGCATAGCCGCATTTATTAGTAATCAGTTGTAATTTAAAATCAATTTTAATCTGATATATGCATTTAATAGCACCGCATTTATAAAGCTTTAAACGATTCTTAAATATCATACTTGCATTTAGCATTTAAATAATTTAATCTAAACTCTATTCAATTTTAATTTAACTTCGCATAATAAGATTTTTAATAATAGCGCCGCATTCTAAAATATTAAGCACTAATTAAATAACACGCCCGCATTTATTTATTATAACAAGTAGATTAATAAAGCACCTAAATAATTTAATCACATTAGTTTGTTAAGTTACCACTAATTAACTAATTAAACACCTAAAATTAATACCTTTAAAACGCAGCCCATTAAAGAACTAATACCTAATTAATAGCACAATACCCATTAATTTCGTCCACCTAATAATTAAATACTACCCTTTAATTTGCCCAGCCCAGGTATTACACAGCGACCAGCGCGACGCGACGTCGCCCCGACCCAAAGACCGCAAGCCACGCCTTATCCTTGGCGTTCATCACGCGCCTCACTTGGTCCGGGCGAAACCTCAGAACCCTAAACCTAGACGAAACCTAAGCTTCAATCGCCGCAACAGCACCCCGCAGTCGCCGAGATTCTCGCCTGAGAATCCGGCGACTTTCCTTTCTCTTACCAGTGTCATTCAAAATCGTTACATACCATATTTACTTTCTAAAATTACACTCGAGAAAGCTCACAAGATCAGTACTAAATCAACCCGAAAATCTTACAATAAAATCGCCCATTTTATGGCAAGAATCACACAAAATCGGCACGATATCAAGCCTAGAATCAGCCCTTACTATTGACCTAACTTGGAACCCAAATGGGGGCTATATAAACACATGCAAAGGGCAATCGAGAGGGGGACCGATAGCATGGATTAGGGGCTCAGTCAGGGGAATCGTTTCTTTAGGAGCAGAGCAGTAGGTCATATACTAGAGAGCATAGGAGATGAAGCAGGGAGTAGAGACAGCAGCAATCATCAGTCGAGCACAGTAGGGCAGAAAACATATGTCGAACACCCCTCCTTTTACCTTCGAGGATACCTTCAGCATTTTTTCTGCAATCCCTTAGTATTCTGCATCCTTAAATTCGCACTAGCAAGCCTTCCGAGTGGCTCCGACGACTTGATACGCTGCCTCGGTTCGCCGCCGGAGAAGGTAAATCTGAATTCTTCTCAGTTCATTTTGTGTTCCTGTGTGTATGTGTGAGTAAACATGTGTTGTTTAGTTCATTCATATTATTGACATTGTGTTCATATGTTGGGTTATAGCCTGCTATCCCGCCTTAAGTATGCTCTATTCTGTTTGGGTAAATAATCGAAATATGCTTAGCAATGTAGTTTCTTCATGTATGTGTGTTAAACTAATTCGAAGACTGTTTGAGGAAGATTATTGGGTGCATGAATCTGTTAGCATAACATCAAGCATTTGGCATAGTACTTGAGTTAAACAATCTGCCTACTACTTGTGTTAAATTCTGTGTTAATCTACCGATAGAGGTCTCTGTGCCCCTTCTGTTTTATGGGTCATTAAGTTGGGTGTTGGAATACAAAATGGGATAGTTCCATTAAGTTTAGTTCTAATTAGCATATTCTCAACTGCCTCCATGTCAAGAAATAAGATATGTGTACCATTGGAACTAGATTAAAACATGCCTACCTATCTCATTGTGTGCATTACCTTTTTTATGTGATGGTTTCCAGCATATTGATGCCTCTTTGCTTCTTGTCGTTTATTAGTTATATTTCTATATTGGTATGTCTAAGTGCTGAGATATACACCTGCACGTAAACTGCCTGTTATAATATGTGTTGCGTCTTTGAGTCATCCAATGGTATAAAGATCATGTATTAATCTCATTATAGTTCTTAGAAGAGTCTATGTAAGCATACATATTCTCTCCCCAACAGTAAGTTGCGTCTTCAATTCAGCTCGTATAGTCCTAATCTGCAAGAAATGCACCTCTGGTTAGTCGATTTTGCTCAAGTGAGTCCGGCATCTTGATTACACGTGATTACCCTGTTTGTTCAAATATAAGAAAATGTCCCCACTCTATTTGCTTTTTGTGGATATGTGAGTTTGCCCGTAATCGGGTGCCCTTACTTGATTAAGATCATATGAGCATTCTTATTTACTTGTATTGTTGATAAAAATTGAACATATACTAATCCTTATCTTTCTTGTTTTTACATGGCGCATAGGAGCAAAATAAAGAGTCTCACGGCGAGACTCATCGCAAGTCATTTCAAATGGCAACCCGCACCCGCATTTGCATTCCCGCTTCAGAAATTCCTAAGACAAAATAGGATAAGACGATGTCGCCACGCATCTTGGAAGCCGCGATCATATCCACCCTCTATATTATTTGTTTGAAATTTGTTGCCTAATTATTTAATTTTGTAATTAATAGAATACTTAGAATAGTCAAACCTTGAATCAATAAATAGAAATTAATTTAATTTTGCTTCCCTTAAGTTAATTACTTTAGGCACGCCATACATTGTTTAGCATTTATAACAAACCACTCAATAATCTTAACTTGCATAATTAATCATATGTAGCTATGATATTATTTTCAAGATTTCTAACCCATTTGCTATAGCACCCATATAGAAATCTTATTTTTTATATATTAAGAAAACCCCCTTAAGCATGTGTTATACTAATCAAGGCAGGCAAATGTGTACATTTAGTCAACTAATATATTTTGCATTATATATTATTTAAGGCATGCTTTAAACTTTACACGCATTTTATAGCACTAATCTTATTAATCTTTTGCCAAAAAATACTTTCTATTAAAATATCTTTCAAACATGCATTTTCAATAGCATAATAATTACCCTAGGTTTGGCAGGACAACCGTAAGTTAGCGGATCTTAGAGGGTGCCTAACCCCTTCCCTCTAGATTAATAAAGAACCCTTACCCAGAATCTCATTAAGTTTAGCAGACCATTAAAATGGAGTTAATGTTTTACTTCAAACTAGTTAAACATTTAGGTGTCCTAATTCACCCAATTAATTAGGTGGCGACTCCGCGAACCCTTAGCATTATAGCAACCCTTTAGCAGCCCTCTTTATATTTTAGCATTTTTAAACTTTAGCACTTCTTAGCATTTTGCACCTTTAGCATCTTTTAAACTTTAGCCTCTTTTGCAATTTTAGCATCCTTTTAGCATTTTTAAAACCCTTTTAAACCTTTTATTGGTTTATTTTCTAACACTTTGCATTTTGAGCAGGGTGCGCTATTATTCTTAGAATGTCGCGGTCGGAAAAGGGCGCGACAGAAATGGCGACTCCGCTGGGGATTTTAGGTTCTTAACCACAACAGACCTAGGGTTATTACTTGGCAATTATTTTGCATTTAATTTTTTGTGTATTGTATTTTGTTTATTTTTTGCTACCTGCTTTACTGCTTTCCTTAAACTGGCATTCCGCTCATATTTCTTCCACTCTGGAAAATTCACACAATCACACACTGCATGCGAGGTGCGCTTGGTGCATCAGCAAAATTCTTTCTTCAAAAACCCAAAATTAGGAGAGTTGGTAACATACGTGGAGTGCCCGGTCTAACCGGTGGCCGCGTAGCCTTCTCACTCGAGTTGTCCGCTCGGGAACCTTGCGTCCAGAAAAGCCAAATCTTAGCAAACTTAAGATAGAGCTATACCACCCTTATTTTAGGGCATGCATGCATTTACCTTAGGTGGGTCGGTCCTTGGCATCGACACCACAATTAGGAAGACACCAAACTTGTCGACGGGTTTCTCAACCCAACGACCAACCAGCATATTATGTGTAGCGTGGCAATGACAGACAAATCCAAACCCAATCATGACATGCCGAAATTGGGAAAAGTGCACCGTCATTTGGTCGCCATTTCCAACAAAGGCATTATAGTTGGACGACTTGGACAAATCCGTCATAATCTCGCATGAGTGACGTTTAGGCTTACCTCTGGCATAAAGAGGTCCCCCTGCATGTTAGGAAACGTTTGAATGTGCTATATGCAATATATCTGCTACATACCCGCAAATTATGTGCTTTATGCTAACACCGTTTGTTGCATTTTTAGAAAGATTTATCATCTCCCCCCAAAGGTCGATTTGTATTTGACTTAGCAATGGCAGAGCATCAATATTTCACAAGATCAAAGGCACGGTCAATGGCATGACCGATTCGAGGCATCTGAGCGGAACGAGTCGGAACCTGTCTTGGTTCCTATAGGCAAAGCAGGGGTCTCAGAAAAGAAGAGCAGCATGACACCTTCTCAAACTGGGACAATGTAGGAAACCAGACATGGGCTGCAAATCCAAGCAGACCAGGCACGCAGATATCAAGGGACAAGGCGGCGAAGTCAAATGCGAATCGACCCCCCCCAAAACTCACAATTTTCTTTGGCGCAGTTCTTCATATAATGCGAGGCGAGAAAGTGCAATAGCGAAATAGAAAATACGGCGAAAGGTTTCTTCGTATTAGCAGAAACAGCAAAAAGCAGCAAAGGCAGAGGATGACAACGATCCAAAGTCCGCAGTGAAGCGGCAGAAAGAGGCATCAACAATCGGCAATCAAAGTTGAGTTCGCAACAAAACCTAGCGCATCAACTAGGGCATAAAGTCAAATTGGCAACCAATGCATCACACCCAACAGAGGCATCATGGCAATTCGTCAGTTGCAGCATTTAGCATGTCCATGCAAGGACGACATCTCAGTATTCATCTGGCGTAGCGGGGACAACATCTCTACCCATAAAATTGCACTTCGTATGTGTTTATCATTTCATTTAAACGGTATACACTAACGTTTTCTCGAAGCTTGCGGAGCATTTATCTATAGGAGCGGCGAAGAACACGTCCGAACGACGGCGTTATCGGCATTATGTCGAGCGGCGACATATATCCGACTTCGGTTCGTCGATCAGCGGGACAATCTTTAAGGACTTCGCCACGAAAGGACACCGACAAATATGATTCCATACGCCGAGAGATAGAGGCGACAATCAACGATCGAATTCAAAGTCCGCGACAAATTATAGCGCGTCGGCTCGGGCCTGAAGTCAAATTGCAACTCATGCGGTGCACGCCGCAACAAAGACATCATGACAATCCACGTGGTTCACGAATGCATCACAACAAAGGCATCATGACAATTAAATCGATGGCGGCATCTAGCATGTCGCCCGAGGACAACATCTCGGATTCACAACACCGCATATCATACGGGAAGACATCCTTATTCACATAATTGCATTTCTCATATATTTATCATTTTGTTTTACCGGTTATACACTAATTTTCTCAAGCTCGACTTGCGGGAGCATTTATTATCGGGAGCATCAACAACACGTCCGAAAGCGGCGCCAGTCAAAACGACACCACGTCCGAAAGCGACGTCGAGTCAGCGACTCGGTCGGCGACACCACGCCCAAAACGGCGTCGAGTCGAAAGCGACTCGGTCCGAAAGCGACTCGCGTCCAAAGCGACGCGCCGCGTCAAAGCGACATCGGTCGGCGACTCGGTCGAAAGCGACTCGCGTCCGAAAGCGCCACGTCCGAAAGCGACGCTAAGTCAGAAAGCGACGCCCGCGTCCGAAAGCGACTCTAAGTCGAAAGCGACACCACGCCCAAAGCGGCGTCGAGTCGAAAGCGACTCGGTCGGCGACTCGCGTCCGAAAGCGACGCCACGTCCAAAACGGCGACAAGTCGGCGGCGACAAGTCGAAAGCGACGCCAAGTCCAAAACGACGCCAAGTCGAAAGCGGCGCCAAGTCGGAAAACGACGCCATCATCACATATCACATCTACGCAGGGCGATTTTCTCTGTTCTCAAGCTGCATTTTTCTCATTTCATGCTTTATTATTATTACGTCTTAGCGATTTATGCACTAACTCCTTCTTGAGCTTTAGTCTACGAGCGTGACACAACGACGGCGTTATCGGCCAAAGAAGTCTACGCAGCGATGCGGCGAAGAACACGTCCATGCAACGGCGTTATCGGCCACGGCAAGTCTGACGGACGCCAAAGATCAACACGCGTCCGAACAACGGCGTGTCAAGAAGTCCATGCAACGACGCCCGGCCAACACGCCCGCATAACGGCGTGTCGGCAAGTCCACGCAACGACGCCGGCGGCGGCACGCCCGGACAACGGCGTGTCGGCAAGTCCACGCAACGGCGCCCGGCAACACGCGTCCGGACAACGGCGTGTCGGCAAGTCCATGCAGCGGCGCCCGGCGAATACGTCGGACCACGGCGTTATCGGTAGCGGCAAGTCCACGCAACGACGGCAGCAGCAATACGTCCAGGCAATGACGTTATCAGCACAGCAAGTCTACGCAACGACGCCAACAACAACATGTCCAAGCAGCGACGCTATCAGCACAACAAGTCCGAAAACGACGCCATCATGAAATATCACGCAGGGACGATTTCTATACTCCCGAAATTGCATTTCTTACGCATGCTTTATTATTCTGTCTTATCAGTTATGCACTAACTCTTTCTTGAGCTTTAGTACACAGGGACAATTGCAGCAAGGACAACGTATCCGCATTCACAATCGCAACACGTCCGTGCAAGGGCGAAATCACAGCATTTGCAACATCGCATCAACACAGCAGACATCACATTTTGCAGGATAACCTTTTCTACTCACAGTTGCATTACTTTTAAAATTATACATCATCATTCTTTGCCTTAACAGTTATGCACTAACCGTTTGTTTAAGTCTTAGCATGCAGGAGCAGGAGCACAACGTGGATTTTCTCTTACAGCGAACCGGGGCAATCTGTTGGGGGGCCAACCTTCCCAACGATTGGCAGAAGCGGCCTCAAGCGTCGGTCCACTCGCTCCACACCACCGTAGAACCCAGCACCACAAGCCATAGCGATACACTCGTGTTCAAGCCGGTTATATTCTTTTACTTTTTACCATAGCCCGATGTCATCATAACTCGACCGGGGCGGCTTTAAGTCGCGTTAGCGCGCCGGTGTTTTGACCATGGTATCCCGGTGTCGCCATAACTCGACCGGGACGATTTTGATTTTTGCGTCAGCCTTGTCTACCTGCCCAGCATTTCTGCAATTCTGAAGATCGAGACAAAATTGGCTATGAGTCAACGTCTTTGTCCGAAGATTCTTCCATCATCTCCATACAAAGAGGGACATCTGTTGACACGATTTTGACTCTCGTCCGACCATTAACCATAAAATCACACTAATTTTGTAAAATAATTTTTAGGATTTTTATAATAAAATCGTGAATAAAACATTAAATCTGAGCATAAATAATTAATTTAATAATGACATCGCGTCTTACGTAGAGTTTTAAGCACTTAGAGTCTCGCGTCCGCATTAATTAACTTTAGGCTTTGACGTAATTCTTAAATAATTAATAAATGCATAGAATAAATAATTTAGCGATAACGTCGTGTCAGGTAGCATAGCCGCATTTATTAGTAATCAGTTGTAATTTAAAATCAATTTTAATTTGATATATGCATTTAATAGCACCGCATTTATAAAGCTTTAAACGATTCTTAAATATCATACTTGCATTTAGCATTTAAATAATTTAATCTAAACTCTATTCAATTTTAATTTAACTTCGCATAATAAGATTTTTAATAATAGCGCCGCATTCTAAAATATTAAGCACTAATTAAATAACACGCCCGCATTTATTTATTATAACAAGTAGATTAATAAAGCACCTAAATAATTTAATCACATTAGTTTGTTAAGTTACCACTAATTAACTAATTAAACACCTAAAATTAATACCTTTAAAACGCAGCCCATTAAAGAACTAATACCTAATTAATAGCCCAATACCCATTAATTTCGTCCACCTAATAATTAAATACTACCCTTTAATTTGCCCGGCCAGTATTACACACCGCGGCACACGCGCGACGTCGCCCGACCCGGCACCCATGACCAGCCGCTTATCCTTTGGCGTTCATCACCCCCGCGCCTCACTTGGTCCACAGACGAAACCTCAGAACCCTAAACCTAGACGAAACCTAAGCTTCAATCGCCGCAATGACACCGCGATCGCGAGATTCTCGCCTGAGAATCCGGCGACTTTCCTTTCTCTTACCAGTGCCATTCAAAATCGTTACATACCATATTTACTTTCTAAAATTACACTCGAGAAAGCTCACAAGATCAGTACTAAATCAACCCGAAAATCTTACAATAAAATCGCCCATTTTATGGCAAGAATCACACAAAATCAGCACCAATATCAAGCCTAGAATCAGCCCTTACTATTGACCTAACTTGGAACCCAAATGGGGGCTATATAAACACATGCAAAGGGCAATCGAGAGGGGGACCGATAGCATGGATTAGGGGCTCAGTCAGGGGAATCGTTTCTTTAGGAGCAGAGCAGTAGGTCATATACTAGAGAGCATAGGAGATGAAGCAGGGAGTAGAGACAGCAGCAATCATCAGTCGAGCACAGTAGGGCAGAAAACATATGTCGAACACCCCTCCTTTTACCTTCGAGGATACCTTCAGCATTTTTTCTGCAATCCCTTAGTATTCTGCATCCTTAAATTCGCACTAGCAAGCCTTCCGAGTGGCTCCGACGACTTGATACGCTGCCTCGGTTCGCCGCCGGAGAAGGTAAATCTGAATTCTTCTCAGTTCATTTTGTGTTCCTGTGTGTATGTGTGAGTAAACATGTGTTGTTTAGTTCATTCATATTATTGACATTGTGTTCATATGTTGGGTTATAGCCTGCTATCCCGCCTTAAGTATGCTCTATTCTGTTTGGGTAAATAATCGAAATATGCTTAGCAATGTAGTTTCTTCATGTATGTGTGTTAAACTAATTCGAAGACTGTTTGAGGAAGATTATTGGGTGCATGAATCTGTTAGCATAACATCAAGCATTTGGCATAGTACTTGAGTTAAACAATCTGCCTACTACTTGTGTTAAATTCTGTGTTAATCTACCGATAGAGGTCTCTGTGCCCCTTCTGTTTTATGGGTCATTAAGTTGGGTGTTGGAATACAAAATGGGATAGTTCCGTTAAGTTTAGTTCTAATTAGCATATTCTCAACTGCCTCCATGTCAAGAAATAAGATATGTGTACCATTGGAACTAGATTAAAACATGCCTACCTATCTCATTGTGTGCATTACCTTTTTTATGTGATGGTTTCCAGCATATTGATGCCTCTTTGCTTCTTGTCGTTTATTAGTTATATTTCTATATTGGTATGTCTAAGTGCTGAGATATACACCTGCACGTAAACTGCCTGTTATAATATGTGTTGCGTCTCTGAGTCATCCAATGGTATAAAGATCATGTATTAATCTCATTATAGTTCGTAGAAGAGTCTATGTAAGCATACATATTCTCTCCCCAACAGTAAGTTGCGTCTTCAATTCAGCTCGTATAGTCCTAATCTGCAAGAAATGCACCTCTGGTTAGTCGATTTTGCTCAAGTGAGTCCGGCATCTTGATTACACGTGATTACCCTGTTTGTTCAAATATAAGAAAATGTCCCCACTCTATTTGCTTTTTGTGGATATGTGAGTTTGCCCGTAATCGGGTGCCCTTACTCGATTAAGATCATATGAGCATTCTTATTTACTTGTATTGTTGATAAAAATTGAACATATACTAATCCTTATCTTTCTTGTTTTTACATGGCACGCACCGGAGCAAAATAAAGAGTCTCACGGCGAGACTCATATGAAGTCATTTCAAATGGCAACCCGCGCGCATTTGCATTCCCGCTTGAAATTCCTAAGACAAAATAGGATAAGACGATGTCGCCACGCATCTTGGAAGCGCGATCATATCCACTCTATATTATTTGTTTGAAATTTGTTGCCTAATTATTTAATTTTGTAATTAATAGAATACTTAGAATAGTCAAACCTTGAATCAATAAATAGAAATTAATTTAATTTTGCTTCCCTTAAGTTAATTACTTTAGGCACGCCATACATTGTTTAGCATTTATAACAAACCACTCAATAATCTTAACTTGCATAATTAATCATATGTAGCTATGATATTATTTTCAAGATTTCTAACCCATTTGATATAGCACCCATATAGAAATCTTATTTTTTATATATTAAGAAAACCCCCTTAAGCATGTGTTATACTAATCAAGGCAGGCAAATGTGTACATTTAGTCAACTAATATATTTTGCATTATATATTATTTAAGGCATGCTTTAAACTTTACACGCATTTTATAGCACTAATCTTATTAATCTTTTGCCAAAAAATACTTTCTATTAAAATATCTTTCAAACATGCATTTTCAATAGCATAATAATTACCCTAGGTTTGGCAGGACAACATGAGTTAGCGGATCTTAGAGGGTGCCTAACCCCTTCCCTCTAGATTAATAAAGAACCCTTACCCAGAATCTCATTAAGTTTAGCAGACCATTAAAATGGAGTTAATGTTTTACTTCAAACTAGTTAAACATTTAGGTGTCCTAATTCACCCAATTAATTAGGTGGCGACTCATGAACCCTTAGCATTATAGCAACCCTTTAGCAGCCCTCTTTATATTTTAGCATTTTTAAACTTTAGCACTTCTTAGCATTTTGCACCTTTAGCATCTTTTAAACTTTAGCCTCTTTTGCAATTTTAGCATCCTTTTAGCATTTTTAAAACCCTTTTAAACCTTTTATTGGTTTATTTTCTAACATTTGCATTTTGTTAAGCAGGGCTCGCTATTTTATTTAGAAAATGCCGCGGCCGAAAAAGGGCGCGACAAAGAATATCCAAGAGTATCTTGAAAAGTCATCTACAATCACAAAGGAGTACCTCATGCCTCCTAGGCTATCTACCTCGATTGGACCCATAAGATCCATATGTAAAAGTTGAAAGCAATGAGACGTACCTGAGAAATGTCCATCACTCTGAACAACTTTGTGAGGGACACGGGTTTGCTTACCTTTGAGACAATCTTCACACACCACGGTTTCACTCATAGGACTTAGTTTAGGAATGCCTTTTACCGCCTCATAAGATATCAATTTTCTAAGGTTGTGGTAATTGACATGTCCTAGTTTTTGATGCCACAATGTTGTGTCATCAGTCCTAACACTATTACATACCTTATGTTCTCCGACAAGATAACAATTATCACTTGTTCTTGTACCTGTCATTATCGTTTGTTAGTTTCATCGATCGTATGCATGCGTGTTTATTGAATCTTACCTCTAAGTTGTCATCACACGGTTGGCTTATACTAATTAGGTTAGCCATCGACCATTAACGTCAAGACATTATTGATCTTTGGAATTCGGGGGCATGCGATTCCTCTTCCTATTATCTTACTCTTTCCACCTCCTCCATATGTAACATTTCCTCCATTTAGAGCCGTAGTTCTTTAGGCGATCTTTTGTTCTGTCATATGGCGGGAACGACCATGTCAAAGTACGCGATCGAGAGATATTGGTCCTTAGTGCGGTTATGGCTACATTACAACTTGTTTTCTTGATGGGAACCCAAACCTTTTTGTTACCTTACGATTTTTGTAGATAGAGAGTCTCTTGGAAGTCTTTGTCGAAGTTCTTGACAAAGTTCGGAAGACCTTTTCTTTACGAGTTTTAGTAACTTAAAGCAAAAGGTTTTAAATGTCGATTTATTACAATAATTGCACACATAGTTGCTACCCTTACGGTTCATTTCCCCATTTTTAACAAACAAGTTGAAGCATAATGTATTGATAGGATTCTTGTAGCCCAAACCAGTACAGTGAGGTTGACTAACACTAAGGATTTCATCTAATTTGGAGGTGTCTGTGTTAAGCTTTTTGAAGGTTGCTTCGGCTAGATCCAACTTTGCACTTATCTTTCCGAATTCAAGATCTTTTTTGGTAAGAGTCACTTCCAGTCGGGTAATGGTACTTATCAAATCTGCATTCTCACGAGTTAGAGTTTTCACCTTTGATTCAAGTTGATTAGATTCAATGATTAAGTCCTTGCAAAGGGCTTGCAATTCCTTAATCATATCATCCTTAGAGTCTTCTTGAGTCTCAGGTTTAGAATCATTTTTTGAAATAAAGCCACAGAAGCAATTGACATCTGAAGAATTAAAAAACTCATACCTGTCTGCTGTTGCTGTATCTGCAGATGTTACAGCTGATGTTCCCGAAAATGTCATGACATTTAGTGTATCACAGTCAGCTAAACCTTCATCATCTGACAGAGAATGTTCAAAAACAGTGGCCAGCATTGCTTGTGACTCTATTTCTGTATTCTCTTCCCCTTCACCTTCATCATCACTTAGGGAAATCCATAGACTTTTGCCAACCTTTCTTAGAGTGTTTGCACACTCGTTGGCATAATGGCCCATCCGGCGAGCATGACATTGAATCTTTGTCGAGTCGCAGGATCGAACCTGGTTCGGTCAGAATTTATTCTCCTAAGTTGATTGCCTTTTTGTGCGGTGGGAAAATTCTTGGTAATTCGTGGATTGAGTCCTTGGTTTTGGTGCTCTTTAGACTTAGATTTATTCTTATCTTCGTTGAATCTTCTTAACATCGTATTGAACTACGAGTAAGAAGCAACGTTGGCACCATCCCCAATTTCTTCAAGTGTTTCATCCTCTTCATTGACTTAGTCTCTAAGGATTTTGCTTGAAGGACAACATCCTTGCCTTTGTATAAAGACCTTTGATTTTCCATGTTCATCTCATATGTTTTGAGAATGCTCATTAAAATATGTAGGTCCATTGTGGCAAGGTTGTGTGCTTCTTCAATCGCACAAATCTTAATGTTGAACTTTTCAGGAAGAGATCGAAGGGCTTTTTCAACAAGTTGATTGTTGGTCAATGGAGAACCAAGAACTTGACATTCATTAGAGATATCAATCAACTTTTCAAAATAGGTTTTAATATCCTCCGATTCCTCCATCCTTAAACGCTCATACTTACTCGTGGCGTGCGAAGCCGTTCGTCGAACAACGAGCTACCTTCACAATGAGTTTGTAAAGTATCCCAAGCATCTCGCGGTAGAACAATTTTGGATGAGTTTGAACATATAAAGATCAACCCATCCGAAAATAGCATTTAGTGCCTTTTCGTTGAAGCCTGCACTATTAGTTTCTTCGAAAGTCCATTCGGCCTCAGGCTTGACCAAAATGTCGCCTTTCCGTCGGTGGAAGCATAGGAACGATGTATCCATTAGTAATAGATCTTCATGCTCTAACATCAATGGATTTGATGTGAGAACGTGGCGAATCTTCCAATAAGGATAGTTTGATCCATCTAAAATAGAAGTCTACCAATATTTGGATTAGCGGATCCATAGTTAAGTAAAAGGACCTTAGCACTTATTATGTCGTGTCGGCTCGATACCACTTGAAAGGAATTGTCGAACTTAAACTATGGAATAAATAATTTCAAAGAAGAACAGAGGTAAACTTAAAGGCAGTAAGGAATGTTCCCAAAAATGTTACGTGACACGAATGGAACATTAACAATAACGCACCTAAAAACGAGTTAAGATCGTGAAATAAATCAAGGACACCCAAGATTGTTTTTCATAAGTTATATAATTGTATATAACTTATAGTGGTCTCATGACCAAAAATTTATTGTATAAAAATTATACAATCTTACAAATCCCTTGAGAATGAGCGATGTCAAGTAAAACAAGAAAGGGATTAAAAGAAGTTAAATCCTAACTTCTAAGCCTGAAAAATCTATCTAAAATAGAAGTGAAAAACACCCTATTACAATTGCTTGAATTGAAAGAACAAGTATAGATCTAAGAAAGCAATTAGCAATTTTGAACAAGTGTAATCACAAAACCAGGCTGCTCGATCCAAATTGTGTTTGAGGTAATATTTGAGACGTCTCGGATCTGAATTTTCTTCTCGCAAAACCGGATGTCAAAGCCTTGGAGTGAATCCTCTATTTATAGTGAGAGTTCACCCGAGACGCTCCTTGATTCTCGGTGGAGGTTGAGCGAATAGGGTTGGTGGAGTGTTCTTCAGCCTTAAAATTCTCAACAGATTTGACTTTGTCTTCCTGAGAATGCTCCTTCCGTTATGCACTCTCCTTGGACTTGGTCTTGTTAAGTATTATCGTGTTTTCCTTAGCTCCTAACCAAGCCAAACATTCACGTGATAAAATCTTCTCAGCTTCATAAATCTGCCCGTGAAGATAGGCAAAACTCTTGCCAGAAATGTCCTCCCAGATGTCACACATTTGGGATGACATTTTCCTGTTTTTACTTAACACCAAAAAGAGACATGTTACGGAAAATGTTAGGACACAGAACCTAACACTAACACTAGGAATCTAGAACCAAGAGAGTTTCCTGATCTAATGGAGAGGTGGGACAAACCCATGTATATTTCTGCAGGGGTACTAGAGATGCTTTATTGTGGTGTTGTCAAGTCTTTTGTTCGTAGGATCACAGATGACCTTTGCACTATCCAGGATGCTTATGATCTTGACCTTTAATTGGTCGAAGGTTACGAGGACTTCATTGGAAATGCTAAAAATCACAGAGAAATGTACTTGGATAGAATGAGCAGCTTACTCAACTACTATGGAGTACAGAAAGAGGTTGAGATACTGACGAGCAATTTGCGCCAGAAGTTTGTGCATTTGCAGCGGGACAAAAGGAGGTATTTTGGGTCATTTTTTGTACTAACATTTTAAAACGTGGACCTAATTTGATAGCATTGTTAACTCAATTTTTATAAAATGTAATTAAGGGAAATTCGCAGGCTGCCTTTATTTTGGAGTGGTCTTTAATTTTTTCTTCTCACAAAATTTTTAATTTTTGTCTTTCGCCTAAAACTCTTGGGTTCGGGTTTGAACCATCGCTTAGACAAAAATTTAAAAAAAAATCGCAATACATAGTTTGGGGTTCGCAAGCAAGACACAATTTTAAACTCTACCTTAAAACTTAGTTTGTCTTAGGGCCGCAAACTATACCTTCAAGCATAAGACAAACTCTACTTTGCGAATTCTTTTTTTATTTTTTATTGAGCAGAAGTTCGAACTCGGAACCTCGGGATATTTTGAGCGAAGGGCAAAAATTAAAAAAAGCACCTTTGAAGGGATTTTGGCGCAAAAAAAGTGTAATTAATTGTTACAAATATAACTTATTTTCACTATTAAAACAAAGTCCAATTACGATAGACCCAACTAATACACCTGAATTTTCAAGAGGTGATTTCGAGAATCAACCAATAGAAAAACCCGTAGCTCAGGTGACTCACAACCTCTCTCTCGCCCAAATAAATGAAATGGGATGAATCAAATCAATAAGCTTTTTTATTAATTCAAGGCGCAGCGAAGCCAAATTCAATCAAGGAAAGGGTACTTCAAGATCCATTATGTGTCCAAGGACTTTTGTTCTTTTTGGCATCTGTTATTTTGGAACAAATCTTTTTGGTTCAACAAAAAAAAGAGTACGAGAAGGTTCAATTGGTCGAAATGAATTTCTAGATTCGCAGATTTATCGACATCAAATTCGTAAAAAGAACCAAATTCTTGTTAGCGATTATTTATGATAAAAATGAAATTCTGAAAACCAGTGCACTCTGGGCTCCCTTTTTATTATTTTTAGGTGAAAATTCAAATATGTCATTGAACTATTAAAAATAGTTTATTTATCACTCGTTAAATAGTTTGGACTCATTTATACCGTCGTTGTTATCAAAATGGTTCATCTATGTTATTTCTCATTAATGTCGGTTATATTATATCAAGTTTTTAGCTATATTTGATAATGTCACCAGAAGATTATAGCGGCATTTCTTAGTTCTACCGAAGTAATTAGCTGCAATTGATTGTTCGTTTAGTTGTGCTTGAGAATTCTACCGAGGTTTTAGCTATATTTGATAATGTCACCAGAAGATTTTAGCTGTATTTCGTAATTCTACCAAAGTTTTTAGTTGTAATTGATAATTCCACGAAATCTATAGCTACAACAACATACTCAGTGTAATCTCACAAGTGTGGTTTGGTAAGGATAGGATGTACTCATATCTTACCCCTATCTTTGTGAGAGGTAGAGTGATTGTTTCTGATAGACCCTCCACTCAAAATAAAAAGTTAGAATAGCTACAGAACAAAATATTAATACACATTGAAGAATAATCAACAACATGATAGCTAAATAAATAGTACTACGAAATCTATGGCTATATTTGAAAATTTGGCCAAGTTATCCGCTATATGTTGATTCTACCAAGGAATTTAGCATATTTGATAATTCTACCAAGGCTTTAGTTATATTTGATAGTTTTACCCTAAGTATTTATGTATTTTGGGTAAGTAGGAATGTAGTTTGTCGTATTTCTTTGCTAATTCAATTTAGTGATTTATGTTGGTCTTTCTGTGGAACTTAGAAAAGTGGGAGGAAATTTGTGTATATCTAAGAAATTGGTAGTACTGGATTGAAACAGGTACATGCTGAAATTTGTGTTATTTCCTAATGAGATGTAGCCTTATCCATATTCCTTTTGGCAATTAGAACTGTCCAAGTTCTGACTGCTGTAATGGTAAAAATGGTTCTGGAAAGAGCACATTTGCCAAGGTTAGTGCTTTTTTGTTGTTTTCGGCGGATCTGCTATTATTCTTTTAGACTTCTCTTACGTAGTTCTTTGCACATCTGGAATAGTATAGTTGAGTTTTTTAATTGATATTGGTTCTTGGGTGATGTTTTTTGTGCATACACCTTTCCCTTGACTATTCTATGTTTCTTCATTTTCCCTGCCTTTTTGTTATTTTGAATGATCTCTTCAGTTGGCGCTAGCATCATCTCGTTTTGTTTTACTTGGCATTTGGACAATATTTGGTTGAAGTTGGAAAAATAAAGTGTTTGAAGTTCAAGTTGATAAGGGGTATTTGGAAGTTATTTGTATTAGGACATTAGTTTCTGCTGGAAAAAAAATTGAAAATTTGTGGGTGGAAACCATTATTTTACATGAAATACTCAACTTCACTTTCTTTTTTTTTCTCCATATATCTCGTTGCTAACTTTCCTGCAGTCTTGATTGCTATTTGAATGAAATGTCGTTCCTTGATCAAAGCTCTTGGTATTGACTATTGACTGAATTGTTTCAGGTTCTTGTTGGGCATCCAGATTATGAAATTACAGGAGGTAGTGTGTCATTTAAAGGTGAGAATCTACTTGAGGAAAGATCTCTTGCTGGTCTTTTTATGAGCTTCCAGTCCCCAGTCGCCATACCTGGAGTAAGCAATATTGTCTTTCTTAACATGGCGTATAATGCTCAAAGGAGGAAACTTGGACTGCCAGAGCTGGGACCGATTGAGGTATCTACATGTGACCTTCATATTGTATGAATATTAGCATGCACCATAGGGAATTTTATGTCTTACTGTTCTCAACTAGAAGAGGCAGATAGGTAATCCTCCAATATTGGATAATTCTCTTGTGCAGTTTTACGGGTACATTGCACCGAATCTTGAACTTGTCAACGTGAAGATAGACTTCTTGAACAGAAATGTAAATGAAGGATTCAGTGGTGGAGAAAGGAAGCGCAATGAGATTCTGCAACTAGCGGTACTCTATGCTCCCTATCTTTCCTTCTCCAATCATGACTATGACATCCATGTTTATGTTTCGAGCCTGCTTTTAGAGAGTATCCAATATGATCGAGGGTCTATTTTAACCAATTTTTGAGTACTGTATGATTATGACGTAGTTCTTTAATATACTGCTCAAGTTGGTCTTTACTTTTCAAACGATTATTAAGATTATAAAAACTTTGTAATTTAGTTATATATCGAAGGAAGAGATGGTTTTTGTTCTTAACTAAAATAAGCATTTGACTGAATAGCTTTTTAAAGTTTCATGTTTGATACAGGTTTGATGGGAGCATAAACCAGACAACATCTACCTACACAAGCTCGATCAGGAGATAGGGAAGATCTGACCAGGAGGTCACGGGTTCAAGCCATGGAAACAACCTCTTGCAGAAATGTAAGTAAGATAAGGCTGCGTACAATTGACCCTTATGGTCCGGCCCTTCCCCGGACCCCACGCATAGTGGGAGCTTAGTGCATCGGGCTGCCCTATTTATTTTATGTTTGATACAGGTTCTTGGGGCTTACTTGGAAATACTGGATGAGATCGATTCTGGTTTATATGTTGACGCACTTCTAGATGTAGCAAAGGCAGTAAATGAACTTTTATAGCCAAAGAATTCGGTGTTGATGATTACTCATTACGTACGATTATTAGAATTCATCAAGCCGACCTACATCCATATCATGGTAAGCAAGTGGATACGCAACTAAGCATAACAACAAAGAAACAGTTTGACCGCTAGATTTGGTTTGTGATGAGTAGTAGAAGTAGAAGAGAGTTGATACCATCATTAGGAAATTATGAACTATTCATTTTCCCTTGAGAGTTTCTAAAGCAAGTAAAACTGTTCAACTAGATCCATAATAATTTGCCAAATAGAATATGTTTCTTCATATCATCTGCATTCTCTAATATTCGTCACTTACGTAGCTTCAACACTGTTGTAAATAATGATGTTGTACGGGAAATAGTACAATACTGTTACAAGTATGGTCGAAATGAAAGACAAAACTACAAACAACATGTATGATTGTAGTGGTTACAAGATAATGAAAATAGCAGATTTCTAGTCTTCGTCTTGAAGTCTAGTTCCTGATTTCTTCGAATTCCACAAGTGATGTTGGACACCTGTCTGAAACAAATCAGCAAACCAATGAAAGTGTAGTGCAATGTTCGTCGAGTCGATTGTTTGACAATCTCTCTTTAAGACAAAATTACCCCCGTATATTATGGCTTACGGTAGATGGGTAATAGTCTCTCAATATCAAACGACAATACTCTCTCAAGAACAAGTCAAATACTTGAGAGTCCTTGTAGAAGAAACAAGAACAAGAGATTGCTAGGAATAGAAGAAAGACTCTCAACTATTTTCAGATTTTGTATTGTCAATGGATTATTTAAAATCTGATTTTGAGACTCCTATTTATAGGTGCAAAGTTGTGGATCACAAGACATGTGAATGCCTTAAATGGGGTGCATAGATCTTGCCAAAAGACATCTTTATCTTACCAAAAGGCACCTTGATTATGTCAAGAGTTGGCTAATCCTTGGCCCTTCAAATCTGTCCATGAATCAGAAGATTCTGGACACTTTTCCGGAGGCACCTCGGCCCTAAATCAACAGAACTGAAAATTCGAGCTACTGGACGGGAGGCACCTAGGTCCCTTCCAGAGGCACCGCGGTGCTTGGAGCACCGCGACCCTTAGCCAGGTAGCACCGTGGTACCTTCCTTTCTTGGCTCGGTGCCGCGGTCCTTTTTCTCGAGCCCCGCGGCTCTTCCCCATTTTCCGTATTTTGCACATTTCTTCTTTTCTTATACCATCGTGGAAGATACATTAATTTGGCCAATTAATCGTCCATCCTTACCTAACTTAAGAACACTCTAACATGTGTACCAACATCTCTTTTACTACGTGAAATTTAGCTAGACGTTGTACGACGTATGCATGTGTGTGGAAAACGTATTTCTAACATGTGGGGCCCCTCGTGTTTAAGTCATTAAGGACGGGATAAACTCGATCCCACTAGGTAACATTTACAACAATCCTCTCTTGAAAGAGGTGTTGGTGCACGCGGAGTGCCAACCATTAGTAATCTAATAGCGGAAGTGTATTGCATCGGAATAGGTAGCACGCATCTTTGAACCTTTCCTAGTCAACTACCATCGGACATATTTACTGAGCGGTGAACGTGATGTCTTGAACCGTCAGTGTTTAGTATATGCCAAGACAACGATAGAGACACAAACAACAGTCCAATCTCTCATTTCTTCAAATCGATCTGTCCGTCGTGGGCCGTGGACAACTTCTTGGATTCTTAAGTACGTTCATTTGAGGCGGCCACACCTCGCACTTAAATAGGTGATCTCCTACAAGGTACCCTGCAGTACCCCACCACATTAGTGTTAGGAATCATTAAAAGTATCCTCATCTTAACCTCGATTCTCGAGTGTTATGTTAAGACCCCGACACTTAACATGTAGGTAGCACTTTAATGTCTATCGTGGGAAGGTTTTGGATTAATGTTTCCATAAAGAACCAATATCCGAAGTGCTCTTGTTTTTCTATAAGCGCTCAACTGGACCTTTACATCTTAGTTTTCCCATTGAATCAAATTATTGGGATCTCCTGTCAGTACGGATGGGTTACCACCATATCGGTCCTTACTGATTGGGTTTTAAGCACATTCCCCTAGACAGAACTCTTGATCTTTGGGTATTTCTTTAGTTTAAAAGATTTGTGATATCCTTTTATTTGTAATCAAGGAAGTGTTACCCGTGATGATCAACTGCCAAACGGTCTTATGTCTCTGACGAATATGTCGAGACACCGTCATTCGTGCCCTTCCAGAAGCCGATTGGTTTGCCACAGTGTATAACTGTCGAAGGCACAGGTTCCTATCTATAAGGGACTTCCTCTAAGTTGTGGTGAAGTTACTCAACTTTTTTTCACGCTTTGTATAAAGCGGAAGACTCTGATTCCCTCACGAATCGACTGATGCAAGTTTTAGAGGATTTATAAGATACACCATACACATTCTCTTTGTGGCTATGGCGTTCTTCATATCCAATGTCCAATTTGCACCGTTGTGTTCTCCCTGAACGACCGAACATCCGGAATACCTTAATTCGTAGATTAGAGAACATCTCAGATATCGTCATATTTATCTTAGTGACATCCAATTATTGTTTCCAAGATCACGAGTGAACCTGGTTCAACTGGTTGATTCGGCAAGAAATATCAGGTAGAGTGTAGTTGTACTCTGAACTATCTGAGACCTGTGCATATCGCTCTTGGCATATGGGTGCACAATGATTCTAGTCAGTTCATGACTTCTATCCATTGGTGACTTCAACGAGACTGGCAAAGCTCATCATAGATGAGTTTGTAATTAGACTAGTCCGTTAGATGTCTTAGAAGTTCCACTTCCTGAGATGTCATCTGTAATACCCATATTCTGAAACATTGTTTCAACATCCCCTGTGATCAACATGTCTTCTACGTACAGGCATATCATGAACGGGTCAGAATTACATTTCATGTAGACACGGTTATTGCATGCATTAATGGAGAAACCCTTTAATAGTACTATCAAAGTTTTCGTACCATTGCTTCGGAGCCTGTTTCAGCCCGTATAGAGATTGGATATGTCGACAGACTTTCTTCCCATTCCTGGAACCACATACCCCTCGGGTTGTTCCATATTACTTTCTTCTTCCACTTTTGGACTTTTGGTTTTCCAACTGTTGGATTTCTAGCGTCAGAGTCAATGTTTCTGTAGTCAGATTTATTGTTTCTGTTTTATCTGAAACTTTCAGGATCAAAATGTAAACATTCCAGGGACTGTAAGGAAGTTCAGGAAAGAGCTCAACAGTTCTACAAACCAACTCTCCGATTAGGAAGGTTGTCTCAACATTCATGTCACGCAATGTCGTGGTGACCCTGGAGATTAAGCTACTCACATAGGAGGATTTATGCTTGTCAATAAATCCATCCACTTTGTACTCAATTTAAGTATCCACTTTTACCACCCAAGGGTTCATTTCCCGGAGGAAGCTCAACCATTAATATGGTTCTACTAGATGGATTCCATTATTTTCCTTTCCAGAGTTGTGCTTCTGGAATAGACAGGTTCTTAACCAAATAGGTTAGAAGACCTAGGCTAAGTTCAGCCCCCTCTTTGCTCCGTTTCGGTTCAACCTCTAGAGCCCCGAGTCCTATAGATCTGGAACACTCGTTTCGGATTATCAGGCCCTCACGGGTTCTTGTTAACCTCGAGCAAGTACTTCTTTTCCCTTCTCAAGAGAAGATACCTTTAAAGAATTTAGAATTCTTTGAAACCAAGAGATGATAATCACTACTGTTATTTGCAGATCCGGTGGATATGCAATCTACAGTCTTAGGTCCAACTTGATCGGTTTTCAACCTCTAGTCAGTTTTGAACGTGACTCTTCAATTGCAATGTGAACGTGCCTCCTCACTTGCGATGGGAATGTACTTCTTCACTTACAATGTGAATGTGCCTCTTCACTTGTAGTGGGAGCATGCCTCTTTACTTGCATGACACTCTTGTAATGTGAATGTGCTTCTTCACTTACAATGTGAATGTGCCTCTTCACTTGTAGTGGGAACAAGACTCTTCATTTGCAGTGTGAACGAGACTCTTCACTTGTAATGTGAACGTGACTCTTCATATGTAGTGTGAACGAGACTCTTCACTTGTAATGTGAACGTGACTCTTCATATGTAGTGTGAACGAGACTCTTTACTTGTAATGTGATCTCCCTCTAGTTTGTACAACTCTATATCAACCACATAGAGGAGAGGTTCTTCTTTCGCTTATTCCGTTTGACAGAATGGAAAGGTGATTTTGCCTCTTCAACTACCTCACATTTATTCTGAGGGTTTATGTCGACAGACAACAACAATCTTAACTTGATCAATTGTGTCTTGATCTTCTTGTCCGTAAATAGGACGCGATCGTAAGATGCTTCCGGTTAACGGAGAATTAGTACTCCAATATTTGGTTGTGTAGTGGTGATTGAATGTTGGTTCAACTCACCAGAAGTCATCTCAAAAGTCACTGAACTCTTGGATCTCAAAACTGGAACTCTAGGTTTTCTGTCCATTGTTTTTGGGTTTTAGCGTCGCGGCTCAATCAGACTGGCGCCACGGCTCCACACCGTCCGAGGCAGCACCGAGCTTCGGTTGCCCCTCTAGGCGGGGAGCACTGCGGCCCTTAATTTAGGCGTCACGGTCCCTTCTCAGAATCAGTCCATTTTGGATGTTTTGCATGCCGGTGTATTGGATCCTTTTTATCCACAACCTTGTTGTCAAGATCCGAAGGTTTTATCCTTATCTTGCCCAACGATAGCCTTAGCTTTCTGATCATCTAAGGTATGATTGTTCTAGCCCACTCCAGTCGCCTGTAGGTTTTGTATTACTGAGTGTCTATTTTTGGCCCACCTCATTGGGTGTCCAATTCTATCCTATGAAGGATCTTTTGCCGATGGTGTGACAGGTTCATCTCTTACTATCCTATCAAATGAAGGATCTTCTGTCGGAAATGATGACAGGTTTAACTCGTTTCTTCCCTTGAGATTGATGCCCAGACAATTTATGGCGCTTGCTTAGAAAATCGTGTAAATTAAAAGTGGTAACAGTTTTCGCACAGTTAGTGGAAATCGATCCGTTTATGTGCGAACATACTTTACACACTTTCATATTCAAAAGAACGGATCTTTTGAATTTGGTTATCTTTAATCGGGAAGCCGATGAGACTCAATATCTGATTTTTAAAGTATAAAATACAAGTTCTAATGATAAATATTTCCATATTACTTTACACAGATATTGACTATACTAACTATGGATGGTAAGGAAATAGACTTAGCCTTTTAGAGATCTGGACCCCTCTAGTCAGAACTAGTGTCCATCATCTCCTTACCGTAACTCGGATTCTGAGACCGTCTGTGCCCTGCGCCACGAGTAGAACATCATCTTCAGCTTTCTCCTCTTGTCCCAGTTGATATCCAAGTCCTCTTCTGGATGATTCTCCGCAGCTTGATTTTGAGCGGATTTTTGACCCGTACATGCACGACTATCAGCTGTGTCTTGAAGATCAGTAAGGTCGATTCTTCGACGTAAGCATATCTTGTACTGTCGTCAAATAGAGATCCAAAACTAGGACCTGATTTGCAGCCACTGTTGTTGACAGAGATAGTGTCTGAACTATCAATCGAATCATTAACCAAATCGCCCTCAACTAGAAAGCCATTTCCATAACCAGAATCGGTCACCCCAAGGTTGACCGACATCTTTCGACTACTAATATAATTTTGTCTTAAAACTATTGTAAATAATGATGTTGTACGGGGAATAGTACAATACTGTTACAAGTATGGTCGAAATGAATGACAAAACTACAAACAACATGTATGATTGTAGTGGTTACAAGATAATGGAAATAGCAGATTTCTAGTCTTCGTCTTGAAGTCTGGTTCCTGATTTCTTCGAATTCCACAAGTGATGTTGGACACCTGTCTGAAACAAGTCATCAAACCAATGAAAGTGTAGTGCAATGTTCGTCGAGTCAATTGTTTGACAATCTCTCTTTAAGATAAAATTACCCATGTATATTATGACTTACGGTAGATGGGTAATAGTCTCTCAAGATCAAACGACAATACTCTCTCAAGCACAAGTCAAATACTTGAGAGTCCTTGTAGAAGAAACAAGAACAAGAGATTGCTAGGAATAGAAGAAAGGCTCTCAACTGTTACACCCCGTAATTTCAGGACATGTGTTTAAGAGAATGTACGTGAGAAGATACGACTTTAAGTTTGAAACGAAAGAATGATTGCTTTTTCCTACGGAAAATGATTTCGAGCCACGGGAAGGAAAATTATTCGTCAGTGAGAATTGGGTTTCCGAATTTGTTATTTAAGACTTTTAGAATTTATCGGAATTATGGAATTTTATTTTCAGAGTTGGATACGTGGGGCCCACCCGAGAAATTTTACGTTTTGTGGGGCCTACGAGGTTTCCGATATTTTGGCCAATTATGGAAATTTCGGAAAAAAAAATATTTTAGACCAATGGGAGGGCGACACGTGTCACCCTCCACATGGGCTTGTTGGATGAAGATTAATGGACCAAGTCAAAGGGGTCAACTTAGCTTGAGATAATTGACCACATCTTAGCCATCCAGTGTTTTAATCTAGGCCCTTGGTTGTAGTATATATCCATTACTTGTGCAAGACATTCTACACTTATAGAAATTTTTTCAAGAACTTATTGTTCTTGAAGGGGTGCTCTCGGCTAAGGTGAGAAAAGGAGAAGAAAATTTTGCAAATGTGGATCATAATTCACAATACTTTAACCCAAGGTTCCTAGGGGGTATTGTGAGGATATCTCAATAGAAAGATCCCGGAAAAATGACGTTTTCACGTTAGTCGCAAGGTGAAAACCTAAGGTGTTCTTCAACTTTGAAGATGGAACTTGAAGAGGAGTTCTTCATGAGCTTCTAAGGAGTGTTTGGAGCGGATTTGAACATAAGAAGAGGAGCTAAAAGTTGCTAAGGATCGACTTTTATGCTTGGACACTATTAGGGCTTATTGAGGTAAAATCTCCATCTTATTAATGTAATTGAAGATTACATGTTATATTAGTTAAGAATTGAGCATGTGGTATATAGAATGAAGTTTGAAAAGATTTGGATCTTGTCGACATGTTAAAAACCGAAAATTGACAAGTTAGCCATTATGTTGTAATCAATTTGGTCGATAGTTACAATCGTCGCATGTTAAGGAAGAAAGGATTTATAGTTGTTATAATTGTTATTATGTATATAACATGTTGGAATAACAACTTGGATTGAAAAAGGAAATTGAAAGACAATTGATATTGTTATGGATAGTGTTATTGTCGAGAATGTGCCTTAAGGAATAGACAGTTTTATATTGATTGTGGGGCAGAATTTTACACGTCATATTAGGCGTGTAATCCCCTTTGTATTTGCTGAATTGTTGGGCCTTAAATGTGGCATTTGGTTATTGAATTCGGGCCTTGAAAAAAGTGGAAAAGTACGTAGAAACAAATGAGGTGTTGTCCGATTTTTCGTAGAATTTGGTGACTTTACACTTAGTATGATTCTACGTTAAAAAGTGAGGAGTTGATAGACATGTTATGATTACTATAGGTTGAAGTACTACGTATATCGTATTCTACTTGAAGGATGGAATAGCTATCAAAGTTGAAGTACTTTGGAGCTTTTTGCTACTTGTCGATAATCGTCGTGAGGTATGTGAACCTCTTCCTTCTTTTTGCATGATTCTATGTATGAAATATACATGTGGTGTTATTTCATGGTCTCTTCTACTCTTAGAAGTTAAGAGGTATGTATGTTGATTTACTCTATGTGAAAGTTATGTCTAAGTTATCCTAAGTTCTTACCAAGTCTTATGGGGGATGTTGGTAAGAGTCGTTAGGGAGTATTTGGAGTCGAGTTGAATTTGCTAAGTTACTGCACGAATGAGAATACGTATCGAACAAGCCATTGCAGCGTTAATAAAAGAAAATGTATCGACAATCAATTATATTAAAATGAGTAGAATTCTCTATCTGCATAGAAACTAAGATAAGACAAAATTGTATTACATTTTCTAGATCATGGTTGCTTTAATAAGATCGTTATAAACAAGTATAACCTATTCACAACGCATAAAAGTATATGTGACTTAATTTAAAGAGTTTACGTTATGAAGTTTTAAGACTATGAACCTTGAATTCTTAAAAGGTTAAGAGACTTTATTTTTCAAGTTATGAGACTTGATTGTTAAAGGAAGGAATGACTTGATTTAAAAGTATAGAATACTTGATTTGGGAAAAGCATTGATAACTTGATATTCTAAGTTAAGAAACTTGATTTCTTAAAAGTTAAGAGACTTGAAGTATTTTGAAAGTCATGTAACTTGATTTGAAAGTATAAGTCTCTTGGCTATAAAAGGAATGAATTTGTCTAAGACATAAAGAGTTATAACGACTTTATGGGAAGTTGGTTATAACAACTTTATAGAAGGTTAAAAGAATGGTTTTCTCTAGTAATGTAAACAAGGAAATGACTTGAAATAAAGAAGGGTCACTTGATTTAGAAGCCTAGAAATGTATTTCTAAAAATGTAGTGACTTGTTTGAAATGTAGACATGCCTTGATACTACGGGTGTTAGTATCTTGGGGTTTTATATGAAAATGAGTCTTTTGAAAAGAATGAAAGTACATAGTACCTTGGGTTAAATTTCCGGATTTTTAATGACATGTTAGTGCCTTAAGTTTGAATAAATGAGAATGCTTAATAATTAAGGCTAATAAGAAGTTAAGGGATTTCTTAACTTGCTATGATATTTATGATAAGTCGGTGGTGCTTATGTTATGTATGATAAGCCGGTGGTGCTTATGTTATGTATGATAACCGGTTGTGCTAGTGATATATTGTTTCATTACGGGGTTATTCCCCGGGCTAGTCGCATTTGCATATTCCGTGGATTTGCTCCCCACGATGCGAGGAATACCTCATGCGAGTCCGTAGGGCTTATGCGGGTGAAATAGTCCTATGCGGGGCGGACCAGTCCTATGCGAGGAGATTACCTCATGCGGGTCCATCGACTATCGCGGATCTGATCCCATGCGAGGAAATTACCTCATGCGGGTCCATCTGGCTATCACGGGTGAAATAGTCCCAGGAGTAGGATTGTCAAATGATACTATGGGCAGGTGGCCCTAAGTTGATCATAAGCTTCCTATTTTTATGCAGTATACCTTTATGGGTAGACTTATGTGACTTTATCGCGTCCCAGATTTGGGTCGGGCAGTATACCTTTATGGGAAGACTTATGTGACCTTATCGCGTCCCATATTGGGCCGGGCAGTATACCTTCTTGGGAAGGCTTTTGTATGACTTTGCCGTGTCCCGCAAATGGGCCGGATTACGTTATTACGTATGGATAATCAAAGTGAACTCCAAAATAAGGCATCCCTCCATAAAGGGGCGGATTATGTTATGCAAGATAAGTAAGTTATATGGTAATGAACTTGATGATTGTTCCTAAGTATGTACGTAAGAATTTGACTATAACTCCTATTGAAAAATGGGAAAAGATAATAATGTGCGATTAAGTTCATGAGTTGTAATGGCACGGTAGGATCTGGTATTTATTTTTTATACTTGCCCCTGTCATTCTTTTATGCTGATTATGATCATTTCTGTACCTTATTTAGTTCCATATTCGATGTCGTATGCGGCCTTCTTGAGGCTGCGTTAAATGTCCGCAGTTTAGGTACCTGATTGTGGATCTGCGGGCTTAGGATCCTGGTTCAGCATTTTGAGATGGCTCCAATGTTCAGGAGCTTGTCATAATGGCTATGTATATTCAGGGGTACGGCGGGGCCTTGTTCCGTCATAGTATTTGTCCAAAATCTTAGAAGTATGTATTCATATGTGGGCTGGACTGCCTAGAGTTGTAATTACATTATTGAATAGTGTAGGCCCTTTTTGGGTGATTTATATTATGGCAGCCTTATCGGCTTTGCCTTTGCTTTAAAAAAAATGTGTTACTTATCTTTCGCGGTTATTTTGTAGTGTATGAATAGAAGAGTGCCCAGGTAGGGTACCAGTCGCGGGCCCGGGGTCGGATCGTGACATCAACTATTTTCAGATTTTTTATTGTCCATGGATTATTTAAAATCTGATTTTGAGACTCCTATTTATAGGTGCAAAGTTGTGGATCACAAGACATGTGAATGCCTTAAATGGGGTGCATAGATCTTGCCAAAAGACATCTTGATCTTACCAAAAGGCACCTTGATTATGTCAAGAGTTGGCTAATCCTTGGCCCTTCAAATCTGTCCATGAATCAGAAGATTCTGGACACTTTTCCGATTCAACATTCGGAGGCACCGCGCCCTAAATCAACGAGCGAAAATTCGAGCTCTTTGGGCGGAGGCGGTAGGTCCTCGCGGAGAACTGCGGTGCTTGGAGCACCGCGACCCTTAGCCAGGTAGCACCGCGGTGCCTTCCTTTCTTGGCTCGGTGCCGCGATCCTTTTTCTCGAGGCCCCGCGGCTCTTCTCCATTTTTCGTATTTTGCATATTTTTTCTTTTTTTTTATATACCATCGTGGGAGATACATTAATTTGGCTAATTAATCGTCCATCCTTACCTAACTTAAGAACACTTTAACATGTATACCAACATCTCTTTCACTACGTGAAATTTAGCTAGACGTACGACGTATGCATGTGTGTGAAAAACGTATTTCCGACATGCGGGACCCTTCGTGTTTAAGTCATTAAGGACGGGATAAACTCGATTCCACCAGGTAACATTTCCAACAAAACACTACACCGAGGACCTAGCTGTATTATGATGCTCATCTGTTATGTTGTATAGATAAGCTGCAAAAGAATTTTTAGTATTTATCTTCTTTAAGTTTTCCCCAGCATTGGTACGGTTCTGATGGTACTCGTGGTAAAGGTTATATTTGGATTGTTTATTAGGGTCTCCATTGCTTTCTTGATCAAGGTTTGACTTTTGTTCGCTTTTTCTTTTGGCCTTGTCATTAATAAATAGTAAAGGGTGCCCAAGAATATCAAATCACTATACGGATTAGTTTTTGTGTTATACGTGTATTTTTTCTCTACCTTTTTGTTGTGAAAGAACGCGGTAATTCTTTCTTTCAGTGCAAGAGGGTAAATTCGGTATGATAGCGCGCAAATCACGTCGGCCGATTAACCACACTGGCTATGTGTGACAAGTTCAACCAAGAAGGTTTATGCGAGGATCGAACTTCGTGGCCTTGCGGTCCCGCTATTTCTCTTCTTCTGCTGCATGCGGTTATTTTTCTCAACCTTTTCATTAGTTTAGTTGTCACTCGTTAATATCTCATTTTCATTTCCAGGAGAAGACTGTAGACATATCAATAGCTAAAGTTCTGGAGAAAAGAAGGCTACAAAGCAATTTCTGGCGCATAGGCCCTCCATGATTATGAATTTTCTGGTTTGTCTCATCAGCTACTAGAGGAAATTTCACTACTGCTCCAACATTATTGTTGAAAGTTGCAATAAGTGATGCTTCCACTTTATTCATCAAATGACTCTCAAAATGTCGATACTCAATTTTGTCTCGAGATGTGAGAGTAAGGATAAACCATATCCCTTCAACGTGGCAGAGGGGGGAATTTGACTGCCATTGAGTCATATAATTGTATTTTGTTCCTCTCCGATGTTTTTATCTTTTATTTTTAGGGGGGGTGGGGGTGGAGGGCTGATTGATATGTCATAGATTAGTCTATATGCCTGATGTTCTACTTTATGTATTTTGTGAAGAGCGTCAAATGCTGTGGAGGATCTCTTACCTCTTAATTCAAATAAGGACACTTGCTTTCTTGGTCCCTTATTGGAAAACTCTTATTTGGTTCTATTAGTAGTCGAAGAAACTCATTTGACCTCCAATCAGAAGCATATGTGTTTTTGGTCTCTATTACCAAATTTCTTAAATTCATTACATCGTTAAAGTAAAGTAGAAGTACCAAAATATATTTTTTTCAATACTAAAAATGTTATAATGTAGTTTAATAATTAAAGATCTTTAACTTATTTGTTAAGGGAGGAACCAATACATGCTATTTTAATACTAATAGGTTGAATGTGCAGTTGGATATCAGAACAAAACAAACAGTTTCCTGAGCAATCTTATTAATAGAAGGCTAACTTCCTTGAAATTTAGAATAATCAAAATTGAAATTCAAAGACCAAATCACTTAATTATGAACTTGACCATAAAAGTTACTAAGAGCATCTAGCTCGAAAAGCAGTACTTAATAAAATTCCCCTTCACTCACTCCATCCCAATAAAAGATTATCCTTTGTGGCTTTTGTCTCTGAAGAATATTAGGAGATCCATTATCATGCCACCACTAACTATTCCACGTGCAGGAATCATGCCATGTCTTAAACAAATCTTGTATGAGTTCCTGTTTATGAGCTTGAGCGCAAACAAGACCTGCATATTTTGTCACCTCAGGCCAATCTGGAGAAGCTACTATGGCAGCATTTTGTGATACAACCCAAGTTGCATCAAGGCCTTTCACGAGGAGTCAAGACAATGAACTACAAGTATTACAGGGGTTGTTCATGAAGATGGACGTGCAGTCCAAGTGTTGATGATTGCATGGGAAGGTGAAGCGGCAAAGATGACACCTCCCGCGAGACGCCAGAGGTGTCTCAGGATGGTACCATCCTGCGAGTTGCACATCAGCCACAAGTGACAGAGATAAGACGACGAGTGATGCTGAGGAAAGCTCCTCCTGCGAGACGCAGGATGAGCCGCAGGAGTGACCTGTGAGTCACAGGAATGTCGTGGGACTTGACAGCCGGCTGTTTTGGCCATTTTTACAAACCTTTTGTGTCACTTTCTGGCCTCTTGGGTAATAACTTAGTCTAAGACTATAAATAACTAGCTTGAGCCTGTTGGGTCCCGGGGGTACAACTATGGAATAATAAAAACAAACTGGAAATTAACTCAATTCGAATGCTGGAACAGTTTGCAAATGTCGGCGAAAATGTCGTCTGACATAACTGACGACATTTCGGTAAAAACAGTGTTCAGTTAAAAACAAAATAAAACCTTTGAAGAGTAAAATGCAGCGGAAATAAAAAAGACACAAAAGTTTAATTTTCATAGGTTATATATTAATATAACTCATGATGGTCAATGACCAAAGTATTGTATATATATATATATATATATATATAATTGATATATTTCTTTCTTTACAAGATTTACAAGATGATACAAAAGAAATAAAAAGGTTAAGTCGCAGATGATTTATGCCTGAAAATCTATCTAAATAGAAGTGACAAACATCTCATTACAATCGCTCCATACAAAGCTAATCTAGAATCTGAAACAACGACTGAAATGTTATGCAGAATGTCGTCACAAACTCAGGCAACATTTTGTGATCTAGATTTCTGAGAAGAAATCCCGAGAGCTCTCTTGGTATTTTTACATTTTGTTTCTGGATATTGATTCACTGATCTGCCCTCTCTATTTATAGTAGAGAGTCCTCCTTGAAAAGCTCATCAATTGGTTGTAGAGGTTGAGCTAAAAGTGGTCACGTGTGACAGAAACTTGAGGAGAGAATTTCTCAACAGCTTGGATTTTTTCTTCCACGTCTTGCTCCTCAAGTTATGCTCCACTTGGACTTGGTCTTCATCGATCATCATCTGCTTTAAATACTCCTTGTCAAATCAATTTATCATATGTTAAATAAGGTCACAGTTTCCTGCAAAACAATCCATGAAGATAGGCAAAACTGTTACCAGAATGTCAGCCCAAATGCCAAGACATTTGTTCCGATATTTTCTGAAAAATGATATGTTAGGAAAAATGTTATGATACCAATCCTAACATTAACATTCTCCCCCTTTTTGACTTTCTTCACAAAACTTAACCAACTATGCATAAGTGACCTAACAATGACAAATTAACACAAATGCTCCCCCATAATGGCATATAAACACAACATATACAAGATGTACATATATATACCATTTATATAGGATTAGAAAAGAAGAAAGATATTAGTGCATATACACATATCATCCACTTATACAGATTAATACACAGACCATATTCTAAACACCAACTAGTAGCATCAGCTTCGTATCGACCAGTAGCATTAGCTTCAGTCTGTGACGGAAGGGCAAAACTTCTGATTTTAACATTCTCCCCTTTTTTGCCTTTCTTCACAAAACAACATTTTCAACAAACAGCAGTAGCTTCCAGCACAGCAGCAGTAGTTTTTGCATAATTATTTCTCTGCACATAACAGTAGCATATAGCAGTAGCATCTTTCAACATCTTTCTACTCCTGCATAACTTTTTCTCTGCACAGAACATCAGCATCTCGCCTTCTTTTTCTGCTCCCCTGCATTAGCATTTCCTCTATAGCATCTAGCATTCTTTCTCTGCAGCAACATCATTTTCTTGACAATAGCAAATGCATTATCATTCTCTCGACAGTACAACTTGACAGTACAGTAGCATATGCATATTATTTTCTCCCATTTTTTGTGAAGAAAGCAGCAACATGAAATTGTCTCTGGCTTGAATCAGTGCATTCCTCACAGTATCAACCTCAGAGATTTGTTGGTTTATCTTCGCAATTTTTAATCACAAGCTATTCGGTAGACAGTGGAGACTGTCTTGGACCAGTGTTGTCAAGAATGTTGGTGACATTCCTGTCAACATCTGCATTATTTCCTTCCATTTTTCAGGGTAGTTAAACTTTGTATATCAGAGAGATAAGGGAGGATTGAGGTCGATTCTTTTTGTGCCAAGTTGGTAACTTACATCAGGGGGCAAACATGGCTGTTATTTAGAGACTGGACATCTAGAGAGCCACTTATGCATTATACCTAAGTGATGTACTCAATTACTTCATCTTTATTGTCCACTGCAGGATCTGTACCTCTAACATTTTCCTCAGCATTTCATCTCATACATTGGTTTAAAAATAGCAGGTGTGAAAAAAAATATATTATGTTATAGAGATATACATTCTCAAATTTCTTTGAGGATGTATCATCTATAGCAGAACTCAAATTAGCATAAAAACCTGACTATTTTATCAACATATGATCCTTTCTCGATGCATCCATACCTCGAGTTTGAATCGATTGATTTATTTGGAGAATGTTGGACTTTGTGTCTCTTCTGATGTTGGCTCAAATATTGCCTGAGATGTTGTGGCATCAGTGGCAACATTCGGAACAACACTCGATTTAGCATATTTGGAAATTTCATTTGGGAAGAATTATTTCAATGGAGTTTCACCAAAAATTTCCTCATTTTCTTGAGACACATTTTGTAGTACATAGACAGTTGTTTCTTCTTCACTCTCTTCAGTTGAGAACACCAAGTTCGTGTCGTCACTGTCACTGCTCGAGCAAGCAGATATAGCAATATCACATCTGGACCTTGACCTGTTGTTGCTCGGCTCTGCACGAATTGTTCTTCTCAAACAATCTACTCGTTCGACAAGTAGGGAAGGTGGAGGATCTTGGTCTCTTACTCAATACTGTAGCTTTAGACAAGTCCTTTGTGGATGGTGAAGAAGGAAACCAGTGGGGTTGCTTGATGTGGTTCAACATGCTCAGAAGATTCAGTGTTCATTGGAGGGCTAGTACTCATAGGAAAGTTGATTGGTGTGTTGGCTGACATTGGTGTTGACATTGGAAAGTTTCCATATGTGAATATAGTGGAGAGGATTTTGAGAAATTTTGAAAGATGAAGGGCTTGAGTGTTCCATCGGTTGTGACAAACAAGTAAAGAATGTTTTATAAACTTGGTAGAATAGCTAAAAAAGATTATAGGGAAAATCAAAGATGATAAAAAAAATAACAAATAAGAGGAATATCTATATACATGGCAAATCTTTCTAAGCAACAAAAATTTCTTAGATTTAAGTGTTTCAATTTTACACAATAATTTGCACCTAAAATAATGGGATAAAATAACTAGACATCATAGTAGGAATAAAAATTAATCTTATCATTTTAAAGTGTGAAATTTCTATCACAAGAAGGCATACAAATAGGGAGAAAATAACTGAATTTTCAAAATCAGTTATACACCGCATCCAAACAAATATAATTATCTGAGAATGTCAACAGTAATGTTGACAACATTTTGTACAACACAAGTATCATGATCATTCAAGAACATCTTTCTTTCGGCAACAAATCAAGATACGTTTCATATATGTTTTTATGAGTTTAACCTCCAGACCAATGTAACATTTTCTCATTGAGTCATTCATTTTCGTGTCAAAAACAAGAATACTTATTTAGCATCCTCGTAATTTTTTTCCTTGTTTAAGCACTTTGATACTCCTATAGTATAGGAACGGTATCAATTCAAGGGATTTGTCGTATTGCACAGTTGCCAAGAATTAGAAAGGTTTTGCCTTATTTTGATACTCTCTTTTTATGATACCTAATATCATCGCAGAGAACGGTATCACATTAAAATCATGTTCTTATTTGGAAATCATACATGGTTGAACAAAAATCAGCCATTACACAGTACTGAAAATCAAATTCTGATATTACAAGGGTAAATGTCACCCGAAATGTTAGAGACATTTCAGCCGACATTCGCCCAACAATGCTTGTTTCAGAGATTACAGAGACCAAGAGATTTCTTCAATCTAGAAAATCTCTCACGGACCAAAACTTTTATAAAAGTATCAGCTAATTGATGAAGAGTATAAACATGATCAATTCGAACTAGTTGTTTTCTAATCAAATCTCTTTTTTTTTAAATGATGTCTAATCATAGTACAAAAAAAATGTTGCTAGTAAAATCATAGTCGTTTAACATATGTCTTAGTCATATTCATTGAGAACAACAACTTCCAACTGCTACATATTCAGATTCAGCAGTTGAAAGTGAGACACAATTTTGTTTACGACTTTACCAAAAAAATAAGATTATTGCCAAGATAAAAATATCCTCTGCTTGTACATTATATCATTCATATCACCAGTCCAATCTGAGTCACTTTATCCTATTAAATTAGGATTAGTGTCCTTGGAATATCAAATTCCCAACTCACATGTGCCGACAACATATCTGATGACACGTTTAAATGCATTTAAGTGGGAGAATTTGGGACAAGCTTGGAATCAAGCACCTAAACAAATACTAAGTATTATATCTACACCGAAAAAATTCTTTGATTGTAATGTAGACATAAAACAAGAAGGACTAACCTCTTAGTATATGATTGACATACACACATACCTTATCATTTCTCTACAATCGATTGGTTCTTTGCTTCTTGTTCAAATTCCTTTAAAAACTCCCCCTATCACTTGGTATGTTGGATGATTCTTCCTAATCCTTGATGAGGGGTCCCTTTGATCTAGCAATTCAGCATTTGACTCCTCATTCACACCTTCTGTGGTCTCTGATTCTGCTTCAGATGTTGCTTCAGATGTCGTGACATTTGGAGCAACATCTGGAGTTTCAGCATTTTGCGCATTTCCACCTGTATTATCGACTTCAGCAGTCTTTTTGTTACACCCCAAAATTTCCAAGGCAAGTTCTTTATCAACATGGTAGCGAGAAGAGAGATAGCAGATGGAATTGTTGAGTCTTCCGCTGCTTGAGGAAGTATGTGAGAGGATCGAAGTTGAGCAGAAGTGGGGTTAGAGATAAGAACATACATGAGAAATTGAGATTTGAATTTTGAAAAGAATGAAAAATTCCGGAAAAATCCTCTGAACCACGTGAAGGAAAAAGGTTTATAAAGTGGAGTTTGATTCTCAAATTTGATATTTGGGACTTAGAGAATATATTGGAATTATGGATTTTAATTTTTGAATTTGGTCATGTGGGGCCCACCCGGGAAATTTTACATTTTTGTGGGGCCCACAAGTTTTTCGATTTTTTGGCCAATTATGAACTTTTTGGGAGATGAAAATATTTTGAACGAATCATAGGGTGACACGTGGCACACCCCACCACCTTGTCTTGGTCTTGAAAGACTTTGACTATTTGACATTTTGACTTTAGATATTTTCATGAAAATGAAGACAAGTGGACAAGTGGGTCCCACCCACACTTGTCCACCATCTCACCCTCCACTTGTCATCATCCAAGCCTAGGTGATACATTATATATACATAGAGATGTCTTGCAGACCTGTGACACTTAGTCATTCTTCTTCAAGCAAATATATCTCCCTCTCCATTGCTCTCGACCTTAGGGCTAAAAATGGAAGAACAAGACTTCAAATCTTCCAAGCTTAGTTCATTATACAAGATTAAGGTCCTTAACCAAGTGATTAGCAAGATTAAGCACCCTTAACCCCTAAATCTAGGATTGGGCCGAAAATGGTGATGAAACCCTAGGGGTTTCCGTCGACTTTTTGGAAGCGAAATGTGAATATAAGTTGCTCCCAAGGTTGTAGGGGATACATATATGTAAGTGGAACTTGAAGAAGTGGAGCAAAACGAAAACTACGGGCCATTGTTTAGCATTCTACCCGGGACGTTTTTGGGCACAAAAATGAGGTAATAGTTCTTCTTAAATTAAGGTAATTGGATATTACTTATTGTTATAATGTATAGATGAATTCATGGTAAGGAAGAAATGTAAAATAAGATGTGTATGAGGTAGATATGTTGTTGGCCGATTTGAGGCAATTTTATGCCCTTGGTTTCGTTTGTTATATGGTTGTTGTTATCCATACTTGTCGCATATTGAAATAAGGTAATATGGTTGTTGGTAAGTTGGTATGTCATATATGTAAGTGTTGGAACTCGAATTGAAATAAAATGGATTAAGGAAAGAGTTATCGGATTGTAGTTGTTTTAGCCGAAAAACTGCCTTAAACTGTTAGACGTTGTCGTATCATTTTATGGACTGTTTTGGGCGTGCATAATGCTGGAAATTAAGCCCCTAATATGCATGTTTAAGTGTAGTAGTTGCTAATGAAAGTCCTAAGAAAATAGGGGTATGGAAAGGTGTTGAAACGCCTCACATTTTACCCTCGTTATTGTTGGATTACGGACTGTTTTTATGGGCTGATTTGTGGACTGTTTTGTATAACTATGGACGGAATTTTACACGTCCAGTTAGGCGTGTGATCAGTGTATTTTATACACATTTTTTGAGTCATTTATAGTTAGTATTTTACTCATTTTATTTATGTTTAGTATAGTATTAGGGTCGTTTTCCTTTCTTTTGTGTCACAGTGGTCAGAAATGGAGAAATGATAAAAAGAAGATGAAATGAGCATAAATGAGATGGAATTGCACACTTAAAGGGCCAAGAAATGAAGCCTAAGAAGTTCCGAAAAGTATAGAAGAAATCAGACGAAGATCGGACGAAAAAAAGACGAAGAAACGAGATATCCGGAAGAATGTTGTCACCGGAGCCGTGGCGCCTGGCAGCAGCGCCGCCCTCTGAAGTTTCTGAAACGCCTCTGATTTTCAGGCGCCGTGGCGCCCGACTGCAGGGCCACGGCGCCGACTGATCGGTGTATTTTATATACACCTTTTGAGTCATTTTTAGTAAGTGTTTTACTCATTTCATTCATGTTTAGTATAGTATTAGGGTTGTTTTCCTTTCTTTTGTGTCACAACGGTCAGAAATGGAGAAATGGTAAAAAGGAGATGAAATGAGCATAAATGAGATGGAATTGCACACTAAAAGGGCCAAGAAATGAAGCCTAAGAAGTTCCGGGAAATATAGAAGAAATCAGAACAAGACCGGACGAACAAAGGACGAAGAAATGAAAAATCCGGAAGAATGCCGTCACCGGCGCCGCGGCGCCTGGCAGCAGCGTCGCGGCGCCGACCACTGAAGTCGTCCGAAAGCCTCTGATTTTCAGGCGCTGCAGCGCCAGTCTGCAGGGCCGCGGCGCCGATGCGGGATTTCTGAAGTTCTGGGCCAAATTTGACATGTTTTCAGGGTCCAAAAGGGATAACTTTTCCTACCTACATATTCCTTAACCCTTTCCATAACTTTTCGTAAAACCTTTACCTAAAAGGATTCCATAACCTTTCCTACCTACATAATCCCTAACTCTTTACGTAAATGATTCTTGGTCTATAAATAGTCTCTACATCATTAGAAGAATTCATTCTACATCCACCATCCTACATTCCATCCACCATTCCATTCCATTCTCCATCCACCATTTCATCTTGTAAATATTCCACAACACAATCCTTGGATGCTAGAAGGCTTGGAGACTCGTTCTTGAGTATTTTCTTTTCTTTCTTTTTGCTTTGTTTATTTCAGTTCATATATGGAGATTATATTAGTTCTTAGCGTGACTATGGCTAGGAGCTAATTACTTTGTTAGGAATTTCCTTGTGATTCACTTGAAACTCTATTCATGAATTAATATATTAGTTGGTTTCTTCTTCACTTATTTAAGATTTATTCAATAGTTGTTTTGATTGCTTGGTAATTAATTGATCACTAATTATCATAACTTATATGATTTCTAATCGAAAGCCGAAAGGGGAGATTGTGAATATGCTATAGTTGAATAAACATAGGTTTAAATTGTGGACGAAAGTACTCCGATACTTGTGTAGCTCAATAGGTTATTGCTCTTAATCATCCTTTATAGTCAATCTTGTCACCGAAAGGTAGAAGGGTTCTCCATTGGGGTTGAGTGTTTATATTACCTTAACAGGAGTATAAAACGGTCTAGTTAACCTGCTAACTTAACATAGAAGAAGAAGTTAGTCTAATTGTATTAAGGATTAAATTGAGTGGATAGTTGATGATCTTGGAAGCCCTAAGTCTCCATCATAACTGATTTAATTTAAAGTATTTTCTTAATTAGTTTATTTCCTGCATTATTAGTCTAAAATTCCCAATCAATTAACGTTGACCAAATAGATACCATAGGATAGATAATCGGTACTTGAAAACCAGTCCCTGAGGACGATATTCGGTCTTACCTAGACTATATTACTTGTCACGATACGTGCACTTGCGTTTAGCGTGTGTATAAATCGCACATCAGGCGCCGTGGCACCCGACTGTAGGGCCACGTCGCCGACGCGGTATTTTGGGCCGAATTTGACACGTTTTCAGGGTCCAAAATGGATAACTTTTCCTACCTACATAATCCTTAACCCTTTACCTAAAGGATTCTATAACTTTTCCTACCTACATAATCCTTAACCCTTTACCTAAAGGATTCTATAACTTTTCCTACCTACATAATCCCTAACCATTTACCTAAAGGATTCTTGGGCTATAAATAGTCTCTACATCATTAGAAGAAGAATTCCATCCATTGTACATACAACACAACTTAGGAGGCTAAGATTTGAGGCTTTTCAAGTATTTTTTTTCTTTCTTTTGCTTTGTTTATTTCAGTTCATGTATGAAGATTGTATTAGTTCTTAGCGTGACTATGGCTAGGAGCTAATTACTTTGTTAGGGATTTCCTTGTGATTCTCTTGAAACTCTTATTCATGAATTAATACATTAGTTGATTTCTTCTTCACTTGCTTATGATTTATTCAATAATTGCTTTGATTGCTTGATAATTAATCGATCACTAGTTATCATCACTTACATGAGTTCTAATCGAAATCCGAAAGGGGAGATTGTGAATATGTTATAGTTGAATAAACATAGGTTTAAATCGTGGACGAAAGTACCCCGATACTTGTGTAGCTTAATAGGTTATTGCTCTTAATCCTCATTTATAGTCAATCTTGTCATCGAAAGATAGAAGGGTTCTCCATTGGGGTTGGGTGTTAATATTACCTTAACAGGAGTATAAAACGACTTAGTTAACTTGCTATCTTAACGTAGAAGAAGAAGTCAGTTTAATTGTATTAAAGATTGAATATAGTGGATAGTTGATGATCTTGGAAGCCCTAATTCTCCGTCATAACTGATTTAAATCAAAGTATTTTCATAATTAGTTTATTTCCTGCATTATTAGTCTAGAATTCCAAATCAATTAACGTTAACCAAATAGAAACTAAAACATAGATAATCAGTACTTGAAAACCAGTCCCTGAGGACGATATTTTGTCTTACCCAGACTATATTACTTGTATGATACGTGCACTTGCGTTTAACGTGTGTATAAATCGCATATCAAGTTTTTGGCGTCGTTGCCGGGGACTGACGTACTTTCAATATCGATTTATCTATTCTTATTTCTAATTTGGTTGCTCCAAGAAATCTAATTTGTTCTGCGAGCATCTTTTTATTACCTTTTATTGTTTTTCTTATTTTGCAGGTTAAATTCGAAAAAAAACAGGCACATGGACTACTACTTCTATCAGGGGCACCAAATTCATCAACAGCAGCTTAACCCACTGGTTTCAGAGGAAGATCTAGATGAGTTGCAGGCAGGCATACTCAGGCTCACCAAGTGCCAGACTCAGTTTATGGCTGAGACAAGAGTGTCCCTCAAAAATTTGGAGACACAAATAGGGCATCTGATGGAGAGGATGACCAATGTACCGCAAGAAAATCTGCCTAGCGACACAATTGTGGAAAGTAATAATCAGATTGAGGAGCCTGAACCACACCCAGTTGTTGAGGAATTTGGAGAGATAGTTGGTGTAGAGAAGAAAAATGTTACTGAGATCCAATAATACATATTTTTGGATTCCTTGAAAAATCTTTTTCTTGTACCTATTGCAGAAGAAACACCACCAGATGTAATTGTTGATCCCCAAATAGAAATTTCATACCTTCAAGGGCACCCCTAAAAGTTGAGAGATGTAGAGAGTTTCACTGATCCCTACATTATAGAGAGCCTAGAAGACAAGTCTGTCTTGTTTACTTGGGGGATAATCTTATATCTGAGGCCCTTGTTTGGAGCAATTGTTATAGTTGAAGTGAGACCTGCAACAATAACTATGCGGATTGCAAGCAGTTCGCAGAAGGAGTCGTCGGGCACTAGTAAAGGTTAACTGCGTCCGGCTAAAAGACGTTAAAGACAACGCTTGTTGGGAGATAACCCAATGTTTATTAATTATGTTATTTTAATTTTTGTTTTAGTTATTTTATTTTGTTTTGAACAGTCTCACGGTCTTGGGTTCTTCTTTTGTGTTGTTGGATGACAGGTGGAATGAAAGCTAAACTCTGAGGAAAAGGGAGCAAAACCGCTAAAAAAAATAAGGAAAAGCCATCGTCAGCCCCACGATGCCCAGAATCAGCGTCGTGGTGCCAAGAGTTCAGAGAGCCCGCAGTACTTTGGGCGCCACGGCGCCGAATCTCACGGCGGTGGCGCCGAAGGTTCAGAAACCCAGATTCCGTGCAAATTCCAGAATTTTACCTCCCAGACCTCCATTATGACCGATGTGTTGTGTCAGTAAGTTGTCCCTATTTTTAGTCTTCACACATTGAGGACAATGTGTGATTTAAGTTTGGGGGTGTCTTATTGTTTTTGAGTCTTTTTGATTTGTTTTGTGTGTTTTTGAGTATTTTGCGTCATAATTTTTTTTTATATTTTTTATGATCATACATGCTGTAGTTAGTTGAAACGCCTAATGAAGTAAAGTGGGATAATGTAATAGAATTAGAAGCAGAAAATCTGAACACTTAGGATAGATATGCCAAAAATTCATGAAATCGAACTATTTGGGGTATCTTGCTTGATTTATGCATTGTTAGTGATTAAACATATGTGTCTGTTTGCTTGCTATTTGAGGTAAAATAGTTAGGATATGCATGTTAGGGAGATGATTCAGACATTTCTTTGTTAGCCCTTTCTTACCATTCTTTGCTTATCTCTGACATTACAATTGAATCCCTAGTCAGCCCCTTTGAGCTAAAAATAAGATCTTTCTTTGACACCATATAATTCCATACTTGTGCCATAAGTGAAGAAATTGATGTGTTTGGAATATAAAGTGTTGAAAAGAGACAAAAAGAGAGTGAACAATTTTGATGCACCTCAATGAAAAAGTAATAATAAATAGGCAAAAGTCTAAGTTTGAGGGTGCCTACTATTCAGCAGACATCTTATTCTCTCAAAACAAAAGAGGGAAAAGATAGGTATGAGGTTAAAAAGAAAATAAAAAAGAAAAAGGGAAGAATCAAAAGCAAAAAGAGTTTATGGTACGTAAGTTGAGCCTAAATGTCAATTTTTACCTACCCCTGCCTAAGTTGAGCTAAGAAGTTCCGGAAAGTATAGAAGAAATCAAACGAAGACCGTATGAAAAAAGGACGAAGAAATGAAAAATCCGGAAGAATGTTGTCACTGGCGCAGCCTTTGGCAGCGGCGTCAGCGCGCCTCTCGAATTTACGAACGCATCGATTTTGGTGACGGTGTATTTTATATACACCTTTTGAGTCATTTTTAGTTAGTATTTTACTCATTTTGTTGATGTTTAGTATAGTATTAGGGTCGTTTTTGTTACACCCCGTAGTTCCAGGGTATGTATACGAGGACGTACGTGCGAGAATACGACATTAAAATTGGAAAGGAAGTAAGATGTGATTTTTCGACGGAAAAGTTTCCGGATCTTGTGAAGGAAAAAGGTTCGTTAATGGGAATTGGATTCCCAGATTTGGTATTCGGACTTTTTGGAATTTTTAAGAATTATGGAATTTTATTTCCGAAATTGGTCACATGGGGCCCACGAGAGAATTTACGGTTTTATGGGGCCCACTTTATTTTCGGATTTTTGGCATTACGGATATTTTCGAAAGATGAAATATTTTGGACGTGTAGGGGGCGACACGTGTCACCCCCATGTGGCCAAGTGGCCGAATTAAGGAGGGACACATGGCTTGGACGTTTTGGGGGACAAGTGGCAAGCCACTTGTCCCATTTCTGTGGTAGGCAAATGGTTGGCAAACTACCCACACACATGTACCTCATCCTCACCTTACACTTTCTTTAATCCTAGCCCTTGATTTCTCTATAAATACCCCCTTAGTTCAAGACTTCATATCATCCCACACTTAAGTCTTCCAAGGCAAAAATATCCCCTCCCTTTGTAGTTGATTTCGTCCCCCTCCCCCACTTGTGTAGAAAATACTTCAAGTATTGTAGTATAATCCCAAATACCTTAGCCTAGTATCCCTAGTTGTATTCCAAAGTTATTTCAATACTAGGAGCCCGGAAATACTACTTTATTCCAATAGTCGCAAAATGAAGCCCTAGAAAAATCTTCATAGCTTAGATGAAGTGTTAAGAGAAGTTGTTTAGAAACTTCTAAGGGTTGCTTGGAGCGGGTTGGAGCGTAAGGAATTGGAGCTAAACGTTGCTCAGGATCGACTTATTATCTTAGATAATTTTGGGTTTATCGAGGTAATGATCTATGTCCCCCTATTGTAATTGGATATTACATGTTGTAGTAGTTATACTTGAGTATATTATATGAGGAAAGAAGATTGATAGAATTGAACTGTATTTACATTGGACTGTATTTATAGTAGACTTGTAGTATTATTGTGGGGCAGTGTTGTACACGTCCGGTTAGGCGATGTAACCCGGCAGGTTGTTGGCTTGGTAGCGGGCCTTGATAGAGGAGGAGATTTATGTGGTTGTGGGGGAGGTCTTTGCGAATTTTCCGTAGAATATGGAACCTTGTATTTAGAAATGTTCTACGAAGGGATCTAGAAGTTGATAGACGTTTTGTGGCCTTTATAGGTTGAAGTACTACGAGTAGCGTATTCTACTTGGAGGGTGGAAAAGGCTAGCCGGGGTACAGTACTTTGGAGCGTTTTGCTAATTGTCGGTAATCGTCGCGAGGTATGTGAACCTCTTCCTATCTTTTCTAGCATGATTGTGTGAACTATGTAGTACGGTAGACGTACGTGTGCTAAACGAATTTTGGTTGGTCTAAAGCATAAAGTGTTATAATGGCTTTATGGGAAGTTAATTATAACGACTTTATGTAGGTAAAAGAATGATTTACTGATTTTAAAAGATAAGAGACAGGACTTATATTTGACTTGATATGAAATGTGAATAACTTGAATTGTATTAGAAGTTGTGAAACCTCATTCGTGAGTAATGAGTACTTGGTTTTTAAAAGAAAAATGTTACATTAATTTCGGAAATGAGAATAAGTATCGAACAAACCACTGCAGCGTTAATAAAGGAAAATGTATTGACAAATAATTAATTATATTAAAACCAGTAGAAACCTCCATCTGCATAGAAGCTAAGATAAGACAAAATTGTATTACATTTCCTAGATCATGGTTGCTTAAATAAGATCATTAATAACAAGTACTGACTTTTCTTAAAATCCAAAGTAAGGAACTTGTTTTCTAAAAGAAAAAAAGACTTGAGGAAATTAAAGTGTTTTGGTTTTAAAGGAAGGCATGGTTTTGTCTTAAAATGGTTTAAAAGGAAGTCATGGTTTTGTTTTAAGTTGGTTTATTCGAAAAGAAGATATGGAAATTGTTTTGGTTTACTTAAAAAGGATAGTTACTCTATTTTGATACTACGGGTATCGTGTGACTTTTTGTGAAAGAAATGGATCTTTTAAAGAGTTAAAATACGTAGTACCTTGGGGTTAAAATCCGGTTTTGTTGTAATAAAATGAAAGTCTTTGAGCATGTTGAACTTGCCTATGTTTGTGGTGATAGCCCTTGTTGTGCAAGTGTTGTATTTCTATGGTACCGCGTCTCTCGTTGGAGGGCCAGCTATCTGGTTGATTGATGGACATACTGACACGATGGGTGGCCCACGGGTATGCTTCCACTATATCGATCCTTTTGGACATACTGACACGATGGGTGGCCCACGGGTATGCTTCCATTAGGAGTGTTATCTTGTTATTTGCTTTGGACATACTGACACGATGGGTGGCCCACGAGTATGCTTCCATTCTGATTGTTATCTTGTTAATTCCTTTTGGACATACTGACACGATGGGTGGCCCACGGGTATGCTTCCATTAGGAGTGTTATCTTGTTATTTTCTTTGGACATACTGACACGATGGGTGGCCCACGAGTATGCTTCCATTCTGATTGTTATCTTGTTAATTCCTTTTGGACATACTGACACGATGGGTGGCCCACGGGTATGCTTCCATTAGGAGTGTTATCTTGTTATTTCCTTTAGACATACTGACACGATGGGTGGCCCAAGGGTATGCTTCCATTATGATTGTTATCTTGTTATTTCCTTTGGACATACTGACACGATGGGTGGCCCACGGGTATGCTTCCATTAGGATGGTTCCATGGCCATGCTTATACCGACGTAAGATGCCGGGGCATGCGACCGTTGTGCGGGTTAAGTTCCCGGGTTATATTTGAGTGATGACTTTACGGGCGTGAGTCCCTGACTTGACCTGACTGCTAATATATATTGTGAATTGTAGTTTGGTTATCATACATGTCTCCTGTTTTATATAGACTGTTATGATTTCATTCTGATATTTTGATTTCACATATTTGGTACAATGTCTTGACCTCCTTGAAGTGTGTTCATCCGCAGTAGAAGTACACGATTGTTGATCCTCACTCATAGGATCACAGTTCAGCGTTTGGGAAGCTCCGTTTCTCCGGAGGCTTATCTTTTGGTATAGTCCCCTGTCATTGTAGGTACTTGTACATTCAGGTGTATGGCGGGGCCATGTCCCGTCATAGTTGTTATAAAATTCTTAGAGGTTTGTAGTACTGTTGTGGGCAGGGTTTGTAAAGGATGTAACTGTTCAAGTTTTTACTTATATATCTGAGTAAAGGTAACGTTTTGGTTGCTTTGTTTTCTTATTTCACTGTTTTTCTTTTGCGAGTTTTTATTTCCGCTGATTTTTTCTCTGATGTTGTATCACTAGGGTGCCCGGGGTAAGACACCAGTCGCGGGCCCGAGGTCGGGTCGTGACAGTTTTTCTTCCTTTTGTGTCACAGCGGTCAGAAATGGAGAAATGACGAAAAGAAGAGGAAATGAGCTTAATTGAGATGAAATTGCACACTAAAAGGGGCCAATAAATGAAGTCTAAGAAGTTCCGGGAAATATAGAAGAAATCAGACGAAGACCGGACGAACAAAGGACGAAGAAACAAAAAATCCGGAAGAATGTCGTCACCGGCGCCTGGCAGCAGCGCCGCCCTCTGAATTTTCCGAAACACCTCTGATTCTTCAGTGTCGTGGCGCCGGATTGCAGGGCCACGGCGCCGACGCGGGATTTCTGAGTTTTGGGCCGAATTTGACACGTTTTCAGAGTCCAAAAAGATTCTACAACTTTCTCTACCTACATAATCCTTAACCCTTTACCTAAAGGATTCTACAACTTTTCCTACCTACATAATCCTTAACCCTTTACCTAAAGGATTCTACAACTTTTCCTACCTACATAATCCCTAACCCTTTACCTAAAGGATTCTTGAGCTATAAATAGTCTCTACATCTATTTTTGAGTCATTTTTTTTATTTTATTATTATTATTGATCATGCATGTTGTAGTCACTTGAAACGCCTAATAAAGTAAAGTGGAATAATGTAATGGAATTAGAAGCAGAAAATCTGAACACTTAGGATAGATATGCCAAAAATTTATGAAATCAAACTATTTGGGGTATCTTGCTTGATTTATGCATTGTTAGTGATTAAACATATGTGTCTGCTTGCTTGCTATTTGAGGCGAAATAGTTAGGATATGCATGTTAGGGAGATATTCAGGCATTTCTTTGTTAGCCCTTTCTTACCATTCATTGTCTATCCCTGACATTCAAATTGTATCCCTAGTCAGTCCCTTTGAGCCTAAAAATAAGATCTTTTCTTTGACACCATATAATTCCATATTTGTGTCATAAGTGAAAAATTGATATGATTGGAATATAAAGAGTTGAAAAAGAGACAAAAGAGATTGGATAATTTTGAAGCACCCCAGTGAAAAAAAAAATATAATAATCAATAGGCAAAAAGCCTAAGTTTGGGGGTGCCTGCTATTCATCATACACCTCATTCTCTCAAAACAAAAGAGGCAAAGATATGTATGAAGTGTAAAAAAGAATCAAAAGAAAAGGGAAGAATTTAAAGCAAAAGAGCTTATGGTACGTAAATTGAGCCTAAATGCCTATTTTTACCTACCCATGCCTAAGCCTACATTACAACCCTGAAAAGTCCTGAAGATCTCTAATATGTGTATCCATGATTAGTGGAGAATAGCAAGTGAACATGTCATAGGATTTTGAAATTAACATGCATAGTTAGGTATTCTTACTTCCATTGAGTATGATTAAATTGAATTTGCGAAATATCTGACTTGAGTATTTAGAATGCTAAAAATCCATGTTATATATTCCTGCATATTATTCTACTAAAATTTATGTTTTTCTAAGTGACAATTGTGCAGCAAATTGATCAGTGTCTTTGAGTCATTTTATTTTCTTTTCTTTCGTGTCTTTATTTTTATATTTTTTATCTTTGCTCGAGGGCGAGCAAAGGTTAAGTTTGGGGTATTTGATCGGTGTATTTTATATACACCATTTGATTCATTTTTAGTTAGTATTTTACTCATTTTGTTGATGTTAGTATAGAATTAGGATCGTTTTTCTTCCTTTTGTGTCACAACGGTCAGAAATGGAGAAATGGCGAAAAGAAGAGGAAATGAGCTTAATTGAGATGGAATTGCACACTAAAAGGGGCCAATAAATGAAGTCTAAGAAGTTCCGAGAAATATAGAAGAAATCAGACGAAAACCGGACGAACAAAGGACGAACAAAGGACGAACCGGACGAAGAATATCGTCACCGGCGCCGCGGCGCCTGGCAGCAGCGCCGCGGCGCTGCCCTCTGAATTTTCCAAAACATCTCTGATTCTTCAGCGCCGTGGCGCTGGATTGCAGGGCCACGGCGCCGACGCGGGATTTCTGAGTTTTGGGCCGAATTTGACACGTTTTCAGAGTCCAAAAGGATTCTACAACTTTTCTTACCTACATAATCATTAACCCTTTACCTAAAGGATTCTACAACTTTTCCTACCTACATAATCCTTAACCCTTTACCTAAAGGATTCTACAACTTTTCCTACTTACATAATCCCTAACCCTTTACCTAAAGGATTCTTGGGCTATAAATAGTCTCTACATCATTAGAAGAATTCATTCCATCCCACACTTGACAAATTTCATTCTCCATCCACCATTTCATTCCATCCCATCTTGTAAATATTCCACAGTAATCATTGGATGCTCGAAGGCTTGGATACTTATTCTTGAGTATTTTTCTTTTCTTTCTTTTCTTTGTTTATTTCAGTTCATGTATGGAGATTGTATTAGTTCTTAGCGTGACTATGACTAGGAGCTAATTACTTATTTAGGGATTTCTTTGTGATTCTCTTGAATCTCTTATTCATGAATTAATACATTAGTTGATTTCTTCTTCACTTAATTAAGATTTATTCAATAATTGCTTTGATTGTTTGATAATTAATTGATCACTAGTTATCATCACTTATATGAGTTCTAATCGAAATCCGAAAGGGGAGATTGTGAATATGTTATAGTTGAATAAACATAGGTTTAAATCGTGGACGAAGGTTATTGCTCTTAATCCTCCTTTGTAGTCAATCTTGTCATCGAAAGATAGAAGGGTTCTCCATTGGGGTTGAGTGTTTATATTACCTTAACATGAGTATAAAACGGTCTAATTAACCTGCTATATTAACGTAGAAGAAGAAGTCAGTCTAATTGTATTAAAGATTGAATAGAGTGGATAGTAGATGATCTTGGAAGCCCTAATTCTCTGTCACGACCCGTTCCGGGGCCCGTGACTGGTGCCTTACCGGGGCACCCAAGTAGTCATACATCAGAGTAACCAGCAGAATATAAACAAGACAGGAAACAGTTTATAAAATAAGACACAGTTTATGTGAGAAAACGTCGCCTTTCGGCATATATATATAAAAACATGGTTTTAGCGATACATCAAATCTTGTACAACATGACTACTGAGACCTCTAAGAAATATACAACTATGGCGGGACAGGGCCCCATACCCGATCTGTACAAAACTATCTACAACGGGAGATCATACCCAAAAGTAGAGCCTCGGAAAAGATGGAGCTCAGACACCAACGTAGAGATCCTAAGAATGTGGATCTAGCACTGCTTGCCTGCGGCATGAACGCGGCCAGAAGGAGTCAAGACAACAGTACTAAGTATATGAAATCAAAATACTTAAATGAAAACATATCATTTTAAAATCGGTTTGCAAGTATGTATGAAACAACGAGGGACGCGCATAGTGCCACATCATAAACAAGAGCAATAATAGGTAAGCGTAATGTGTCTTTTCTAGCTGCGAATGATCAAAGCAGGCCACTCACCCATATTATCATTACGTAAGCCTAATCTCGGACTCCGAGTCGCATAGGCCACTCACATAGGCGCGTGAGGTATAACCCGCATCGAGGGTAGCTACTCCTCGGCAACGCCCCGGACTCGTTGTCGCGTGGCCACATGCATCGCGTGAGGTATAACCCCGCATACTAACTCGGAACTCTCGTAGCTCGCATAGGCCCCTCGGACCCGCATGAGGTATTCTCGAATCATGGTCCTGCATCGCTGAGTCTACCCGCATCGGAGGCGACTTAACCCCGGTATCATCTCGAGGTGAGTGATATAGTACTAACACAACGAACTTATAGTTCAAAACAACATAAGCATAAGTAAGACCTCTTTACACTGGCGTTTACAAGACACTAACACATAGCATCATATCATGTCTACTTATCAAACCATTTTATTATTCTTTTCACAATTCAATATAAGTCATTATAAACACATAGGCAAACTGTTTCTTTTATCAACCTTAAGTGGTTATACTTAACTTCCCATAAAGCTAGTATAACTCTTTAACACATTTTAAAAACCAATTAGTTCTCTTACATTAATAAATGATTCAAGATTCTTTTGAAATGCTTTTAGTTCTTTATTATTCAGGCTTAAGCGTGAGGCATTCAGTAGTTATTATTCGAGCTTAAGCGTGAGGCATTGCCGTAGTTATTATTCGAGCTTAAGCGTGAGGCATTCCGTAGTTATTATTCGATTAACACGTACGCGTCTATCGTACTATATATATTGTAAAATATCATGCTTTAGGAAGAATCACATACCTTCTCAGCGAAAACCACCTGCCAAGTTGAATATGTCGCGCGCAGAGAGTCAGCCTATAATAGTCACAGACATCTATCAAAGACTACTCTGAAGGTCATTCTAAACAGAGGGTTCACAATTCTACGGAAAGTTGGGCAGTACTTCCCTACCCGGTGAGCTACTCAAGTCTACTGTGAAAACAGTCCTATGTAAGTACAATTTGATTATTCTTCTTTTAAACCCTTCTACTGTGATAACAGTTCAATTCTATTCTGTGATATTCTTCTAAGTATTTAATACTTATTCTTATACTACAACAGTAAGTATTCTCTAATTCAAAAGAGGGTTAGGATTATTTACCTCGGTAAGCCCAATAATATCCTAGATAAAGTCGCGCCTGAGCAAGGTTTAGCTCCTAAGTTGTATGCTCCGGTAACTCCAAGAAACCTTAGAAGTTCTTCACAACTTCTACAAAGGACTAAGGGATTTGGGCTAGGGTATTTTGGGCATTATAACAATACTAGAAGACAACTTTTCTACCAAGGGAGGGGGGGTAGGTTTTGGCTAGGCTAGGGGGAGGCCTCGGCCAAACTACTTAGGCTAGAGGGGGGGTATTCGGCCAAGGGCCTTCACGAGGAGGGGAGGTGTTTGGACGAAAAGGCTACAAAGGGAGAGGAGAGGATTTTTAGACTTGGAAGCTTTTGTGGATGAAGAACTCTTCATCTTAAGGGGGGTATTTATAGGTCAAGAAGTGGCCAACCAATGGCCAAGATTAAGACAAGTGCAAGGCAAGTGTAGGGTGAAGATTAACTATACACAAATATCCTACCAACTCCTTGACTTTGAGCAAGGCACAAAAACGTGCCAATCCCATTCCAATTCGTCCCATGGACGATTCAAGTCCACCAATTGGAGGGTGCCAGTGTCGCCTCCGTTGGTCCAAAATGTTTCGTCTCTCGGAAAAATCCGCAAAAATTAGAAATGGCATAGCCGGAATTTACCCTACGAAAGCTGTGGAAACGTTTCGTCGGAAAACGATTCTTTTAGTGAGTTGTGCACAAATAAAAAACGTCCAAGGCTTATCTTTAAGGCTAGACTTTTGTACGTATTCCCTTACGTACATACTCTGGAAATACGGGGTATAACATTCTCCATCATAACTGATTTAAATCAAAGTATTTTCATAATTAGTTTATTTCCTGCATTATTAGTTTAGAACTCCAACCCAATTAACGTTAACCAAATAGAAACTAAAGCATATATAATCGGTACTTGAAAACCAGTCCCTGAGGACGATATTCGGTCTTACCTAGACTATATTACTTGTCACGATACGTGCACTTGCGTTTAGCGTGTGTATAAATCGCACATCGGTAGCGTGGCGCCAAATGATAGACGCGTCGCCGACGCGGTATTTCGGGCCGAATTTGACACGTTTTCACGGTCCAAAAGGGATAACTTTTCCTACCTACATAATCCTTAACCCTTTACCTAAAGGATTCTATAACTTTTCCTACCTACATAATCTTTAACCCTTTTCCTAAAGGATTCTATAACTTTTCCTACCTACATAATCTCTAACCCTTTACCTAAAGGATTCTTGGGCTATAAATAGTCTCTCATCATTAGAAGAATTCATTTCATCCATTGTACATACAACACAACTTATGTGGCTAAGATTTGAGGCTTTTCAAGTATTTTCTTTTCTTTCTTTTGCTTTGTTTATTTCAGTTCATGTATGGAGATTGTATTAGTTTTTAGCGTGACTATGGCTAGGAGCTAATTACTTTGTTAGGGATTTCCTTGTGATTCTCTTGAAACTCTTATTCATGAATTAATACATTAGTTGATTTCTTCTTCACTTGCTTATGATTTATTCAATAATTGTTTTGATTGCTTGATAATTAATCGATCACTAGTTATCATCACTTACATGAGTTCTCATCGAAATCCGAAAGGGGAGATTGTGAATATGCTATAGTTGAATAAACATAGGTTTAAATCGTGGATGAAAGTACCCCGATACTTGTGTAGCTTAATAGGTTATTGCTCTTAATCCTCATTTGTATTCAATCTTGTCATCGAAAGATAGAAGGGTTCTCCATTGGGGTTGGGTGTTTATATTACCTGAACAGGAGTATAAAATGGCTTAGTTAACTTGCTATCTTAACGTAGAAGAAGAAGTCAGTTTAATTGTATTAAGGATTGAATATAGTGGATAGTTGATGATCTTGGAAGCCCTAATTCTCCGTCATAACTGATTTAAATCAAAGTATTTTCATAATTAGTTTATTTCCTGCATTATTAGTCTAGAATTCCAAATCAATTAACGTTAACCAAATAGAAACTAAAGCATAGATAATCAGTACTTGAAAACCAGTCCCTGAGGACGATATTCGGTCTTACCCAGACTATATTACTTGTATGATACGTGCACTTGCGTTTAACGTGTGTATAAAACGCATATAAAGTTTTTGGCGCCGTTGCCGGGGACTGACGTACTTTCAATATCGTTTTATCTATTCTTATTTCTAATTTGGTTGCTCCAAGAACAAGTTTCTAACTTGTTCTGCGAACATCTTTTTATCACCTTTTGTTGTTTTTCTTATTTTGCAGGTTAAAAACGAAAAAAAAACAGGCACATAGACTACTACTTCTATCAGGGGCACCAAATTCATCAACAGCAGCTTAACCCACAGGTTTCAGAGGAAGATCTAGATGAGTTGCAGGCAGGCATACTCAGGCTCACCAAGTGCCAGACTCAGTTTATGGCTGAGACAAGAGTGTCCCTAAAAAATTTGAAGACACAAATAGGGCATATGATGGAGAGGATGGCCAATGTACCGCAAGAAAATCTGCCTAGCGACACAATTGTGGAAAGTAATAATCAGATTGAGGAGCCTGAACCACACCCAGTTGTTGAGGAATTTGGAGAGATAGTTGGTGTAGAGAAGGAAAAGGTTACTGAGATCCAATCATTCATCTTTTTGGATTCCTTGGAAAATCTTTTTCTTGTACATATTGCAGAAGAAACACCACCAGATGTCACTGTTGATCCCCAAATAGAAAGTTCATACCTTCAAGGGCACCCACAAAAGTTGAGAGATGTAGGGAGTTTCAATGATCCCTACATTATAGAGAGCCTAGAAGACAAGTATGTCTTGTTTACTTGGAAGATAATCTTATATCTAAGGCCCTTGTTTGGAGAAATTATTGTAGTTGAAATGAGACCTGCAACAATAACTATTCGGATTGCAAGCAGTTCGCAGAAGGAGTCGCCGGGCACTAGTAAAGGTTAACTGCGTCCGGCTAAAGGACGTTAAAGACAACACTTGTTGGGAGGTAACCCAATGTTTATTAATTATGTTATTTTAATTTTTGTTTTAGTTGTTTTATTTTGTCTTGAACAGTCTCGCGGTCTTGGGTTCTTGTTTTGTGTTGTTGGATGACAGGTGGACTGAAAGCTAAACTCTGAGGAAAAATGAGCAAAAACACTGAAAAAAATAAGAAAAAGCCATCGTCAGCGCCACGGCGCCCAGAATCAGCGCCGTGGCGCCAAGAGTTCAGAGAGCCCGCAGTACTTTGGGCGCCACGACGCCGAATCTCAGGGCGGTGGCGCCGAAGGTTCGAAACCAGTTAGTGCAAATTCGTAATTTTCCTCGCACCTCCATTATGACCGTTGTGTTGTGTCAATAAGTTGTCCCTATTTTTAGTCTTCACACATTGAGGACAATGTGTGATTTAAGTTTGGGGGTGTCTTATTGTTTTTGAGTCTTTTTGATTTGTTTTGTGTGTTTTTGAGTATTTTGAGTCATAATTTTTTATTATAGTTTTTATGATCATGTATGTTGTAGTTACTTGAAACGCCTAATGAAGTAAAGTGGGATAATGTAATAGAATTAGAAGCAGAAAATCTGAACACTTAGGATAGATATGCCAAAAATTCATGAAATCGAACTATTTGGGGTATCTTGCTTGATTTATGCATTGTTAGAGATTAAACCTATGTGTCTGTTTGCTTGTTATTTGAGGGGAAATAGTTAGGATATGCATGTTAGGGAGATGATTCAGACATTTCTTTGTTAGCCCTTTCTTACCATTCTTTGTCTATCTCTGACATTATAATTGAATCCCTAGTCAGCCTCTTTGAGCTAAAAATAAGATCTTTCTTTGACACCCTATAATTCCATACTTGTGTCATAAGTGAAGAAATTGATGTGTTTGGAATATAAAGTGTTGAAAAGAGACAAAAAGAGAGTGAATAATTTTGATGCACCCCAATGAAAAAGTAATAATAAATAGGCAAAAGTCTAAGTTTGGGGGTGCCTACTATTCAGCAGACATCTTATTCTCTCAAAACAAAAGAGGGAAAAGATAGGTATGAGGTTAAAAAGAAAATCAAAAAAAAGAAGGGAAGAATCGAAAGCAAAAAGAGCTTATGGTACGTAAGTTGAGCCTAAATGCCTATTTTTACCTACCCCTGCCTAAGCCTACATTACAACCCTGAAAAGTCCTGAAGATCTCTAATATGTATATCCATGATTAGTGGAGAATAGCAAGTAAACATGCCATAAGATTTTGAAATTGGCATGCATAGTTAGGTATTCTTACTTCCATTGAGCATGATTAAATCGAATTTGCGAAATATCTGACTTGAAGTGTTTAGAATGCTAAAAATCCATGATATATGTTCCTGCATATTATCCTACTAACCTTCATGCTTTTCTAAGTGACAATTGTGCAACAAATTGATCAGTGTCTTTGAGTCATTTTATTTTCTTTTCTTTCGTGTCTTTATTTCTATCTTTTTTATCTTTACTCGAGGGCGAGCAAAGGTTAAGTTTGGGGGTGTTTGATCGGTGTATTTTATACACACTTTTTGAGTCATTTATAGTTAGTATTTTACTCATTTCATTTATGTATAGTATAGTATTAGGGTCGTTTTCCTTTCTTTTGTGTCACAGCGGTCAAAAATGGAGAAATGACAAAAAGGAGATGAAATGAGCATAAATGAGATGGAATTGCACACTTAAAGGGCCAAGAAATGAAGTCTAAGAAGTTTCGGAAAGTATAGAAGAAATCAGACGAAGACCGGACGAAAAAAGGACGAAGAAACGAAAAATCCGAAAGAATGATGTCACCGGCGCCGCGGCGCCTGGCAGCAGCGCCGCGGTGCCGCCCTCTGAATTTTCAGACGTTGTGTAGCTTAATAGGTTATTGCTCTTAATCCTCCTTTATAGTCAATCTTGTCACCGAAAGGTAGAAGGGTTCTCCATTGGGGTTGAGTGTTTATATTACCTTAACAGGAGTATAAAACGGTCTAGTTAACTTGCTATCTTAACGTAGAAGAAGAAGTCAGTTTAATTGTATTAAGGATTGAATATAGTGGATAGTTGATGATCTTGGAAGCCCTAATTCTCCGTCATAACTGATTTAAATCAAAGTATTTTCATAATTAGTTTATTTCCTGCATTATTAGTCTAGAATTCCAAATCAATTAACGTTAACCAAATAGAAACTAAAGCATAGATAATCGGTACTTGAATACCAGTCTCTGAGGACGATATTCGGTCTTGCCCAGACTATATTACTTGTACGATACGTGCATTTGCGTTTAACGTGTGTATAAATCACATATCAGCGTGTAATCCCCTTTGGCTAACTATTGGTTGCGCCTTAAATGTGGCTTGGTTGATGAATACGGACCTTGGAAAAGGTGGAAAAGTACGTAGAAACAAAGGAAGTGCTGCCCAATTTTCCGTAGAATTAGAGGGCCATTATTTGGTATAAGTTCTACACTTGATAGCTTGTAGTTGATAGAAGTGTTATTGTCATTTTAGGTTGAAGTACATTGGATCGTATTGCTACTTGTCGTTTGGGTTAGTCGTCACGAAGTATGTGAACCTCTTCTTTCTTTTGGCATGATCCTACGTATGAAATAGCCATGTGATATTATTTCATGATTACTTCTACTCTTATATGTTAAAAAGTATCTACGTTATTGATTCTAAGTTAAAGGTATGTCTAAGTTATCCTAAGTACTTACCAAGTCTTATGGGAGATGTTGGTAAGAATGGTTAGAAAGTTATGAGGTTTGATTTAAAGCTATGTGTCTTGATTTATATGAAGTAAGTAAGTTGATTTTATATTTAAAAATGACTTGAATTTATAATTGAAAAGGGACTTGTTTTTATAAGTGAAAGTTATATGATTTTAAAGAGTATATGATACGGGGTTTTAAGACTATAAGCCTTGATTTTATAAGTGGAAACGACTTGATTTAAAAAGCATGTCATCTTAATTTATTTCAAAAGTTAAGAAGATTGATTTCAAAAGAATATGTGACTTGAGTTTTAAAAAGAAAGGAGTTTTATGATTCTTTTTAAGTATGTATGTACGTAGTACTTTTGGGTTTAGTTTCCCCAATGTGATAAGAAATAAAAGTGTCTTAAGTTCTCTAAAATGAAAGGTTGTTATAATAGTTTTATGGGAAATTGTTATAACGACTTAAGAAGAAGTGAAAGAGTGGTTTAAAATGTTATGTAAGGAAAATCACACCGAGCCCCACAGGCGGGCTGGATTATGCTACATGATTCCACAGTACACCTGTTATACCCCGTATTTCCAGAGTATGTACGTGAGGACGTACGTACAAAAGTTTAAGCCTTAATTAGGCAAAGGGCGAAATAGTGAACTTTCAACAAAAAATATTCGGAACCTTGCGAAGGAAAAATTACGGTTACTACATTTAAAAATTTTGCGGATTTTTCCGAGAGATAAAATATTTTGGACCAACGAGAGGGCGACATGTGTCACCCTCAAAGTGGACGGCATTGAGGGGAGTAGTTGACACGTTTTTTTCATGGAAAATGCCATAAACCTTTGGTCAATGTTTGGTTAGATATTTGTGTGGTAGATGGATAAGGTGGGACCCACACACACTTGTCCAAATCTTCACCCTCCACTTGCTTTGATCTTGGCCATTAATTTCCCTATAAATACCCTTGTGCAAGACTTATTCTTCATCCACACTTGAGAAATTCCAAGGAAAAATCCTCCTCCCTTTTAGTAGTTCTCGCCCAAGCTCCCTCCCCTGTGAGCCCTCGTGAAACCCCCTTTCTAGTTGTTCTTGTCGAAATACCCCCTTGGTTGAAAAATATTCCCCAAGTATTGTTACTATTCAAAAATACCTTGACCCAAATACCTTGTAGTATTCCAAAGTTACCTCTATACTAAAAAGCCCGGAAATGCTACTCTATATCCTTTAGTCACAAAACGAAGCCCTAGGAAAATCTTCATAGTTGGTTGAAGTATTAGGTAGAAGTTGTTTAGAACTTCTAAGGGTTTCTTGGAGCGAATTAGAGCGTACAGAATAGGAGCTAAACCTTGCTCAGGATCGACTTTAATCTTGGATAATTTTGGGCTTATCGAGGTAAATATCTTGTCCTTCTATTGTAATTGGAAATTACATACTGTAGTATAGAAATGAGTATAAGTTATATAGAAGGATGGTATAAAAGAAGAGAATTGGACTGTACTTACATAGGACTGTATTTACAGTAGACTTGAGTAGTTTGACGGGTAGGGAAGTGCTGCCCAATTTTCCGTAGAAGTAAGAACCTTCTGCTTAGAATATTCTACAGAGTAGTCTAAACGTTGATAGACGTATATGACCACTATAGGTTGAAGTTCTGCGAGTAGCATGTTCTACTTGAAGGGTGGACAAGGCTAGCAGGGTTATAGTACGGTGGAGCGTTTTGCTATTTGTCGATAATCGTCGCGAGGTATGTGAACCTCTTCCTATCCTTTCTAGCATGATGTTTTGTAAACTATGTAGTACGGTAGACGTACATGTGCTAAATGAGTTTTGGTTGGTTTAAAACATAAAGTGTTATAATAGATTTATGGGAAGTTAGTTATAACGACTTTATGTAGGTAAAAGAATGGTTTATTGATTTTAGAAGTTAAGAGACTTGACTTAATTGAATTGACATGAATTTTGTTAAAAAGTGTGAAACCTCATTCGTGAGTAATGAGTACTTGGTTTTTAAAGAATAATGTTTTACTGATTTCGGAAATGAGAATAAGTATCGAACGAACCACTGCATCATTAATAAAGGAAAATGTATTGACAAATAATTAATTATATTAAAACCAGTAGAAACTTCCATCTGCATAGAAGCTAAGATAAGACAAAATTGTATTACATTTCCTAGATCATGACTGCTTTAATAAGATTGTTATAAACAAGAATAACCTACTCACACATAAGGCATATGTTACTCAAATTGTTTTTAAAAGAGAATTATGTTATTAAGTGATTAAGACTATGAACTACGAAACCTTTCGAAAATGAGAGACTTGAGTATTTGAAATTAGGCAAACTTGAACTTTTTGAAAAGAATGTTGCTACTTGATTTTAAAATGAAAGCATGGTATTATCTTAACCTGTCTTAAAAGAGCGTTTAAATGTTATGACCGATTCTATACCGAGTCCATGGGATGGACCGGGAATGTATTCCACACGATTCTATACCGAGTCCATGAGATGGACCGGGAATGTATTCCACCTGATTTGATACCGAGTCCATGAGATGGACCGGGAATGTATTCCACACGATTCTATACCGAGTCCATGAGATGGACCGGGAATGTATTCCACCTGATTTGATACCGAGTCCATGAGATGGACCGGGAATGTATTCCATACGATTCTATACCGAGTCCATGAGATGGACCGGGAATGTATTCCACCTGATTTGATACCGAGTCCATGAGATGGACCGGGAATGTATTCCACCTGATTTGATACCGAGTCCATGAGATGGACCGGGAATGTATTCCATACGATCCGAACCAGGAGTCCATGAGATGGCGAGAGACATGTTATACGTATCACACGATTTATACCTAGGCTGGCGGTGAGGAAGAGTTCCACAGGCGTGAGGATGACTTTGAGGCGTGAGTCCACGACTTGACATCGCCTTTTATGTTGTGAATCGTAGTTTTGTTATCATACATGTCTCTGTTTTGTTTTAGGCTATGATTTCGTTCTGATATTTTCGATTTCACATACTTGGTACTGTTATCGACCTCCTTCGGGCTGCGTTCACGCTGCAGTAGGTACATCGGTTGTTGATCCTCGCCATAGGATCGCATTCGGCGTTAGGAAGCTCCGTTTCTCGGAGGCTTATCTTTTAGTATAGTCCCGATATTGTAGATTCTTGTACATCTGTGGTATGGCGGGCCTGTCCGTCATAGTTGTTATTACATTCTTAAGTGCAGTAAATGCTTGTTGTAGGCGGGGTTTGTAAAAGGGATGTAATCGTTCAAGCATTTATATATATATCTGAAAGACAACTTTTCTCGGATAAATTGTTTCTCACTTCATATTGTTTCATGTCTTGTTTTATATTCCATTGTTACTCGATGTTGTATCACCAGGGTGCGAGGAAAGGCACGATCACGGGCGAGGCGGGTCGTGACAAAAGTGGTATCGAAGCGATTAATCCTCGGAAAGTGTCTACGCACCGTATACAGTAAGTCTTGATTATCGATGTGTTGTGCACCACATCTATAATCGAGAGGCTGCGAGACATTTAGGATTAGTTTCCATTCTTCTCATTCCGAGATCGTGCCTTAGAGCATGTTATAAGTTGGACCCTCCAGCGTATTTCGTTTTACCGATTATGCCTCGCGCCAGCAACCGGGCGGATGGGCAAGGTAGTCGAGGAGCCGCTAGTAGGATACGAGATGAGTACGAGCGCGCAGCGTCATTACCCGAGATAGTCTTGAGACGGCGAGTTTTGCGACGCCACCCAGCAGAGTTTAGAGCGCGGCGGTGGGCTGCCGAGACCTGATACACGAGCCTCGGTCCACGGCTGGAAGCGAGAGAGTTGGGTACAAAGAGATGACCGATTCATCGCCGTGATCGTGGCGGACGCGAGAATAAGTGGATCTGGCGATTCAGATTCGATGGTACCCATGGTTCACGAGATCGGATAGTTTGAGGCTACGGGACTTTCTCGAGTTGTAGCCCGCGAGTTCTACGGTCGAGGCACGAGGATGATCCGGGGAGTTCATCAAGCGATTCTGACGGATCATGAGTGATCAAGGCTTGGAGACCGAGTCGGTGGTCTTAGGTTCGCATCGGCTGCGTGATACCGCGATCGTCGTTTGATTCGCGAGCTGTCGGGAGAGTATGCACTTCCACCGTATGGGACGAGTTCTCGGGGCATTTCTTGCACATTTCTTGCCTCCACAGATGAGAAGGGCTCGGTAGCGATTTTTGACGTTGAGCGGGCCAGGCGTGCGGTTGGGAGTACAATGTGAGTTTGACTCATTAGCTCGACGCGTCCCGCATTAGTAGCGACATGGAGGGCGAGTGCACCGCCACGCCACCGGGCTCGATGACTACTTGGCGAGGCTTGTTCGGGTGTAGCTCTTCACCGGGGCATGGACATTGCCGCATGCAGCTTATGCACTTGGATGTGAGGCGGAGGGTCGGCGGAATGGCGAGATCGCGAGAAGGCGGGACAGCGAGGTCCTTTGGTAACTTTCGGCGGGCGACCGCCAAGCGTGACTAGTTATGTACCTCGCTTGATGCAGTGGTCCCCGATCTTGAACGCTCGGTATTCGGGGCTGGTGAGCTCCGTGGCTTAGTTTCTGATATACATGGGTTCTAGCCGCGAGATTCATGTCCCCTCGGTGTGCGCGATGTGGCGGCGCCATCCGGGAATGTCGTCTTTGCGTGCTTGTTTCACTGCGGGCGTCATGGCCATGTGACGAGAGGCGTACTCATGGGAGAATGCAGGCGAATGACGCAGCCTACCGGGTCAGTGGCAGGTTCATCGCCTTCTATAGTTATGCGCCCGGCAGGGCAGGATTAGAATTAAAGCGACGAAGGGAAAATGAAGCAAATAATACAGGTATATTCTTACCCCTCTAGAGACTAGTATGCGTTGATGATATGATGAAGTGCTAAGTATTATGTTCAGATAGCATTATGTTAAAATTGTGTTTAGAAAACATGGTTAGTTAGAAGGGTAAGATTGGGGACAAGTAAATTGTGAGCCTTAGAATATTATACGTAGAGACCTTAGATGCGAGGCCATCTTGAGTAAAAGATCTATTTTTATGTTGACCTTTATCGGAGTGCATAGTATACGTAGGATATATTTGTGTGATAAGTCTCTGAGTGGTGTGAAATGAAAGAGGGTAGTTGAGCTAAGGAGACCACTAGGTTTTCGTGACTTGATTTGTGAGATTATTCCGGATCAGGGGAACAAGAGTTTGGCGCGATAGCGGGTCGGGTTGAGGACCGATCGCGGGTCAACCCGCGGCCTGTAATGTGGTGGGGTCAGTTCGAGGTGGTCCCATCAGGTGGTAGGGCCACGAGGGCGCTAGGCCCAAGTTTAGATGACCATCGTACGAGTTCGTGGATGCGTTCGACCAGTAGTCGGGCCGATGGGGTCAGCCCATCTTGTCTTTCAGTCATGACTGTTTACTCGGCGGAGGGTTATGCGAGATATTGTATATCAGGAAGGTTGTAAGACTTCACGGGGTTCCTACTTTTACTTTATGACAGGCAGTGGAGCCCAGTTTACGGCTATTTCTTTTTCTGGAGGTTTTACCAGGCGGGGGTTAGGAACTCAGGTGAGTCTCAGTATTGCATTCACCCTCGGGCCGGTGTTTTGATTTCAGGGGTAGCATTGAGGATTATGTGCCTCTTGTTGAGCAAGTATTATAATAGCTACCATTTCAGTATTCGGATATCGCCTTATGAAGCCTTGTATGGACGGAAGTGTAGGTTGTCGGTCGATTGGTTCGATGTTGGCAAGGTTCAGATAGTTGGTCCGTACTTGATCCAACAGGATGTGGATATGTTCGGAGATCCATCCAGAGTGTTCCCAGTTGATGATGACCAAGTTGGAGGTAGTAACCCCGAGATTTTGGAAACCGAAGCAATAACAGAAGGGTGGTAAGTTTATTTAGGAGGTGTTCGAGTGTACGAGGAGGGTACGACGAGTAAGAGAATAGAAGTGATCATTACTTTTGTGAAGTAAAGGTGCGAAGGGAATATCTTTTAGACCTTGGGTGGGAGCTTTTGTAATGCTAGAGGTGATTCCTCGTGGACTTGGATTAAGTATTTGTGCGTGTGTTATTTTGTGGCCAGGTGTGGCATTGGCAACTTGTTTAAGTTATGAGGAACTTTATCGTTATCCGTCTTGAGAAGGAACATTCGGGACGAATGTTTCTAAGGAGGGGAGAATGTTATACCCCGTATTTCCAGAGTACGTACGTGAGGACGTACGTACAAAAGTTTAAGCGTTAATTAGGCAAAGGGCGAAATAGTGAACTTTCAACGGAAAATATTCGGAACCTTGCGAAGGAAAAATTACGGTTACTACAATTAAAAATTTTGCGGATTTTTCCGAGAGATAAAATATTTTGGACCAACGAGAGGGCGACATGTGTCACCCTCAAAGTGGACGGCATTGAGGGGAGTAGTTGGCACGTTTTTTTCATGGAAAATGCCATAAACCTTTGGTCAATGTTTGGTTAGATATTTGTGTGGTAGATGGATAAGGTGGGACCCACACACACTTGTCCAAATCTTCACCCTCCACTTGCTTTGATCTTGGCCATTAATTTCCCTATAAATACCCCTTGTGTGCAAGACTTATTCTTCATCCACACTTGAGAAATTCCAAGGCAAAATTCCTCCCTCCCTTTTAGTAGTTCTCGTCCAAGCTCCCCTCCAGCTGTGAAGCCCTCGTGAAACCCCCTTTCTAGTTGTTCTTGTCGAAATACCCCCCCCCCCCCCCCTTGGTTGAAAAATATTCCCCAAGTATTGTTACTATTCCAAAATACCTTGGCCCAAATACCTTGTAGTATTCCAAAGCTACCTCTATACTAAAAAGCCCGGAAATGCTACTCTATATCCTTTAGTCACAAAACGAAGCCCTAGGAAAATCTTCATAGTTGGTTGAAGTATTAGGTAGAAGTTGTTTAGAACTTCTAAGGGTTTCTTGGAGCGAATTGGAGCGTACAGAATAGGAGCTAAACCTTGCTCAGGATCGACTTTAATCTTGGATAATTTTGGGCTTATCGAGGTAAATATCTTGTCCTTCTATTGTAATTGGAAATTACATACTGTAGTATAGAAATGAGTATAAGTTATATAGAAGGATGGTATAAAAGAAGAGAATTGGACTGTACTTACATAGGACTGTATTCTGATGAGACTTGAGTAGTTTGTGGTAGGAAGTGCTGCCCAATTTTTCGTAGAAGTAAGAACCTTCTGCTTAGAATATTCTACAGAGTAGTCTAAACGTTGATAGACGTATATGACCATTATAGGTTGAAGTTCTGCGAGTAGCATGTTCTACTTGAAAGGTGGACAAGGCTAGCAGGGTTATAGTACGGTGGAGCGTTTTGCTATTTGTCGATAATCGTCGCGAGGTATGTGAACCTCTTCCTATCCTTTCTAGCATGATGTTTTGTAAACTATGTAGTACGGTGAGCGTCATGTGCTAAATGAGTTTTGGTTGGTTTAAAACATAAAGTGTTATAATAGCTTTATGGGAAGTTAGTTATAACGACTTTATGTAGGTAAAAGAATGGTTTATTGATTTTAGAAGTTAAGAGAATTGACATGAATTTTGTTAAAAAGTGTGAAACCTCATTCGTGAGTAATGAGTACTTGGTTTTTAAAGAATAATGTTTTACTGATTCTGGAAATGAGAATAAGTATCGAACGAACCACTGCAGCGTTAATAAAGGAAAATGTATTGACAAATAATTAATTATATTAAAACCAGTAGAAACCTCCATCTGCATAGAAGCTAAGATAAGACAAAATTGTATTACATTTCCTAGATCATGACTGCTTTAATAAGATTGTTATAAACAAGAATAACATACTCACACATAAGGCATATGTTACTCAAATTGTTTTTAAAAGAGAATTATGTTATTAAGTGATTAAGACTATGAACTACGAAACCTTTCGAAAATGAGAGACTTGAGTATTTGAAATTAGGCAAACTTGAACTTTTTGAAAAGAATGTTGCTACTTGATTTTAAAATGAAAGCATGGTATTATCTTAACCTGTCTTAAAAGAGCGTTTAAATGTTATGGCCGATTCTATACCGAGTCCATGGGATGGACCGGAAATGTATTCCACACGATTCTATACCGAGTCCATGAGATGGACCGGGAATGTATTCCACCTGATTTGATACCGAGTCCATGATATGGACCGGGAATGTATTCCACACGATTCTATACCGAGTCCATGAGATGGACCGGGAATGTATTCCACCTGATTTGATACCGAGTCCATGAGATGGACCGGGAATGTATTCCACACGATTCTATATCGAGTCCATGAGATGGACCGGGAATGTATTCCACCTGATTTGATACCGAGTCCATGAGATGGACCGGGAATGTATTCCACCTGATTTGATACCGAGTCCATGAGATGGACCGGGAATGTATTTCATACGATCCGACACCAAGTCCATGAGATGGGCCGAGACATGTTATATGTATCACACGATTTATACCTAGACTGCCGGCAGTGAGGAAGGAGTTCCACGGGCATGAGGGATGACTTTGAGGGCGTGAGTCCCTGACTTGACATGACTGCTTTTATGTTGTGAACTGTAGTTTTGTTATCATACATGTCTCCTGTTTTGTTTTAGACTGTTATGATTTCGTTCTGATATTTTTATTTCACATACTTGGTACTGTTGTCTCGACCTCCTTGGGCCGTTCATCTGCAGTAGAGGTACATCGGTTGTTGATCCTCGCTCATATGATCGCAGTTCAGCGTTGGGAAGCTCCGTTTCTCCGGAGGCTTATCTTTTGGTATAGTCCCCTGATATTGTAGATTCTTGTACATTCAGGGGTATGGCGGGGCCCTGTCCCGTCATAGTTGTTGTTACATTCTTAAGTGCAGTAATCTTGTTGTGGCGGGGTTTGTAAAGGATATGCTATTCAAGCTTTTATATATATATATGCCGAAAGGCAACTTTTCTCAGATAAACTGTTTCTCACTTCATATTGTTTCATGTCTTGTTTTATATTCCGCTGGTTACTCTGATGTTGTATCACTAGGGTGCCCGGGGAAAGGCACCAGTCACGGGCCCGGGAACGGGTCGTGACAACACCGAGCCCCACAGGCGGGCCGGATTATGCTACATGATTCCACAGTACACCGAGCCCCACGGGCGGGCCGAATTATGCTACATGATTCCACAGTACACCGAGCCCCACAGGCGGGCCGGATTATGCTACATGATTCCACCGTACACCGAGCCCCACAGGCGGACCAGATTATGCTACATGATCCCATAGTACACCGAGCCCCACAGGCGGGCCGGATTATGCTACATGATTCCACGATCTGCGAGCCGCGGCGGGCGATTATGCTACATGATTCCACAAGACACCGCGCGGGCGGGCGATTATGCTACATGATTCCACGAGATGCGCGCCCCACAGGCGGGCCGGATTATGCTACATGATTCCACAGTACACCGAGCCCCACAGGCAGGCCGGATTATGCTACATGATTCCACAATATACCGAGCCCCACAGGCGGGTCGAATTATGCTACACAATTCCACAGTACACCGAGCCCCATATGTGGGTCGGGTTATGCCACATGATTCATCAGTACACCGTGTCCCGCAAATGAGTCGGGTTACGTTATCACATATGAATAATCAAAGTAAGCTCCCAAATAAGAAGTCCCTCCATAAATGGTCGGATTATGTTATGTAAGATATGTAAGTTATGTGGAAAAACTTGATCGAATTCTTAAGTATGTATGTAAGAATATGATGTTAATTCTTATTGAAAGACGGAAAAGAATGATTAATGTACGATTGATTTCATGAGTTAAAATGGCACGGTAGGATCTGGTATTTTAATTTTTATACTTGCCCATGTCATTCTTTTATACAGTTATGATTTGGTTACTATACTTTATTTTCGTTCCATACTTAGTACTTGTTGTACTGACCCCCTTATGGGGGCTGCGTTCATGTCCGCATGTCTAGGTACACAGTTGTGGATCCGCGAGCTTAAGATCTTTGTTCAACATTTTGAGATGACTCCAAGTTCCGGAGTTTGTCATTATGGCTAGGTATATTCAGGGGTATGGCGGGGTCTTGTCCCGTCATAGTTGTTGTCACCTTCTTAGAGGTATGTATTCATATGTGGGCTGGACTGGCGTAAGTTGTATTTATATTGTTGTACAGCGTAGACCCTTTCGGATGATTTATATTTATACGGAAGCCTTTCCGGCTTTGCCTTTGTTTTAAAAAAAATGAGTGTTATTTATCTTCCGCGGTTTATTTATGTTGTATGGGTAGAAGGGTGCCCAGGTAGGGGACCAGTCACGGGCCCGGGATTTGAGGCGTGACACTTCAATAGTTCAGTTTTTGTCCTTAGATTGTACGCTCAGTAAGCATGACTATTTTGGGAATAGCCAACAAAAAATCCTTTGTCACTCTTAGAGTAAAACTTAGCCAGATAATCTCTATCATTTAAAATGTAACAAATACACCCAAAAATATGAAAGTAACACAAGTTAGATTTCTTTTCATTTAGAATTCCATAGAATGTCATCTTTGTTACAAGCCTTAAGTAGACTCTATAAGTGACGTAATAGGCAGTAAAAAAACATTTTGACAATTTGTTAGAACTAAACATAACTCTAGTCATTTCTTGTCATGTTCTATTCCTCCTCTCTACTACACCATTCCGTTAAAGATTTTTGGGAGCAGAAAAAACACATGAAAAATTCCTCTTTTCTCACAAAATTTTGTGAAGGAGATGTTTTCAAATTCTTTTCCATGGTCGGATATAATCCAAAAAAAAATAGGAGAATAAAACATGTTCCTAATTCTAGAATGCACAATTTTAAAAATGTCAAAGGTTTGTGATTTTTCTTTCAACAAATATGTCCATGAATATCTAAAAAAATCATCTACTATCACATAGGAATACCTCATGCCTCTTAAACTGTCTACCTCAATTGGACCTATAAGATTCATGTGCAATAATAGAAAACAGTGAGACATACCTGAATGTTGTCGTCATTCTGGACAACATTATGAGAAACATGGTTTTTGCTTACCTTGGAAGTTCAGAGGATTGCAGAAGTTTGGGCGCCGCGACGAAAATTTTGAAATTTAAGGGAGCCCTAAATCCGATTTTCCTCACTCCAAATCAAATTCCAAACCTTCCCTCTCTCCAAAACCCACGAAACTTACCCTTTACCTAAAAATCTTCCACAAACTAAACTCAATCACAACCAAAGTTCTTAAATTCCTTAAACCCTTAACCATCCTAAACAACAACCCTCATTCCATTGCCTCAAAACATCATTAGGACAGGAGAATCTTGAGGAACACCGTCCAAGGTAACCTTTATCACTTTTCTTGAAATCTTCAATACAAACAGGGGAGGTAATAGGTGAGGAGGTGCTTTATTGGTGGAAGGTGTGTGGTGTGTTGAAGTTGGGTGTGAGATTTAGCGGAAGATTATACGAAGTGAGTGTGGGGTGTTGTGCAGGAGCTTTTTGAGTGAAGTGTGGGGGTTGATAAGTGTTGTAGCTGCTGATTGTTGATTGATAGTGTTGGGTAATATCGTTGAACAAAGAAAACGCTGCCAAGTTATCTAAAAATGTCTGCCAAGAAGAGGAGAGCTTCCACATCCACTTTCGTCCCTCAATATGACACTACTAGGTTTGTCAGCCAAAAAGCTGAGGATAGATACCAAAAACTTAGTACTAGACCCTTGATCCCTGAAAGAGGAATGGAGTACCAAAGGGAGTCGTTTGAGGAGGGAGATGCCTATGAGCCTATTCGGGCAATGATAGAGGTCATGGGGTGGAAGAGATTTGTTAACCCGGAAAGAATAGCACCGATGAACACAGTAATGGTGAGAGAATTTTATGTTAACTTTCCGGAGAATGTGGATGATAGATGCTTTGTGAGGGGACGGTATGTGCTTGTGATGACAGAAGTGGTAAATGTGCTATTAAATACAGCCGATGTTGAAGAAAGAGGTGACGATCGGAGCTATTTCAGAACTTGGTCTAGAGACACCAACAACATTGACTGGGATGTAAATCGCAAGCCGCGATAAGCTACCCCTGAAGTGAGTATGAAATTTCAAGAAATGGATCAAGAGGATGGCGGATGTCGTTCAACAAAGCGACGAGGTTGGTTATATTTCGTCAGTGCCCGCTTAATTCCATCGATGCACTTCACCAGAGTGCCAGCAGATAGAATAACAATGATATATGGAATCATGTCAGGGAGGACGATTGACGTTAGGAAGGAAATATTGCAAAACATTGGAGAAACCAGCAGGTTGGTAACGACAGGTGGGTTGGGACATGACTCACTTATTAGCAGCTTATGCTCCAAACATAGGGTCCCAACCACCCATCGATCGTATGAGAAAGTCGACCTCGTGTCTACATGGGCTAGTGCATTCCTTCCCAGACCCACTCCCTCCAGCAGCAACACAAAGAAGGAGACCAGCACCACCAGCAGCAGCAGCAGAAGCGGCCATGAATGAAGATGAGCCTGATACAAAGGCTCAACATGAGGCATGAAGCATCCAACAACAACCTCTAGAATTTGAACCTCCAGTGCCCATAATGGAGCAGTTGCTCATGAACAAGAGAAGGATGATGCAGAATTTTGATATGATGATACAAGGTCAACAGGACCCGAGGCAAGGACAACAAGAACTAAGGCAGGAGCAACAACAGTTGCACCAGAGATTTGATGAGATGAGTTCCGTGTTCAACCAGTGGTTCATGCATTATCCGCCGCCACCACCACCACTTTAAACCAAGTTTGTAAGTTGTCCTGTTTTCTTTTATTTTTGTTATCTTTTTTAGTCTTGCACACATTGGGGACAATGTGTGATTTAAGTTTGGGGGGGTGTCTTATTGTCTTAGTATTTTTGAGTCTTTTTGATTTGTTTTAAGTATTTTTGAGTCATAATTTTCTTTAAATGTCTTATTGTCTTAGTATTTTTGATTTGTTTTAAGTATTTTTGAGTCAAATTTTCTTTTAAAGATCATGCATGTTGTAGTTACTAGAAACGCCTAGTGAAGTAAGGTTGAATAATGTAATGGAATTAGAAGCAACTATCTAAACACTTAGGTTAGATATGCCAAAAATCCATGAAATCATATTATTTGGGGTATCTTGCTTGACTTATGCATTGTTTATGATTAAAACTATGTGTATGCTTGCTTTCTATTTGAGGCGAAATAGTTAGGAAATGCATATTAGAGAGATGACTCAGACAATTCTTTGTTAGCCCTTTCTTACCACTTTTGCTTATCCCTGATATTCAAAAATATCCCTAGTTAGCCCCTTGAGCCTAAAAAGTAGACTTTTTATTTGACACCCTACATTTCCACACTTGTGCCATAAGTGAAAATTTTTGGTGATTGGAATAGAAAGTGTTAAAAAAGATACAAAAAGAGTGAACAATATTGATGCACCCCAGTGAAAAAGTAATAATAAATAGGCAAAAGTCTAAGTTTGGGGGTGCATGTTATTCATAATACACTTCATTCTCTCAAAACAAAAGAGGGGAGAGATAGGTATGAAGTGAAGAAAGAAGAAATCAAAAGAAAGGGAAGAATTGAACGCAAAAGAGCTTATGGTACATAAAATGAGCCTAAATGCCTACTTTTACCTACCCATGCCTAAGCCTACATTACAACCCTGAAAAGCCCTGAAGATCTATTACATGTGTATCTATGATTAGTGGAGAATAACAAGTAAACATGTCATAGGATTTTGAAATTGACATGCATAGTTAGGTATTTTTACTCCCATTAAGTATGATTAAATGTGAATTTGCGAAATATCTAACTTAATGTGTTTAGAATGCTAAAAATTCATGATATATGTTCCTGCATATTATTCTGCTAACCTTCATGCTTTTCTAAGTAACAATGATGCAGCAAAGCGATCAGTGTCTTTGAGTCAGTCTATTTTTCTTCCTTCTCTTGTCTTTAATTCTTTCTTTTGATCTTTGCTCGAGGGCGAGCAAAGGTTAAGTTTGGGGGAGTTTGATCGGTGTATTTTATATACACCTTTTGAGTTATTTTTAGTTAGTCTTTTGCCCATTTTTGTACAAATACGTGTCGTCTTAGGATATATTTTCTTTCTTTTGAGTCATATTGGTTTAAAGTGGCTCATTGGCGGAAAAGGAGCAAAAAGAGGCGAAAGCAGAGGTTCCAAAGCTCGGCGAAAGTTAGCGGCAAGACGCAGCAGCGGCGCCGCGGTGCCTCAGCCAATAGTCGAGCGCGCGGCAATTCTGAGGCTGCGAAGTTTGGCGGCCGGCAGCGAATTCTGAAATATTCGAATGGGAATGGGCCAAGGCCTGAAGGAAAACCTGGAAAAACGTTTTGAGGCTATAAAAGGCAACCTTTAGGTCAGAATTAAAGGTTCCCACCCTTGCCAATTTGCACAACTTTGGAGATCAAGATTGGAGACCTCTTCTTAGTAAATTCTTGTTCTTGTTTTATTTTCTTTGTAGTTTATGTTGGATTTTAATTTAGTCTTGTCATGTCTATGGCTAGGAACTAACTTAATCTAGGGTTTTTCATGTCAATTCACTTGAACCTTATTCTTATGAATTAATGCATGTTTTTGGTTCTTCTTCTTGTTATTGAGATTTATTCAATATTTGTCCTGAATGTGTGGTAATTACTTGATCACTAATTATCATAATCCTTATGATTTCTAATCGAAAGCCGAAAGGGGAGATTGTGAATATGTTGTAGTTGAATAAACATAGGTTAAATCGTGGACGAAAGTACCCCGATAGTTGTGTAGTATTAATAGGTTATTGCTCTTAATCCTCCTTTATAGTCAATCTTATCACCGAAAGGTAGAAGAGTTCTATATTGGGGTTGAGTGTTTATATTACCTTAACAGGAGTATAAAATGGCTTAGTTAACCTGCTATCTCAAAATAGAAGAAGAATCATAATTAATTGCATTAACAAGTAAGATAAGCGGATAGTTGAGGAGATTTGGAAGCCCTATTTCCACCATAATTGAATTAAAACCAATTAGTCTAGTTAGCATTCTTAATTATAGTTATAAACAACCTATTTATCATCGGTCACCAAATAGATATCATAGAATAGAATTTGAGAATTGAACACTAATCCCTGAGGACGATAACTCGGTCTTCTAAGACTATATTACTTGACACGACACGTGCACTTGCGTTAGTGTGTGCATAAATCGCGCATCAAGTTTTTGTCGCAAGTGCACGTATCGTTACAAGTAATATAGTCTAGGTAAGACTGAATATCGTCCTCAGGGACTGGCTTTCAAGTACCGATTATCTATGCTTTAGTTTCTATTTGGTTAACGTTAATTGAGTTGGAATTCTAAACTAATAATACATGAAATAAACTAATTATGAAAATACTTTGATTTAAATCAGTTATGATGGAGAATTAGGGCTTCCAAGATCATCAACTTTCCACTCTATTCAATCCTTAATACAATTAGACCAACTTCTTCTTCTACGTTAAGATAGCAGGTTAACTAGACCATTTTATACTCCTGTTAAGGTAATATAAACACTCAACCCCAATGGAGAACCCTTCTACCTTTCGGTGACAAGATTGACTACAAAGGAGGATTAAGAGCAATAACCTATTAAGCTACACAAGTATCGGGGTACTTTCGTCCACGATTTAAACCTATGTTTATTCAACTATAGCATATTCACAATCTCCCCTTTCGGCTTTCGATTAGAAATCATATAAGTTATGATAATCAGTGATCAATTAATTATCAAGCATCAAAAAAACTATTGAATAAATCTTAAACAAGTGAAGAAGAAATCAACTAATTTATTAATTCATGAATAAGAGTTTCAAGAGAATCACAAGGAAATCCCTAACAAAGTAATTAGCTCCTAGCCATAGTCACGCTAAGAACTAATATAATCTCCATACATGAACTGAAGTATACAAAGCAAAAGAAAGAAAAGAAAAATACTCAAGAACAAGTCTCCAAGCCTTCTAGCATCCAAGGATTGTGTTGCGGAATATTTACAAGATGGAATGGAATGGTGGATGGAAAATGGGATGAGTGATGGATTGGAATGTGGAATGAATGATGAATTCTTCTAATGATGTAGAGACTATTTATAGCCCAAAATCCTTTAGGTAAAGGGTTAGGGATTATGTAGGTAGGAAAGGTTATGGAATCCTTTTAGGTAAAGGGTTTATGAAAAGTTATGGAATCCTTTAGGTAAAGGGTTTAAGGAATATTTAGGTAGGAAAATTTATCCCTTTTGGACTCTGAAAACATGTCAAATTCGGCCCAAAACTCAGAAATCCCGCGTCGGCGCTGCGGCCCTGCAATATGGCGCCACGGCGCCTGAAAATCAGAGAGCTTCGGATGGCTTCAGTGGTCGGCACTGCTGCCTGGCGCCGCGGCGTCGGTGCCGACATTCTTCCGGATTTTTCGTTTCTTCGTCCTTTGTTCGTCCGGTCTTCGTCTGATTTCTTCTATATTTCCTAACTTAGGCCCGTTTCTTGGCCCTTTTAGTGTGCAATTCCATCTCATTTATGCTCATTTCATCTCCTTTTCGTCATTTCTCCATTTCTGACCGCTGTGACACATAAGAAAGGAAAACGACCCTAATACTATACTAAACATAAATGAAATGAGTAAAATACTAACTAAAAATGACTCAAAAGGTGTATATAAAATACACCGATCACAGATATGGAAAATTATACCTTATGGTGTAGATCTATGAAGCTGGTGTTGTTGACGAAGAACAAAATTGGATTCATAGATGGTTCTATTAAGCGAGATACATTCGGTCCTAATCAAGTAAGACAGTGGGATAGGTGTAATGTTGTGGTTATCTCTTGGATTATGAAAAATGTTAGTAAGAATCTGTTGAGTGGTATACTGTATAGGTCCACTGCCTATGCAGTATGGAAGGATCTAAAGGAAAGGTTTGATAAAATAAATTTATCTAGAGTTTATCAATTGAAAAGAGAACTCACAATGTTGAATCAAGAAGTTTCACATGTGTCGAGTTATTACTCTAGGTTGAAGGATTTATGGGATGAGATCGATTCGATCATTCCTCCACCAACATGTGATTGCACAAGTCCAAGAGAATATATAGAGCACTTATCTAATCAAAGTTTATTGGAATTTTTGATGAGATTGAATGACGGATATAATCAGGCAAGGAGTCATATACTTTTGATGTCTCTTACTCATAGTGTGAATCAAGCTTACGCTAAGATTGCACAAGATGAGAGTCAAAAATACATAGCAGAAGGGCATTCATATGGAGGAGAAGCTGTTGAGAACATTGCACTGGCTAGTCGATTTCCTCAGAATAAATAGCAGCAGCAGAAACAACCATATACATTCTGTGATTATTGCCAAATGAAGGGACATACTAGAAAAAGGATGTTTTTAAGTTGATGTATTGCGATTACTGTAAAAAACAAGGACATGTTAAGGAAAAATGTTATGAATTGATAGGGTATCCATCAGATTATAAGGGAAGAAAGAAGGTAAATGTAGTCATGACAGGTGTGCCACAATTAGAAGGATCTGGAGGTTGCAGACATCTATCCCAGGACCAACATGAGCATCTTAATTACTTGTTGAGGACATGTACTCCAGAGAAGCTTGAGGAGATAAAGGCTATGGTGTATCCAATTGAAACAGGACCTAGACCTCCACCAGTTCATAAAGCTCATATGGCAGGCAAACTTGCACTTGACAAAGAAAGCTCCTAGATAGTTGATTCAGGAGCAACTAACCATATGGTAAATGATAGAAGTATGATTGAACAACCTGATACGTTAGAGAATGCAGGGAGAGTTCAGCTGCCTACTGGTGACACTACATCTATTACACAGACTGAGAATTGCAGGTTAACCGGAGGTGACCTTATAAAACATGTGCTATGTGTACCAAGCTTCAAATTTAACTTGCTTTTTGTTTCGAAGCTAACAAAAGAATTGAATTGTAGTGCAAGGTTCTTTCCTGATTTCTTTGTGTTACATGATCTCTTCACTGGGAAGGTGAAGGAGATTGGTAGAGAAGTAGATGGTTTATACATGTTGGAGTCAAGAGGAAGAAGCCTTGAATGTATGAAGACACAGGCACATATTGCAGTTGTGACAGCAGATGAGCTGAATGCAGATCTTTGGCACAGAAGGCTAGGACATGTGTCAATGAGTGTTATTAGAAAGATAGACAGTTTCAAGAATAAATCTAACTTCACAATTCAACACTGTGGAGTTTGTCCTATGGCAAGACAAACTAGAATGAAATTTCATGTTAGTAGTAGTAAAACTGACAGTGTATTTCAATTGCTACACCTTGATGTATGGGGACCATATAGGATTCCCACTTATACTGGTATGAGATATTTCTTGACTGTTGTTGATGACTATACTAGATGGACTTGGATTTTTCTACTTCATATCAAATCTGATGTTGTTACCATTCTTAATAATCTCAGTACAATGGTTAAAAATCAGTTTGGTGCATGTATTAAAAGTGTTAGATCAGATAATGGTTCAGAATTCTTTAATAGATCATGTAGTGAGTTATTTGCACAGCTAGGAATTGTGCATCAAAGTTCATGTCCATATACTCCCCAACAAAATGGAGTAGTGGAAAGAAGACATAGACACATATTAGAAATTGTCAGGGCCATCAAATTTCAGAGTCATTTGCCATCTAAATTCTGGGGAGAATGTGTGGAAACAGCTGTATATGTGATCAACAGGATCCCATCTGTAGTAATAGGAGATGTTTCACCATATGAAAGATTGTATGGAAGAGTTCCTAATATATCACATCTGAGAGTGCTGGGATGTCTTTGTTATGCCACCAACTTACAGAAGAAGGATAAGTTTGACACCAGGGCCATCAAATCTGTATTGCTTGGATATTCATCCCGGCAGAAAGGTTATAAGTTGTTCAATCTCACTAATAGTACTATTTTTGTGAGCAGAGATGTGGCCTTCTATGAAGACATATTTCCCTTCAGAGATCAGCAGCAGGACACCACTCCAGATATTAACAGCCTTATTCCTTCAGTCTCTGAAGAATATATTGGTGATATGCCAAATGAAGGTAGAGGTCAACAAACTGTTTGAGTTAGATAGAGCAAGCAGATCAGCAGCTCAGTATGAAGATACAAATGTTATTGCATATGGAATCAATTGTGGAGACATAGTAAATAATTCAGACTCTCTTCCATCTGAGATTGTTTTGCTCTTCCAACCGCTCAGGACTCGGTAGTAAGGAGATCGGCGGGACTAGAAGACTTTCTACCGTGGATGGAGGATTTTATTCAACCTGCAGCAGATTCAAAGGGTATGCAAACATTTTATATCCACTGTCTGCTACTTTCAGCTATGCATGGTTATCATCCACTTATCAAAGTTTTTTAGTCAAGGAGGCAGAAGAATGTGAACCTCAGTCATACAATGAAGCAGTGAAAGACAATAGATGGGTAGAGGCCATGAAGTCTGAAGTTCAGGCTTTGGAGGATAACCATATCTGGGAAATAATGGATCTACCTGCTCAAAAGAAGGCTATAGGTTGCAAGTGGGTGTATAAGATCAAGTACAGGGCATCTGGTGAGGTTGAGAGGTTCAAGGCAAGACTTGTGGCAAAGGGCTACAATAAAAAAGAAGGCATAGACTATCAGGACACTTTTTCTCCTGTGGCAAAAATGGTCACTGTAAGGTCTGTCATCTCAGTTGCTGCTTCAAAGGGTTGGAATATATACCAAATGGATGTCTTTAATGCTTTCTTTCAAGGATATCTCACTGAAGAAGTCTATATGACACTACCACAGGGTTTTAATAGTCAGCAGGGAAAGGTTTGTAGGCTGTTGAAGTCCTTATATGGATGAAAGCAGCTTCACGATGGAACATAAAGTTAACCACTGTCTTGCTCTCTTTTGGTTTTGTCCAGAGTCATTTGGATTATTCTCTCTTCACCAAAAGGGATGCTCACAGATTGGTTGTGGTACTTATCTATGTGGATGATTTACTTATTATAGGGGATGATGCACTCCTAATCCAGGAGACTAAATTTTTGCTTCAACAAAACTTCAAAATTAAGGATTTAGGTGATTTACGATATTTTTTGGGTCTGGAATTTGCCAGAAATAAGACTGGCATTGTGATGCATCAACGTAAATATTCATTGGAGTTGATTGCTGACTTGGGTTTAACAGGAGGGAAACCTGATGGTTCTCATTTGGAATTGAATGTCAAGCTTACTTCATTCCTTTATGATCAACATATATCTGCTGATTCACGAATCCGGTGCGATGATCCATTATTAGATGATCCAGTCAGCTACCAAAGACTGATTGGTCTCCTTTTGTATCTGACTCATACTAGGCCAGACGTTGCCTTTGCTGTTCAAAATTTGAGCCAATTCATGCAAGCACGAGCTTCTCATCTTCCGGCGACATGGGTGGTCGGATATATCAAGCGTGCTCGAGATTAGGGATCTTAACGTATCCGGAGGTTTTGCCCGGTTATGCGCTTCTTGTGATCTTGATTGGGCATCATGCCTCAATACAAGGAGATCCATTACGGGGTATCTGGTCTTCTTTGGTGCCTTTCTTATCTCCTGGAAATCAAAGAAACAACAGACAATCTCAAAGAGCTCGGCTGAAGTGTCTGAAGTATAACCTGTGTGGCGAAGTGGTTTGGCTGTCTGGTTTGTTCGCAGAATTTGGTATTTCCTTGCATCTGCCCATTCCTTTATACTGTGACAACAAGTCCTCTATCCAAATTGCTGTAAATCCTGTTTTCCATGAACGTACGAAACACATCGACATTGATTATCATTTTATCCGGGAGAAGGTAAATCAGGGTCTGGTTTCTACTATCTATGTTCCTACTGAAGATCAACTCTGTGATGTCTTGTGAAGGTGACTCGAGTCATCACTCTTATTTGATGTCAGTAGGGTGAAGAACTTATTTTCGATGCTAACTTGCGGGTGTTAAGGGAAGTTAGCTTTATTTTGTTAATTTGGTTATTTAGCTTTGTTAAGTTGGTTATTAAATAGTTCAATTAGTACTTTACTATTTTGCCCTTACCTATTTCTATAAGTGTAATAGTAGCCTCACATTATACAGTTGAAGAAATAAAAATGAAAAGATTCCACAAAGTTCCTTCCCCTTCTCCTATGATTCTTCTCAATTGATGTAAGTCTGAGCATTCTAACAAACATCACTTTGAAAGGTCAAGTGCACCTTCCCTTTGTATTCTTTTCTTTTGATGGGGGATTTATAAAACGTAAGGTCACACGATTGTAGCGTGCCCAATGACTTTTGTTGATAAATTCTGATTTTAGTTTTTGTAATATATGACTCAACATTTTTAACTTTCAATTAATTAAAATGGGTAAAAATTTACCCACAATATTTTCATCCGATGTAAACACATGATACGGATAATTTATCTATTTTAGTAATATATATTTATCCGTACAAGTGTATATATCAAATCATGATTCACATTTCCATAGTTAATTGACTTAATAAAATGAATATATACATTAATTAATTATAATAAAGTGATCATTATACATATTCAAACGCATATCATGCAATTATTAGTTTGATATAAATTCCGATAAATTTTTACATATACCACTTATTTGATATAAATATGTGGTGCAATAAGATTTTACCCACAAATTCGAGGTGTATTAATTTATGAAATAAAAAGAAATTCACTCATTTGTGTGAGGCAGAAAAGTACATACTTGTTTTAAAATATTTTTGACCTTAAGTTAGCTTTCACTCATCTGACTTTTCTTGTTTCCCATTTTCAGCTATTCTTTGTGTGTTTGCTTGCTCTTATTATTCCTTTTACAGGATTGATGGATACTTCAGCCCCAAATTCATCATCTCCAACCACTTCAAATTCAAGAACCTTTGGAGTTAATCTAACTCCTCTTCGGGTTTTCCGATACCCACTTTCTACTTTCCTTGAATACACAGGTTTGCTCCGTACCCGACCCGACAACCCGGAATCAGAATCACTCATTCCTGATAACAGTGTTGGTAATAGTAGTAGTAATGGGGAAGTTTCAATTAGGATAGTCGGGTCGGGTGAGAATGATCGGGTTGATGATGGGTCGGTGATGGATGGTGGTGGTGGGGAAAGGGAGGAGAGTGGTTCGAGTGTGGAGGGGTCTACGGTAGGAGGTGATGGGAATAATAATAATAATAGGGATTCATCATATCAAAGGTATGATATACAGCAGGTTGCAAGGTGGATTGAGCAGTTTCTTCCATTTACTTTGCTCCTATTGGTTGTTTTCATCCGCCAGCACTTGCAAGGTATACCTTTTTTCTTCTTTTAAATTTTCACCTAATTCTATATATGGAGTTGAGCAATGTTTTATTACTTCATAGTAAAGAATTTCTCCTTATTTAGACTAGTATTAGTTAGTATCGCGTAGTTTCAATTTTTACTAGTACATGTTGCTTCATTTGCATTGTTCATCTTGTTGTTTTGTTGTCATTGTTTCCTTTCAATCCTGCTTTAATTTCACTTATTTTGAGCTGAGGGTCTAACGAAGACAACCTCTCTACCCGCAAAGGTAGGGGTAAGTTACATCCCTCCCCAGACCCCAATGCACCGGGCATGTTGTTGTTGTTGTTGTTGTTGTTGTTGTAGTAGTAGTAGTAGTAGTGAATAAAGAATTGAAGCTGATATTTTACTAACTGGAACTGATAGCAACTATTGAGAAAGGACGTGATTAGCTGTAATGAGTAAGCTAGTTAACTATGTAGCAAATGCTAAGAAGAAAACTCAAAATGAATAAGGGTGTGAATCATGAAAAAAAAGATCAAATGAAAATTGAACTCAAAAGAAGAATGCAAAGAAAATGAAAAGGAATTGAGAATTCCTGACATTTTCCAAATCTGTACAAACAAGGTATTTGTACGTTGCAAAAGAGAACCCAAGTCATGTGGAAATGACCTCATTGTCCTAACAAACCATATGAGGATACAAAGAAATATTTGGGACTAAATATAACAGATAGAAAGTCACACAGTCCAACATCGGTGAACAAAGAATCAGGATGAGCCTTGACTGTAATACCATGTAAAGAATGAATCATGGGCCTAATTCAACCCCAAAAGCTAGCTTATAAGGGGAGAATTGTTCAAGTCCATATAAGGAGACTAATTGCCCATCCCACTACTGTTGTGGTACTTCTAACAGATGGAAACTCTATAGACATACTACACTGGAAGCTCGTGTTACCATTCGTTACATAAACTTTGGTGAATTTAGGATGATGTTGTTTGGCTAGTGAAGCGAGAAGGTTAAGATTAAGGAGTGCTACATAACTCAATCTTTTTAGCTGATACAACAACTATGACGACTTAATCCCAAGCAAGTTGGGATCAGCTATAAGAATCCTCAGTGTCCATATTGTTCCATTTAAGCTCGTCTCATACCAACATTACACAAAATAAAAATAAAAGTAAAAAGTACTAGGAGTTCTCTATGTCTCGTACCAGCATATAAATCTCTTAACAGGACTAAGAGACTCCCAGAAAACATAGGACCTAAAGTAAAAACGCTAACATGGCTAAAACATATTCTCAACTAAAAGACTCCTAAAAAATATAGAACCTTCTTAGCTGGTGCAATCTTGGAAAATGTGGATCACTGAAATGATTGTTAAAGGCATTATGTTATTTTCTATGGCATGCCTACTCACCTGTCTTTTTCTGCTATATGATAATTGATAATATCTTGATGAACATTCTCCTTGAGACGTTTGATGGCATTATCTGTTTTTGTCGTCTGGCAAGATTTACTGGAAATCTGAAAGTCAGTATTACATTCCCCAAGGTGATGTATACTGAAGCAAGATAAGCTTTCAATTAATCTTAAATTAAGTTTTAAGAAAAATGGGAAGGAGTATATGATTAAAGTGGATTATCTACTAATCCTTAGTTTTATTAAACGAACGAGTACAAAAAAATAATAGAACAATTGATGACTTTTCAGCTTTGTCATGGAGACTAGTGCATTATGATGCATGTTAATGAAGTAAAGTTGCTGATAGTATAAATAACTTAGTGTCTTATAAAGATTGACGAATACTGCATAAATGAAGCTGGCTGTCAATTGGTTCTTTTAGATATGGATCACTTTCTTTTTATTGGCGCTTACTATTCCTATTTAATTGTTAGAAGTCTGATTATTTACATATATCATGCGAACTTTCTTTACAGCTGAATAAATCCTCCATTTCATTTTCTAATTATTCGTTTTGCAGGTTTCTTTGTCGTAATTTGGATCACGGCCTTCATGTTTAGGTCAAATGACATTCTTCGAAAGCAGACAGCTTTAAAGGTGACATTGTGCTCCATTTTTAAGTGTTATTTAGTGTTACTTGCTGTGCAGCACTTTTCCTCCTTGAAGCTCGATAAAAAGATTAAAGATGACTCAGAATCTGGTCATAATGAAGTACCCACATTTGCAGGGGGAGAAAAAGATCACTGTCCTTCTTGGTTATTTTCTGGTGTTTATGCTTCATATTACTGGAATCTACTGGTGGAATCGCAAAGATGATCTTCTTTATCCATTACTGATGGTTCCTCCGAAGGTTATCCCACCTTTCTGGCATGCTATTTTCATCATCCTGGTAAATGGTATGGCTTTTGAAATGCTTTTTGGTACTCTTTGTTATGCATGTTTTTTTTATGTCACCCGCCGGCAGACATATCGAAGGCAGCCCGTAACAGTTATTATGCTATACACATTCTGGTCACCTTAAAAAGATTGTCAATATCTTGTTATTACAGGAATAAATGTACCAAAATATTATATCAGAGTGCTTTTATGTAGCGGCTAGGGGTGTACAAAACAGGACCGGACCGGAAAACCGGACCGGAACCGGACCGGAATGGACCGGACCGGTGGATTCCGGTCCGTCAAAATGGTGGATTCCGGTTTTCCGGTCCGGTCCGGGTAAAAACCGGAATTTTCCGGTCCGGACCGGAATGGACCGGATTTTTTTTTTTTAAAAAAAAAAAAAAAATTGAATTTCCAATACTGAAATTGACATTCTCGGACGCGTTGCCACGCAATTTTTACGTTGAAATCTATTGTACATCGCGAGATATTTAGATTTGAAAATGAGAAAAACGTAACGATTTGGGGGAAAAGAGAAATTGAGGGGCAAGACGGACGTTTTTGGAGAAATCGGCGGAATCAAACCGCTTACGCAGTTTGGCCACCCCCGTATCGAAAAAATACGCGAAATCAATTTTTTTTTTAGGTAAAATGGACGTTCGAGCGCAAAGTTATGACCGTATAAAGTTTGATCAATTTACAACCTATATTTCATATGTCAATATGTCCGGGCTGGCGGAGAGGGGGGCTGGCGGAGGGCTGGCGGGGTGGGGTGGCGGTGGGGGCTGGCGGTGAGGGCTGGCGGGGGGGTGGCTGGGGCCTGGGGGCAAATCATTCGGTCCGAGTAATCTGTAATTTCGGTCTTCGGTCCGGTCCGGTTTTAACCTTTTGTGCACCCCTAGTTTCAGGAATGTCCAAATTCCAAATAGAAAATAGAAAATATAAATGTGGTGTGTAACTTTAATTAATGAGTAGTTCAGTAGTTCGTATACGAACCAAGTACATTTGGTGATTTTCTTTAAGTTAGTCATATTAATGAAATAAAGTTTATTGAAGGATAAGGAAAAAAACAAACATATTTAATGAGATTGATAAACGAACACATTCTTAAAAATTTATAATTTATAAATTGCATTTAACAAAAAAAAAAAACCGGTCCAACCGGTCCAAAACCGGGACCGGACCGGAATATCGGTCCAGAAAAATTCTGGATTCCGGTTCCGGTCCATTCCGGTTCCGGTCCGGTCCGGTCCGGTTCTGGACCGGTGAACACCCCTAGTAGCGGCAGCTTTAGCTCGGAAATTTCTTCGGGTTCTGATCATTCTAGGTTCCCTCAAATTATATTCACATGCCCTTTCTCTGTTTTCCTACTTGAGTGTTTGGGAGATAGGAAATTTACTGCAATAATAAAAAGAAGAGAAACCCCTCAGCTTAGGGCCAAGTCCCATTGAAATGAAGGAATGTAAAAAGGAGAAGAAAGAAATCTATTTATGAAATTTTACCAGGAATTTCCCTTTTACAATCTTTAGCTTGTGAAAAAAAATTATTGATGAAATCATAAAGAGATCCTAAAAGTTGCCAACGGGCGAACTTTATTTTTGCCAAACCATACTTCAGGTGCCCCTTATGCTTTCCATGTTTGCCATGTAGAGAGTGATTTCTTCTCTATATTTTGCTCTGACATTTCCTTCCAGTATAGACGGACCTACTCTTAGAAAAAGGGCTTAAGGTTTTATTAATAAATCTACCTATTTGTCTTCATCTTTTTTGGGTACAATGCCCTAACTCTAGATCTCTAATAGAAAGGAGTATCGGTCTTCACCTTCTCCTAAATTCTTACATCCAGATACAATGGTGCGGCAGGCAGCAATGGCTTTGAAGTTGGTGCTGCTTATGTATTACAAGAATGGAAGGGGCCACAATTTCCGCAGACAGGTATACTACGAGGCCGATGTTTTATCTGGTGATTTATTGATTGCCTCTAAAACTTTTTAGCGAAGAACACTGAATTTGATTGGTCTGTTAGGGCCAATTGTTGACTCTGGTGGAGTATATGTTGCTCCTATACCGTGCGGTAGTACCAACTCCAGTCTGGTATAGGTTCTTTCTCAACAAAGATTATGGAAGCCTTTTTTCATCACTGATAACAGGATTGTACTTAACGTTTAAGCTTACATCAGTTGTTGAGAAGGTAAGGTCTCTCTGGAGCTAATTTCTCTTGTCCGCCCCCCCCCCCCCTGCACCCGCACGATCTTTTTATACAACTTTGATGTGGTTTCCTCTACAGCACACTTAGTTTCTCGTCTGCAGGTTTGGTCATTCTTTACTGCTTTGAAGGCACTGTCGATTAAGGATATCCATTGCGGGTCACATGCCACACCTGAACAGGTATCATTTTGTGATTGGCTTGCAAAGTTTGTGGTCTATTTTACAGTTAGAAACAGTTACATATATGATAAATCACTGCACTAAAATTAAAACATATACTTGTATGAGGTGGGAGAGAAATTCATTATCCTCTTCATGGAGAGTGAGGGTAATGTGCTGAGATTATTATCTCCTTGTTTTTCTTTCGTCTGATAATAAATTTTAGTGTCACTTCCTTGTAGAAACTTTATCCTGTACAGATTGACTGTATCTTTTTGGTAAACTCAGGAATTGAGTTGCCAACATTAATCAGTTGTGTCCTATAAGGCTATAACCTCTTTGTTTTTTGCGCTCTTTGTTTTGTTTCCTATCTTTACACTACTCACCCATTGTTTGCCTAATTGATAATGTTGGTTCAACCTCTAAATGACTGTTGACTCAGTTTTTTATACAGACATGTAGTAAACACCAAAGATCTGGACCCCCTCTAGTTTTTAACCTATCTCATGTAAAGACAATTTACATTCATAGAACTGTACCCTTTGCTTGGTCTCTAGGTCAAGGCAGTGGAAAGTATGATTGGAACTATACCTGTCTAACGGGCCGAACCGGTCCGGACCGGTAGCCCCTTACCGGGTTTAACCGGTTCCGGACCGGTTACCGGTCCGGTTCATTACCGGATTTCAGGTCGGCCCGTGCGGGTCCGGGTCTGAACCGGGCCTACCGGTCCGTTTTTTTTTTAATTTCTAGTATTTATTTTCTATAATGTAAACTAAATTCAATTTAAATATGTAATATAATAATATAATATATAATTTAGTTTTATATATTAAAATTGAAACTTTAAAGTTAACTTTCTATTTTATAGTTTATAACTTTATACTTTATAGTTTATAGTTTATAGTTTATAACTTTATACTTTATCTTTATTTTATAGTTTACTTTATAGTACTGTTATAGTTATACTTTATAGTTTATAACTTTATATTGTAATTATACTTTTATTAATTTATTAGATTAGTAGATATAAGTTAACAAATAAGTAATAACAGATTAACAACTAAATAGATAGTAAAATTAAAATTAATGATAAGATGTAAACTTTTGAACTTTCATAATGTTAATAAGAGTACATAATGAAGTAATAATAATTTTATTTACATATTATGCATCCTTCTTGCAAGTTCTTCGTAATCTATAGGTTGATTGAATTGGTTATGCTCCATAGCCTCTAAATCTGGAGTATTAATTACGATCGCCTCGCTCCGCCTTCCAAAATATTGCCTATTTCTTCATCTTCCGGAGAATTAACGTCTCCACATTCTTGATTTTTTCTCTCTGATCTGATCCAATCCCTTAAGCAGACTAACACTTCTAATGTGCTTCCACCCAATGAGTGACATGTGTCTCCTATTTGATCTCGTGCTTGGCTAAATGCACTTTCAGAAGCCACTGTTGAGATCGACACATTAAGAACATCTCGGGCCATCGCTGCAAGTACCGGGAATTGCCTTTTGTTATCCTGCCACCATTGTAAAGGGTCAAAACTTTTCTTCGGCTCCGCTGACTTTTGCAAATAAAATTGCATCTCATCGCAAGATCGACTTGTGCTTGCTTGTGTTGTAAAAGTGTTCCATATGTCTAAAGATTCTTCTTCATCGTCATTGAATCCTGAAGGTGTAGACACAGAAGCATAACTAGAAGGAATATTAGTAGCAGAGTTGTTGTTATCATGTAATGTAGCATAATATTCATATAATGTAGTTAAATTAGTATCAAGTGTACTTATGCAATTAAATGAAGATGGAGTTTCTGTTTCACCTACTTCCATATAAGTATATAAACTAAATATTAAATTATGACAATCTACTTTTTTAATAGAAGGATTTAAGATTGCACCAATACAATAAATATCAGGAATAGAGAAAAAATATTTTTTAAACTTTTCAAACATAAGTGTAACTGCATCTTTATATTTCACATTTTATTTTAAACCATAAAGTAAATATGAAATTTCAGCTATATGAGCTAAAGCATTACAAACTATTGGGTAATAAGATCCTGAAAATTCAACAGTAGCAGTGTAAAATTTACGTAAAATTTTTAAAAGTTCGCCAATTGATTTCTAATGTTCGTCGGTTAACATATACATCACGTTCTTACAATGCGCATTTGCAACATGTGTTATGGTGTCTTTATACTTATAACATTCTTTTAAAAATAAATAAGTATAATTCCACCGTGTAATAATATCTTATGGCATGAATTTAGGTCTCAAATTAAATTGTTTACATTTTTCTTTAAATTCTATAATTCTATTTTTCCTATTATTACCCTGAATAACTCCAACAGCTCTTTTGACAAGTTTTATTTCAGGTGAAAATAAATCAAGACCACTTTTAACAATTAAATTATAAATATGACAAGCACAACGAACCTGAAATATATCAGAAAGTGGTGGTTGTACTTCCCCTTTTAAAAGATCTACAGCAGCAATATTATTAGATGCATTATCGAATGATACACAAAGTATTTTATTATAAAGATTATATTTTTGGGCATAAGAACAAATAGTTTCGCTTATATATTTTCCAGTATGACTTTGATCCTCATAAACGCAAAAAGCAATAATACGTTTTTTCATTCTAAAATTTTCATCAATCCAATGACAAGTAATTGTTAAATAATCATAACCGTTTAATGCATGTCCAATGTCTGAAGTAAAACTAACTAGGCATGGAAGGTTAGCAAACAAATATTGCAAAAAAATAACATAATCATTATGAAGTCTAAAAATATCGGCTCTAGTAGTACTACGAGGAACACCTTTAAAAAAATGATTATATACTGTTTGAATATATGTAATTAAATATGAAGAAGAAGCAAAAGAAAAAGGTAAACAACCTCCGACAATCATTTTTGCTAATTCAATGCGATACTTTTTTGGATCGTACTTAGCCACCCCCAGTTAATGGATTAAGTTGTTGTTGACCGGGTTCTAAATCAGAGACAACATTCCATTGTGTCGTATGATCGTGTTTTATATGTCTACCTATAGTGCCCGTCCCCCGTCACCACCCCCTGTCTTATGTTTATAAGTTCTCCCACAAATATTACATCTAAATCTATCAGTACCCACAACTTTATCATAAAAGAGCCACACTTTACTCCTTTTTTTCTTGCTACTGGTTCTGGTAAAGGAGGTCTACGACTACGACTACCACTAGCAGTACCAATATTGACAGAAGGAACACTAGTAGGTGTAGGAGGTTCTTGTTCTTCAAGTTCAACAATATTATCTAATTGAACGTTATCATATTCATTATCTTCTATTCCAAAATCTTCTTGCATTTGATCATAATCTATATTTTGATTAGATGATGAAGAACCTATAGATTTTTTACCCCTTGAACTAGATTTACGGCGCAGTCCCGACGCAATTCCCCTTGGTAAATACATTATAAAATATTTAAATAATCAACAACTAAATATGACAATTTAATAAAATAATTAGGGAATGAAACGAGTGTACCAAACTTCGGGATTCAGAATTCAATTGAAGTTCGAAGTCTTGCGTCTTGCTACTTTGAATTTGAAAACTAATAATAATAATAACTTGAAAATTGATAATAAAGATGATTAAGAGAGTATGAGAAATTGAGAATAAGAAAATTGAGAGAAATGTTGTGTGATAAAAATGAAAAAAATGTAGAGAATTTATAGATTTTTTAAAGGGTAAAAATGTAATTGAAAAAAATAATAAACAAAACAAAACAAAAAAAAGGAAAAATGCAGCCAAAAGGTCGAAATGACCGTTGGCACCCCCCCACCCCTCCCAACGGTAACAATACCGTTTGGGCACTGTGCATTTTTTTTTTTGTGTTACCGGACCGGTTAACCGGTAATGGAACCGGTTTTCCGTTACCGGGTCTAACCGGTCCGGGCCTTACCGGGTTTTTTTCTAACCCGTGCGGGTTGGGGGCCAATCCAACCCCCAACCCGGTAAGCCCTTACCGGTCCGGGCCGGTCCGGATTTTCTACCGGGTCAACCCGGACCGGTAGACAGGTTTAATTGGAACTACCAAATGCAATAGTTTATGCGCAGAAGTTAGGGTATTTCGTGGCACCCAAGGGTGTCACCTAGTGGTCATGAAGTGTATTGAGAACCATGAGGCCTCATGTTCAAATCGCAAATAAACTTGGTGATTTCTTCCACCTGTCCAAGTCTTGGTGGACCGGGTTACTCGGTACCTGGTGGGAGATAGTAGGTACCCCTTGGAATTAGTTGAGGTGTGCAAGCTGCGCGGGACACTATGGTTATAAAAAAAGAAGTTTGGGTGTTTCGTGACAGTTGCTTAATTTCATCTAGAAGCAATCTGAAGAGATCCCTAGTTTAATATACTGACTGACAGATCTGTATGACATAAATTAGCTAACTCAACATTAAAGTGAAGTTAGATTTGGAGCTATAAATGACATAAAGATCCACTCTTATGGTGTATCCTTATATCCACGGGTCCTTTTTCTATCAGCTAGTGCAGGTCTAGCTCTGCTTTCTAAGAGACCATAAATCCACGGGTCCTTTTTCTATCAGCTAGTGCGGGTCTAGCTCTGCTTTCTAAGAGACTCTGTCATAGAAGCTCTAAAGATAAACTCCTGTGTTCTTAGAGTTACTTAAATGGCTTGAGCAGTAAGCATATTATCATTCATTTTTGGCGAGGAAGAGAATTACTTAACTAGACATGTTTCCTTTTCCTTATAGCTTTCTTTTGCAACTGTCATGTAATCCTGTCTTTTTTGTTTCAACCAGGTAAATGCAGCTGGTGATCTATGTGCTATTTGCCAAGAGAAGATGAATACACCAATTTTATTGCGTTGCAAACACATCTTTTGTGAAGACTGTGTCTCAGAATGGTTAGTGTTTCTATTGCACTTTGCTGCATGAGTTCCTCTATTTGATGTGTGAAAATAGAAGAGGAAACTTATCGCTAAATTTGTATAACAAACAATATACTAGAGGAACTCATTATGTAGGAGTCGGAAGTTACATACAATAACCATTTTCTATGCCTAACAAGGGAGGTAAATATATTCTTAATTAAATACAGATTATCCTATGTGTAGTATTTTATTATCGGAATTAGGTGAATCTAGACATGTATAAATCTAAACACACTCTTCTATCTTTCGTTGTTCGATGTAGCTTCTAAAATGATCCATGTGTTTACTCTCTGGGACAACCGTCCAGTTGTTCCTCCTCTTTGAGATGGTCGGTGCAGTTGCTCCTATCTTTGACAATTGTTCAGGTGTTGCTCTTATCTAGTGACCCTTTAGGCACTGCTCCGCTCTCTAACGACCCTTTAGGCGTGGCTCCTATCATTCGGGCACTGCTCTCCTGTGCAGCAACTGGCTAAACTCCTCTCTCCGATGATACCTCAGCCACTCCTCTCTTAGGCAGCAGACACGTCTCATCTCTCCAGCTACCAGTGCTATTCATCTCTACAATGACTCATCAGGCACTGCTGACTTAATCGTCGACCTTTCTGGCGCCACTCCTCCTACATCCGTTAGGCATTGTTTCTCTTTTGGCAGCCAACCGCTCATCATGATTTGTTGAAGTATAGATATACCACATATATACACAATATATATATATATATATATACACAATATATATATATATTGTGTATATATATATATATATATATATACATACATATATACATATATATATATATATACATACATATATATATATATATACATACATATATATACATACATATATACATATATATATATATATATATATGTGGTTAGTTTGTTAGATAAACACTATTAGAACATAAGCTTACTGCTTTACTTGCTTACTGCTTTTACTTAGCTTAGCTCTAGCCTATAAATAGAGGCTATACATGTATTTCTCATTAAGTGAAAATAATAGAAAGCTCCACAAAATATCTCTTTCTTCTCTCTCAGCTTCTCTGTAAACCTCTTCTCCATTGCATCTTCTCTCCATTTCTTCATATCTTCATATTCGAGCATCTCTCTTCTATAACCAAACACTGCCTCACTGATTACAACATCGCGATCATCTGTTGCTGAGTTGCAAAGGTGAACCAGTGGCTAACGTCACTGGACAAAGTAATTAATCATGATGCGGTAATTTAACATGATATCAAAGCCTACAGATCTGATTTCTGCTCGAATCGATTCCTAAGTTGTGAATTGATTCTCTCTATTTCAAATCGGTTCTAGTTGCGAGTCGATTCTCTTTAATTCAAATCGATTCCAGTTCAACACCAGTTCGCGATCAAATTTATTCAAATTCACTAAAAATGACTACAATTGGAGAAAATCTAAGAAACGAGACATCGTTTCCTGCGGATACACTCCGCCTTTGGCTATCATTGCGACGTTGAAGATCGCCAGGAACTTGTGTGCTTCTGAGGTGTTAGTCAAGTTGATGTGATTCAGATTTCAAGGCGCGGAATGATCAAATTAGGTATCGATTTGTGAATTTCTAGAAATTCGATTTTATTTTGTACTGGTTCTGTGTTGGTGAATCGTTCTGTATTGTTAAAGTTGGATTTGTGTTGGTGAATTGGTGAATTGGCAATGCATTGATGTGGTAGTGATAGTGTTGGTGAATTTGCAATGTGTTGGTGAAATCCACAAGTAGTCACTGATATTTGTGTTACTGGTCATTTATGAATTGAGAATGGATTGATGAAATGTCAATATGAATGTCGATACGTTATTCTGACGTTATTCTGCAAGTCATAGCAGCACTTGAGATAATGTTTTGCAGAACATAGTTTCACGATGAAGCATTTTTCAACACATGTAGTTTTTAGTTTCACTTAATGATCGATGGAAGGATCGAGGAGTTTTCAGCGATAAATTGACTGAGAACTGAGGGATACTTCGTCGGAAACAATATGGATTGGGTTGAAGCTCAATTCAAAGAGTTTTTCACAGGTCGATCAATTGTTAGATTGCCTGTTTTCATTTGCTTAGCTCAGGACAGGAGAATCGAGGGATTCTCTAGTCCGAGTGAGACTAGAGAACGATGGGTTCTTCATTGTTGTTGTGGGAGTTGAGCTGTTGAATGTTTATGCTGCAACTGCTGAAATTTTGCTCGAACACTGCTCACTGGTGACGTTACTGGTGTGTCGGTATTGTTGGTGTTGGTGGTAGTGTTATTGCTGTTACTTATGCTCCTGCTGATGTGCCTATGCCGTAGTTGCAGTTGTTGTTTTATGTTGGACACTGTTTTTTTGGTTATATGCAGTTGATTCGCGAAGTCACTACTGAGTTGCCTATTTACTTGGCAAATTCGTTGAATAGTTTGAAAGTGAGCTTTTCCACAGTCCAAATGGAAGCAGTTGGGCATTTCTAGTGGAAGGCTTGAGATGGCAGAGGAGTGTTGCTGCTAATGGTTGTTTTGGGTTCAGAGATAATGCTGAATCAGTTGAAATGGAGACCCAAGACTGCAGGGGGATTAAACATCACTGATTTGTACACATGAAAAAAAAAAATCAACACTTATAAAACACTTTGGGAATTATTATGAAGAGGGATGTCCTACGGATTAAATAGATATTAAGGCAAGGCAGTCCTCAATCAGCAGACTGACTTTGTCAAAATAATATACAGTAACCTGAGGGGTACTTATCCAAAGATTCAATGGAAGAAACTTATTTGCAATTATCAAGGGAGTTCAAAATGGTTGTTCATCCTATACTTGGCCTTACAGAGGATGTTATATACTAAAGATAGGCTGATAAATTGGGGCAGGACTTATAGCCCAACATGCCCATTGTGTGAAGGAGCCGATGAAGACATTCAACGCTTGTTTTTCTTTTGTATAATATCAATTGTTATCTGGAAAAATGTATTAAGCTGGCAAGGTATCACCAGATCAGTACAATAGTGGTTGGACGAGTAGACTTGGGTCAAGAATAATGCAAATGGGAACGGCTCAAAGGCAGAACTTTACAGAATATCATTAGTAGGATATGTTTATTACTTATGGCAGGAGAGGAACACATTGCAGAAATGGAAACAGATAAAGCTGTTGTTCATACGACTGTTGGTGCTGTCTAGTATTGCTTGACTGGTAGAAGTGCTTTGCTATTGCTTCCAAGATAGGACTGAAACCTCTGTTTTCAGTGCCTAGCTTGAGGGGGTGTTGGAAGTATAGATATACCACATATATACACAATATATATATATATATATATATATATATATATATATATATATATATATATGGTTAGTTTGTTAGATAAGCACTATTAGAACATAAGCTTACTGCTTTACTTGCTTACTGCTTTTACTTAGCTTAGTTGCCTTACTTAGCTTAGCTCTAGCCTATAAATAGAGGCTGCACATGTATTTCTCATTAAGTGAAAATAATAGAAAGCTCCACAAAATATCTCTTTCTTGTCTCTCTCTCAGCTTCTCTGTAAACCTCTTCTCCATTGCATCTTCTCTCCATATCTTCATATTCGAGCATCTCTCTTCTATAACCCAACACTGCCTCATTGATTACAACATCGCGATCATGAGTTGCAAAGGTGAACCAGTGGCTAAATGCCTGGTCACTGGACAAAGTAATTAATCAATGATGCGGTAATTTAACATGATTGGACATCCTTCTCTCTAGGTCTAGGGTCACAGGTGCCTTTCTCCCTATGGCGACCGATGTCTTAATAAAAAATTTGATCTTCTTATACTTAAAATCATCATGATTAATAGAGAATAATATCTACCTAATCTAAGTCATAATATTAGATACCATCATATCTGCAATTTCTCATAGATCCTTACAATAATTGTAGAGATTGGTGCCAGGGTAGTCAAAAGTCCTGGTTTAAGTTTCAGTGCCAATCGCCCAAGAAAAATGAGTTAAGATTCGCCTCCTATGAGGAGCGTGTAGAAAATGTACTAAATAAATATAAGTGTCTTCTTTCTAATAGTTTAAACTTTTTAATGAGATGCCCACACGCTTAAACTAAAATGCATGTGTATATGTGCTTTTTCTTTGTGGTTAACATCCATTACCAAGTGCTTTATAGCATTTTGCTTCTAGTAAATCTCACAAGTGCACTAAACTGTGACCAGTATTTGTGTCGATCCTTCCACATCTTGCTGGTGAAGGCCATAGTTAGCCATTAAACCAAGGGAATGCCTACTGTAGTATTTAATGGTGACTTAGCAATGTCCAGAAAGAACTTGACTTACTGAAATTGGCATTGTTGCATTTGTAATTGTGTGTTTGAGAGCCCTTTGGAATTTTCTGAACTAGTTGCTATGACCAGTATCCACCTAAAAAACTTCTCAGTAACTGTAATTTGCTTCCAAAGGAACTTCCTGATAAAAAATATACTTGCTTCTTAGTCCCTAATTTGGTTGAAGTATATCATGTATCAGAAATGAACTCATCTTGCCCTTGAAGGGTAAAAAGGTGTGGTTGAGACGTCTGTCATTTTCAATTTTGAAGTTCAGTTTCAATAGATATTGCATTCTACACCTACTATCCGGGGAGCTGGTAGTAGAAGGATATTTCTGTTTTATCTGGAACCTATATCTCATTGCATTGGCAGTATCTCATTTGATTTGACTGAATTCACTGCTTACCGTGTCATGAAATTCATCAATGAAGTTTCATTTACACCATACCACCTTTGGTCAATCATCAACAATTTTAGTATTGCAACAAGAGTGAAACTATTTCTGTATTCGACATAGGTAATTAATGTATATATCATCTCGCAGTTGCAGATGAGGTAGATCTTATTCAAGTAATTCAAAACAGGGAGAAAGTTGGAAAATATAATCGGTGGATGTCTAGATCATTTTTTTGCTATTAGTTGGAAATAAAAATTCCAGTAGAGTAGTTTGATGTGATATTTACATATCATTCTGAGAGGGGAAGTGAGTGAGAATTCCAAACAATCCTGCTTACTACTTGAATGATCCATCAGGAGACGCTTCTCCAAAAAAAAAAAAAAAAAAAAGATCCATTGGGAGATATGCTTCTTGCTACTGCTTTTAGTGCTGATCATGGAGTATTATACGTGCATTTTCTTTTTTTTTTCCTTATAAGTTGGTTGCTCTTCCTATCTGGATCGAATTTTTTTGTTGTGCTTTCCTTTGCCAGTGTGATTAGTTTTTCTTCAGTGAGTGTTCCTTTTGTTCCATAATCAATTTTAGGATTATAGTTGTGAAAGAAAAGATTTAGAAAATAGGTCTTCTCATTTTCCTTTGTTGTGTTTCCTACTAAAATGATCCATCAACTTTGTCCTGATTTAATTTTGGTCCGTTAATGTTGCTACTGGTAAATCTGGTCCATCAACTCAGCAAACACTAAAGCCCAAAAGGTAAACCACAAAGGAAAAGGAGAGAGCGCCTGTGTTCGCACATGTTATTTATGTAGTAGGAACTGTTTAATCTCTGTTGTGTTCCCACTTCCTTTTGAGAAAAATATGATCTTTTTAATCATATGCTTCTCTGCTTTATTTCTGACTGCTAAAAAAGCCTTATGTCTATACTTGTGCTAATGGTTAGTGTCTTCTAATCACCAAGTTTCAGGTTTGAAAGAGAAAGAACTTGCCCTTTGTGTAGAGCTTTGGTCAGACCTGGTGATCTAAGATATTTTGGAGATGGATCAACTAGCCTCTTATTCCAGTTATTCTAACATTGATGTTACACCTCTGTTACCATTCTCAAAAAAGAAAAGAAAATGTTGATGTTACAACAGAGCAAATATCTTCCTCTGCTAATAGCATTCTCCTCAACTTGGTCAGTTACCGAGTTATAACATCGCCATGAGGACATTGCGTAAAAAGTGGTTGATGCAGCTTCTTTGAGGATTTAGTGGGATGAGAGGACTTCATGATGCAATATAACATATAAGTACATATATATTGTGCTTCATCTTTGTTTATACAGAAAAACGTCCATGTGATGTTATGTAACTAAATTCACAGAATTTAACCACAAGGATTAAAAAAAATTGTTTCTTTTTCGGGCATGTACTGATCCTCACCATCATTTCAATCTGAGAGAAATTACCCTAGTATATTCCATCATTTCATGTATCATACAAAAGCTAATGGAAATGAAGTGTTGGTGTTGTGCCGGTATATCACCGTGTCCAATTTGTGGGTTTACTTTTTGACAGCTTGTTTTACCATCACACCAATGTTTTTGTTTTTCATGATTGACCCCTCAAATATCAAGAAAAATGTGAAGAATATATTAATTGAAGACACACACATCTGGGGAATGCATATAGTTTTCTCCACCTTTAATGTAGGTGAATGACTTGAATCCTCACTCTTGGTGTAGGAGCGGAAAAGCGCCAATAGGCCAATAGACTAAAAAGACATTAAAGGTCCGAAAGCAAGTTAGATCTTTTCAACGTTAGAGCTGTGTCCGTTATGTGATAGTGAAACAAATGTCCATCTATTTCTTCCATGTGAAAAGTCATGTTTGCAAAAGGGACTTCCAGCCAAGAAGCATAGGAATCTACCGCCTACTGTTGTGATTAGGGCGGCAGGGTAAAATTGGACCGAGGATCGAATTTTGAGAAAACTAGGATCGAATACCGAATTGAATTTATCGATCCGGTTCAAGTCTTTTTCGGTCGGTCGATTATATGGTGAATGAACTGTATCAAAGAACGGCCAGCGGCGCTCTAATGATCCGGCGAGCTCAGGCCTCCATTGGAGACGAGACTAACACCATTAGCTTCGTCTCATCAAGCTCATCACTCTCATACTAACCACATCGATCAATTTTGAGGTTTAGGCATTCAATTTTCATATCGAAATTCGGGTTCAGTTCGTCCTCGGTTTTTTTGATTTTCCGGCGAGTTCAGTAACAATCGATGGTGGTGGGTGGTGTCATTAGCACCGCCTGCTCCTGGCTGTCATTTCTATACATCCCACGTCCCTCGATTCATCCCCTACACCTCCGACGACTAGATTACAAAACACTGAAACTCTAGTCGTTGTTTTTCATTTTCAGGGCGAACTCAGGTGGTTTCAGGCATCGACAGTGGTACCATTAGATTCGTCTTGGTCCATACTACAAGAAACACTTACCCCCGTTCCTCGATTAACACTCGTCGTGAAGACACCATTGTTGACGTCGACGGTTCGAGCTTGAGTTCGGACATGGACCGGACCGGACCGAAACCCGAAAATATAAATTAAAAGGACCGAGGACTGGACCGAAACTTATTGATCCGGTCCGAACAGAGTCGATCCGATTCTTTTTTTCGGTCCAAACCGAATTTTGTGCAGCCCTAGTTGTGATTGTCTTTTGGTAAAGCCTCCTTGTTTTGAGACCCATGGACGAAATTCCCATCTCTCCTCTTGCCATTTATAGACATTGATAAATGTTAGTTTTATAACTACATACAAAGGCTTCTATCAAAATATATGAATGCTTAGACTGAATTGTGTGAATCACTTCATTTAAAATTTAATCTTTTTAATCAACTATATACCTAGCAGACCTCATTATGTGTCGCCAGAATCATTTGTTGGCCAAACACATGGATATTTTTTCAGTGATAGGTGATGATAAGAATCAAACCACATATCTAATACCATATTGAATAGTGTGAACTGTTGCTATTAGGAGAGGCTCAAGAATAAGGCTAGTAAAAGCCTTTGCTTTATGCCCTCAATTTCCGAGACCCCAAATTTTTTAATAGTGAATTTTATAATTCTATTTTCTTTTAGATTATATTAAAGATAACATACACAATTTATACTAAAAAGAAAGAAAAACTACCTATTTTTTAACACAAATATTTTAGAACTTTGAACTAAACTACTCAAATCTTCATATTAAATAATAAAGTTTTTATAACAACATCTATAGAAAACATATGGCTAACATCTTACTTAAATTAGTCCTTATTAGTGTAAATAATCATATTATTATGTGAATAAAAGGTTTTATATCTTATAAGAATACTATACTAAAAACGCAAGTATAAAAAAAACAAAACTCTTGCTATTAGGAAACTTTCAACTACTTTAATATACCTCTAACACAATTGGTATATTTTTTTACATTAAATTGTTTCACATTTTGCAACAACGTATCCTTCTTATATATAGTTTCCTTCTTATACTAGGATCAAACATGACATAGACTCCAAGTTAAGTTCAGATGACAATAAGTATCTTACCAATCCTTACCACTACAACTACTTTTCATATGGTACCTCCACAGGTTTGACTTCTTTTACTAGAAAGAAGTTATACAATCACATGTGAACATAATAATAGTCTGACCTTAATAATGATGTCTATTGATCTTAAACTTTGTTTTCAAGTATGTATTTTAACCTGTCTAAATTAATCTCCATACTCAACAAACTGATTCAGAAAAAAAAATGAATAGTTGACGACAATGTCTATTTTTTATGAGAATTCTGCATAAGAAAGCTACAAAAATGAATCAGCCAGCTTTGTGTTGATCACCTCTGTGAGATGATACTCCCTTGGAGAGTCTTTCATTAATATTAAAATATATATAGAGTACAATGTTCATCCCTTATACAATAGGAATTCTAAACCTATACAAAAGATGAATCATTGTCTTACCATAATTATATTTACACAATATATGAAAATATTCTAATTATGGATAGAGATACAATTGTTTCTATAATATACATGTTTACACACCCCCTCAGTCGGAGCGGGAGGAGGTCGGACGCTGATACTGGATCTGAAGTCAAGAAATAACTGTCTGGGAAGTCCTTTGGTAAATATATCTCCATACTGATAGGATGATGGAACATGTAACACTCTGACATGGCCTAGTGCAACTTTCTCACGAACAAAGTGTAGGTCTATCTCAATGTGCTTGGTTCGCTGATGTTGAACCGAATTATGAGACAGATAGATGGCAGAGATGTTATCACAGTACACAATAGATGTCTGACGCAAAGGACACTGAAGTTCTAACAATAAATTTCTGAGCCAACAAATATCAACTACTACATTTGCAACGCCTTTGTACTCAACCTCGGCACTGGAGCGAGATATGGTAGTCTGTCGCTTGGCAGACCAAGAAATCAGATTATCTCCTAAAAAACACAAAAAACGGAGGTGGAGCGTCGCGTGTCCGGACACCCTGCCCAATCTGCATCCGTATATGAAAGCAACCTGTTTGGTGCAGAGGGGCATAGGTGCAAACCATAATCAAGAGTGCCCTTAATGTATCGAATGATACGCTTAAGAATAGTGAAATGAGATTCCCTGGGGGCATGCATGAATAAGAACATCATAAGCTATGTCTGGCCTGGTAAATGTGAGATACTGAAGTGCACCTTCAAGGCTCCTATACAGAGTAGGATCAGAGACTGGAGCACCATCCATAGCACTGAGCTTAGATTTCGAATCGACTGGAGTAGGCATAACTTTGCAATTCGCCATCTTAGCCCTGTACACTATCTCCTCTGCATACTTACGCTGACACAAGAACATGTGATTGGCAGACCTGGTCACTGATATCCCCAAGAAATAACTCAGTTTTCCCAAATCAGTCATTGCAAATTCGGACTTAAGCAAGACAATAATCTCATTTTTCAATCTATCGGAGAGCGATCGAATATATCATCCACGTCTGATAATAAGTAGCGGTGCTACTAGCTCGATGAATAATGAAGAGTGATGTATCACTCTTGCTGCGCATAAACCCAATCGCAAGATATACGACAAAGCGATCATACCACGCGCGAAGTGCATTTGTGCCATATAGTGACTTACGGAGACGACACACATAGTGAGAGACTGCTGGATGGGTGAACCCAGACGGCTGATGCATGTACATTGTTTCTCTCAGGTCCCCATGTAAGAAATCATTCTTCACATCAAGTTGATGGATTGGCCAGCGTTTGCCCATGGCAATGCTCAAAACTGTGCGAATAGTAGCCGGTTTGACAACCGGGCTGAAGGTCTCTCCACAATCAATGCTCTCCTGCTGATTTGTGTCATTAGCCACAAGACGGGCCTTATACCTCTCAAGATCCCCATTGTCTCTGAACTTGTGACGAAAAAGCCACATACAATGAATTACACTCACCCCCTCAGGTCTAGGTACTAGATCTCACATGTGCTGTTTAGTCAAAGCATTGAATTCCTCATACATAGTCGCATTCCAATTAGGGTCTTGTTTGGCTAATTTTGGGTTCTTTGGAATTGGAGAGATGGTTTGGGCAGACAAGTTGAAATGGACTTTGGGTTTGAAGATTCCATGCTTTGAAAGAGTTTCCATTGGATGAGTAGGAACAGTGGGTGACGGAGTGGTGTCTGAGACGGGGGGTAAAGTCGGATAAGGAGAAGGTGGGGGCGAAGCCGTCGGAGGCACCGCGGCTCCTGGATCGAGCACCGCGGCGCTAGAAGGTTAACAGGCTTCTCTGAAGTTTGGGAATGGCGCCAAAGACAGTGGCCGCAGCTGGTCGACGAGTTTCAAGATTGCTCACTAGAAATGGCGCGCGCTTCCTCGGGTCGCGACACGAATTTTAACAGAGGATGTGAGTTGTTCAAGGATGAGGGGAGAGATGACAGGCTCGTCAAGAAATGAGTAGTCCATTTTTTGGAATTTTGGAAGATTAAAAAACGGAAATGTGGTCTCATCGAATGTGACGTGACGAGATATGTGGATTTGACGAATCGACAATTCATAGCATAGATAGCCCCTATGATTCGGCGGGAATCCTAGGAAGACACATTGAGTGGACCTAGGAGCAAGTTTGTGGGGGGCGGTAGAGCTAAGGTTGGGATAGCACAGACAACCGAAAATCTGTAGATGATCATAGGAGGGGACTCTATGGTAGAGGATTTCGGTAGGGGTCATATTGTGAAGAGTGCTAGTAGGGAGAATATTTAGAATGTATTCTGACATATTAGCAAAGATGTAACTGGGGTGGAGGGAGGTAGGCATGAATCAATAGAGTGCGAATCATATTGTTAATGGTACAGATGATTCTTTCAGCCTTACCGTTTTGTGGTGAGGTATGAGGGCAGGAGAAGCGAAAGACCATGTCATTATTGGTACAAAAGCGGTGAAACATAGAGTTATTGAATTCACGACCATTATCGCACTGAAATGATTTTATACCTTTTCCAAATTATGTTTGAATGAACTGGCAAAACTCAAGAAATTTGGCAAACACTTCCGATTTAAATTTAAGAGGATATAACCAAACGTAGTGTGAAGAATCATCAAGCAACACAAGATAATATTTATGACCGAGAGAACTAGAGATGTCCATAAATCGGCATGTATAATATCAAAGGGAGCAAATGTAACACTAGTAGATGATTTAAACGGAAGACAAATATGTTTGTCTAAAGAGCAAGAAACACAATTTTGGGCAAGTTTCCCATTACAAGCAATGAAATTGTTGCCTCTAAAAAAATTAAAAACTGGGTTCCTGGGTGACCAAGCCTATTATGCCATGTTGAGGAAGAAATAGCCGCTAGAGTGATGGGAGAGCAAGATCTGGCAGCGGAGGTGGAAGTGAATGGATAAAGATCTCTCATGTTATTGCATCTCATAAGAGGTGTCCCCGTATGAAGATCCTTCACAGTAAAACCAAAAGGGTCAAAATCCACAGAGACAGAACTATTACGAGTAAATTGGCGGACATATATGAGGTTCTTAATCATGTGTGGGGCATACAGGGTGTTTTGAGGGAGAATGGTGGAAGAGGAGGTTGTGTGTATGAGGTACCATAACTGTCACGACTCGAACCCCGGGCCCGCGACTGGAGCCCTATCTGGGCACCCTTCTACCCATACAACTCAAGTAACTCGCGGAAGCTAAATAACACTCATCATCATTTTTTTTTGCAAAGGCAAAGCCAGCAAGGCTGCCATAATATATAACACCCGAATGGGACTACAACTGTACAACAATATAAATACAACTCACGTAAGTCCAACCCACATATGAATAAATACCTCTAAGAGTTTGGATAGTAACTATGACGGGACAAGGCCCTGCCGTACCCCTGAATATACCTAGCCGTAATGGAAGACCTGTGCCAAAATGACAAGTTCCGAAATATTGGAGTTATCCCAAAAACGCTGAATAATGATCCTAAGCTCGCGAATCACCCAACTGAGTACCTAATACCTGCGGGCATGAACGCAGCCCCCCGAAGGGGGTCAGTACAACATGTACCAAGTATGTAAACATGAAGTACAATAAACAAGATCATAACTGTACAAAAGAATGACAGGGACAAGTATGAAAAATCAAATACTAGATCCTACCGTGTCAAAAATAAGAGTCAATTATACCTTATATCATTGTACTTCGTAGCAATCGCATCATTGTATTATTGTATCACCGCACTCATCAGATCACTGTATCGTTGTACCAGCACTCATCAGATCACCGCATTTATAAAAATGATTCAACTGTACCCTTTTTAAAGAAGAGTTAACTGTGTCTTTAAATACTATTTTGACCCTCAAAGGAATAAAACCAAGCTACTATCATGTCGTGTACCAATCATTAAAATGAACTCACTTTTTATAAAAAATTTGGGCACCAAAATATCATGCATCCAATAATCTAAGTAACCTCTTTTTAGAAAATCTGGGCACCAAAATATCATGCACTCAATAATCTAATCAACTATCTTTTTAGAAAATCTGGGCACCAAAATATCATGCACCCAATAATCTAATCAACTATTTTTTTTAGAAAATCTGGGCACCAAAATATCATCCACCCAATAATCTAATCAACTGTCTTTTTAGAAAATCTGGACACCAAAATATCATGCACCCAATAATCTAATCAATTATATTTTTATAAAAATCTGGGCACCAAAATATCATGCACCCAATAATCTAAGTAACCTCTTTTTAGAAAATCTGGGCACCAAAATATCATGCACTCAATAATCTAATCAACTATCTTTTTAGAAAATTTGGGCACCAAAATATCATGCACCCAATAATCTAATCAACTATCTTTTTTAGAAAATCTGGGCACCAAAATATCATCCACTCAATAATCTAATCAACTATCTTTTTAGAAAATCTGGACACCAAAATATCATGCACCCAATAATCTAAGTAACCTCCTTTTAGAAAATGTGTGGCACCACATATCATATACCAATCACATATAAAAAACTTTACTTTTAGAAATGTGTGGCACCACATATCATGTACCAATCACATATAAAAAAACTTTACTTTTAGAAATGTGTGGCACCACATATCATGTACCAATCACATATAAAAACTTTCCTTTTAGAAACTCAAAGTACTATCAATAGGATATATATAATAATCTTTCATTTTAGAAACCCCAAGTACAATCAATATAATATCACTAAGGATTAGGATCCGCTCAGTTATAAAGATCAAGTCAAGTATAGGGTCCACTCGTCGTTTGTACCAACTCGATAATCTAATTGTCCTCGCCATCCGTCAATATTATGGAAACATTTGCATGGTGATAATGGATCCGAATTGCCAAATTAATCCATTTTATGAGCCATTAGGCTATATATTAATCATGATCTTATCTAATCAACTGTGAACCTAGAAAGTGTAAAACGAACTGGTTATGTCTTAGCTTCTATGCAGATGAAAAATTCTACTCATTTCAATATATTGATTGTCGATTCCATTTTTATTAATGTTGCAATGGCTTGTTTGATACCCTTTTCTCATTAGTATTGTAACTAGCAAGATCAATTCGACTCCAACGTTTACTAAAGGCTCTTACCAACATCTCCCATAAGACTTGGTAAGGACTTAGGAATAATTTAGACATGTCTTTAGCATAGAATCAATAACAAGAATACTCCTTAACTTTTAAGAGTAGAATAACTTTTGAAATGATACCACAGTTGTGGTTCACACGAAGAACATGCCAAAAGAGAGAAGAAAGAGTTTCACATACCTCATTAACGACTAACCAACACGACAAGTAGAATACACCCCGAATAGGTACTTCAACCTTATCGGCTATTCCACACGCCAAGTAGAATATGCCACAAGTAGTACTTCAACCTATAACAACAATAATACTTCTATCAACTTCATACACACTAGTATAAGACTTATACCAAGTAATGGTCCTCTTATTCTACGGAAATTTGGGCAGCACTTCCCCGTTTATACGTACTTTTCCACCTTTTACAAGGCCTAAATTCAACAACAATCAAGCCCCATTTAAGGCACAACCAACAGTTAACCAAGGGGGATTACACGCCTACTTGACGTGTAAAATTCAGCCCCATAATCTACCAAAACAGTCCATAAAAATCAGTCCAATATCCAACAACAACAAGGGTACAAAGTGAAGCTTTTTAATACCTTTCTACACCCTTAATCTCTTAGGACTTCCATTAACAATTACCACATTAATGCAAATAGGTGGCTGATTTTCCAGCATCCTAAACCACAAAACAGTCCATAAAAACTGCATAATAACGTCCAACAGTTGTATAGATTCCACGGCCAACAACTACAATCCGATAACTTTTTCCTTAATCCTTTTTATTCCAATTCAAGTTTCAAAACTTCTATATAAGTTATATCAACTTATTAATAACAATATTACTCCATTATAACATGCGACAAGTGTAACTAACCACAACAATAACTAACGAATTCAATGTCGTCCAAAATGCCCAATTCGGCCAACATCATTAAAACAAAAATCGCCCAAAACAGTCCGGGGGAGATTGGCCCGTAGTTTTCATTTCGCTCCACTTCTTCAAGTTTCAATCACATACATGTATCCTCTACAACCTTACACTCATCTTCCCTTCACGTTTCACCTCCAAAAAGTCGACGAACAAGCCTAGGGTTTCACCCTCATTCTCGTCCAAAGGAGATTATTGGTGTGTTATCTTAGCTTAACACTTGGTTAGGGTTCTTGATCTTGTATTAGTGAACTAAGCTTGGAAGATTATAAATCTTGGTCTTCAAAGACCCCTATGACCGAGAGCAACATTGAGAGGAAGAGAGAGATATTATTTCTTGAAAATGACTAAGTGTGGGAAGTCTTGCAAGCTAATCCATATATATAAATATCTATCCAAGTGTATGGACAAGTGGAGTGGGACCCACTTGTCCACTTGTCTCCAAAATATCTAAAGTGACGAAGTCTTTCAAGACAAGTGCAGGGGTGACACGTGTCACCCTCCTATTGGTCCAAAATTATTTCTTCACAAAAATATTCTATACTTGGCCAAAATATCTAAAAATCTTGTGGGCCCCACAAAATCGTAAAATTTTCTGTGGGCCCCACATGACTAAATCCGAGACTTAAAAATTCAAAACTTCAATATACTATAATAATTCCATATACCAAATTTGAGAATCAAATTTCAAGTTATAAACTTTTTCCTTCACAAATTTTCCGGAATTTCCTTAAGAAAAAGTAATTATTCTTTCCTTTCAAAATTCAAATCTTAAATCCTTAATCACGTTCTCAATTAGTAGCCCTGGTATTACGGGGTGTAACATCCTCCCCCCGCTCTTATAAACATTCGTCCTCGAATGTTCATCAAGGGTCTCAAGCTATACAAACTTCGGCATAGTCTTTAGCACATTGTACTTCCTTTGTAATCAAAGTCACATTCCAAAGGTCCTATTACAGTTCCTTAAAATCGATAATACCACTTCTAGTCGGCTCAACAATTATCAACATCAATCACAAGTGGTTTATACTCCAACCAAGGAATCATCATCTCTAATATACTTCACATATACTATGTATTTTAACCACAATCACACATAAAATACTTTACTCTTGAAGGCCTTGTCTATCTAAGGTCTCAACGATTATCCAATACTCTAAGATCCTCAAATATTCATGTCCCAAGCTTACATTATTTCTCCCCGTATACGGGCAAGATGGCTTCTCAATATCTCAAAATCATGTTGTCCTAATCACAACAACCCTATTTACTCCATACAAATATTATCTGTACACAACACTTAAGCATTTACCACAGTTTAATCTAACAACATGGTATGTCCTTAAGTCAATTAAACATGATCTCCTAAGGGTTCATCACCCTTCCGACAACTCATCACCTCCTAATTATTCCAAATTAGCACATATATAACCTTGATGTGGATTCATTAAACTGTTTCACACCTTCCAAGCAATTTATAAAACTTAACCATCACATGATAACCCACAATTGCTTCAGACAACACACACATGGCCCCAAATAAATATGTCCGTAGAGATGTATATCATTATCACACCAACGATACAAAAATTTTACCAACTTGGATACAAACTCCAAATATTCCACTTCTGGACCGTTGTCGCTTTCTCATAGCTGCAATCACAATAATATGTTAGGGAGGGACTACCCTAATCACACAGCTCTATCGCACGATCTTGGAGTAAGAAGAATAGAAACCAATCCTAAATGTACTATAGCCTCTTGTTTATGGGTGTGGTGCACAACACACCTATAACCAAGACTATACTGCACATGGTCTGTAGACATTCGGAGGACTAACTGCTCTAATACCACTCTGTCAGGACCCGAACCCCGGGCCCGCGACTGGTGCCCTACCTGGACACCCTTCTACCCATACAACCCAAGTAACTCGCGGAAGCTAAATAACACTCATCATCATTTTTTTTGCAAAGGCAAAGACGACAAGGCTGTCATAATATATAACACCCGAATGGGACTATAACTGTACAACAATATAAATACAACTCACGCAAGTCCAGCCCAAATATGAATAAAGACCTCTAAGAGTTTGGACAGTAACTATGAGGGGACAAGACCTCGCCGTACCCCTGAATATACCTAGCCGTAATGGAAGACCTGTGCCAAAATGACAAGCTCCAGAACATTGGAGCTATCCCAAAAACGCTGAACAAGGATCTTAAGCTCGTGGATCACCCAACTGAGTACCTAATACCTGCGGGCATGAACACAGCCCCCCGAAGGGGGTCAGTACAACATGTACCAAGTATGTAAACATGAAGTAAAGTAAACAAGATCATAACTGTACAAAATAATGACATGGACAAGTATGAAAAATCAAATACTAGATTCTACTAGTACAAAAATAAATTGTATCCACTTTGTACCTTGTATCACTGCATTCTATGTACCATCAGTATTGTTGTATCAACGTACCACAAGATCACCGTATCGTTGTACCACTCGCATCATCAGACATCGCATTTGATAAAAATTATTCAACTGTACCCTTTTTAAAATAAGAGTCAATTGTGCCTTTAAATACTTTTTTGACCCTCAAAGGAATAAAACCAAGTTACCATCATGTCGTGTATCAATCATTAAAATGAACTCTCTTTTTATAAAAACCTAGGCACCAAAATATCATGCACCCAATAATCTATGTAACCATTTTTAAGAAAATCTGGGCACCAAAATATCATGCACCCAATAATCTAAGTAACTTTTTTTTAGAAAATCTGGGCACCAAAATATCATGCACCCAATAATCTAATCAACTATCTTTTTAGAAAATCTGGGCACCAAAATATCATGCACCCAATAATCTAATCAACTATCTTTTTTAGAAAATTTGGGCACCAAAATATCATGCACCCAATAATCTAATCAACTATCTTTTTAGAAAATATGGGCACCAAAATATCATGCACCTAATAATATAATCAACTATCTTTTTAGAAAATCTGGACACCAAAATATCATGCACTCAATAATCTAAGTAACCTCCTTTTAGAAAATGTGTGGCACCGCATATCATATACCAATCACATATAAAAAACTTTCCTTTTAGAAATGTGTGGCACCACATATCATGTACCAATCACATATAAAAACTTTCCTTTTAGAAACTCAAAGTACTATCAATAGGATATATATAACAATCTTTCATTTTAGAAACTCCAAGTACTATCAATAGAATATCACTAAGGATTAGGATCCGCTCAGTTATAAAGATCAAGTCAAGTATAGGGTCCACTCGTCATTTGTACCAACTCGATAATCTAATTCGTCTCGCTCCTCTGTCTAATATTATGAAAACATTTGCATGGTGATAACGTATCTGAATTGCCAAATTAATCCATTTTATGAGCCATTAGGCTATATATTAATCATGATCTTATCTAATCAGTTGTGAACCTAGAAAGTGTAAAACGAACTGGTTATGTCTTAGCTTCTATGCAGATGGAAAATTCTACTTATTTCAATATAATAGATTATCGATTTCTTTTATATTAACGTTGCAATGGCTTGTTCGATACCCTTTTCTCATTAGTACTGTAACTAGCAAGATCAATTCGACTCCGACGTTTACTAAAAGCTCTTACCAACATCTCCCATAAGACTTGGTAAGGACTTAGGAATAATTTAGACATGTCTTTAGCATAGAATCAATAACAAGAATACTCTTTAACTTCTAAGAGTAGAATAACTTTTGAAACAATACCACAGTTATGGTTCACACGAAGAACATGCCAAAAGAGAGAAGGAAGAGGTTCACATACCTCATTGACGACTAACCAACACGACAAGTAGAATACGCCCCGAATAGGTACTTCAACCTTATCGGCTATTCCACACGCCAAGTAGAATATGCCACTAGTAGTACTTCAACCTATAACAACAATAATACTTCTATCAACTTCATACACACTAGTATAAGACTTATACCAAGTAATGATCCTCTTATTCTACAAAAATTTGGGCAGCACTTCCCCCGTTTATACGTACTTTTCCACATTTTCCAAGGCCTAAATTCAACAACAATCAAGCACCATTTAAGACACAACCAACAGTTAACCAAGGGGGATTACACGCCTACTTGACGTGTAAAATTCAGCCCCATAATCTACCAAAACAGTCCATAAAAATCAGTCCAATATCCAACAACAACAAGGGTACAAAGTGAAGCTTTTTAATACCTTTCTACACCCTTAATCTCTTAGGACTTCCATTAACAATTACCACATTAATCATGCAAATAGGTGGCTAATTTTCCAGCATCCTAAACCACAAAACAGTCCATATAAACTGCATAATAACGTCCAACAGTTGTATAGATTCCACGACCAACAACTACAATCCGATAACTCTTTCCTTAATTCTTTTTATTCCAATTCATGTTCCTAAACTTCTATATAAGTTATATCAACTTTTTAACAACAATATTACTCCATTATAACATGCGACAAGTGTAACTAACTACAACAATAACTAACTACAACAATAACTAACGAATCTAATGTCGTCTAAAATGCCCAATTCGGCCAACACCATTAAAAATGGCCCAAATACTTTTTATCCTTCATTCTTTTTAGCACAATCTCATCTATACATATCAACAATAAGTAATATCTAATTACTTTAAAATAAGAAGAACCATTACCTTATGTTTAGCCCAAAAATCGCTCAAAACCGTTCGAGGAAGATTGACCCGCAGTTTACATTTCGCTCCACTTCTTCAAGTTTCAATCACATACATGTATCCTCTACAACCTTACACTCATCTTCCCTTCACGTTTTGCCTCCAAAAAGTCGACGAACAAGCCTAGGGTTTCACCCTCATTCTCGGCCAAAGGAGATTATTGGTGTGTTATCTTAGCTTAACACTTGGTTAGGGTTCTTGATCTTGTATTAGTGAACTAAGCTTGGAAGATCATAAATCTTGGTCTTCAAAGACCCCTATGACCGAGAGCAACATTGAGAGGAAGAAAGAGATATTATTTCTTGAAAATGACTAAGTGTGGGAAGTCTTGCAAGCTAATCCATATATATAAATATCTATCCAAGTGTATGGACAAGTGGAGTGGGACCCACTTGTCCACTTGTCTCCAAAATATCTAAAGTGATGAAGTCTTTCAAGACAAGTGCAGGGGTGACACGTGTCACCCTCCTATTGGTCCAAAATTATTTCTTCACAAAAATATTCTATACTTGGCCAAAATATCTAAAAATCTTGTGGGCCCCACAAAATCGTAAAATTTTCTGTGGGCCCCACATGACTAAATCCGAGACTTAAAAATGCAAAACTTCAATATACTATAATAATTCCATATACCAAATTTGAGAATCAAATTTCAAGTTATAAACTTTTTCCTTCACAAATTTTCCGGAATTTCCTTAAGAAAAAGTAAGTATTCTTTCTTACTTCCAAAACTCAAATCTTAAATCTTTAATCACGTTCTCAATTAGTAGCCCTGGTATTACGGGGTGTAACCATAACCTTTAACTGGAATGCGTTGTCCACTACCAACTGTAACATATTGAGGATGTTTTAAACTAAACAGTTTAGAAATAGTACCTGCAGACTGGTTGACGTGAGATGTGGCGCCTGAGTCCATGTACCAAGTATCTGCAGGTTGTTGCATAGAGAGAGTGATGAACGCCTGACCCAACTCAGTGGGTGTCATGCCGGTGGAGGGTTGCGGGACGTGACATTGCATGAAATGGGCCTGCTACGAGGCTGGAGCGGGTCCTAACAAACCGGGGTAAGAATACAGATTGTAGGGCTGCTGGTACGGGAATGGACTTGGCGTCGAGGCTCTGAACTGGGGTGCCACGACTCTGTACTGGGGCGTCGTGGCCCTATATTGGGGCGTCGTGGCGCTGTACGGATACTGCTGCGGCACCGCGGCCCTGCGGTCCCTGTTGTAGTTGTTGTTGTTGTTGTTTCTGCTGACCACGACCCTTGCCACGGCCACGGCCTCCTCTGCCGCCGCGGCCCTTGCCACTTTTGCCGCCGCGGCCCTGTCGCGGCTGAGAGTTGTCAGGTGGTGTCTGATCTTGGGGTTGTGTGTCTACAGCTAACACCTGTTGGGCGTACTCATCCTGTTTAGCACGACGTGTTTCTTCGAGCAACAATTGTGAGCGAGCTTTGTTAAAACTGGGTAGCGGATCTGTCTGTTGAATCATGGTGGCCAAATTATCATATTCAACTTTAGTAAGGCCTGCGATCATTTGTAACACCATTTTATTGTCAGTAACAGGCGTGCCGACGTTGAAGAGTTGATCCGCTAGAAGTTTAAGCTGCTTGCAGTACTCAGAGATATTGGAAAAAATTTCAAGACGTGTTCTGTTGAACTGTTCTTTCAATTACACGGCGCGAGTGTGCTTGTTGTCCTGAAAAATTTCCTCCAGTCGATTCCACAGATCAAGGGTTGTGAAGTCAGATTTCATGATAGTTAGGAACAAATCATGAGAGATATTACCATAGATCCATTATTTTACGCCGGCGTCGAGCTGACGGCAAGTAGAATCATCAACCTTCGGAGGGAACAGAATGGTGTCATCAATGTGATGAAGCACGTTATAGAAACATGCATGATTGCGAAACAGCTCAACCCAAGGAGAGTACTGGCCGTTTTCTTGATCAAGAAGGATTGGGATATGGTTCTTGATGTTGGAAACAGTTAGGGCGGGGTGAAAAGATGGTGACGACTTGGTGGTGGGATTTGTGGAGGTAGATTCGTCAGAAAGTGTGTATGAATCAGGAGTAGCCATTTAGAGAAGAGAGAAAAGAAGAAAGAAAATCCAAAAATTCGTGTAGCAGCGTCGCGACTGAGAGAAACCCGGGGGGGCTCACGAGAGAAGGAGAAATTTTTTTAGGGTTTTAGGTTGTAGGCTCTTGATACCATGTGAGATGATATTAATCTCCCTTGGGGAGTCTTTCATTAATATCAAAGTATATATAAAGTACAATGCTCATCCCTTATACAATAAGAATTCTATACCTATACAAAAGAGGAATCTTAGTCTTACCATAATTATATTTACACAATATATGGATATATTCTAATTATGGGTAGGGATACAATTGTTTTTATAATATACATGTTTACACCTTCCAATAACCATTTGAATATCTAGTTAATTACCAAAACTCTTGTAGAAAGTAGCTCTTGCAACTAGGTCCCGTCCATGGTGTTGAAGAGTCTTATCAATGTTCCTCGAGTGCTTCATGTTGCAAGAAATAGTTCATCCATAGTCAACGTTAAGCATGCTATTTTAAAATCATGTGCCTTGATTAACTTTGTCATAGATGCCAAAATGCTCAACCTGAACATGTCCTCTTCGAAGTCCTGGACAAGTCAATACAAATGTATTTAAATGGTGTGAGAGACAGCAAAGTCCCCTAGGATTGGCCACCGTCTCTATCCCATGAAGAAGTTTTAGATACATAAAGTTGTAGACATATATCTTGTGCTCAAGAACTACAACAATACAATCTCGTCTTAATTTTACTACACTAACTTCACACCTAAATGAAAATTCACCTATGCACCGGCTCTGATGATCATTCCCATATAATAAGTCTATTATGTGGGTATTGAGTGTTGGCCTTGGCACCTACAAGTGCCAAATTATTGCATCGAAACAACATCTCCACTATTCCAAATCCACCACTTTTCAGATCACATCTGAAAATCTTTTTGAAAGGATCACAATTATATACACAAAAGCCACGACTTGTGCCAACAGCAAAACAACTATAATCCTGATTCCATGATACATAGTGTAACTCTGTCTTATCATTGTCACTAAACTCTAGTTCATAATGGATAGACTGAGAGGCCCCATGCATAAGAGAATCATATGTCCCAAAAGCTGCTGGTGAAATTGTCCCTCGAGAATGTGAAATAGTTAAACTATTTGGCGATAATAGAATTACTTGAGTTCTTGCTCCTTATCCTTCTTTATTTTTCTTTAAACAACAAATTTTGTGTTCATAGATGCCTCAATATCAAAACCGCGAATAAGAATGTCTTGTCCACTACCAACAATAACATTCCAATTTAAATTACTCAAATTAGAATAAGACGAAAGAGTACTTTGTGATGTCGTCATGTGAGATGTGGCGCCTGTGTCCATATACCAATTTTTATCTAGAGCGTTGAGTGACATTGTGTTCATAGTTTCCTCAATGTTAGTCGGTGAATAAGTTGAGGGGGGCTGTGTGTAGGCATGTTGGGGACGTGGGCCAAGTATGTCAGGGTGTGATTATCGATTTTGAGGTGGAGTCCATGAAGATGTCGGATACGGGCTAGGATGAGAGGCGCATGACGGTGAGGCCCATGAATATGGGCTCATGCGGCCTTCGAAGGGTAGGCAGCCCACGACGGAGACTGTCGTCGCTGTCGCGGTCGCTGCTGGTTGTTTCCTGCCGGTGAGGACTGCCCTTCCCGTCGTCGCTATTGCCAAAATTTTGTCCACTGCGGCCCTTGCCGAAAAAGTGGTGGATTTTGGCTCTGATGATCATCCCATATAATAAGTCTATTATGTGGGTATTGAGTGTTGGCCTTGGCACCTACAAGTGCCAAAATATTGCATCGAAACAACATCCCCACTATTCCAAATCCACCACTTTTCAGATCACATCTGAAAATCTTTTTGAAAGGATCACAGTTATATACACGAAAGCCACGACTTGTGCCAGCAGCAAAGCAACTATAATCCTGATTCCATGATACATAGTGTAACTCTGTCTTATCATTGTCACTAAACTCTAGTTCATAATGGATAGACTGAGAGGCCTCATGCATAGGAGAATCGTTGCTGGTGAAATTATCCCTCGAGAATGTGAAATAGTTAAACTATTTGGCGATAATAGAATTACTTGAGTTCTTTCTCCTTATCCTTCTTTATTTTTCTTTCAACAACAAATTTTGTGTTCATAGCTGCCTCAATATCAAAACCGCGAATAAGAATATCTTGTCCACTACCAATAATAATATTTCAATTTAAATTACTCAAATTAGAATAAGAGGAAAGAGTACTTTGTGATGTCGTCATGTGAGATGTGGCGTCTGTGTTCATACATCAATTTTTATCTAGAGCGTTGAGTGACATTGTGTTCATAGTTGCCTAAATGTTAGTCGGTGCATAAGTTGAAGGGGGGGTTGTATGTAGGCATGTTGGGGATGTGGGCCAAGTATGTCAGGGTGGGATTATCAATTTTGAGGTGGAGTCCATGAGGATGTCGGATACCGGCTAGGATGAGAGGCTCATGACGGTGGGGCCCATGAATATGGGCTCATGCGGCTGATCGGTGTATTTTATATACACCTTTTGAGTCAGTTTTAATTAGTCTTTTGTCCCATTTTGCACATATAAGTGTCGTATTAGGATAGTTTCTCTTTCTTTTGAGTCAAAGTGGTTAAAATGGCCAAATGGCGGAAAAGGAGCAAAAAGAGGGCAAAAGAGGAGATGCCAGAGATGAAAACAGAGAAAGTGGCGAACAAGGCAGAAATCCATCAGTACGCAAGGCTCTCGCAATGTTAGGCGCGCGCCATCATTCAGAAGGCGCGAAGATCCAGTACGCGCGCTAAAACAGGTCGCGCGCCACTATCGAAGAGCGAAAACTCGAGCCGCGCGCCTCGAGACGAAGGGCGCGGCGCTAAACATCCGAGGAGCTACAGAAGATCCAGCCGCGCGCTACCGCAGCCAGATATCGGCCGCGCGCCAAAACACCCGACGGATCGCAGAACTTCCGGCGCGCTTATCTGCAGGGGCGCCGACGCTGAAAAAATTAGGTCTTTGACGGATTTTTGGTCGAGCTGCGAGGAAAAGAAGGAGGCGTTTTAAACCTATATAAGGAGAACCCTAGGCGGTTTTGAGGTTCCCTTTCTTGACAACACAAGATTTTCTTGCTAGAGATCGAGACCTAAACTTAGTAATTTCTTTCCTTTTTCTTTTCTTTAATTCGGTTTTGCATGATGAACATAGAATTAGTTCTTGTCATCTTTATGGCTAGGAACTAATTCTCCTATGTGGCTTTCTATGTTGAACTTCTTGAAACTTATGTTATAAATTAATGCATGCTTATGGTTATTTTTCTTATTGAGAGATCTATCCAATAATTGAGTTGAATTCTTGGTAGCTAATTGACAACTAGTTATCACTATATGATTTCTAATCGATTCGAAAAGGGGGATTGTGAATATCTTTGTAAGTTGGGTAGACAGCTTGAATTGGGGATGAAAATACCTCAATTAGTTTTGTAAGCGTTGATGAGAGGCTTAACAACCCTAATTTTGCGCATTGTGCGTGGTCAACTAGGTTTTTATTCTTAATCCTCATAGAGTTACCCTTATCGTGAAAGTTAGGTAAGGAACAATCTGGGGTTGAGTGTTTATATAACCCTAACGGGAGTATAAAGCGATTTAAATAAACCGCTTTCTCCAAAGAAGAACACCATAAGTAATGCATTAGTAAGTAGCATAAGCGGATAGTGAGGATACATAGAAGCCCTATTTTCATCACATCTGAAGTAATTCTTTATATTTACTTGTCTTTAATAATTCTTAGTTATAAACAAAACAATCAATCTTTTAATTCACCAAATAGATACTAGAAAATAGATAGTTGGTACTTGAACCCTAATCCTAGAGGACGATATTCGGTCTTATCTAAGACTATACTACTTGATACGATAACGTGCACTTGCGTTTAAAAGTGTGTGCATGTTACCGCGCATCAAGTTTTTGGCGCCGTTGCCGGGGATTAGGAATAGTTCAATATCAAAATTATCTATTTTTAATTTCTAATTTGGTCTTTAATTTTTTTTTTAATTTTTTTTTTTTTAGTTTTTCGCTATTTTTCGGAAAATCAGGTTGCCGTGATTTGTTTTCTATTTTTGATCTATTTCAGGCAATCAGTTTATGCGAAGGAGAAGAGGAGCAGACACTCTTGTTCCCTTCAATCCAGAGATCGAGAAAACCTGCAAACAGAACTGAAAGAATCAAAGGGTTGCAACTTTGATAGAGATGGACGGTAATCTAAACAATAACAAGATGAGAGAAGAGTTATGTGAAAATCAACCTAACCCAGATGATCCTCATCAAGTGCCAATAGATGTGGAGGATAGAGTCCGAATCCAGCCAGAAAGAAGTTTGGGAGATTATGTGCTGCCAAGAGTGAATGGAGCACAGACATGCATTAGGCTCCCTGCAATAGGAGCCAACAACTTCGAGATAAAACCAGCAATTTTGAGCATGGTACAGCACACTGTGCAATTCGGAGGACTGCCATCGGAGGATCCACACATGCACATAGCTAATTTCTTGGAGCTATGTGCCACTTTCAGATATAACGGCGTTCGATGATGGCGTCAGTTGAGGCTCTTTCCCTTCTCACTCGGGGACGAGCAAAAGTATGGTTGAATTCCACGCCACCGATTCGATATTCACATGGCACGGTAGCAGAAATTCCTAGCCAAGTTCTTTCCATACGTAAAGCGGCAAAACTTAGAGGAGTTGAACAACTTCTACCAAGTGATGGAGAGTCTTTATATGAGCGTGGGAAAGGTTCAAGGATCTACAGAAAAGTGCCACACCATTGCATTGAGTTGTGGAACTTGGTCCACATCTTCTACAACGGTGGCGGTACAACCAGGACCATCATAGATGCGCGGCGGGAGCATTCATGCGGGAAAACAGCCCGCGATGCTCATGAGTTATTAGAAGATATGGCCACTAACAACCATGTCACCAAGAGAGAGGCGACAAGTGGGAGAAGAAGCGTGGAGTCCACGAGATAGATCTTATTCTTGCCTTGAATGCCCAGTGGCCGCCTAGCGAAAGCGATTGCGGCAACATACGATGTCGGTGAGCGATGCAGATGCCTAAAAGGCGTGAGATATGTGGTGGCCCACATACATTTGATAGATGCCGCCGGCGGATCCCAACAATATACCATGGAGCAGCGAGTGTCAGCGGTAAGCGATTACGAGGCGGCAGAACAACCCTACTCAAACACTTATAATCCGGGGTGGAGGAATCACCCAAATTTCTCATGGAAAGGAGATCGGGGCGGCGAGAATCAATATCGAGGCGGCGAGAACGATGCAGGGCAAGTAACCAATACAGTCGATGTCGAGAACCCGAGAACGAGAATCGTGACCTTTTAGTCAAGCCCACGGCCTCAGCGATTCAATGCAGTCGGCAAGAAAAACCATATGAGCTTAAAGCGGTATGGCAGCGCGCACGCCCGCGCGATTTATAGCGAAGCTAGATCCTCGTTGAAACTTGGAAACACAGTAGGGCGGTATAGCAAGCGAGCAAACATCGTGCCACGAGACATTGTCAGCAATCGAGGTAAATCAGGGAGCAATGTAAGCGATGCGGTTGAGAAGTGGAAGACAATTGGAGCAACGACCTCGGCCCAATAGTTGAGAAGAGCGAGTTAGAAAAAGAAGGTGGCATTGAACCTAGCCGGTGATAGAAAACTCCGGAGAAGGAGTATACAGAAAAGATTCTTTTCCCCCAGAGATTACAAAAGAAGGCGGTCGATAAACAATTTTCCAAATTCTTGGAGGTATTCAGGAAGTTGCACATCAACATACCGTTTATAGAGGCTTTGGAGCAGATGCCGTCTTATTTCAAGTTCATGAAAGAAATCTTGGGAAAAAAGAGGAAACTAGCCGAATATGAGATAGTAGCACTAACAGAAGAGTGTAGTGCTATCTTACAAAAGAAATTGCCACCAAAGCTAAAGGACCCTGGAAGCTTTACACTACCATGCGATGGGCGGGGTGGCGTGCAATGAGCTCTACATGCGATTTAGGGGCAAGTATAAATCGATGCCCTTATCGGTTTTCAAAAGATTGGAGTTGGGAGGCTAAACCAACCATCGTGAGTCTGCAGTTGGCGACGGGACAGTAGTTCATCCACGAGGCAAGATTGAGGACGTGATTGTGAAGGTAGGAAAATTTTTCTTTCCTGCAGATTTCCTCATTCTTGATATGGAAGAAGATGCGGAAATCCCTATCATATTAGGGAGGCCGTTCCTAGCAACGGGAAGAGCTTTGATTGATGTTGAAAAAGGGGAGTTGACATTAAGGGTGGAAAGTGAAGAAATTGTGTTTAAAGTGTTTAAACATGTCATCGAACCACCACCAATGAATAGGTGCTTTGCAATCAGCACCATCAAACCCCCATGCGAGCCATTACAAGTCAACCAAAGAGTGATGAGCCCAAGAAAGCGTGCATGGTTTGCGAAATGCCACTAAAAGAGTAATCGTTTCTGAACTCCCTATTACCGATAATGCTAAAAAGAAAAGGAGAAAAAGGAAACGCCAAATGTGGAGGAAGTGGATAGGTTGGGGGCTTAATCCACCCCAAGGTTATTAAAACTAAGGAACTTGCGTCCGGCTAAAAGACGTTAAAGACAGCGCTACTTGGGAGGCAACCCAACGTTTTCAATTATGTTATTTTAATTTCTGTCATTAGTTTATTTTATTTTGCCTAAGAACAGTCTCACGGTCTTGGGGTCTTGTGTTTATGTGTGGTAGTGCAGGGAATAAAGCGAAAGAAAAACAAGGATTTCGAAAAGCGGGTAAGCCGCTTCGGGAAGCGGTCGCGGCGCCAAAATATCTGAAGAGGTGCTGAAGTTTAAGCGACGCGGCGCCCAAGAGCAGGGCCGCGGCGGTAGAATTCCAGAAAGTTTGCAGAGATTTAGGCGTCGCGGCTCCCAGGAGCAGCGGCCTGAAGAATCCCGAAGGCGAGATGTTTGGCCGCGGCCTGACGAATCCAGAAATTTAAAACGCCCAAAAATCAGATTTTCCCCAATTCCAACTTCTAAAACCTAACCTTCCCCCTCCAAAAACCCACGAAATTCCAGAAATTTGCCCACAAAACCTCCACAAATCCAACCCAACCACAACCTAAACTCTTAAATTCCCAAAAACCCTCAACTATCTCAAACAACAAAGCTCCATTCCATAGCCTCAACCCACCAATTGAAGCAAGAACAAGCTTGAGCCTTCTCATCAAAAGGTAATCCCTATCCTTGTTCTTGAATCCTTTCACTGAAGTCATATGAGGTAGTAGTTGGGAGGAGTATTGTAGTTGGAGTAGTTTGGGTACTGAAAGGTTGGTTGTGAAGTTGGAGAAAAGAGTAGAAAAAGAGGTTGTGGGCATTGTTGAAGTTTGGGGGTGTTGTCGCTGCTAGTTGTTGAGTGTATAGGAGACATTGTGCCACAAAAATTAGAAGCTGCAGATTTTGTTTATAAATGGCCACCAGAAAGAGAAGAGGATCCACATCCACCCCAACCCCACAATACGATGAAAATAGATTTGTGAGTTACCAGGCCTTCCAAAGATACAAAGGATTGATACCAGGCCCGTAATTCCAGAAAGGGGAATGGATTACCAAAGGGGATCATATGGGGAGGAAGACATTTATGAGCCCATCCGGGCTATGATAGAGCTAAGGGGGTGGAAGAGATTTGTCAATCCGGAGAAGATAAAACCAGTGAATACAACAATGGTGCGGGAATTTTATGCAAACTTTTCGGAGAGGACAGATAGGGGGTGCTTTGTAAGGGGAAATTATATGCCTGTGACGGCGGAAGCAATAAATACGACTCTCAAAACAGTTGATGTTGAAGAAAGTAGTGATTGGAACCATTTTAGAACATGGGCTAGGAGTACCAACAACATCAATTTGGAATGCGTCGCAGAACGCGATACCCCGAGCCGCTTTTGAGATTGGAAGAAATGGATCTAGAAACCGGCGGTGCCAATTCAACAAAGCGACCAAGGCTTGGCTATACTTCGTCGGTGCGCGTGATTCCATCCACGCACTTCACGAGTGCGGAGGATAGGATTAAGTTGACTTATGGAATTATGAGGGGGCTGACGATTGATGTGGGGAAAGAGATAGTGCAGAGCATGGAAGAAATCAGCAGGTTGGTAACGACAGGTGGATTGGGACATGGTTCACTTATTACCAGTCTAGGCCACATGAATACGGTCCCACAACTACCCACAGATACTCATGAAAGAAACCAGCGCGGTGTCCCATGGGATAGTGCACTCTTTCCCAGCACCCAGCAGACGGAGAGCACCACCAAAGAAGCGGCGGCTCAGAGGCCGATGGATGAAGATGAGCACGAAATAGGGGCTCAATATGAGGCGAGACCCGGCCACCGGCCAACCACAAGCGAGAACCTTCAGAGCCTGATGGGGCAATTGTACAACACGAGGAAGGAGATGATGCGGACCTTGCAAACAAGAGTACAAGGGCGTTAAACAAGCAGACAACAAATCGACAGTGAGTGCCTTGTTCAACGATAGTCGATCATTATCCACCGCCACCACCACCATTTTAGCCAAAGTTTGTAAGTGTCGTTTTCTTTTACTGTCTTTGAGTCTACACACATTGGGGACAATGTGTGATTTAAGTTTGGGGGTGTGTTTTTGTGTTTTAGTTTTTATTTGTGTGTCATGTTATGTTTTATTTAAATTTTTCTATTTGTTTTATGTTTATTTTGAGTCACCAAAAAAAAAAATTCTTTCTTGAGTCATAATTGCCTGTCAAAGATCATGTATGCTGTAGTTGCTAGAAACACCTAGTGAAGTAAGGTGGAATAATGTAAAGGAATTGAAGCAACTATCTAAACACTTAGGTTAGATATGCCAAAAGCTCACAGAATCTGTCTATTTGGAGTTTCTTGCTTGAGTTATGCATGCTAAATGATAAATGCTTATGTGTTATGAGTGCTTGCTATTTGAGGCGAAATAGTTAGGATATGCATGTTAGGGAGATGACTCAGGCATTTCTTTGATAGCCAATTCTTACCATTCTTTTCTATCCCGTACTTTAAAAATATCCTAGTCACCCTATTGAGCCTAAATTTGAAACTTCTTCTTTGACACCCCATATTCCCACAAAATTGTGCCATAAGTGAAAATATGAAATAGTGGAGTACATTGTGTTAAAAAGAAGAAACAAAAAGAGTGAACAAGTTTGATGCACCCTAATGGAAAAGTAATAAGAAAGAGGCAAAAGCCTAAGTTTGGGGGTGCCTATTTGTATAATACACTTCACTCCCCCAAAACAAAAGAGGGGAATGATAGAATTGAAGTGAAGGAAAGAATCAAAAGAAAAAGGGAAAAATTGAAAAATCAAAGAGCTTATCACTTATGGTACAGAAAAATGAGCCTAAATGCCTATCTTTACCAACCCCTACCTAAGCCTACATTACAACCCTCAAAGTCCTGAAAATCTCTTTTATGCATATCCAGAATTAGTGGAGAATAGCAAGTAAGCATGCCATAGGAATTCTTGAATTTATATGCATGATTTAGTATATTGACTTCCATTAAGCATGATGAATATGAGTTTGCGAAATATTTAGCTTCATGTGTTTAGTGTGCTGAAAATTTCATGCTATATGTTCCTGCATATTATTCTGCTAACCTTCATGTTTTTCTAGTTAACATTTATGCAGCAAAAGTGATTAATGACAGGGAGTCTTTTATTTTTCATTCTTTGAGTCTTTTATTTTATTTCTTTCAATCTTTGCTCGAGGGCGAGCAAAGGTTAAGTTTGGGGGTATTTGATCGGTGTATTTTATATACACCTTTTGAGTCAGTTTTAGTTAGTCTTTTGTCCCATTTTGCACATATAAGTGTCGTATTAGGATAGTTTCTCTTTCTTTTGAGTCAAAGTGGTTAAAATGGCCAAATGGCGGAAAAGGAGCAAAAAGAGGGCAAAAGAGGAGATGCCAGAGATGAAAACAGAGAAAGTGGCGAACAAGGCAGAATCGGACAGCGCGCGCCACTGCGATCAGCGAGGCGCGGCGCCCATCATTCGAAAGCGCGAAGATCCAGCGGCCGCGCTAAATGGCGCGGCGCCGGCTATCCGAAGGGCGAAAGCTTCGAGCGCGGCGCCAGAACGAAGCGGCGCGGCGCTAAACATCAGGAGCTAGAAGATTCAGCCGCGCGCTACCGCAGCGAATATCGGGCGGCGCCAAAACACCGACGGATCGCGAACTTCCCGCGGCCGCTTATCTGCGAACGCGCGACGCGGAAAAATTAGGTCTTTTGGACGGATTTTTGGGCCAGCTGCGAGAAAAGAAGGAGGCGTTTTTAAACCTATAAAAGGAGAACCCTAGGCAGTTTTTGAGGGTTCTCTTTTCTTGACAACACAAGATTTTCTTGCTAGGAGATTGGAGACCTAAACTTAGTAATTTCTTTCCTTTTTCTTTTCTTTAATTCAGTTTTTGCATGATGAACATGGAATTAGTTCTTGTCATCTTTATGGCTAGGAACTAATTCTCCTATAGGGCTTTCTATGTTGAACTTCTTGAAACTTATGTTATAAATTAATGCATGCTTATGGTTATTTTTCTTATTGAGAGATCTATCCAATAATTGAGTTGAATTCTTGGTAGCTAATTGACAACTAGTTATCACTATATGATTTCTAATCAGTTACGAAAAGGGGATTGTGAATATGCTGTAAGTTGGGTAGACAGGCTTGAATTGGGGATGAAAATACCTCAATTAGTTTTGTAGCGTTGATGAGAGGCTTAACAACCCTAATTTTGCGCATTGTGCGTGACGGTCAACTAGGTTTTTATTCTTAATCCTCCTATAGAGTTACCCTTATCAGCGAAAGTTAGGTAAGGAACAATACTGGGGTTGAGTGTTTATATAACCCTAACGGGAGTATAAAACGATTTCGTAAACCTGCTTTCTCCAAAAGAAGAACACCATAAGTAATGCATTAGTAAGTAGCATAAGCGGATAGTGAGGATACATAGAAGCCCTATTTTCATCACATCTGAAGTAATTCTTTATATTTACTTGTCTTTAATAATTCTTAGTTATAAACAAAACAATCAATCTTTTAATTCACCAAATAGATACTAGAAAATAGATAGTTGGTACTTGAACCCTAATCCTAGAGGACGATATTCGGTCTTATCTAAGACTATACTACTTGATACGATAACGTGCACTTGCGTTTAAAAGTGTGTGCATCTTACCGCGCATCAGCGGCCTTTGAAGGGTAGACAACCCACAGCGAAGGTTGTTGCCGCTGTCGCGGTCGCTGCTGGTTGTTTTCTGCCGGTGAGGACTGCCCTTCCCGCCGTCGCTATTGCCGGAATTCTGTCCACTACAGCCCTTGCCGAAAAAGTGGTGGATTTTAGCTCTGATGATCATCCCATATAATAAGTCTATTATGCGGGTATTGAGTGTTGGCCGTACCTACAAGTGCCAAAATATTGCATCGAAACAACATCTCCACTATTCCAAATCCACCACTTTTCAGATCACATCTGAAAATCTTTTTGAAAGGATCACAGTTATATACACGAAATCCACGACTTGTGCCAGCAACAAAGCAACTATAATCCTGATTCCATGATACATAGTGTAACTCTGTCTTATCATTGTCACTAAACTCAAGTTCAGAATGGATAAACTGAGAGGCCTCATGCATAGGAGAATCATATGTCCCAAAAGCTGTTGGTGAAATTGTCCCTCGAGAATGTGAAATAGTTAAACTATTTGGCGATAATAGAATTACTTGAGTTCTTTCTCCTTATCCTTCTTTATTTTTCTTTCAACAACAAATTTTGTGTTCATAGCTGCCTCAATATCAAAACCGCGAATAAGAATATCTTGTCCACTACCAATAATAATATTCCAATTTAAATTACTCAAATTAGAATAAGAGGAAAGAGTACTTTGTGATGTCGTCATGTGAGATGTGGCGTCTGTGTTCATACATCAATTTTTATCTAGAGCGTTGAGTGACATTGTGTTCATAGTTGCCTCAATGTTAGTCGGTGCATAAGTTGAAGGGGGGTTGTATGTAGGCATGTTGGGGATGTGGGCCAAGTATGTCAGGGTGGGATTATCGATTTTGAGGTGGAGTCCATGAGGATGTCGGATACCGGCTAGGATGAGAGGCTCATGACGGTGGGGCCCATGAATATGGGCTCATGCGGCCTTGAAGGGTAGACAACCCACAGCGAAGGTTGTTGCATTGCATGATCGGCCGCTTGGTTGTTTCTGCCGTGAGGCTGCTCTTCCGCCGTCGCTATTGCGAGTGCATCGCTGCGGCCGCAGCCGGACTACTTACTCCGACGGTTGTTGTGGATGGATGCGGGTCGTTGTGAGTCCTCGAACCGGCAGTTCTGATTGCCGGAGTTGGAGGCCCTGCCGTCCGTGGAGGGCCCGATGGTGGTGGTGATATTGGCATCGACAATGCTGGCCTGAGTATTGTTGCTCTTGATTTTCCGAGTTTCCTCATAAATAAGCTTCGAATGGACCTCATAAAACAAAGGTAACGACGTGCATTGCTGAAGGATGGTGACAACTCCGTCATAGGATTCGTTCAAGCGTGCAATAAGTTTTATGACCAATCGATGATTAGCGATTGGTGCACCGACGTTGGAGAGTTAGTCGGCAATCATCTTGAGTTCTTGACAATAGGCAGACCCATTTGAACGTTCTTGTACTAATTTTCAAGGTATAACGCTTGTTGAGTTTTGTTGTCATGGAAAATACTTTTCAAACGTTTTCACATTTGGCGGGCAGTGACATCGGTCTCAATGATGGTGTGCAACAGATCATTAGAGAGTGTGTCATATATCCAATGGAGAACGGATGCGTCCAAACAAGATCAGAGTGCATCATCAAAAGTCGAAGTCGAGGGTATGTCTGTGAACTTCGGTGTAGGATGGATGATGTTATCGATAACTTCATAAACATGATAATGGATCTTAAAACGCTCCACCCAAAATAAGTATTGTCCCTTTTCCATCTCAGGGGTGATAGGGATGAAGTGATGTTGTTTACTGCAAGTACAGGATGTAATTTGGTTTTGTCAGCCATGAAAGATGAAATTTAGGAGGAGAAGGGAGAGAGAATGGTTGGGAAAAAAACTAGGATACCGTGAGGGTGGCCCGAGAGCTATGGTCGACGGCGGTGGAGGTATTTTTAGGCTACTGATACCATAAAGGAATATGTTTCCTTGATTATATTCATCAATAATGTACAATATATATAGTAGTACAAGAATATTTAAACTAGGTAACTAATCAACCTAATTACAATAGGAAATATAATTCTACCTAAAATAATAGATATACAATTAATGAAAAAATATTCGGAAAATATTCTATTATTTATAATTCTCGAGTAACGGAGATTTTCATTTTACGTACAATATCATTCTTAGCAATTAAAGTGTATTCAATATTGTTAATATTGGGTTTTATGTTATGATATTTTTCCTAAAATAACATTTTCAGTACTAAGTTTAAAACCAAAATGTTGGAACAAATGTCTTTGACATTCGGACCAACATTCTGATAACAGTTTTGCCCTTCTTCACGGACTGAAGCTTATCTCGTGAGATTTTTACCACGATGGTAAAGTGACCTGGTAAGGAAATTGTTGATATGATTATACATGTGGGAAGACCAAGTCCAAAGGCGTTGCTAAACTTGGGGAACAAGTCGAAGAGATTAGAGGATTTTGCTCCACATTCATATCCAACAAATTTGGTCAAGCTGCCCATCTTTTGCTCAACTTCCACAACGATTCATTGAGCATTTCAAGGAAGACTCTCTACTATAAATATAGAGGCTACATCAAGGAATCGATATCTAGAAATTACAAGAGAAAAAGATCAAGAAAGAGCTCTAAAAAATCACGATCTAACATTGGATCACGGTGTTGCCTGAGCATTTTGACGATATTTTGTCCAACAATATAGTTGTTGCCTAGATTCTAGATTATTTCTTTATTGAAGCAATTATAATAAGATGTTGTCTATATCAACTTAGTTAGATTTTTCAAGCATGTAAGTCATCTGCGACTTCACCATTTTTATTCCTTTGTATTATTTTGTAAATCTTGTAAGAAAAGGAATATTATATATATATATATATATATATACTTTTGGTCATTGACCATCATAGGTTATATTAATATATAACTTATGTAAATTTAAACATTTGTGTCTTTATTATTTCCGCTGCAATTTAACTCTTCAAAGATTTTTTTTGTTTTTTATCTAAGTGTCGTCAGTTCTGCCAAACGACATTTGCAACTGTTTCAACGTACAAGCAATTTTACTTATTGTTTGCTTTTTATTATTTCATAGTATAACCCCCGGGACCCAACAAGTGGTATCAGAACCTACACTTAACATAATAAGTGTTTGGTTTTGTTATATAAACTATGGATCCGGCTAATCCAACAATTGGTATATTTCCTATTTTAGATGGATCAAACTATGTCTATTGGAAAATTTGTCTACGCTCTCATATCAAATCCATTGATATTAGAGCATGTAGATCTATTACCAATGGATATACTATTTCAATGCTACCACCAGATGAGGAAGACGACATTCTTGCTAAGCCTGAATCCGAGTGGAGTGTGGGAGAAACCAACAATGCAAGCTTCAATGAAAAAGTCTTAAATGATATTTTTGCATGGGTTGATCTCTACATATTCAAGCTCATACAAAATCTCTCTACGGGCAAAGATGCTTGGGATACTTTGCAAACTCATTGTGAAGGTAGCTCTAGTGTTCGTCGAATGAAGCTTCATATGCTCATGAGTAAATATGAACATTTAAGGATGGAAGAGACGGAGGATATTAAAACATATTTTGAAAAATTGATTGACATCTCTAATGAATTTCAAGTTCTTGGTTATCCGTTAACCAACAATCAACTTGTGGAAAAAGCACTTCGTTCTCTTCCTGAAAAGTTCAATATAAAAATATGTGTGATTGAAGAAGCTCACAATCTTGCTACAATGGACATTCATACTTTAATGAGTATTTTCAAAACTTTGAGATGAATATGAAGAATCAAAGGACATTGTATAGAAGTAAAGATATAGCACTTCAAGCAAAATCCTTAGAGAATCACGTCGATGATGAGGATGAAAATCTTGAAGAAATTGGTGATGGTGCAAATGTTGTCATCCTTACTCGAAAATACAATTCGATGGTAAGGAAGTTTAATAATGATGAAAATAAATTTAAATCCAAAGAGCACCAAAACAAAGGCTTCAATTAAAAGTCCACTAACCCCATTCTTATAGTTCAAAGAGGAAATCAACTAAGGAGAACCAACTCAGACATAACCAAATTTGATCCCAAACAATGAGAATCTGTGAAATGTCATGCTTGTTCTGGATGGGGTCATTACGCAAATAAATGTGCAAATACCTTAAGAAAATTTGGTAAAGGTAGTGGGTTTCTCTTAGTGATGATGAAGAAGAAGAGGAAGGAGATTAAGAAATATAGCCACAAGCAATGCTGGCCACTGTTTACGAATAGTCTCTCTCAGACAATGAAAATGTCATCGACAGTGTTGTCCCAAATATCACCACATTTGCATCAACATCTGCGACGACATCTGCATGTCTAGAAACATCCGAAAGGTATGAATATTTTAACTATCCTGATGTTAATTGCTTTACTGGTACTATTTTCTGTAGTGAGACTAGCTTTGTCGATCAAGTTGATCTCAAAGACGACATGATTAAGGATTTGCAAAAACTTTGTAAAGACTTAATCCTAAAATCCAAACAACTTGACTCAAAGTTAAAATCTTTAACTCTTGAGAATGCAGGTTTAAAAGGCACAATAACCCGCTTAGAGGTTACACCTACCAAAAAGGATCTTGAATTTGGTAAGATTAGTGCAAAGTAGGATTTACTTGAAGCAACCTTCTATAAGCTCAATACAGGTACCTCCAAATTGGATGAGATTTTGAGTGTTAGTCAACCACCACATGCAGGAATTGGGTACAAGAACTCTCTTAATGCAATATGCTCTAATTTATTTGACAAATCTGGGAGAATAGGTTTTGTAAAAGAGAAAGGATCTGAAGACAAGCTCCCAGTCGCGTCAAATGACATGAAGTTTGTGTGCCATTTTTGTAACTCCTCTGGGCACATAAGATCATATTATCGCAAACTTCAAAATTCCAGGAGCAGAATGTTGTCGAGACGACTGTCCAACATTCCGAACAACACTCGAAGCAACATTCCTGACGACAGAAAAAGAAAATGTTTTAAGAAAGTTTGGATGCCCAAGATGAATGTGAGATGTAATGTTGCTATAACTGCTTTAAGGACTAGCATTTCAGGTTCATGGTACTTTGACAGTGACTGATATCGTCACATGATAGGGACAAAGGATTGCCTAAGGAACTACGAGTCACTCAGTGGAGGAAATGTTACTTATAGAGGTGGAAGCAAAAGTAAAATCATAGGAAAATGAACCTTAAATGTTCCTGGTGTTCCAGCCTTGGAAAATGTCTTACATATTGATTGATTAATGGCTAACCTAGTCAGTATAAGTCAATTGTGTGATGACGATCTAGAGGGTAAAGTTTAATAAGTATGCTTGTATAGTTACAAATAAAGCTAACCAATGTGTAATGACATGTACAAGGACATGCGATAATTGCTATCTTGTTGGAGAACAAGAGATATGCAATAATGTTATAACAGATTTGTGGCATAAATAATTAGGACATGTCAACTACCATAACCTTGAAAGATTAATTTCTTATGAGGCAGTAAGAGGCATCCCTAAATTAAGTCCTAAAGATAAAATAATGGTTTGTGGAGATTGTCTAAAAGGTAAGCAAAACCGTGTCTCTCATAATGTTGCCCAGAATGACGGACAACACTCAGGTACGTCTCACTGCTTTTAGCTTTTGCACATGGATTTTATGGGTCCAATCGAGGTAGACAACCTAAGAGACATGAGGTATTCTTATGGGATTGTAGATGACTTTTCCAGATACTCATGGATATTTTTTTGAAAGAAAAGTCTCAAACTTTTGACATGTTCAAAGTGTTGCACTCTAGAATAAGGAATCTGTATCATTCTTCCATTTTTTGAACTAGGTCAGATCATAAAAAAAATGAGAATAATATGTTCTCAACATTTTGTGAGAAAAAGAGTATTTTTCATAAATTTTCTGCTCCCAAGACTCCTCAACAGAATGGCGTAGCAGAGAGGAAGAATAAGACTTTACAAGAGATGTCTAGAGTCATGTTGAGTTCTAAGAAATTATCAAAACATTTTTGGGCCGAAGTCTTGAATACTGCAAGTCACATAACAAATAGAGTCTATCTTATGTCTGGACTAAAATGACACCCTACGAGCTGTTGAATGGAAAGAAACCAAATCTGCGTTACTTTCATATATTTGGGTGTGTGTGTTACATCTTAAATGATAGATAACAACTAGCCAAGTTTGACTCTAAAAGTGACAAAGGAGTTTTTGTCGACTATTCACAAAATAGTCATGCTTACCGTGTGTATAATCTTAGAACCAAAACTGTATAAGAGTCTGTTAACATTGTTTTCGATGATTGTTCCAATCTTGCAGGGAAAATACTTGAAAATAACGTTGTGATTACAGTGGAGAATGAGCAGAATGCTGAAGATTCAGATGTTGCCCCAAATGTCACGACATCTGAAGCAACACCTGAGTCTGAACCTGAGAACACAGAAGGTGCAGATGAGGAATCAAATGCTGAATTGCAAGACCCGGTACGCAGGGATCCCTCATCTAGGATTAGAAAGAACCATCCTACATGTCAAGTGATAGGAGAAGTGTTTGAAGGTTTAAGAACAAGAAGAAACGAGCCTCGAAATTACAGAGATATGGTCAGATATTTGTGTATGTCTACCATGTATCAAAAGGTAAGTCTTTCTTGTTATGTATCTACTCTAGAACCAAAGAATGTTGGAGAAGCACTCAAGGACAATTGTTGGATACATGCTATGCATGAAGAACTTGAACAGTTCACGAGAAATGAAGTCTGAGATTTAGTTCCTCGTCCAAATGATACTAATGTTATTGGAACTAAAATCTTTAAAAACAAGACAGATGAATCTGGAACTGTTGTAAGAAACAAGGCAAGACTAGTTGCCTAAGGATACACGCAGGTCGAAGGAATCGACTGTGATGAAATATTTGCTCTTGTTGCCCTAATTGAGTCGATTAGGCTATTACTTGTTGTAGCTTGCTGTCTGAAGATCACTCTCCATCAGATGGATGTTAAAGGTGTCTTCTTGAATGGCTATATTGACAAAGAAGTCTATGTTGAACAACCCAAAGAATTTGAAGATCATCACCATCCTCAGTTTGTATACAAGCTCAAAAAGGATCTGTATGGATTGAAACAAGCACCTTGAGCATGGTATGGTCGTTTAACTTAGTTTCTTCTTGAATTTAGTTTTAAACGTGGTGAAGCTGATTGTACTTTGTTTATAAAATATCACGGAGTAGATATGGTATTGCTCAAATCTATGTAGATGACATAGTCTTTGGTTCGACTTCACAGCCCCACCTTGAGACATTTGTCGAAGCTATGTCCTCCACATTTGAGATGAGCATGATAGGGAATTAACATTTTTCTTAGGCTTGCAGATAAATCAAAATGAAGATGAAATATTCATCTCTCAGAGTAAGTACGCCAAGAATTTGGTTAAGAAGTTTAGTTTGGAGAATGTTAAACAGATGAGGACTCCAATGGGATCAATACAGAAGATATGCAAAGACGATGTTGGCGAAAATGTCGACCCAACATTGTATCGATCTATGATAGGCAATCTCTTGTATCTCACTGTTAGTCATCCTGATCTAATGTTTAGTGTTTATATTTGTGCTCGATTCCAAACCTATCCCAAAATCTCCCACTTAAATGTCTTAAAACGTGTCATCCGATATATTGCCGGCACATGTGAGTTGGGAATTTGGTATTTCAAAGACATTAATCCTAATCTAATATGGTATAGTGACTCGGATTGAGCTGGTGATGTGGATGACAGAAAGAGTACGAGTGAAGGGTGTTTTTACCTTGGCAATAATATAGTATCTTGGTATAGTCGCAAATAAAAATGTGTCTCACTTTCAACTGATGAATCTGAATATGTAGCAGCTAGAAGTTGTTGTTCTCAATTAATATGGTTAAGACACATGTTAGACAACTATGATTTTTCAAATAATATTTTAGTTTTGTATTGTGATAATTTGAGTGCAATAAATATTTCCAAAAATCCTGTTCAGCACTCTCGTACAAAACATATAGATATTAGACATTATTTTTTAAGAGATTTGGTTGAAACATATCTAGTTCAAATTGAACATGTTGACACTATTCATCAACTAGCTGATGTTTTTACAAAATCTTTGGATCATGAGAGATTTTCAAGTTTGAAGAACTCTCTTGGTCTCTGTAATCTCTGAATCGGCACTGATGGGTGAATGTCGGCTGAAATGTCTCTAACATTTTGTGACATTTGCCTATGTAATATCAGAATCTGATAATGTTTACTGTTTTTTATGGTTTTAATTTTGTATTCACTCATGTATGATCCTAAAATAAGAACATGTTTTTCAAAAAGTGATATCGTTCTCTGCGATGATATTAGATATCATAAAAATGGAGTATCGAAATAAGGCAAAACCTTTTGTGAATTGATTGACAACTGTGCGAATGAGCAAAACTCTTTGAAAAATGATACCGTTCCTATTCTATAGGAGTACTAAGTGCTTAAAATAAGAAATTATGAGGATGCTAAATAAGTATTCTTATTTTTTGACACAAAAATTAAATTTTGTATGTGGTTTATGATTAGATCAAAGACAATGGGAAAAAATATTACATTGATCTGGAGGTTAAACTCATAAAATCACATATAAATAGTGTCTTGATTTTTTGCCAAAACAAAAGAGTTCTTATAGGATCATAATACATGTGTCATCCAAAATGTTGCCAACATTACAGTTGACATTCTCAGATAATGATATTTCTTGGAATACTGTTTGTAACTGATTTTTGAAAATTCAGTTATTTTTCCCCTATTTTTTTGTGAGCCGTTGTTTTTTTTTTAAAATCCAATGTTGATGTCTATCATTTTCTTTAAAATTAGGTGTAAGTATTTGATTACAACTCAAACACCTAAAATCAAGATTTTGTTTGTCAAAGTATAAAATCTTCCTCTTTAGTTATTCTTTTTGTCTTCTGTTGGTTGTTTCCGGAAAAAAATATTAAAAAAGGGGAAGCAAACCATCACATCATCTCGGTTTACTTCAAGCCGATGGACTCTTCCACTTTCTCTTCATCTTCCAAAACCCCAAAAACCCTAAAACCTCTTGAATCATCTCCTCACTATTCACACATGTATACTAGCTCAATGTCACCATCCATGACCTCCAACATCCACGACAACACACCAATGAGTACAAACCCTCCTATGTGCACAGACATTGTGGTCAGTGAGTTTCAAGAACCTCTTGAAATTGCATATCCAGGAGACACCAATAATCCCATTGATGTAGATGAAAATCCTGATATCTCTGTCTTAGGGAAAAGAGAAAGAACATCTCAGTTTCATACTAGAATGTCTAATAGAGTATTTGAAAGAACTTTTGATTCTCAACCAGCAGTCAAGAAATCTAGGTTTGAAGCACAAGCTCCTGCTTGTTCAAGCAGTGATACAGACTACAACCTATTTTTTGAAACTACTGAGGAAGAAGAGACCCCTTCTGTTGAAATAGAAATTGTTGCCCCAACCTCTCCATCTCATTCTGAGCCCTCCGTTTCTGCTGCTCAAAAGTCGTCTGAAGAAGAAGACATTCCTGATGATACACCACTGAAGAGATTCTTTCAAAATGGAATGGCTCACAGAACCAGACATCCTTCTGATGAAGATGTTGCTCCGAATGTCACAACATCTCCGACAACATTTCATTTGACTTCTGCAGAAGCAGGTTCTCGTATTTCACCCAACAGTCCAGATTCTACGAATCCTGACTTATCTGAGTCAGAGAATGAGGTAACAGTTTTTTCTAACAGATTCTATACTAAAGAAAAGCATGATAAATGGGAAAATTTCAGAAATAGGGTAATTAGGCCAGAAAAAGAGTTAGATGTTGATGCTTGTAGTAAATATGGTCTTGTTGAGTTTCTGAGGGACAAACGACTGTTAGGATCTATCACTGACAAAGAACCTTATGTTGATGAGGTTGTAAGGCTATTTTATGTCAATTTGGAATCTGATATAGAGAATACCTCTTCTAAGAAATATGGAAATGTTTATCTCTATAATAAAATTTACTATTTCACCCCTTCAATCATAAATGAATATATGGGATTTAGTGAAGAGCATGTGAGAGAAACAGAAAGAGGAGTTGCTAATAAGGATACAATGATAGAATACCTCTGTCACGACCCGACCCAGGCCGGCATGGTACCTATCGAGTACCACATCAGGTATACATCAGAGAATAGCAGCGGAACATACATAACACATAACGTATAAAAAGGTAAACATCACTGGCCAGCCGATAAGGCTGCCTTCCATGGAATATACTTACCCAAAAAGTAAAACAGTACAACTTGTTTTTACAGCCCAAACCACAAATGTGACTACAGACCTCTAGGAATAACAACTGTGACGGGACAGGGCCCCGCCATACCCCCTGAATGTACAAAAGTCTACAACCTCAGGGAATCGTACCAAAAGACAAAGCCTCCGGAGAAATGGAGCTTTCCAAGAGCTGAACAGTGATCCTAAGAGTGCGGATCAGCAAGCTACGTACCTCAGCTATGGCGTGACGCGGCCAAGGAGGTCGATCTGATAGGTACAGTATGTGAACGAAATTGTAATGAAATCATAATAGTCTATATAAAGCAGGAGACATTTATGATAGCCAAACTAAAGTACACAACATATATGCAGTCATGTCAAGTCAAGGACTCACGCCCTCTAAGTCATCACTCAAATATAACCATGGGTCTTAGGCCCACAACATCAACCATGCCCGTGGAATTCCTTCCTCACTGCCGGCAGTCTATGATATAACAACATCAAGGAGTACATATGAACACTAGGTCCCACCTGTGTCCTAAGAACCGTACGGGGCAAGTACGAAGGCATAGCTACCAGATCCACCCTGCGTCCTCAATCGATCGGCAAGTCTGAAGCCGGCTACGGATCCTACCGTACCAACAATACTAACTACCTGTATCACGAAGCTGACCGGGGCAAGTACGATAGCCTCTACCAGATCCACCCTGCGTCACGTCGGCGGGCAAATCTGTGAGCTAACCACCGGATCTACCTGCGTCACGAAACTTCCTAACACCGGCCAGGCACGAAAGCCAACTACGAGATCCACTGCGCATCACGTCGGCCGGCAGAAATCACGAGGCTAGCTACGGATCCACCTGCGTGATGACCTCATGGAGAGCTAGTCCATGGAATAACACTATCAACAGGGAACGAACCCTCATAATGGCCGCATACCCGTGGAATCCTCCATCACTGACGGTATGTCCAAGTAAACTCATAACTTCTTTAGACTTTTCATTTCTTTCATCTATGTTTACCTTTTTCAAGAAAAACTTACTCTTTAACCTTCCATAAAGTTATTATAACCAACTCCCCATAAAACCGTTATACTAACTTTATGCTTTAAAACTTAGACATTCTTATCCTCTCATAAGGCCGTTATAACTAACTTCTCATAAAGTCGTTACAACTCCTTATATTTCAAACGGTTTCATTCTTTTTAGTAACCAAGAGACTTATACTTCAAAATTAATTTACACAATTTTCAAAATATTTCAAGCTTCTTATCTTTAGAAAACAAGTTTCTTACCTAAAAAATTAAGCCTCTTATTCTTAGAATAATTCAATACTCAATATTTTCACACCAAGTACTCTATACTTCTTTATGTCAAGAAATCCTTGTCTACCTTATTTAGGATAAACCATTCCTCAAGAACAAGCGGGTTAACTTCTTAACCCAACCAACTTAGACATTTTCTTAAATCAAGTCAAGTATAACAAAAGGATTTACTTCATTTAAAACACGTACGTCGACCGTACTATATAGATATAACTACTCATGCTCAAGAGATAAGAAAGTTTCCACATACCTCTTCGATCAATCCACTTGCTAATTCCAAAATACCGCACGTAGTATGTCAACCTATAATGACCATAATACGCTTGTTAACCTCTAGTTTCAACATAGAATTTTCCAAGTTCAAGTCACTAATTTCTATGGAAAATTGGGCAGCATTTCCTTTGTTTCTACATACTTTGCCACCTTTTTCAAGGCCGAATTCAAATCCAAACATTTCAAAGGGGATTACACACTTAAACTTAGATGTGTAAAATTCTGCCCCACAATGTACAACAACTAACTTAACAACTTTAAGGTAGTTCTTAGGCTACAACATGCTCACATAACCTTTTTAACCAATTCTTTCATACCCAAACCATATTTCTTACATGCAATTTATCTAAGAGCATTATTTACTACTACAAGTTCTTTCTTCTTCACATGCAACACAAAGACTAGCTACAAGAGAAGAATTGTTACCTTAGAGCTTTAGCCAAAAATTACTTCAACAACTTTGTTAGCCTTCTTTCCAAGAACACCACCACAATAACTCCTACAAGCTAGCCACAAGCTTCCTTTTTGCCACACTTTTTTTTCCAGATTTTCCTTAAGCTTTGAATTTCTCTTGGAATTCTAGAGAGAAGTGAGAGCTCTAGCTTTTGAGAGAGAGAAAGACTTTGAAAGATGACCAAGTCTTGAAGACTTGGTCAATATAAAGGACATGCAAAAATCAGATGGGGGGGGACACTTGTCACCCTCCCATGGCCTTTTTAAAAGAAGAAATCTGATTTTTCTTAGTTTTTCGCGGACTTCCCGCGGCCTGCGTGTGGCCGCGCTGAAACCTGCGAATTTCGGAACTTCCGCGCGTGACCCGCCCTCCGGCGCGCGCTGCAACTTCAGCGACCCTCGAATAACGGCGCGCGACCGCATCCGGCGCCGCGGTCCTGGCTCGGCCGTAACACTTTTACGTCATTGCGACCGAACTTGTAACTCCCATAACTTTCTACTCCGATGTCCTATCGACGAACGGTTGGTTGCGTTGGAAACTAGACTCAACGAACTACGCGCTAGGCCTTTGAAACACCTAAAAACTCTCAATATAACTGAACATACTCCACCTCAAAGTTGACTAAAACCCTTCGGAAACAATCCGTCAACCTATCTTTCGAAAATTTTAAGTCTTACTCCCTTTCGCACGCTCTCATACGCATGACCTAAACTACGGGGTATAACATTCTCCCCCCCTTAGAAACATTCGTCCCCGAATGTTCTTTTTGGAGCCCATCTAATATTCCTCGGTACATCCGTGTACTTCACGCCCAATGGGACCTTACTATGCCACTTGTGACCCTAAGATATCGCACACGTGTAATCATTTATCGTAAGTCAAACTGGAAAACGAACCCAAGGTGTGAACCGTCACCACTTACTCCAATTCATGGCCTAACGGGATTGCCCGATCGTATCAACCAACTTATTCTAACACATGTACATGGTCTCAATATCCTCTGTTCATAACACCAAATCATACAACAATCCTATCATGCATACTAACCTCTAAAGGGTCAAAGATATACCTGTAACTATTGCTTCACTTTCCCCCTTGTCGCTCTAATCATGATCTTGTCCTGCACGGCGCATAGCAAAAGAAGGCGATGAACCAGCCACTGATCCCGAAGGTTGAATCTCTACATCCGTGCTATTTCTGGTCGGACAGTTCCGCGCAAAATGGCCCTGCTGGCCGCATGTAAAGCAATTTCCCAAACTAGCACGACACTCCCCATAATGGGTCCTACCACATCGTCTACACCGAGGTAGAGGTGGCTTCGCACTAACACCCCACTCTCGAAAAACCGAACCTCGAGCCACGACCGCTCCCGAATGACCCGGTGATCGGACCTTACGCCGAAGGCGAGAAGGAGCACTCTGTGCTGGCTGAAATATGGACCTAGTCTGCTGTTGAGGCTGCCCACCCTGAAAGCTATCCGAAACCACCGTCCCCGCCCTTGGGTGGGCCGACTTGGCGCCTCACTCTCTCGCCTCAATCCCATGTGCATACGCCTGCATCCTGGCAATATCCATCCACGGTGAAGAGCCACTCTGACACGCGCGGTAAACATATAACGGTCTAGCCCCATCACATAGCGGTGAACTCTGTCAGCCATGTCCGCCACAATAGTGGGCGCATACCTGGCCAATGAATCAAACTCCAGGTTGTACTCCCTGATGGTCCTCCCATTCTGCCTCAATGCCAAGAACCTATCCAAGCGGGCTCTCCTCGTCTCAGGAGGCAAAAAGTGACCGATGAAGGCTTCCGTGAACTCATCCCAAACAGCTGGAGAAGCACCCACCCCTCTAGACAACTGATCGGTGTATTTTATATACACTTTTTGAGTCAGTTTTAGTTAGTCTTTTGTCCCTTTGTGTACAAATAAGTGTTGTATTAGGATAGTTTTCCTTTCTTTTGAGTCAAAGTGGCTAAAATGGCCAAATGGCGTAAAAGGAGCCAAAAGAGGGCAAAAGATGAGGTTCCAGAGCTAAAAACAGAGAAAGTGGAGAACGAGGCAGAATCGCGGTCGCTGGCCTCATGCCAACAATAAGCAGGTGCGGCGCCATTATCGAGAGAGCTGCGAAGTCCAGTGCCGCGGCCTCATGTCAGCAGTGCAGGCCACGCGCTAATCATCCGAGAGGCTACGAAGTGCAGCGCGCGCCGCATGAACACCGAGATCGGGCGCGCGCCAAATCACCGAAGGATTGCGAAATTTCGTGGCCATGGCCCCGCGGCGCCGACGCGGAAAAATAAGGTTTTCAGACGGATTTTGGGTCAGGCCTGCAGGGAAAAGTTGAGGCGGTTAGGAGCCTATAAAAGGAAAACCCTAGGCAGTTTTTAAGGGTTCCCCTTCTTGCACAACACAAGATTTTCTTGCTTGGAGATTGGAGACCTAAACTTAGTAATTTCTTTCCTTTTTCTTTACTTTATTTTCAGTTGTATGATGAACTTTGAATTAGTTCTTGTCATGTCAATGGCTAGGAACTAATTCTCTTATAGGGTTTCCATGTTGATTCACTAGAAACTTTTGTTATGAATTAATACATGTTTTATGGTTATTATTCTTCTTTGAGAGATCTATCCAATAATTGTGTTGAATGCTTGGTAATTAATTGACAACTAATTATCCTTATATGATTTCTAATTAACTTCGAAAGGAGAGATTGTGAATATGCTGTAAGTTGGGTAGACATTCTTGGATTGGGGATGAAAATACCTCAATTATTTATGTAGCGTTAATGAGAGGCTTAAAAACCCTAATTTTGCGCATGGTGCGTGACGGTTAACTAGGTTTTTGTTCTTAATCCTCCTATAGAGTTATCCTTATCACCGAAAGGTAGGTAAGGTGCGATACTGGGGTTGAGTGTTTATATATCCTTAACGGGAATATAAAACGATTTCGTAAACCTGTTTTCTCCGAAAGAAGAAGACCATAATTCGTTGTATTAATAAATAACATAAGCAGATAGTTGAGGAGACATGAAAGCCCTATTCCCATCACAACTGAAGTAAACTTATAAGTTAATTAGCTTTATAATTCTTAGTTATAAACAACCAAATTAAATATCAATTGTCAAATAGATACCAAAAGATAGATAGTTGGTACTTGAACCCTAATCCTTGTGGACGATATTCGGTCTTACTAAGACTATATTACTTGTCACGATAACGTGCACTTGCGTTAAAGTGTGTGCATCTTTTCGCGCATCAAGTTTTTGGCGCCGTTGCCGGGGATTAGGCATAGTTCAATATCAAATTTATCTATTTTTAATTTCTAATTTGGTTTTTTATTCTTTGTTATTTATTTTTTATTTTTTTATTCGTTTTCGCTTTATGTATTTATTGTGTGAAAACAAGGGTGCCGTGATCCGTTGTTGGTTTTGATGCATCTCAGGGATCCTCAAGACATGAATTTCTACTGTCAATATGATCGAGCTCCAACCATAGAGGAAGAGAGGGAGGAATTGCGAGAAGTCATACTCAGTTTCGCTAAGTATCAAGCTCAGTTCATGGACGAAACGAGAATGGCCATGAAGAAGTTGGAAACGCAAATAGCAGAACTCGCAATCATATTCAACAGCGAACAACAAATTGAGGAGCCCGAACCGAACCCAACTATTGAGGAATTTGGTGAGATAGTTGGTGTAGAAAAGGAAAATATTGCAGAGATTCAATTATTTACCTTCTTGGATTTTGTGGAAATTCTTTTTCTTACACCTATTACAGAAGAAACACCACCAGCTATCACTGCTGATCCCCAATTAGGAAGTCCGCACCATCAAGGGTACCCCCTAGAGTTGAGAGATGTAGAGAAGTTCATGGATTCCTACATTATAGAAAGCCTAAAGGACAAGCCTGTCTTGTGTACTTGGGGGATAATTGGATTTTTAAGGCTCTTGTTTGAACAAATGGTTGTAGGGAAATTGAGACCTACAGCAATAAATCTGCGGATTGCAAGCGGTTCGCAGAAGGATCCAATGGGCACTCGTACCGGTTAATTGCGTCCGGCTAAAAGACGTTAAAGACAGCGCTTGTTGGGAGGCAACCCAACGTTTTCAATTATGTTATTTTAATTTCTGTCTTTAGTTTATTTTATTTTGTCTAGAACAGTCTCACGGTCTTGGGTTCTAGTGTTTGTGTTGTGATTGACAGGTACAGGCCAATAAATCGAAGGGCGAAAAACTGAAGAAAAGCCAGGATTTCCAGAAAAACGGGTAAGCGCCGCGGCGCCCAGGAGCAGGGCCGCGGCGCCAAAAGAACAGAAGAGGCGCTGAAGTTTAAGGGCCGCAGCGCCCAGAAGCAGGGCCGCGGCACCAAAAATCCAGAAAAATGCCAAGTCTAAGGCGCCGCGGCTCCCCAAACAGTCGCGCGCGAAAATCGAAGAGTGCGAGAACATTGGGGCGGCGCCAAAGTAGAACGCGGCGGCGGAAATCGAAACTTAAAACGCCGAAGTGGGATTTACCCCAATTTCAAAACCAAAACCTAACCCTTCTTCTCCACAAAACCCACGAAAAATTCATAAATTACCCACAAATCCTCCACAAATCAAACCCAACCACAAACCAAAACTCTTAAATTCCTAAAACCCTTAGCTATCTCAAACAACAAAGCTCCATTCCATAACCTCAAACCACCATTAGAAGCAAGAACACCTTGAAGAACACCATAAAAAGGTAATTTTTGTCTGTTCTTGAGATCTTTACTGTAGTCACAGGAGGCAGTAATTTGAAGGAGTATTGTAGTGTTGAAGTAGTTTGGGTGCTAAAAAAATTGATTGTGAAGTTGGAGAAAGAGTAGACAAGGAGGTTGTGGGTATTGGGTAGTAGAGTTGAAGTTTGGGGGTGTTTGTGTTTAGCTGCTAGACTGTTGATTGTGTTGGGAAGCACTTTTAAGATGTACAAAGTAAGTTGACCATGTCTGCCAGGAAAAGAAGAGCCTCCACATCCACCTCAGCCCCACAATACGATGAGACTAGGTTCGTTAGCCACGAGGCCTACCAAAGATACAAAAAGCTTGATACCAGACCCTTAATCCCTGAAAGGGGAATGGACTATCAGAGGGAGTCGCTTGGGGAAGAGGATGTTTATGAGCCCATTCGGGAAATGATTGAGTTGAGGGGGTGGAGGAGATTTGTTAATCCGGAGAAGATAGCACCAGTGAACACAACAATGGTGCGGGAATTCTATGCCAATTTTCCGGAGAAGGTGGAATGGGGATGCTTTATAAGGGGAGTTTATGTGCCTGTGACAGCAGAGAATGTAAATGCACAATTGAAGACGGCTGATGTGGAAGAGAGCAGTGATTGGAACCATTTTAGAACATGGTCTAGGAGCACCAACAACATCAACTGGAATGTTGTCGCAGACACCGTGAGCTACCATGGGGCTGCTTTCGATGTCGGAAGAAATGGATCAAAACCGGCGGTGCGATTCAACAAAGCGACAAGGGTGGCTATATTTCGCCAGTGCCCGCATGATTCCATCCACGCACTTCACCAGAGTGCCAGAAGATAGGATCAAATTGGTATATGGAATCATGACGGGGATGACGATTGATGTGGGGAAAGAGATAGTGCAGAGCATTGAAGAAATCAGCAGGTTGGTGACGACAGGTGGATTGGGACACGGCTCACTTATAACTAATCTATGCGCCTTCCGAGGGGTCCCAACCCTACCCACTGACACTCATGAGAGAAACCAACTGCCGGTGTCCTATGGGATAGTGCACTCTTTCCTGGACCAAGCCCAAGTGACGGAAGAAGAGTACAACCAGCAGCAGAGGCCGCAATGAACGAAGATGAGCCTGAAGTAGGGGCTCAATATGCGGCAGGACCTAGCCACCAGCCAACCACAGAAGCAGAACCTTCAGTGCCCATGATAGAACAATTGCTTCAGAATCAGATGAGGATGATGCAGAGTTTGGACACAGTGATCCACGAACAACAAGAAACGAGGCAACAAATCAACGAGATGAGTTCCTTGTTCAGTCAGTGGTCCATGCACTAGCCCATGCCACCGCCACCACCACCATTTTAACCAAAGTCTGTAAGTGTCTTATTTCTTTTATCGTCTTTGAGTCTACACACATTGGGGACAATGTGTGATTTAAGTTTGGGGGTGTTTTATTTGTGTCATGTTTTTATTATGTTTTATTTGTGTCATGTTATGTTTTTATTTAAGTCTTTTTGTTGTTTTTTTGTATATTTTAAGTCATAAATTTTTTTTCTTTTTTGAGTCATAATTGCATGTCAAAGATCATGTATGCTGTAGTTGCTAGAAACACCTAGTGAAGGAAGGTGGAATAATGTAATGGAATAAAAGCAACTATCTAAACACTTAGGTTAGATATGCCAAAAACTCACAAAATCTGTCTATTTGGAGTTTCTTGCTTGAATTGTGCATGCTAAATGATGAAAACTTATGTGTTATGATTGCTTGTTATTTGAGGCGAAATAGTTAGGATATGCATGTTAGGGAGATGACTCAGGCATTTCTTTGATAGCCAATTCTTACCTTTCTTTTCTATCCCGAACTTTAAAAATATATCCCTAGTTAGCCCCATTGAGCCTAAAAATTGAAACTTCTTCTTTGACACCCTATATTCCCACAAATTGTGCCATAAGTAAAAATGTGAAGTAGTGGAATAAATTGTGTTAAAAAAGAGACAAAAAGAGTGAATGAGCTTGTTGCACCCCAAGTAATAAGAAATAGGCAAAAACCTAAGTTTGGGGGTGCCTGTCATACATTTCACTCTCCCAAAACAAAAGAGAGAAAAGATAGAATCGAAGTGAAGGAAAGAACAAAAAGAAAAGGGAAATACTGAAAAACTAAAGAGCTTATGGTACACAGAATGAGCCAAAAATGCCCATTTTACCTACCTATACCTAAGCCTACATTACAACCCTTAAAGTCCTGAAGATCTCTTTTATGCATATCCAGGATTAGTGGAGAATAGCAAGCAAGCATGCCATAAGATTTTTGAATTTATATGCATGATTTAGTATATTGACTTCCATTAAGCATGATGAATATGAGTTTGCGAAATATCTAGCTTAATGTGTTTAGTGTGTTGAAAATTTCATGCTATATGTTCCTGCATATTATTCTGTTAACCTTCATGTTTTTCTAGTTAACATTAATGCAGCAAAAGTGATCAATGTCAGTGAGTCTTTTATTTTTCGTCTCTTTGAGTCTTTTATTTCTTTCTTTCTATCTTTGCTCGAGGGCGAGCAAAGGTTAAGTTTGGGGGTATTTGATCGGTGTATTTTATATACACTTTTTGAGTCAGTTTTAGTTAGTCTTTTGTCCCTTTGTGTACAAATAAGTGTTGTATTAGGATAGTTTTCCTTTCTTTTGAGTCAAAGTGGTTAAAATGGTCAAATGGCGGAAAAGGAGCCAAAAGAGAGCAATAGAGGAGGTTCTAGAGCTAAAAACAGAGAAAGTGGCGAACGAGGCAGAATCGTGGGTCAGTGCCGCGGCGCCTCATGCCAACAATAGCAGGGCCGCGGCGCCCATTATCCAGAGGCTGCGAAGTCTCACGCGCGCGGCGCCTCGTGTCAGCAGTGCAGGCGCGGCGCCTAATCATCCGGAAATTACTGAAATTGCAGCGCCACGCGAACACCGAGATCGGGCTACGGCGCCAAATCACGAAGGATTGCGAATTTCCGCCGCGCCCCTGCAGAGCCGCGGCGTCGACGCGGAAAAATAAGGTTTTCAGACGGATTTTGGGCCAGGCCTGCAGGGAAAAGTTGAGGCGGTTAGGAGCCTATAAAAGGAAAACTGTCACGCCCCGACTTTTCCTAAGTCTTTACTTAGGGCGTGATGGCACCTGGACAATTATTTTCCACCAGGAGCACCATTTAATTCTCTTTATTTAGAAATTTAAACTTATATTCAAATACGGAGCTATTAATAAAAATAACAATAAAGAAATTTGTTTATGACTTTATTGAAAATATAACGCGAGCTCATGCTCGTGCAAATATTGTTTCTACATAGACATACTGACAAATATTATTCTAAGTTGGAAGGGAGACCATTCCACATGGGCATTTCGAGACATCAGAATCGACATTCTGGACCTGACGAGTACCAAGCCCGAAGCAATGGACTTGGTATGACAAGAGGCTGCGGGACGATCGCTAGCCTTGGCGTGGAGCCTTTCTTCTATCACGTTTTCCTGAAACATGTTAAATAAAGAGTCAGCCCTACCATCTGGGGCTGAGTGAGAACCTTACCCTGCAATTCAAAGCAACACCACAATATTCCAAGTGCAATCACATTATAACGTAATAAGCATATTGCAAAAACATATCAGGTTACAACATTTTTAAATATGCAGCAACTCCTTATAGGAAATTCTCAGTTTAACTAACACTTCATTTTATCTCGTGTTATACGTTAGGACATTCCCCTGCATTTCTATATGTTTGTTACATTTATATATTTGTGAACGCGTATTCACTTTTCATATTTATATATAGGTGAACATGTATTCATCTTTCATATTTGTTGCGGCGTGCAACCCGATCCATTATATTTACGTATTTGTGAACACGTATTCACTTTACGTTTTTGTTGCGGCGTGCAACCCGATCCATTATATTTACGTATTTGTGAATGCGTATTCACTTTACGTTTTGTTGCGGCGTGCAACCCGATCCATTATATTTATGTATTTGTGAACGCGTATTCACTTTACGTTTTGTTGCGGCGTGCAACCCGATCCATTATATTTACGTATTTGTGAACACGTATTCACTTTACGTTTTGTTGCGGCGTGCAACCCGATCCATTATGTTTATATTTATATATTTATGTGAACACGTATTCACTTTTCATATTTTTCAGAAGATCGAATAAATAATATTCTCTTTCCCAACATTCTGTCATTCATACTTGTAACGATTATAACTTTTTAACCATAACTCCAACTAAGATGTTTCTCGAGCGGAAACTAAGGTAAGACGGGGATTTTTCACTGTAACAAATTTTATTTAAAACTACTTTGGGTAACTAACACAAATTTATCCTCAAAACAGCCCCATAAAATTTGTTTCGGCAGAATATTTATTAAACAACACCCAATCTTAGAATAGTCATAACTCCTAATCTGTAAACCCGTTCAAGCCCCATAAAATCTCAAAACGACGAGAACAGAGAGCTACACGTCTCCATGTGAACCATCCTTTCATATTCTATACCATTTGGTACAGTTTTACACTTTTATTCGCTGCCCTTCCTGGATCTCGATAGATCCGAGGCAGAAACTTTAAACAGCGATAACTCTCAATCCGTAAGTCGGATAGACCCCTGTGAGGTCTCACAATGTCCAAAACAAAGAGATCTAGAACTTTCATTTAGCAACAATTTTCATATTCCCCACATATTAGTACAGTTTTACGTTTCAACGTCCTGCCCTTCTGGATTCCGACGAATCCGAGGCAGCAACTTCAAACTACAATAACTCTCAACTCGTAAGTCTGTTTTAATAAATCTTTATATATATCTGTCCGTAACAGAGAGATTTACAATCATGTAAATTTTCATATAATTCTAATAAGTAAAACTCAATAAAAACAGTCCGTAATTATGTCTTTCCGAATTTCAGCCAAATCTAAGGCAGAAACTTTGAACTATGATAACTTTCAAACCGTATGTCCATTTTACCTCATTTTTGGTTCTATATGATCATAATAGAGAGGTGTACCACTCTTCTGAATTTCATCAAATTCTAACAATTATAACTCAGTGAGAACAGTTCGTAAAGTTCATGACGCAACTAGTTGTCTAAACAATCAAAAGTTCAATATTTCTTTTCAACACTCAATTCTTATTCTAACATGTATTGAACTTAAAATAAAGGATATTACCAAGAATTTCTGAGTGAGAAAACTCACCTTGTAAGTGTGAAGATTATTGTTGTGTGGTTGCTAAAATTATTCTTACTCTCTAGTGTTTTGATTCTTGTTCTTTTTGCCCTCTTGGTATTTTTTCCTCTTCTTTTCACTTGTTTTTTTTCTGATTTTCTAACCTTTATGTTATGTACTTTGTTTGTGTGTAAATACAATGTATAAGTGGAGAGTTTTCTATAACCTATGGGAGGTGGAATGACAAGAGTTGGAGGGGAAATGAAAAAGGGGGGAGGGGGAAGGGACATGCCACTTTGCCATCGTGCCAACTTGAGACTTTTTTTTGTTTGTTTGTTTGTTTTTGTTTCTCTTTTTTTTTTTTTTCTTATTTTCATTTTTATCTATCTATTTATCCAACTTTAACACTAACTCCATCCCATGCAATTTATTCTTTATTTTCTTATATATATGTATTTTTATTAACTCAACCAATAACTATATATTATTATTATTTTCCGGATTTTACATTCTCTCCTCCTTAAGCAACATTCGTCCTCGAATGTGAATAAAATAAATAACATAATCACATAGACACAATAATGTTTATTGTTATTGTAACACTAATTTGGGGCTTCACATTCTCCCTTCCTTAAGAAACATTCGTCCTCGAATGAGAATAAGATTGTAACACATGTATATAGACACGCAAATGACACACACATGAAGTACTATGTAACACACATTTCTTTTTATTACCTTAGTCAAATAGGAATGGATATTTGACTTTTATCGCGTCCTCGGCTTCCCAGGTGGCTTCCTCGGTGGAGTGGTTCCTCCATAGGACCTTCACGGAAGCAATATCTTTATTCCTAAGGCGCTTAACCTTCCTATCAAGTATTTCCACCAGAACTTCTTCATATTGAAGCTCCTTATTAAGAATTATCTCCTGGGGAAGGATGACGTGACTTGGATCGTGCAAGTATTTTCGTAACATTGACACATGAAATCTGGGATGCCGCTTCCAGCTCTTGTGAAAGTGCTAATTCGTAAGCCACATTCCCAACTCTTCGCAAGATCTCATATGGCCCAATAAACCTTGGGCTCAATTTCTCTTTCTTACCAAAGCGCATCACTCCCTTCATTGGGGACACTTTTAAAAATACTTTCTCCCCCTCTTGAAATTCAAGATCTCTTTTTCGATGATCCGCATAGGACTTATGACGGCTATGAGCTGTTTTGATCCGCTCCCGAATCATCTGTACCTTATCATTTGTTTCTTGAATGACTTGAGTCCGAAACGATTCGCGTCACCCACCTCGAACCATCAGTAGAGACTACATTTTCGTCCATATATCTTCAACGGGGCCATTTGTATGCTAGAGTGAAAACTATTGTTGTGGCGAACTCAATTAGACATAGATGGTCCAACCACTTCACGAAAATCTAACACAAGATCGCAACGTGTCCTCGAGTGTTTGAATTGTTCGCTGACTTGCCCGTCTGTTTGCGGGTGGAAAGCGTGCTTAACTTAACTTTTGTCAGAGACCTGCTGGAAACTTTGCCAAAAGTGTGAGGTGAAGCCAGGAACCCTATCTGAAATAATTTGTAAGGGAATCGTGTAACCGCACAATCTCCTTCAAATAAATCTGTGTGTCTTGTGGTGCGCGATCGTAGTCTTGGCAGGTAGAAATGGGTGACTTTATAAGCCATCAACAATCACCCAAAAAAATCATACCCTTCTCGAGTTTTGGGCCGATTACAAAATCCATATGAATCGCCTCCCATTTCCACATGGGGACTCGAATGTCTGAAGTAATCCAAGCGGGTTTTGATGTTCAACTTTCACTGGCGACATATAAGACACCTCTGACAAACTCATGACGTCTTTCTTCATCCCGTCCCACCAGTAATTTGCCTTGAGGTCCTGATACATTTTTGTTGACCCTGGATGAATGGAATATCATGTGTTGTGACCCTCATCTAAGATCTTCCTCCTTAGATCCTTTACCTTAGGAACACATAACCTACCCTTACACCGAAGGGTTCCGTCATTATCTCCCAATGTAAACTGTGAAGGTTTTCCCTGTTGGATCCTCTCCCGAAATCCAACAAACTCCGTATTCTCAAACTGACTTTCTTTTATTTACGAAGCTAAAGCATTGCGAGGTATCATGTACCACCACCCTACCTTCACCGATCTCGGTTAAGCTAACCCGAGGTTTCCCGATCTTTGTACCTCCGAACAATACCCTCTTTTGTATTGCCAAATGAGCAGCGCCCATTGATCTCCTATCGAGTCGCGTCGGCCACCCGTTAGCTTTCGGGATGGTAAAGAATACTAAGGTCATAATCCTTAAGCAACTCTAACCATCTTCTTTGTCGGAGATTCAAATCCTTCTGCGTGGTTATGTACTGCAAACTCTTATGATATGTAAATATGTCCACATGCACACCATACAAATAATGTCTCCATATTCGTAAGGCAAACACCACCGCAGCTAATTCCAAGTCATGAGTTGGGTAATTCTTCTCATGTATCTTCAATTGTCTAGATGCATACGCAATAACCTTTCCAAACTGCATCAAGACACATCCTAACCCAACTCTAGAGGCATCGCAATAGACTGTGAACCCTTCTTATCCCGATGGTAAGGTTAGGACTGGTGCAGTAGTCAACAATTCCTTTAGTTTCTGAAAACTTGTTTCACATGCTTCTCACCACTGGTACTTAACCGCTTTTTGAGTCAACCGGGTCAAAGGAGCAGCAAGACTAGAAAAACCTTTTACGAATCTTCTATAATACCCAGCCAAACCCAAGAAACTTCTAACCTCTGTCGGAGTGGTCGGTTTGGCGATTCTTTCTTGTTTCTATCTTACGGGGTCTACCATAATTTCACCCTCGACCTGACATGGCCCAAAAAGGCTACCTTTTCCAACCAAAATTCACACTTTGAAAATTTAGCATATAGTTTCTCTGTTTCAAGACTTGAAGCACTACCTCGGGATCTCTTCATGTTCTTCAACACTCTTACTGTAAATTAGGATATCATCCATGAACACGATCACGAACAAATCTAGGAATGGTTTGAAGATTCTGTTCATTAAATCCATAAAAGCCGTTGGGGCATTGGTTAACCCAAAAGACATGACCAAGAACTCATAATGGCCGTATCGGGTTCTAAAGGCTGTTTTGGATATATCATCCGGATTTATTTTCAATTTGGTGATATCGACGAGATCAATCTTGGAAAAATAGCTAGCTCACGAAGTTGGTCAAAGATCATCGATTCTTGGTAATGGGTATCGGTTCTTGATCGTGACCTTATTGAAATTGCCGATAATCGATGCACGTTCGAGCGATCCGTCTTTCTTTTTCACAAACATGAGTGCACTGAGGAAAACACTAGGCCTTATAAAGTCTTTATCCAGAAGATCCTTCAATTGTTCTTTTAACTGTCTCAATTCAGCTGGGGCCATTCGATATGGAGGAATAGAAATGGGTCTTGTACCCGGAATTAACTCTATAGCAAACTCCACTTCTCTATCCGGAGGAAGGCCTGGAAGATCTTCAGGAAAAACCTCCGGAAAATTTCGAACAATAGGAACATCATTCACTGCTGGGGATTCTTTTTGGGTATCCACTATATTAGCCAGATATGCATACTCCACTCTGTGACTTCTCAATAACTTTTGAGCCCCAAGGTAGAAAATAAACCGACCTAAGGATATTCCAATCCTACCCCTTATAACAACTTCTGGTTCTCCGGGAAAAGTTAATCTCACTATCTTTCGCCGACAATCTAACATGGCATAACATGCCGACAACCAATCCATACCCAAAATGATGTCGAAGTCCACCATATCAAGTAGTACTAGGTTCACCATTGTTCCTCTGCCATTCACTTCTAATGAGAAATTATTTACCACCCGAGAGGCCCAAATTGAGGCCCCTACTGGTGTCATAACCTCAAAATGTCCACTTAAATAAGAAGGTTCTACGTGTAAATTCTTAGCAAAGCCCATTGACACATATAAAAATGTAGAGTCGGGATTGTATAATACAAATGCAGGAATACTCGAGACTAGCAAAATACCTGTGACCACCGCATTAGATGCTTCTACATCATTCCTCTGGGGCAAAGCGTAGAGCCGATTAGAATTGTTGGGTTGTTGACCTCCCTGACTCTGGCGGGGTTGGTTTCCCTGATTTCCCACATGGCGGTTGTGGTTCCGACCCCCGAGAATAGATTGAGTTTGGGTCCTCTTCTTGCAACCCCTGGCATAGTGGCCTGACTCTCCACAGTTATAACATGTCTTCGTTAAGAGCCGACATTCTCCATTGTGTTTCCTTTGACAAATCTTACAAATCGGTTTGTCACCTCCTGTGTTAGGGTTGGTGGCCTTGTCCTTGCTACCTTGGTAATTAGACAAACTGTGCCCTTTAGGCTTGAAATAAGACTGACCCACAGATTGGTTCGGTCCTGAAGATCCTTTACTAAACTCCTGCTTCTGATCTTGACTCTGGTTAAATGATCCTGACGTCCGAAATCTCTTCTGCGAATATTCTCTGTTTGCTTTAGCGAAACCTTCTACCCTCAAAGCCATATCGTCAATCTGACGATAAATTCGATCGTTGGCTAACGCCACCACCTTCTCTGCAATGTTCGGGTTTAAACCCTCTACAAATCGCTTGACTCTATCCATTTCTGTAGGGACGACATGTGTGTTGTATGTCTATAACCTCACGAACTGTGTGTCATATTCTTGTACACTGCGGTCACCTTGCTTCAATTGTTCAAACTCCCGTCTGAGCGCATCCTTGCGCGTATTAGGCATAAATTTCTCAATGAATGCCGCTCTGAACCCTCCCCAAGTCATTGGTGGTGACATCGGGGGACGATTTTTCCTAAAGTTCCTCCACCACACCCCAGAATCATCCACTAGTCGTGCGCCTACCAAGTTGACGCCCTGCGTCTCCACGCATCCCAATGTGAACATTAAGTCTTCAACTTCATCGAGGAATACTATCGGGTCGGCCTTGGGGTCCTTCCCTGAGTACAGTGGTTCTCTTCTCCTCATAAAATTTGCCCATAGCCTATCAGGTACTGCTTGAGCTTCTACACTCTCGGTCCGTGGTGCAGTCACATCTGGTTATTTTATCGTTGTACACTCCCTTCCACAATCCTTTGAAGGAGGTAGTACGAGAACCAAGTCTTTGAAAAGACTTAAGATAGGCACGAGAAGAGTATGAAAGAAGTGAAACTTTAGGATGTTATTCCGTTCACTTATTACTAAGGTAGCGCGCACACCGTCGCAATAAGTAACCGTTCAAACACCCGACTCGAAGAAACTTCCTAGAATCTCTTAACCTGGTTTAGCTTTGATACCAACTTGTCACGCCCCGACTTTTCCTAAGTCTTTACTTAGGGCGTGATGACACCTGGACAACTATTTTCCACCAGGAGCACCATTTAATTCTCTTTATTTAGAAATTTAAACTTATATTCAAATACGGAGCTATTAATAAAAATAACAATAAAGAAATTTGTTTATAACTTTATTGAAAATATAACGCGAGCTCATGCTCGTGCAAATATTGTTTATACATAGACATACTGACAAATATTATTCTAAGTTGGAAGGGAGACCATTCCACATGGGCATTTCGAGACAACAGAATCGACATTACGGACTGGAGTACCAAGCCCGAAGCAATGGACTTGGTATGACAAGAGGCTGCGGGACGATCGCTAGCCTTGGCGTGGAGCCTTTCTTCTATCACGTTTCCCTAAAACATGTTAAATAAAGAGTCAGCCCTACCATCTGGGGCTGAGTGAGAACTTTACCCTGCAATTCAAAGCAACACCGCAATATTTCAAGTGCAATCACATTATAACGTAATAAGCATATTGCAAAAACATATCAGGTTACAACATTTTTAAATATGCAGCAACTCCTCATAGGAAATTCTCAGTTTAACTAACACTTCATTTTATCTCGTGTTATACGTTAGGACATTCCCCTGCATTTCTATATGTTTGTTACATTTATATATTTGTGAACGCGTATTCACTTTTCATATTTATATATAGGTGAACATGTATTCATCTTTCATATTTGTTGCGGCGTGCAACCCGATCCATTATATTTACGTATTTGTGAACACGTATTCACTTTACGTTTTTGTTGCGGCGTGCAACCCGATCCATTATATTTACGTATTTGTGAACGCGTATTCACTTTACTTTTTGTTGCGGCGTGCAACCCGATCCATTATATTTACGTATTTGTGAACGCGTATTCACTTTACGTTTTGTTGCGGCGTGCAACCCGATCCATTATATTTACGTATTTGTGAACACGTATTCACTTTACGTTTTGTTGCGGCATGCAACCCGATCCATTATGTTTATATTTATATATTTATGTGAACACGTATTCACTTTTCATATTTTTCAGAAGATCGAATAAATAATATTCTCTTTCCCAACATTCTGTCATTCATACTTGTAACGATTATAACTTTTTAACCATAACTCCAACTAAGATGTTTCTCAAGCGGAAACTAAGGTAATACGGGGATATTTCACTGTAACAAATTTTATTTAAAACTACTTTGGGTAACTAACACAAATTTATCCTCAAAACAGCCCCATAAAATTTGTTTCGGCAGAATATTTATTAAACAACACTCAATCTTAGAATAGTCATAACTCTTAATCTGTAAACCCGTTCAAGCCCCATAAAATCTCAAAACGACGAGAACAGAGAGCTACACGTCTCCATGTGAACCATCCTTTCATATTCTGTACCATTTGATACAGTTTTACACTTTTATTCGCTGCCCTTCCTGGATCTCGATAGATCCGAGGCAAAAACTTTAAACAGCGATAACTCTCAATCCGTAAGTCGGATAGACCCCCGTGAGGTCTCACAATGTCCAAAACAAAGATATCTAGAACTTTAATTTAGCAACAATTTTCATATTCCCCACAGATTAGTACAGTTTTACGTTTCAACGTCCTGCCCTTCTGGATTCCGACGAATCCGAGGCAGCAACTTCAAACTACAATAACTCTCAACTCGTAAGTCTGTTTTAATAAATATTTATATATATCTGTCTGTAACATAGAGATTTACAAGCATGTAAATTTTCATATAATTATAATAAGTAAAACTCAATAAAAACAGTCCGTAATTATGCATTTCCGAATTTCGGCCAAATCTAAGGCAGAAACTTTGAACTATGATAACTTTCAAACCGTATGTCCATTTTACCTCATTTTTGGTTCTATATGATCATAATAGAGAGGTGTACCACTCTTCTGAATTTCATCAAATTCTAACAATTATAACTCAGTGAGCACAGTTCGTAAAGTTCATGACGCAACTAGTTGTCTAAACAATCAAAAGTTCAATATTTCTTTTCAACACTCAATTCTTATTCTAACATGTATTGAACTTAAAATAAAGGATATTACCAAGAATTTCTGAGTGAGAAAACTCACCTTGTAAGTGTGAAGATTATTGTTGTGTGGTTGCTAAAATTAACCTTACTCTCTAGTGTTTTGATTCTTGTTCTTCTTGCCCTCTTGGTATTTTTTCCTCTTCTTTTCACTTGTTTTTTTTTCTGATTTTCTAACCTTTATGTTATGTACTTTGTTTGTGTGTAAATACAATGTATAAGTGGAGAGTTTTCTATAACCTATGAGAGGTGGAATGACAAGAGTTGAAGGGGAAATGAAAAAGGGGGAGGGGGAAGGGACATGCCACTGCCCATACGTGCCACTGCCCAACACTTTTTTTTTTTGTTTGTTTGTTTGTTTTTGTTTCTCTTTTGTTTTTTTTTTCATTTTCTTATTTTCATTTTTATCCATCTATTTATCCAACTTTAACACTAACTCCATCCCATGCAATTTATTCTTTATTTTCTTATATATATGTATTTTTATTAACTCAACCAATAACTATATATTATTATTATTTTCCGGATTTTACATTCTCTCCTCCTTAAGCAACATTCGTCCTCGAATGTGAATAAGGTCGTAACATAATCACATAGACACAATAATGTTTATTGTTATTGTAACACTAATTTGGGGCTTCACAAAAACCCTAGGCAGTTTTTAAGGGTTCCCCTTCTTGCACAACACAAGATTTTCTTGCTTGGAGATTGGAGACCTAAACTTAGTAATTTCTTTCCTTTTTCTTTACTTTATTTTCAGTTGTATGATGAACTTTGAATTAGTTTTTGTCATGTCAATGACTAGGAACTAATTCTCTTATAGGGTTTCCATGTTGATTCACTAGAAACTTTTGTTATGAATTAATACATGTTTTATGGTTATTATTCTTCTTTGAGAGATCTATCCAATAATTGTGTTGAATGCTTGGTAATTAATTGACAACTAATTATCCTTATATGATTTCTAATTAACTTCGAAAGGAGAGATTGTGAATATGTTGTAAGTTGGGTAGACATTCTTGGATTGGGGATGAAAATACCTCAATTATTTATGTAGCGTTAATGAGAGGCTTAAAAACCCTAATTTTGTGCATGGTGCGTGACGGTTAACTAGGTTTTTGTTCTTAATCCTCCTATAGAGTTATCCTTATCACCGAAAGGTAGGTAAGGTGCGATACTGGGGTTGAGTGTTTATATATCCTTAACGGGAATATAAAACGATTTCGTAAACCTGCTTTCTCCGAAAGAAGAAGACCATAATTCGTTGTATTAATAAATAACATAAGCAGATAGTTGAGGAGACATGAAAGCCCTATTCCCATCACAACTGAAGTAAACTTATAAGTTAATTAGCTTTATAATTATTAGTTATAAACAACCAAATTAAATATCAATTGTCAAATAGATACCAAAAGATAGATAGTTGGTACTTGAACCCTAATCCTTGTGGACGATATTCGGTCGTTAAAATGTGTGCATCTTTTCGCGCATCAACAACTCCCATGACTCAAACCAGTTCAACGCAATATCGCGCAACCAGTAAAAGGCCAATACGACGGACTCCGTCTTCGAGGCCCTAAGTACCTGCATAGTCCGCCGCACCTGCCGAATGAACTCCTGAGGATCCTCCTCAGACCTCGAACCATAGAACTCGGGTGGATCACAACTTAGAAAGTCCCGAATCCTTAAATTGTCAGCTCTAGGGTTAGCTACCGGCCCCTGGCGGTGCTGCCCTGCCACAATGCTAGTCAACAACCTGATCTGTTCTCCGTAATCCCCATACTCTGCGCCTCGGAATCGAGGCTCGTGCATCGGTCTTAGTAGCCGCTGCTGCCGCTCCGAACTCGACTGGGACTGGCGACGTTGTGTAACTTCATTGTCGAATCATCACCTCCGTGAGGATCGGGCATGTGCCCGTAACCCTCGCTCGACTTGCGGCTCCTCACCGCCTTGCGTGGAGGCATAACTGGTACATAAGAAGAGGTCGGAGAGGATTCAACCTAGTATGGCGGCTCTCGCACGATCGAGAGAGAGAAGAATGGAAACCAATCCTAAATATCCTGCGACCTCACGATTATAGATGTGGTGCACAACACACCGATAATCAAGACTCTCGGACACGGTGCGTAGACACTTTCAGAGGACTAATCGCTCTGATACCACTTTTGTCACGACCGACCCGGGCGGCGCGGTACCACGGTACCTGCAGTCGTATACATCGAGAGAATAGCGAATGAACATACATAACACATAACGTATAAAAAGGTAAACATCACTGGCCAGCCGATAAGGCTGCCTTTCATGGAATATACTTACCCAAAAAGTAAAACAGTACAACTTGTTTTACATTGAACCACAAATGTGACTACAGACCTTAGGAATAACAAGCGACGGACGGGGCCCCGCCATACCCCGAATGTACAAAAGTCTACAACCTCGTGGAATCGTACCAAAAGACAAAGCCTCCGAGAAATAGAGCTTTCAAGAGTGAGCGGTGATCCTAAGAGCGGATCGCAAGCTACGACTCAAATGCGGATTTAACGCACCCAAGGAGGTCGATAATAGGTACCAAGTATGTGAAACTGAAATTACTGTAATGAAATCATAATAGTCTATATAAAGCAGGAGACATTTATGATAGCCAAACTAAAGTACACAACATATATGCAGTCATGTCAAGTCAAGGACTCACGCCCTCTAAGTCATCACTCAAATATAACCATGGGTCTTAGGCCCACAACATCAACCATGCCCGTGGAATTCCTTCCTCACTGCCGGCAGTCTATGATATAACAACATCAAGGAGTACATATGAACACTAGGTCCCACCTGTGTCCTAAGAACCGTGACGGCAAGTACGGCGCATAGCTACCGATCCACCTCGCCCTCAATCGACCGGCAAGTACGAAAGCCGGCTACCGATCTACTGCACCAACAATACTAACCATCAGACACGGCCGACCGGCAAGTACGATAGCCTCTACCAGATCCACCCTGCGTCACGTCGCTGACCGGGGCAAGTACGCAGGCTAACCACCAGATCTACCCTGCATCACGAAACTTCGTCCTAACACTGACCGGGGCAAGTACGAAAGCCAACTACCAGATCCACCCTGCATCACGTCGGCCGGCAAGTACGAGGGCTAGCTACCAGATCCACCCTGCATCAGTAGACCTCATGGAGAGCTAGTCCATGGAATAACACTATCAACAGGGAACGAACCCTCATCATGGCCGCATACCCGTGGAATCCTCCATCACTGACGGTATGTCCAAGTAAACTCATAACTTCTTTAGACTTTTCATTTCTTTCATCTATGTTTACCTTTTTCAAGAAAAACTTACTCTTTAACCTTCCATAAAGTTATTATAACCAAATCCCCATAAAGCCGTTATACTAACTTTATGCTTTAAAACTTAGACATTCTTATCCTCTCATAAGGCCGTTATAACTAACTTTCCATAAAGCCGTTATAACTCCTTATATTTCAAACGGTTTCGTTCTTTTTAGTAACCAAGAGACTTATACTTCAAAACCAATTTACACAATTTTCAAAATATTTCAAGCTTCTTATCTTTAGAAAATAAGTTTCTTACCTCAAAAATTAAGCCTCATATTCTTAGAATAATTCAATACTCAATATTTTCACACCAAGTACTCTATACTTCTTTATGTCAAGAAATCATTGTCTACCTTATTTAGGATAAACCATTCCTCAAGAACAAGCGGGTTAACTTCTTAACCCAACCAACTTAGACATTTTCTTAAATCAAGTCAAGTATAACAAAAGGATTTACTTCATTTAAAACACGTACTTCGACCGTACTATATAGATATAACTACTCATGCTCAAGAGATAAGAAAGTTTCCACATACCTCTTCGGTCAATCCACTTGCTAATTCCAAAATACCGCACGTAGTATGTCAACCTATAATGACCATAATACGCTTGTTAACCTCTAGTTTCAACATAGAATTTTCCAAGTTCAAGTCACTAATTTCTATGGAAAATTGGGCAGCATTTCCTTTGTTTCTACATACTTTGCCACATTTTTCAAGGCCGAATTCAAATCCAAACATTTCAAAGGGGATTACACACTTAAACTTAGATGTGTAAAATTCTGCCCCACAATGTACAACAACTAACTTAACAACTTTAAGGTAGTTCTTAGGCTACAACATGCTCACATAACCTTTTTAACCAATTCTTTCATACCCAAACCATATTTCTTACATGCAATTTATCTAAGAGCATTATTTACTACTACAAGTTCTTTCTTCTTCACATGCAACACAAAGACTAGCTACAAGAGAAGAATTGTTACCTTAGAGCTTTAGCCAAAAATTACTTCAACAACTTTGTTAGCCTTCTTTCCAAGAACACCACCACAATAACTCCTACAAGCTAGCCACAAGCTTCCTTTTTGCCACACTTTTTTTTCCAGATTTTCCTTAAGCTTTGAATTTCTCTTGGAATTCTAGAGAGAAGTGAGAGCTCTAGCTTTTGAGAGAGAGAAAGACTTTGAAAGAAGACCAAGTCTTCAAGACTTGGTCAATATAAAGGACGTCTGCAAAATCGGATGGGACACTCACACCTCCCAGGGCCTTTTTAAAAGAAGAAATCTGATTTTTCTTAGTTTTTCCGCCAGACTTCCCCGGCGTCGCGCCCTCGCAGGCGCGGCCTGCGCTGCAACTCGAATCACGACGCGCCTCGTGGCTCACGGCCAGTAACACTTTTCTCGTCCGATCACAGACCGAACTTGTAACTCCCATAACTTTCTACTCCGATGTCCTATCGACGAACGGTTGGTTGCGTTGGAAACTAGACTCAACGAACTACGCGCTAGGCCTTTGAAACACCTAAAAACTCTCAATGTAACTGAACATACTCCACCTCAAAGTTGACTAAAACCCGTCCGAAACAATCCGTCAACCTATCTTTCGAAAATTTTAAGTCTTACTCCCTTTCGCACGCTCTCATACGCATGACCTGAACTACGGGGTATAACAACCTCACAGGAGGTATACTTAAGAAATGGACTTCTCAATGCCCAACGTCAAAACTCACTGCTCTATTTTCAACTCTCCATAAGCTAGCCATTCATAATTGGCTCCCCTCCCTAAATGAATCCATTGTCACAAAGGAACAAGCCTCCTTGCTTTTCAAAATAGGAAAAGGATTCAAAGTTGATATAAGCAAGATAGTCTTCTATCATGCCAAGCTAGCAGAAAAAACATCAACTTCAATCCTACATTTTTCTTCTCTAATTTTCAAAATCTTAACTAGTTAAGGCCTAGAACCTTTGAGAGAAGATATTTTGGGAAAAGCTGCAGAACTGTACACTTTATCAACAAAGCTATACTAAAGAGCAAAGAGAGAGTGATTGACCTTCCCTGGTCAAAATAGGCAAATAGGCAAAATGTTGACAGAAATGTTCCTAACATTCAGGGCAACACTGGTCCAAGACAGTATGAATTGTCTATTCATTGGCTAGTGGAACAGATTACTAAAATTAACTCACAAATTGCTAGAGTTTATATTTCCAGAGAAGCACTAGTGCAAGAAAGGGATCATTTCCTACTTTTGCTTTCTTCACAAAAAAAGGGAGAAGAATAAGCTGTTGAGGGGGAGCAGATGATGGATGGTGAAGGCACAAGTCGTGGAGATGCTGATGTTAATGCAGAAGAAGTTGTTAATGTTGGCATGCAGAGAGAAGAAGCAGTTGGAAGAAAAGTCTTGCTGACAAGACTAAGGCTTAGTGCAAAAATTGAAGCTACAAGACAAAGAGCTAAAGCTGAAACTGCCAGATGGATGAGGAAACATGCAGAAATCATGGATAAGTAGAAAGCGGCTGGAAGCTACTACGGATCCATGATATGCAGTGCTGATATGGATGCTGATATAAAAGAAGGGACACTGACTGGATATTTTTTTCGGCATGTACTTAAAACAATGGTGCTTACTGATTGGTTACTATTTGGACGTTGTGATCTAACAATTGTTTTTTATTTTTGGATGTAAGTATTTAACTATATTTTTGGGTTCATCTAATCCTATATGTGAATGACATATATATTGTTTTGTATATGTTTTTTTTGTATGCTATCACAGGTTAAGGGGGAACATTAATAGTTGTCACAGGTCACTCGTACTATAAATGTTTGTTTTGTGAAGAAAGGCAAAAAGGGGAAGAATGTTAATGTTGAGTTTTATGTTATGACATTTTTCCTAACATAACATTTTCAGTACTAAGTTTAAAACCAAAATGTTGAAACAAATGTCTTTGACATTAGGACCAACATTCTGATAACAGTTTTGCTCTTCTTCACGGACTGAAGCTTATCTCGTGGGATTTTTACCACGATGGTAAAGTGACCTGGCAAGAAACTTGTTGAGCTGATTATACATGTGGGAAGACCAAGTCCAAAGGCGTTGCTAAACTTTGGGAACAAGTCCAAGAGGTTGGAGGATTTTGCTCCATATTCGTCTCCAACAAATCTGGTCAAGCTGCCCATCTTTTGTTCAACTTCCACAATGATTCATTGAGCATTTCAAGGAAGACTCTCTACTATAAATAGAGAGGCTACATCAAGAAATCGGTATCCAGAAATTACAAGAGAAAAAGCTCAAGAGAGAGCTCTCAAAAAGATCACGATCTAACACTGGATCACTGTGTTTCCTAAGCGTTTTAACGACATTTTGTCCAACATTATAGTTGCTGCCTAGATTCTAGATTGTTTCTTTATTGAAGCAATTATAATGAGATGTTGTATATATCTACTTAGTTAGATTTTTCAGGCATGTAAGCCATTTGTGACTTCACCATTTTTATTCCTTTGTATTATTTTGTAAATCTTGTAAGAGAAAGAATATATTCAATTGTGTGTGTATATATATATATATATATATATATATATATAATACTTTTGGTCATTGACCATCATATGTTATATTAATATAATCTATGTAAATTTAAACATTTGTGCCTTTATTATTTTCGCTGCAATTTAACTCTTCAAAGTTTTTTTTTGTTTTTTATCCAAGTGTCGTCAGTTCTGCCAAACGACATTATTAACGACATTTGCAAATTGTTTCAGCGTACAAACAATTTTACTTACTGTTTGCTTTTTATTATTTCATAGTATAACCCCGGGACTCAACAAATATTAATAGCCTTTGTAATGGTATCATAAATATTGACGGGTGCTCTGATTGAAGAGATTGTCATTTCTAGCTAACCAAATATGTCATAAACAGAATAGACTTCTTTCCAAGATAAGAAGTTATTAAAGGGACTGTTCTTGATTAAATTTCAAGTATTACACCATTCATCAGAAGAAAAAAATGACATTGTTAATTAGTGTGGATTAGAACAACTTTGGATGATCGTATTTCAAAATGCTTTTGACATTGCAACAGTAAGAAAATATGATTGATGGTTTCATTTGCACTACCGCAAAATGTGCAAGCAGGAGAAATATTCACGCCAATAGAATAAATGTATTGATTAGTTTTTTTTTATGACGGGGAAATTTGCGGCCGCTATTTTTTTACAAGTGTGCACTGGATAAACCCTCGGACTGACGCAATAGCCTGCAAACCACGTCAGTCAGGTAAACCACACTTGACAAGCCATGTGTGACAGACTCAACCAAGAAGGTGTTGACAGGGGTAATCGAACTCGTGACCTTTCGATCCCCGCTCTCATACTCCACCAACTTGGCTACCCTTGCGGGTAAATGTATTGATTAGTTGGTAGTATGTTGTGGTGAAGACGCCAAATAAAGAACTTAATCTTGTTGGGGGCTTTAATTTGATTCAAATGTAGCAATTTGTTCAAAATCAATTTAATAAAAGAAGCAGTAGCAGAAAACAGTTCAACAAGATATAAACGAAGTAGTAGCAAGAAAATCGGGCTTGAGAAATTATTTGGAAAGTTCAGAACATCGTCGGAGTTTTCTTAAAACTCCGACAGGTAGCCAAAAACCAGAAAAATCTGTCCGAAAATAGTAAACAGTAGCAGGTTCAATGGAAAAATCACGACGGTAGTGGCTCTCCGGAAATATCGAATCATAGCCAAATAAGAATACCCAACAGTAACAACCCGGAGCAAACCTGACCGACAGAGGTCGCCGGAAAATATTTTAACGGGATTAAAATCAGTCCAAAAACCGACAATAATATATAGCATCAATGCCGACAACAATAGTAACGTCGCCTGAACCTCAGAGGTCCGCCGGAGTCGGAACTCCGGCAAAAATCCTAATCGGAAGAAAACATTTCAGTAAACGAAGCTAGCCATTGCGATGCTAAGAAGCAAGATTGATGCAAGTTCAAAAGATGTTGCCTTAGTGTAGAATTTGATGACACTGGGGCCATAGATGATGTGGGAGGCTAGAGGAGATAGTTCCATATAGTGCTCCTGTTCCGATAAATTAAGGTACCTGCAGTTTAAAACTTAAAAAGGTTAGTGCATAACTGTTAAGATAAGATGATAAAGCATGTATATGTAAGAAATACAATTCTGCGGGTAGATTTGTCGTCCCTGTGTGGTATGTTGAATGCTGCAAATACCGAGATGTCATCCTCGTACAAACGTGCTGAATGTCGAGATGTTGTCCTTGCACAGACGTGCTGCAACTGCTCTTGTAAATTGAGGAACTTGTAGGCTAAAACTTTAAGAAAAGTTAGTGCATAATTGTTAAGACGATAAAAATATGATAAAACATGAATATAATAAATGTGATCATGTGGAGTAGGAATATCGTCTTGTGTAGACATCATGTGCTTAAGATGTCGTAGTTACAGATGAATGATTAAGATGTTGGTGACGTCATTGTGTTGACGCGTTGCTGGTTTAGCTCCTGCACGCTAAGACTAAGACAAAAGTTAGCGTGCAAATAACAAATCGGCATATAAAAAATGACTTTCATGACACGAATGATGTCCTTGCATAGATGCGACGTGAATGACGCCGGTGCTCATGCATGGATGCAGATGATGTCAGTGCTCAGACATTGATGCAGATGATATCGGTGTTCAGACATTGATGCATATGACGCCGGTGCTCAGGCATTGATGCAGATGACGCCGGTGCTCAGACGTTGACTTAAATAACGTCGATGCTCATGTGTGATTTAGATGATGTCGGTGCTCAGACATTGACTTAAATAATGTCGGTGTTTAGGCGTGATTTAGATGATGTTGATGCTCAGGCATTGATGCAGATGATGTCGGTACTCAGACATTGATGCAGATGACGTCAGTACTCAGGCGTTGACTTAAATAATGCTGGTGCTTAGGCGTGATTTAGATGATGCTGATGCTCAGACATTGATGCAGATGATGTCGGTGCTTAGGCATTGATGCAGATGATGCCGGTGCTAAGGCGTGATTTAGATGATGTCGGTGTTCAGACATTGATGCAAATGATACTGATGCTCAGACATTGATGCAGATGACGCAGGTGCTTAAGCGTTGACTTAAATAACACCGATGTTCATGCGTGATTTAAATGATGTCGGTGCTCAGGCATATATGCAGATGACGTCGGTGCTCAGGCATTGATGCAGATGACGCTGATGCTCAGGCGTTGACCTAAATAACACCGGTATTCAGGCGTGATTTAGATGATGCCGGTGCTCAGACATTAATGTAGATGATGCCGGTGCTCAGACATTGATGCAGATGACACTGGTGCTCAGACGTTGACTTAAATAACACAAGTGCTCAAGCATGATTTAAATGATGTCATTGCTCAGACATTGATGCAGATGACGTCGATGCTCAGACGTAATGTAATAACGTCATTGCATAGACGTTATTTAGATGTCGTTGCATATAAGATGATATTATTAATAACCATAATAGTAGGACGTCATCGAGTGGACGTAATAAGATGAATATCGTTGAATAGACGTAATAAAAAAAGTGTCGCTGATAGACGTAATTAAGCTAACGTCATTATGCAGCCATAATAAGAAGATGTCGTTGATAGACGTAATAAGAGAATGTCATTGTGTGGCCATAATAAGAAAACGTTGTTGATAGACGTAATAAAAAGACGTCATTGTGTGGATGTAATAAGATGAACGTCGTTGAATATGCATAATAAGAGAAGCGTCGTTGTATGGACGTCATAAGATGAACGTCGTTGTATGGACGCAATAAAAGAATGTCATTGTACGGATGTAATAAGATGAATGTCGATGAATAGATATGATAGGACGTCGTTGAATAGACGTATTAAGATGAACGTCGTTGTATGAATGCAATAAAGAAACGTCGTTGTGTGAACGTAATAAGATGAATGTCATTGAATAGACATGATAGGACGTCGTTGAATAGACGTAATAAGATGAACGTCGTTGTATGGACGCAATAAAAGAACGTCGTTGTATGGACGCAATAAAGAAACATCGTTATGTGAACGTAACAAGATGAATGTCGTTGAATATACATGATAGGACGTCGTTGAATAGACGTAATAAGATGAACGTCGTTGTATGGACGCAATAAAGAAACATCGTTATGTGGACGTAACAAGATGAATGTCGTTGAATATACATGATAGGACGTCGTTGAATAGACGTAATAAGATGAACGTCGTTGTATGGACGCAATAAGATGTACGTCGTTGTATGGACGCAATAAATGAACGTCGTTGTGCGGACGTGATAAGATGAATGTCGTTGAATAGACATGATAAGACGTCGTTGAATAAACGTAATAAGATGAACGTCGTTGTATGGACACAATAAAGAAACGTCGTTGTATGGACGCAATAAAGAAACGTCGTTATGCGGACGTAACAAGATGAATGCCATTGAATAGACATGGTAGGACGTCGTTGAATAGACGTAATAAGATAAACGTCGTTGTATGAACGCAATAAAATGAACGTCATTGTATGGACGCAATAAAGGAACGTCGTTGTGCGGACGTAATAAGAGTGATTTGAACCCATTAGGCCAGACTACTTGTGATGAAATTACCTGCAATATATAAACCAGATAAATTAGGTAGTGTCATAACGTGATTGAGAAATGAGGTGAGAATGCGGCCCTGTAAGCCGAAATGGTGTCTTAATAGACGATTGCAATTGTAAGCAAAGAGTTAGTGCATGATATATGGATATGCGAAATGAATGGACTCAGATGAGAATGTGGCCCTGTGAGCCAAGTTGCTATGCGAAAATCCCCTTCAGCGTTACCAACTTTTCAGCCCCAGTTATCAGTATTTAAAAGAAAATATGTGAGATTTGAAAGGGGCGGCTGATTTGTGCCGACTTTGTAGCTTTAGCCCTGACCACTCGTATACTCGATCTGTTTGGACTTGTAACCGTTGTCTAGTTTTAAGTATTGGGCTATGAGAAAGTAGTCGATAATATGCTATGCGGTACTGCCGACCTCCTCTTGCAGTGAAGCTTTTTTAAAGCAGCCCCAATTTTGGCATAAGCGGATGTCGAATGAACGAGACCGAATTTGATATGGAATACCGAACTATCCTATCGCAAAGATTGGATGGAGTGTGCTTTGTAACCGGTAGAGTAAGGGCAAAAGATTTTAGAAAGAGTTGGACTGAGTCCGATGTGACCACCTACGTATCTCGCCATAGAGATCAAGTAGATACATAGTCTAGGAGCATAGCCCAGTTGAAGTTAGGTTCGTCGATTAGACTTCGAAATGTGGGACTAAAGCCGACATGGCCGCCCACGTATTTTTCACAAAAGAACTAGGTCAACCTGCAGTTCGCCGGTGACGGAGAATAAGGAAATTCTTAAGAGATGGAAAATTAGGATTTTCCTAAAAGGTGGGACCGATGCCGAAATGGCCGCCTACGTATCCCGCCATGTGAATCAGGTCACACGTAGTTCCGAGTAGGTGACAAAATTTTGAGAAAATTATTGTTTGGGACATGGGATTTCCGCGTATCACGCCAATAACACAAGGAATGACGCAGCCCCAGAAAACCAAGCTAGTATAGCTCAAAATTAATACTAAGCGAATGCACAAAGTTGAAGTAGCAAAATACTGTACTAGAGTACACATAGCTGAAAACAACAAGCATTACAATAGCAAGCAGACTATATAGATATCAAACGCGCGTCCTAGTATGTTTGGGACCTCTTTTATGCCAGAGGTGGGCCTAAACGCCAAATATGCGAGATTATGATAAATAGGTCCAAGCTGTTAAACTGCAAAGAAATGGCAACCAAATGACGGTGCACTTTTTCAATTTTGGCATGTCATGTTTAGGCTTGGATTTGTCAATCATTGTCACACTACACATAGTATGCTGGTTGGTCATTGGTTGCGAAACCCGTCGACAAATTTTGGTGTTTTCCTAACTATGGCGTCAATACCATGGATCAGTCCACCTAAGGTGTATGCATGTATGACTTAATATAAATTGTGGTATAGCTCTATCTTAAGTTTCTAAGATTTGTCTTACTAGACACAAGGTTCCCGAACGGACTGCTCGAGTGAGAAGGTCACGCGGCCACCCAGACGAACCGGGCAACTCCGCGCCTTTGCCAATTCTCCTAAAATTTTAGATTTTGTGAAAGAAATTTTGCGGGTGCGTACAACACACCTCGCATGTAGTGTGTGATAGTGTGAATTTTCCGTAAGAGATGAAATGAGCGAAATGCCAGTTTAAGGAAAGCATTAACAAATAGCAGCATGCAAATATTCATATGTAAAGAAGAACAATTTAGGCAAAGGTAAAAAATAAGAGCAAATATAAGTAAAACACACAAGATTAAGCAAACAAAGAAAATAAAGCACAATTTTTAACCTAAGTTTGTTGTGGTTAAGAACCTACATATCTCCAGCGGAGTCGCCATGCTGTAACACCCCATTTTAACCTAAGTCGAAACGGTGTACTACGTATGATTGATTCCTAATTTTTTTAAGGAGTCGCCACCTAATTAGTCTAGTGAATTAGGACGCTTCTAAATAGCCTAAAATGCTACAAATGATCTCCATTTTTTAAAGGTCTGCAAAATTATGTGAGATTCTAGGTAAGAGTTCTTTATTATCCTAAAGAGAAAGGGTTAGACATCCTTTAACATCCGCTAACTTACGGTTGTCCGTTCAAACTTAGGTTGGTATTATTGTGCTAAATGTATTATGCAATTCTAAGGATGTTCTACAATTATTAAACTGAGAGATATTTAAACTAGGCATGCAAATATTTAAATAATGTATGCATTTAACAAGAAAGCAAAAATCATATAAGGAGGGAGTGAAAAAAACTTAGCGGTATTTCGCTTTTTTTCTTCTTCTTCGGCTCAGGCTTTAACTTTTGGATGCGCCTCCGGGTACATTCAAAAGACACTTAGTAAAAGAGTTAGTAAATAATAAATAAATTATCAAATAAACACAATATTTGTATATATATATATATATATATATATATATATATATATATATGTAAAAATGTATTTTTATATATATATATGTAAAAATGTATTTTTTTATATAGTATGGGTTCAGCTAGTGTTATGCCAAGGATATTAAGAAAAGAGAAGTCAATATCGCTTCGGCTGCGGTCGACTCACCTCCCGGTGAACGATACTATGCATTCTCGTCTATTCTTTTCACTTTCCTCCCCGCTCACATATTCCGTCTCGCTTACCATGGAGGCTTCCAGATCGGCGGATAAATCCTTATTTGGCCAAGTGTAGTATCATGTCCAAAGTGTAGTATCATGTTCAAAATCAGTAAATACCCAATATTCACATGTAACAATTTGTTCAAAATCAATTTAATAAAAGAAGCAGTAGCAGCAAACAGTTCAGCAAGATATAAACGAAGCAGTAGCACCAAATAGTTCGCCGGAGCAGCAGAAATTCGTCGGAAAGTTCAGAACATCGTCGGAGTTTTCTTTAAACTCCGGCAGGTAGCCAAAAACCAGAAAAATCTGTCCGAAGACAGTAAACAGTAGCATGTTCAATGAAAAAATCACGACGACAGTGGCTTGCCGGAAATATCGAACCATAGCCAAATAAAAATACCCAACAGTAACAACCCGGAGCAAACCTGACCGACAGAGGTCACCAAAAAATATTTTAACGGGATTAAAATCAGTCCAAAAACCGACAATAATATATAGCATCAATGCCGACAACAATAGTAACGTCGCCTGAACCTCAGAGGTCCGCCGGAGTCGAAACTCCGGCAAAAATCCAAATCGGAAGAAAACATGTCAATAAACCGAAGCTAGCCAACAGATCGTGAGGTAAAGCACAACAAAACTCGCCGACGTTTTTCAAACCCCGACGAGATACAAAAACCTACAAGTCAGTCCAATAAACAGAAATAACACACAAACCCCCAGAATAATACCGAAACGAGGTCGTCGATAAAACAGAGGTGAGGGGAGAAGAGAAGACGACTTCACTTCCACGGCTAACGCCGGAGCGACGCCGCCATGGTGATTGTCTAGTGAGGGTTCCGACGAGGAGCAAAAGTGGAGTTCGCTGGGGTATGGGATGTGAAAGAGATGAAGTCTCAAAACATAAAGGGTGTGATGATATGCGACTGATGTTGGTATTTCAAAATGAAAGGGGACTATGAAAATATAAGGGAGGGCGTGTGCAACTGTTGGTAAAATATCGAGAGGATCAGGCGTTCAACAATAAAAGGGGATGGTGCGGTGCTGAAGTTGTCTGTGAAGAGTGGGAAGAGTTTTAATTTATAGATAGAATTAGATTTAGGGTTTAGGTTTTGGGGTTGTAGGCTTGGGCTTTGAAATTTGAAAATGGGCAATTGTGCTCATGAAATGGGTCAATAAAATATAATTGGGCTTGGAGAAGATGAGCTTAATTTCGGGAGTGTTTTTGGGATTGAAAATTAAAATAAAATTCGGTTTAAATTGAAATAAAACTTAAAATTAAAACAAAGATTGGACGCCCTCTTATTGTAAAATTTGAAAAATCCGGGTCAAAATTGAATGTCAACAATATCTCTTTCCTTTATCAAGGGTTCGACCAATTGATATTTATGTTATGAAAGATTACGAAAAAAAAGAAGATTTTTTTCTTATTTGATCGAATTAAAAAGAAACTTTGAGATTGCTGAATTACAGATAAAAAAAAAATATAAAGCAACGGAGCCATCATAGTAAAATTAAAAGTATGAATTTGTTGGTAGTCTGTTGTGGTGGAGAAGCCAAGTGAAGATTTTAGTTTTGTTGGTGATTTTAATCTTCTAAATTTAATTGAAGTTATTGTTACTATTATGAACAACACTATCATTTTTTGAAACCTAAGAGCTTGTAAGCAAATTTTATTGTGAATAGACCATTTGAAGTAGGGATGACAAATATGCGGGTTAGGGTGGAACAAACTTTTACCTATTCAGATTTTGACCTGTCATGTCCTGCCCCGTTTAGCTTTGTCCAAAAAAATGTCCTGTCCTGTCCCCCTAAGCCCTGCTTGATAAATCACTAAATGTCTAAATCTCGCTTCTGTCCATTTCTTTCCGTATTAGTTTTAAAAAAATATTTTTTTGATTGATTTTTAGAGTTGTGAACTGCGTTGCAATGCTTTGTGTTTGCTCTTACCGTATAAAGGAAGAATATACTCATTGTTTTTCTTTTCTTTTACAGTGAATTTGTACTTGTATGCTTCTCCATGCGGTAATGAATCCAATTTTATTACGGTGTTTGAATCTCTGTTTTGCTTTCGTGAAGTTAATTTTTTTGAAAAATTTCTCCAAAGGAGGAAAAAATAAAATAGTTATTTGTATTATGAATTCTCAGTTGTCATGTAAGTCACAATTTTTAAGTAATATGTATATTCTTTTCAATTAACTTAGCAATGGGCTTCAATTCTAAGTTCTAACTATCTTAAATTTCTATCAGAAAACTCACTAAATTTCTCATATTTTGCCTGATTTTCTTCAAAACTCATCACATACTCTGCCCCATTTCAATTTTTAACAACTAATTTTGCCCTGCCCCGCCCTGTCCCGTTAAGAATTTGTCCTGCCCTATCCTGCCCCAATTGTCATCCATAATTCGAAGCTAAACGTCACAATAATTTATCATTAATGAGTTTGTACCGGTTAAAATATATGAAAATAAAAATGATAAAATTATGAATTATATATGAATAAATATCTTATTTTTGCTTTTCTTTCCTATTCTTTTGATATATTACTACTATATTGAAAATCAAATGCACCGTCAAAAGCCTTTCAAGATTTATTTTGAAATCAAGTCTCCTTGTTCAAATTCCGACAAATCCCTCTCTCACTCACTCACTGTCCCTCCTTCCTCTTCCAAAATCCAAACACACATTTCACCCGCTCTTCCATTTTCTTGGAGCCTTGAATTGGTTGCGTACAATAGATCTAAGTAACAACATATCCCTCTACCAGTATAGACCTTGCTAATATTTCAGCTCAGTTCCCAAAAAACATCTAACAGTCTTAATTTTTACTGTTAAGCAAGTGTTGTAAAAATCTAACCTTTTTCATGGGTATTTGAGAATTAGGGTTTTAAAATGAAAACCCACGTCTTTTATTCACTCTGAACCCCAGAACACACAAATATTGAACCTGGTATTTTGGTACATATGTTGCAATTTACGTGTTAGGGTTCTGTAGAGCTGTTTCATGGGTACTTGAGAGTTAGGGTTTTAAACACTCGGGTTAATAGAAAGATCAGAATATTGAACCTGGTTATATTGTGTACGTATGTTGGAAATTCTGTATTAGGGTTTTGAGATTTTGTAGTAGAATTTTGTAGAGGTGTTTTTTTTGGGATGGATGGAAGGAGAATAACTGCGAGTCCTCAGCCATGTTGTGGGAGGAGAGTGGTGGCAAAGAAGCGTCCACGTGGTGGTATGGATGGGTTTGTGAACAGTGTTAAGAAGCTTCAAAGGAGAGAGATTGGTTCGAAGCGCGATCGTACTTTCAGTATGAGCGATGCTCAAGAGCGTTTTCGGAATATACAATTACAGGTTTGTTGGATCTTCTGCTCAATTTTGTGTTTTTGAATTATTCTTAGTTGAGCTTATATTCTTATAACACATAGTTGAAATGAAATTTTGTGTGTGTGTTTGTGGGGTGGTGGTGGTGTTATTGACTTTAAGGTGGTAGAGCTGAATCCAATGATTACAAGATAAACAGTGAGGAAAAGGAGAGAACTTAAAAAATTCAACTCGAGTTCAAGGGAGCAAATTTTCATCAACCCATGAAGAGGATCATACATATCTATTTCCTTCTCCCAGCCTACCGCCCTCTCCAATGCTCTCTTCGCTGGTTGCTTCCCTTCCCGGTTTGATATAGAAATAATCAAAATTGATTAAAAGATTTCTTCAAACAAATGAAAGGGAAACCAAACACGAAACTTAGATCATGGATCAACTAAGAGAGAAATTTAGAGTGCTACGACTCTATTTCTTGAGTTTATGATCTAAAATGAGATTACTTTGGTTCTAGATCTTTCTAAGGGCTAAAAACACATAGACAGTTCCTAATTTAGTTTCTTTAACCTTTGTTTGGATGCTACATTTGCGAAATAACTCTTTATTTCCCTGTAAGAGATACACGAGTAACAAAGAGATTTTTGCGTCTTAGTTTGCTGATCAAGGACGGAGTAGGTAAAGGGAAGGGTTTTTTCAGCTGAATCCCCTTCGTTGAAAATTACATTGCGCTAATTCTTTTTTATTTTCTAAATTACATTGCGCAAATAGGTAAAAATGTTTAGGAGCGGGGTTTACCCCGTGCGCACCCGAAGGTTAGTGGCTGCGGGTTCCCTTATCATTAAAAAATAGGTAAAACTATTTTTTTGTTAGTTATATATAAAATGTTGAATCCCCTTGAGATAGGGCAGAATCCTAGTGATGTGGCAAAAGGGGTTCAAAATTCTTTTGGTCACGGGTTGAAATCCTAGGTTTGAAATTAAATTTTTAGCTCTGCCACTTGTTGCTGATAGTAATACGGAATTGTTGTTAGAGGTTTGCACATGAACAATAAGTTCATCAAGAGTTTGTTGCTGAAGGTTTATAGTGGAAACATAGTATAGAAGTGGAGAATCCGTATATTTTTTGTTTAGAAAGTGTGACGTGCATCATACAATTGTCCTTTTACGGGTGTAAAAGGGGAAAATCTTGCAGTTAATGAAGTTGGGGCTCTGGTTTGGTATATTGGAAGTTTTTGGAATTGTGGATTTTACAGATCCAGGTGTTTTAGTTAGATTTCATTTTAGTGTCTTTTCTGCTGCTCATCTTGGTGATTTCTATAGTTTAGGCTTCTCTTAACGGAATTGGGTTGAATATCGGTCCTTTATTTATTTATTGATATGTCATATTCGTCCTCTATTGTAAAACAGAATAAACTATTCTTTCTTAGGTGTATACGAGCAGTGCTCGGTTCTCAAATATGAAATTTGTGCTAAAACCGGTGTTTTGGAAAGCAAGAAGCAAAAAAAAGCGACGAGGGCTTGCCTACCGAAGCTAGAAACATGAAGCGAAGAGCACACTTTTTTCAACTGAATGCACAATACAAAAATAAAAAAAATAAAAATTTGCTAGATAAATAACCAAGAACTCAATAGAAATAATATATTAAGCAAATTTTTCAATTGTACAATTTAAAAGTAAATAAAGCTTTAAGCAATCTCTACAAGGCTAACATAAATAGGAACAGAAAAATAAGCTACAGTAAACTAACTTAACAGACAGAAAATCGAGAAAAGAATAGAAAACAGAGAAGAAGAGAAAATCAAAGAGGAATAGTAGAACATTTTCGGCGAGGGTTTCATGAAAAATCGAAGAAGAGATAAGAAAAGTGTAAGGGGAGAAGAGAGGAGGAAGAAGAGAAGAACTTACGTTGAAACCTAGAATTGGAGGAGAATAAGACCAGCAACTTCGAGTAGCAGCCGTAGGAAGAAGACGCGTAAGTCTCTGTTGCAATTATTTTAAAATTAGACCTAAATTAACCCTTATTTCAATTAACTTTCCAAAAGTATTCGCTTTTTTCGCTTAAGCGATGCTTCATGCATCAGGCGCTTCTCGCTTCTTCTGCTGAAGCGCACACTTTTCTGTTCTCGCCTCGCTTCAGGACATAAAAGCATTGGACCAAAGCCTCGCCTCACTTCACGCTTTAAGCGCTTTTAATAACACTGAGTAAAACTAAGTACAGTATTAGGATGGATGAGCTGAAGATTTAACATGAGAATAGTCGAATCAGACATTTAGGTTTAAGGTGTTGTTTCTTGATTCAGTATGTGGTTATGCATTTGTCAAGTTTTAAAGAGTGCAAATTTCCTTCTGGGGTTTTGGTTATATGAAATGAACCGGATGAAGTTATTTCTAGATAAATTGCTTTTAATGATGTAACTCAGAGAGCTAAATTTTATATGTAAAAATAGGAAAGATGTACCAAATTGACTAAATTTATTCAAGTGAATAGTTCAGTATTGATCTTGATCAAAATGAAAGTAAGAGGGTACAAGCATGGGAATTAAAATGTGGATAACTTTGGTTATTCACTTTGTTTCATTAGTGTAACTAAAGAAAAAGGAGAGTTTCCCAAGCCATTTGAAATTGGATGTTGGGAGGGAAAGGTGTATCCCTCTCGCAGAACCAGTGTCGGAAAGCTCCTGCTCAGGCTGGCTTGGGAAGGCGAATGCAGACAACCTTATATCTTCATTGGAGAGAACAAATATAGTGTTAGTTACAATATTAGTTGTACATTTTTGTGGCTATGCTGCAATATGTATTTTGTTGAATGTGAGTGCAGTTTATCACATTCCTTAATGAAACAGAATAATCATGTGAAGTCTTCTGTTTTTACCGTCAATGTTTTTTTCTTTAAATAAGCATAGTAGACACAGAAACGGTAATATTACATAATGCCAACGGTAATTCGAGAAGGTTTAGGAAATATAATAAGGGGAAGGGAAATCAAAATTCAATGCAGATGTAAATACAAGTTCTATCCTTGAAGTTGCGACTAGTTGGACTGTATAGTCATTTAGGAATTAAATTATCATTGGAATCTCCGCTTCTTCTTTTTTTGATAAGGTAAAAGTTCAGAATCACCGCTTCTTGATGAGTTGATCTCGAAGACCATCCACCAGATCTTGACTAACTATTAAATTTAATTTCTTTCATGTCTCTTCTTCAACTTTTTCTTATAAAAGTATATATCTATCCCTTGGTTTTAGGCAAAGTAGAATGAATATCAATTCGGAATCCGGTGTGATTCTTCTCCTTTTGTTTCTTAGTTCTTAATTCTATGCTCATCCTCCATGTCTTGCTCTTTTATCTCATTTCCTCCGGCATCTTCCTTTGCAATTCAGTCTCATACTCCACTTCATTCCCCTTATTTCACGTGTTTTATGTTCTATTGTAGTTTCCTTAATTGAGTGTTTATTAGTCTTTTCGTGCTGTAGTTTAACGTCTTGTATCAATATGATTAACATACAATATAAAATTACTACACAGAGATTATATTTGCCAGTCCCTTCATTTCATTTTATATTGTGGTGTTTAACTGAGCATTGAGTTTAATAAATGAAGACATTTGGCACATAGTAAAAGTACCCGTAGAACTTGTGGTTTCAAAACTTAGACAAACAAAAAAAAACGTGTGGTTTTTACCTGTCATGACATTTCTATTACAATAAGAGCATATCATTAAGGGTAACATGAAAAGTTTAGAGTTACGGAGTTCCCAAAGATAGAAAGACATCATTCTTTTTTAAAGCAAACTAAAAAGGAAGGAGTGCTATATAAAGGGAACATAGGAAACGAAGTGGGGGAGTTGGAAAAGGTAGAAGCGGGGAGGGAGTTAGAAGAGAGGTAGATGGAGAGGAAAGAGGGATTAAAAAGAGCTAGCTAACTTGGCCTTGGCACAAGAGATTAGTTGGAGACAAAAATCAAGGGCGTTATGGTTGAAGGAGGGGCACTCGAATTCAAAGTTCTTTCATAAGGTAGCAGTAGCAAATAGAAGGAGAAACTTCATAGTCGGTGGAAGTCAATGGGGTGAATTATGTGGGAAGGATGAAGTAGAGAGGGCAATTGTAGGTTTTTATGAACAACTTTTTAAAGAGCAGGCGGAGTGGAGGCCTATTTTAGGGCAAATAGAAGGAGAAACTTCATAGTCGGGGGAAGTCAATGGGGTGAATTATGTGGGAAGGATGAAGTAGAGAGGGCAATTGTAGGTTTTTATGAACAACTTTTTAAAGAGCAGGCGGAGTGGAGGCCTATTTTAGGGGGGACATGGTTCAATCAAATAGGTGGGGAAAAGTGTGAGTGGCCAGAGAAGGCAATCGAAGAGGAAGAGGTGAAACAAGCGTTAAAGTGTTGTGCAGGCGACAAAGCTCTGGGCCCTGATGATTTTTCTTTGGCTTTCTTTCAGCATTACTGGAATATGATCAAAACTGATGTGAAGGACACTGTTGCCGAGTTTCAAGATGGGGGGAATTCAAAAGAAGCATGAATGCCTCGTTCATTGTCATCATCCCTAAACGGGAAGGAGCTACGAACATGAAGCATTATAGACCTATTAGTCTAGTGGGAAGCATCTACAAGATCATTTCTAAGGTGTTTTCTATTAGACTTAAGAAGGTACTGGACGAGACTATTTCTACTTCATAGAATGCTTTTGTGGAGGGCTGACAGATTTTGGATGCAGCGCTAGTAGCAAATGAAGTGGTGGATTCAAGGAGAAAATAAAGAGTGTCAGGGTGTTATGCAAACTTGATCTTGAAAAGACATGATCACGTGAATTGAAAATTTCCAGGCTCCATTATGCTTTAGATAGGATTTGGGGAGAAGTGGAGAAGTAGATTTACTTTTGTATCTCTTCGGTGAGATTTTCTGTGTTGGTGAATGGTAATCCCTGCAGTTTCTTTGGGAGTTCGAGGGGTTTGAGATAAGGGGACCCATTATCGCCGATATTTATTCTAGTTATGGAAGCGTTGAGTAGAATGATGGATAGAGCTATCTTGGGAGGGTACTTGAAGGGCTTCGATGTGGCAGTTGGGGGTGCAGGGATAGTGTCGGTGTCTCACTTATTGTTTGTCGATGACAGATTGGTTTTTTGTGATGCAGATGAGACCCAGTTGGATTATTCATTTCAAGTTCTCACTTGGTTTCATGCAGTGTCTGGCCTTAAAATTAATTTGATGAAGTGAGATTATTCTTGTTGGGGAGGTGAATAATATTGGTTCGCTTGCTCAAGTTTTGAATTGCAGGGTTGGAGCTCTTTCGACTACTTATCTTGGAGTGCCGTTAGGTGCTTCGAACAAGGATCAGACAGTGTGGAATCCAGTTCTTTAGAGGGCCAGGGAAGAGACTAGCAGGGTGACAAATAAAAATATTTGTCTAAAGGCAGAAATGAAGTGTTTATCAAGAGTACTTTATCGAGCATTCCCACTTACTATGTCTCTGTTTCATGCTCCATCTTCATTACTGAAAAATTGGAAAGGTTTTTGAGGAATTTCCTTTGGGATGTGGCTGATGGGTCAAAGAAATTTCACTTGGTGAGGTAGAAGAATGTCACTTATCCTAAAAAAAATGGGAGGTTTTGGAATTAGAGATTTAAAGATCTTTAATAAAGCTTTATTGGGAAAATGGCTCTGGAGGTATGGGGTAGAGGTACAAGTAGGGCTGTTACCGAGCTGAACTCTACTGTATAATACATATATTTGATTTGATTCGAAATTCGAACCTTAGGTTCGATTCGATTCGATTCGAACTCCTCGAATCTTAAAAATTAAAGCTCGATTCGGGTTCGACAGTATTTTTGAGCAGTTAAGGTTCGATCAGATTCGGCAAATCGGATTGAATATTCAAAAATAGTTCGATCCGAAAGATGGAAAAAACAGTTTGCAAAATAAGTGATTTTTTTCATATTCACAGCCCAAAAAATTGTATTAATAGCGAATACTTAGTGCATTGTCTACTTAGTGCACATATTCACAGCCCAAAAACAGTTTGCAAAATAAGTAATAGTGTGAGTGTGTGACTTATCTACTTATTAGTTATTATAATATTCTCCCAAAAACAACAATTCAAAAATACATAATGTTCTCCCAAAAACAAGTAAACAACAATTCAAAACACTCAAGTTCTTCTCTGCTTCTTGGTTTGGTTTTGCTTCTTCTTCAAATTGCTTGGTGGCTTGGTAGTTCCCTTTGTGGATTGGGCAACCTTAGGCTGTGAAGGAGGTATAGTTTGTCTACTTTGTTCTTGGCCAAGTGAGGTTCCATCTTTATTTTCATCTTTCAGGACATGCATCAAAGGCAACAGGCAACAACACATCATTAATGAAAGTGAATTTAGTAAATCATTTCAATTTTTTTCCAAAGGCAACGGGCAACAGAATAGTGGAAATCAGAATTGTTTCATCATTTTTCCATAGCATTGTATAGTAACCAAGTATGTAAGGCAACAAGGTTACTCAGCAGAATAATAAGTGAGAAGGAAATCAGAAATACAACATGAATTCATCATCTTTCACTCAACATATAAACTGCAGACAGTACATGTCACATTTCACAAATTTATATCACTATTACAAATGCATTATAATTTTTCCAACAGGCAACAGTCAACACATTGAGGTCTTTCATTTCATATTCAAACCGGAACTGAATTACCAGAACTGAATAGACAACATTTAAACCAGAATAACAGGCAACATATGCAACATTTAAACCAACAGAATTGAATTACCAGGAACTGCATTAGGGTCTTTCATTTCATATTCTGATTTATATTCCAACTCCATTGGATCATCATTACCCTGAAATGAGAAAACATAGTTAACAAACATTAAACAGTTACAAGATTAAATAAGAAATTAAAGCATAGAGAATTAGAGATTTTACCTCCTTAACACTCCTGATTCCATAAGCCTCTTTGATCCAGTCACCACCACAAAGTAACACTTCAATAGTGTCTCTTCTCATTGATGCTCTCTTCTTATCAATAACTCTCCCTCCATCACTAAAAGTCGACTTAGAAGCTACTGTAGTGATAGAGATTTGATAAGATGTCCATATCCATCTTAGAAAGAACACTATACTTCCATCATTTCCTTTCCACCAAGCCAAGACATCAAAATTGCCAACATTTAGAAAACAGGTTTCATCAAAATATATTTTCAAATCATTTTTCCTTCCCTTTAGATTGCATCTTCATCATGAAATCATCAAATTTTCTTTTTCCAACAGTTGAGGAGGGAGGTTGTTTCATATAAGAACTATATGATTCTGGCCCTTTCCCCTTAGGATCACCATATATTTGAACATATTGTTCATACATTATTAGTAAACTGTTTCTCAACCATTTCAATCCTTTTTTGGTAATCATCAGGATATATGGATGTATAGGCATATGTGATCATTCCCTTCTTATACCTAGGATCTAAAATTGAGCCAAAGGATAACAAGATATCACACTCTTCCCAATATTTATCAAATTTAAGGGCCATTCTCCTAGTCATATTTTGCATATGATTTTTACTTGTAACATTCAACTGAGCATTGATCAATTCTTTGAGTCTACTTAACTCCAACAAAAATAAGTTAACTGTTGGATAATTACTTCCACTTATCAAATTTGTAACATCAAGAAAAACCTCAATGAATTCACAAATTTTATGAACTTGTGCCCATTCTGCATCTCTTGGCACATAACTCTCAAAAGATTCATCATCCTCCCATATTTAGTGAAACACTCTTTGTAATTGTAAGCAGTAGATATCATAACATAAGCGGAATTCCATCTAGTGTTATTATATAATACTAATTTATTTGGGGGCAGTTTCAGATTCAATCTATGTTCATTGAAAGAACCAAGTCTGTTCTCTGATCCAAATAGATATTTCACTCCTTCCCTAACAACCTCAACAATGGACTCTATCTCTTTCAACCCATCCCTCACTAACAAATTTATAATATGGGCACAACATCTAACATGGAACAATTTTTCATCCAAAACAAGATTTGAGTATTTATTGTGATCTTTTTTGAGAATTGAAATACAAACATCATTGGCAGAGGCATTGTCAACAGTAACATAGTGGATTTTATCACTAATCCCATAAACATTACACACCCTATGAACTTCTTTGGCCAAAGCAGGACCATTGTGTGGTGGAGGGACATTTACAAAAGAGAGTACTCTCTTCTGTAAAGTCCAATTCCTATCAATGAAATAGCATGTGACTTCCATATAGCCTATTCTTTGAACACCTGACCACCAACAATCAGTTGTCAAACTAACTCTACTTACTTTGGCTAAAAGCCCTTTTAATCTCTCCCTTTCTTTCTCAAACACAGTAAAACATTCTTTGCTAACCATCCATCTACTAATCTTTTTGTTGTAAGGAGTATAAGCCTTCAAGAATTCATTAAAGACCCTATGTTCAACAATACTAAAGGGGTACTCATGAGCCAAAATCATATGAGCAGCTAGTGTTTTGACTTTATCAAAGCTAAACACAAAAATTTAAATAGAACTTCCCCCTTCAGAAATAACAACACCAAAAGCTGAGTTTGTTTAGACTTATCTGACTTATCTCCATGGATTGATTTTGAAAAATACTTGTGCTTGAAAGGACATGCTTCATTCAAATGCCTCAATAAGTGAGAAGAAGTGCCTTTTTTTTGAACTGACATTAGTTTACTGTAATGTCTGCATTTGTTCTTCTTTTCACCAGAAGACGGTGTAATTGGATCCATGTGATTCCAGATATCTGATCTGTTTGATGGTTCAGGAGTAGATAAACAATCTCCATCACCACCTTCAACAGATTGAGACTGTTGTTGTTGTACCCCTTGGCTATCCTCATTTAGAGTATCCTCAACCGACTTTAACAAAGCAAGCATACCCAAGTAGCCTTCTGTACCCTTGCCCTGTTCATCTTCATCATTGTCAGACTCTAGGTTCTCAATCCCCAAGTCATCATCAGAATCAAACTGGGGAGTATCTGATGAATCAACAAAAGAGAGTCATTTATTAGATTTTTGAAAGTGAAAATGTAATTATTTAATTAAAAGGAAATTGAATTAAAATAAAACAAATTACAATTTACAAAAAACCCTAATTACGAATTCATAACTTTACAACTTGTACCATTTTTAGGAAATTGAAATCCCTAATTATGAATTCATAACAAAAAACCCTAATTACCGAAAGCAAAAGTGAAATTGAAACCCAAAATCAAACATTAATTATCCTAATTACAGTTACATGCATCAACAATTGAACATCAGAATCGTAAGAATTGAAAACCCTAAAAGTTCAAATACATCGACTTTCAAAATCGAAAACACAACAATTAGTATCAATCGAAAATACCTTGCAAGTCTGAAGAATTCAGAATCGATGATGTTGGGCTTGGGGGGATGAGAAGATCCGAATCTGACATAGACTTTGATGATGAAGGAAGAATCAGTGACGTTGGGGGATTTGTATCATGAGGTTTCAATTGGTGGCTTAATCTTAGCCGCCAAGGTTAGAGAGAGGTCATCGCAAATGAGGAAGAAGAGGGCAAGACAAGAACGCAACAACTCAAGGGCTGAAAATGAAATAAAATGTTAGGGTTTTTATATATATATATATATATATATATATGGACTGGGGCGGGCGGATCGGACCGAATATTCGGCTCGATGTGGGCCGAATCAAAATCTAAGGTTCGGCCCTATATTTGATGCAACGAATCAAACTCAAATCGAGCTTTTTCGAGCCGAATTTTGCGAATCGAATCGAATAGTTTGGCTCACTCACAGCCCTAGGTACACACTTTGTGGAGGGGAGTGATAGTTGATAAATATGGGATCACGGAGGGGGGTTGGATAACAAGGGATATTACTATGCCTTTTGGATGTGGTTTGTGGAGGAATATTATGAAGAGATGGGATTATTTTTTGGAAAATATCTCATTCAAGGTTAGAGATGGCCGGAGAGTATATTTTTGGGGACATAGATGGTGTGGGGACGTTCTAATCAAAGATGAACTTCAGTGTTTGTATAGAATTTCTTGCCAAAGAGACTTGCCAATTCAGTAAATCAGGGGGACACAAAGTGGAGAAACTTTTTGGGACTTGAGATTTAGAAGGGAATTTCAAGATTGGGAAGTGACTGAGTTTCAAAGATTACTAATGTTACTTCATAGGCAAGTCAATATAGTTGATAATTCGGATGTTTTGGTTTGGGGCCTCGGAAATAATGAAGTGTTCTCGGTGAAGTCCTTTTATGAGAAACTTTTGGTTAGGGCAGAGTTAGTTTTCCATGAATGCTATTTGGATCCCAATGGTGCTGAGGAAGGTGTGCTTTTCAATTGGCTAACTACTAGAGGGGTGATTTTGACAGCGGTATATCTTAGAAAGAGGAAGGTTGTTCATGTCAGTTGGTGTTACATGTATAAGAAGACGAGCGAGGACGTGGATCATCTTTTACTACACTGCGAGCTAACCATGAGGTTATGATGGGATATGCTCGGGTGGTTTGGCACTTCATGGACAATGCCAAAATCTGTGAAAGATTTGATCTTCAGTTGGAAGAGCGGGAGGAGGAGAAGACGAAGGGCTTGAAACGTGGTTCCACTTGTGTTAATGTGGGTAGTTTGGAGAGAGGGGAATAGGAGAGCTTTTGAAGGTGTAGAGTCGAGTTTCTCTCGTTTGAGGAGTAGTCTCCGATCTCTTATTTTATTTTGGTGTGAACAAAAAGTTCGTTGTTGTATAGATGATTGGACGGAGTTTGTAGAGAATCTGGTATACTCCTTGTATACGGCCAATTTGGCCATGTTTATAAATGAAAATATATTTACCTGATAAAAAAAGGGAACTTAGGGAGTATTTATTAGGCAAAAATATGGTTTACTACATAGTTAAATGATGTGTTATATCGGAATTGCGATATCTTTTGTCTACAATTTAGTGGAACTCAATATTAGGTGATTTTTCATTTATACGTTGTGCAATACATCTAGCTTGAAGTTGCTTCATGCTTCCAATTTCGAATAATTATGTCAACAAGTAGCTCCCCAGTTGCTTCCTCAATTCATATGTTTTTGAACCAGCCATGTTAGGCAGCTAGTGGTTTAAAAACAGAGGGGATAGGATGCCTTTTGCATCTTTGTTAAACGCCTTCTTTTTCTAGGAATAGGTTGTTGCTTATACGTGTTATGGTACATTTCCAGAGACAGCATGAATTATTTCCAGACAGCAGTCATTCTCGTGTTTTTGTCTATCTAATATTCATGGTCTGAGCAATTTGTAATTTTTTCTTGAGATTGTATCTTTTATTTTGCCTAATTTGCGTTTGGTGGTTAAATTTTGCATGAATAACTTAACAAATGTTGGTTGGAATTATGTCTTTCATGTTTCTAGAAATTTGTATATAGCTATAAAGCTGCAAAAGGAAAAAAGTATTTTGTAGATTGGATAAGTTGGGCTATTTTTGGATATTTTTCGGTGTCCTTATTTGATATAATCTGACTGTTTATAGTGAAAATTTTCATTATTAGTTCCTTAAGATGGGCATCTTATCTTTCCATGATTTAGCATGTAATAATTGTTGGTTGCCTGAATATCAAAAGCTAAAATATCCTTAGTTGAATTAGTTGTTTATTATTCATATTATTCTACTGAGTACTGACCGTTTGTACATGTGGTCCGTAGGAGGAATATGATACCCATGATCCAAAAGGTCATTGTGCCATGGTTCTTCCATTTCTTAAGAAAAGGTCAAAGATAATCGAGATAGTTGCTGCCCGTGATATTGTTTTTGCCCTTGCACAATCTGGTGTCTGTGCAGCATTTAGCCGAGGTAAAGAACAAAGATTAGTAATTCTCAATGTTATAGTCCTTCTACGAGCACCTTTGTGATTGAAAGGGAATTGACACACATTATTGGTGGTACAGAATCAAACCGGAGGATATGCTTTCTGAATGTCAGTCCAGACGAAGTCATACGAAGCTTGTTTTACAATAAAAACAATGATTCATTAATCACTGTTTCGGTCTATGCTTCAGATAATTTTAGTTCCTTGAAATGCAGAACAACAAGGATTGAGTATGAAATTTTAATATAATTGTTTGATCACATTCTGTTAAATATTTATATTTAGTTCTAATACAATATAATTGTCAATGATATTAGATACATAAGGAGGGGTAAACCAGATGCTGGATTTGCTCTATTTGAGTCTGAATCATTAAAATGGCCTGGTTTTGTGGAGTTTGATGACGTGAATGGAAAAGTACTTACTTACTCTGCCCATGATAGGTAAAATTTCGGTACTGAACTCCTTCCCATATGATGTGATTAATTTGGTAATCTTTGTTGGTGTACGTATACAGTTCTTTTTCTCTTTTGACAGCATATACAAGGTGTTTGACCTGAAGAATTATATGATGTTGTACTCGATCTCAGACAAAAATGTTCAAGAGATAAAAATCAGGTAACATCATTACTTTTGCAAGCATGGATAGGCATGGTCAATTTTTCCATGACTAATTGTGTTATAACTTGTGTGCATGGAAATGATTTACATAATCTTGCGGTAGATGTCATTTCCAGTAAATGGAAGTGTGTTATTTTACATTTGCTAGAGTTGCTAGCTCCATTTTTCCCTATGTTTTTGTAAATGTATTCTAGATGATCATTTTTTTATGTTCTCCTGTTTTAGTTGTCTGTCTTTCTGTTTTTTTTTTTTGGGTCTCTGTGTGTCTGTATGTGCTAATGTTAGTTTTTGTTTGTTTGTCTCAGCTATTACTATTATTGTTATGATTCTTTTGAGATTCCTGTTAAGTCTGGGAATGCCCTTTTAAGTCCAGAGATCTGTAAGGTTGCAATTAAGTGAAAAGGATGGTTTCAGTCTATGAAGCACGGACACCTCATTTAGGGTGAGGTGTCCGTGTCGGACATTTGGGGGGACACGAAATGCGGCGGACACGCCTCGGACACGTGTCCGGGACGTGTCCGAGTGGGCCCAACCAAAAAAAAAAAAAAAATTGCTCGGACACGGTTGGGACACGGCTCGGACACGTACGGGACACTGCTGCGAGCCTGCGACTGCTGCGACTTGTCGGCGAAGTCGACTGCGACAACTGCGACTCCGGCGACTCTGCGAAGTCCATCCAGGTCCGGCGAGCACGACTTCTTCCGGAGTTTCTCGTCTACAGGAGAAGAGGCGTGCGGCTGGCCGGCTGTTGCTTGGATTTTCTTTTTTGCTTTTGGTTTTAGATTTTAGGTTTTAGGTTTTAAGTTTTAGGTTTTAGGTTTTGTTTTGTTAGGGGGAAATCTGATTGGGCTAGGGAAATTATTTGGGCTTGGGGAGGTTCTGGACGAATTAAAAGGGGAAGTTGGGCCTTGCGGGTTTTGGGCTAGGGAATTAAATGGTTTGGGTAGAGTTTTAAAAAAAAAAATTACTAAACTATAAATTACTTATGCACTTTTTTATTTTAATTTGAGATTGATAAATTCTAATACTTAGCAAAATTATTATTTATTTTTGAATTTGGTATTTTGGTTATTTGGTATATAACAAATTTGAATTAAATTTATAATTTATTTATGAATGTGAAGCTTTAATAATATTAATTTTAGTATTTTATATATATTATATATATATATAAATATTTTTTAATTTATTTTTACAGCCGTGTCCCTGCCGTGTCGTGTCCCCTATTTTTCAAAATTGCCGTTTCCGCGTGTCCGTGTCCGTACCTCTCACGTGTCCGTGTCCTATCGGACACCTCTCACGTGTCCGTGTCCTATCGGACACCTCTCACGTGTCCGTGCTACATAGGTTTCAGTAGATAGAATAATGTACTAAATGGCAGTCTGGTCTGTTGTGTTTGTTCATATGCACTTCTCCATAAACGTGCAGTAATTTGATTTCTTAAGAACTGGGTATCTTGACCTACTATTTGTTCTCTTTTCTTTTCCCATGAGCAGTCCAGGAATCATGCTGCTAATATTTACCAAAGCTAGCGGACATGTCCCTTTAAAGATTCTCTCTATTGAGGATGGTACTGTTCTCAAATATTTCAACCATCTGCTTCACCGAAACAAGAATGTTGATTTCATTGAACAGTTCAATGAAAAACTTCTTGTTAAACAGGAGAACGAAAATCTTCAGATTCTTGATGTGAGTTACTATCGCCTTTTCTACAATGTCTTTTAGCTTCCTTTATCATCAAATCTTATAGCTGTTGAATATAATAGGTCCGCAATTCTGAGTTGACAGAAGTCAGCAGAGCCGAATTCACGACCCCATCAGCATTCATATTTCTGTACGAGAATCAGTTATTTTTGACGTTCAGAAATAGAACAGTAGCTGTTTGGAACTTCCATGGGGAGCTTGTGACTTCATTTGAGGATCACCTATTATGGCACCCTGACTGCAATACAAACAACATTTATATTACTAGTGATCAGGACCTTATTATTTCATATTGCAAAGCCGATTCTGATGATCCCTTATCAGAAGCAACTGGTACGTCAGTATGAGAATTTCTTAACAGTCGTTCTTGATGTTTGAAAATCATAATAGACCTTTGGATGTGGGATTATATCATCATAAATATGATTAGAGCTGATATGCTCTGTAATGTCAATTTGTTCTTTTAAAAAGCTTTCACTCGCATTGGTAAGCATAGAGGACGAAGCAAATGATGTGGTCATGACCTGGATGGTTGGGAGTAGGGCGATTGAGTAGATTTTGTTGTTTGCATCTCGATTTATATTAATGTTCTATGCTTGTTTATAGATTTCTGAAAATGACTGATCTGGTTTTACAGCGGGATCGATCAATATCAGCAACATTTTGACAGGCAAATGCCTTGCTAAAATAAAAGCAACCGACAGCCGTACTGCAGATGATTGCAGTTGCAGTACCAGTTGCAATGAACGTGGTGGCAGAAGTTGCAGTGCTAAGAAGCGTATCCAAGCTTCCAGAATTAGGTGCACGGTTGCAGAAGCCCTGGAAGATATTACTGCCCTCTTCTATGACGAGGAGCATAATGAGATCTATACTGGAAACAGTCTTGGGCTGATCCACGTATGGTCTAACTGAAGGTTGACTAATCCCCCGATGTCAAGGTAACACAAACATGACACGGGAAGAATCTGCCCATTAGAAGAACATCTTGTATCTCTCAGTCCCTTTTTTAGTGTGTTGTCCTGTTACCCGCAAAATGGGGAGTTGATTTGATTGTGTCATCTATTTACTTCACATTGCATGTCTGTTAATAATTTGGTTTCCTGAGTGATATTCCTTTTTAACTAGAGTGAGTTGATAATTTCTAGTGCTGTAGTGCTTCTCTAACTTTGGCTGTCTACCGGGTTGTATGCATAGCGAGCTAATAAGCTTAGTCAATGGTGTGAGCATATTATACTGTTAACCTGTTGTTGCTTGTGGCGTCTCTGAGTGAATAATTGAGCTATTTTTCTTTGCGCATGTGTTTGTACCATCTTATGCATATGTTTTTGCTCAACTCTAACTTGGTGGGCGATTTACATATGGGTTGTCCATCCAGGACAGTACCAAGCATTGTGCATGAACTTAGACTGGTTGCTACTCTGTAAATTTTCCATTTACGGTGCATTAAGAAATACATCCTCCGTCCCAATTTACCCCGTCCCAATTTATGTATGCACACTTTCCTTTTTAATTTATTGCAAAAAGAATGTCACTTTTTAAAAAAAATAAAAAGTGTCACATTTTAACTAGAGACAACTTAACTTTAAAATTCACCCTTTACCCTTATGAAGTGGTTTATAGCCACACAAATGTCTTAAGGTCTGTATTAGATCATGAATTTGAATTTTTTTTTCTTAAACTTTGTGCCTTGTCAAATGGTGCTATAAAAATTGGGATGGACGGAGTACCATACTGTAAGTTGACCTAATATTTGATAACTATAATTCAAGGTTTATAATCATTTTTAACTTTAGGGTTGGTGTTTGAAATTTGTACTGGGACTGGGGGACAAGAGGAAGTCATTTTGTAGATATGGTAACCAAGCAGTGACTTCAAGCTTTTATATTCTAGGGTAACAAATGAAGCCATTGTGTAAAATTCAAAGGCGAACCGTAATATAGACGTGATGATCGGTTCTCCAAAGTAAATCTATTTAAAAGCTGCTTGTCTTTAAACTCTTTATCACAGTGGTTAACAAGTGTAAATAAAATGTGAATAACTAATCGTATGAGATGTCATCAACAAAAGGATATGGTTGCGGAGCAAATGGGTGGAGTCGATTTACAAAAAGGAACAGATGGGAAGAGTAGATGAGTAGAGACAAGAGGGAAGAAGATATTGTAGGGGGAAGCACATGATGGTGATTCGACGAATATGTTGTGGTTAGCCTGTAATTGTCACCATAATCACAAGGAAAAAAAACCCACAAATAGAAAATGATCTGTTTTTAAGAATCGACTGTTGCTTCAAGATTTGAATAAAAATCAGAAGGCACACAAGAGAAGTGGTGGATGTGTAATCTTCTAAGTCAAGAAAGATAAGCATATAGGATCAACGTTTCAATGCGGCATATGGCTGTACTCTATTTTCGATACATGTTATGCATGTATTGACTTGGTGTAAACACTCGGTGCAGGTAAGTTTCCACCCTCTTTTCCTTGCTTCAAAGGCTAGTTATTTCTCGTTAATTGTTAAGTATGAAGTATTGAAATATAACTGTTCAAATAAGAGGATATAAGGTAATAAAGAATATTGAAATATTACGGTCTCAAATTTGAGAATTGGTATGAAGAACAGTCCAGACCAGCTAGCTTGGGATTTTGTTGTTGTTATAGGCGCTTCCAACCAGTTAGTAGTAATAGTATAGTGTGTTCTCTACCTCAGTTGTGGTTATGCTTTTGTGAAGGTTGGACCATCATGTACATTTACTTTGTAAATCTAAGCCTAGTTTCCCAAACTAAACTTTGATAGACAATAGTGAATCTGTATTTGACGGAACTTTGTACACCTTAAAAAGTTAAAGTATGTCTTCAAACATTAATGTATATGGGCTAGTTTGTTTTTTTAAAATAATTTGCAGTATATTTGTGTTTATAAACGAGTACAAAACGTACAATGTTGGTATTGAGAGTTTTGGTCATAAAACAATTGAAATAACATAAGAGCACATAATGACATAAACATACCTTGAGATCTACCTTAACCCGAGGATCAAGCTTTTATAAATTGTGAAATACTTGCAAGAATTAATCTTCTTCAAAAAGAAGATAGAAAGAGAAATATTTGCAAGAAAATTTAAGATGATGACGTTTACGGTGTAAAGGTCTGTCAAGATAAATACAATGTAAAGGTGCAAAATTTTGCATGAAATATACGCCTCGCGTATTTGAACTTTTACTCAATAAAATCTAAAAATTTCGAGTGTGACTGAAGGAAAATTATCAATGACACATTTTTTTTATTCATTCCAAAAAATAACATATTTCTAAATGAGAAAATAACTAACTTCACATTTTTTATTTTCTCTATATTGAGAACTTTTAATACAACACACAAATATTATAATATATTTAAGATTACAAATATAAATATTTTTATTGCCATACAAATATAGAAAAGGTCATATTTGCCCCTATACTCTTTGAAAAGGATTACATTTGCCCTTCGTTATACCTTTTTTGATATATTTATCCTTTCCATTCAACTTTGGGTTCGAATTTACCATTGAGTTGTTAGTTTTCTTGTTTTCACCTTTATTATCCTACGTGGCGCCTACGTGGATAATTCGGTTAAATTCGGTCAAATAAAATTTGGAGTCCATAAACAAGTTATGGGCTACTGTCATATTACAAAAAATATGACATTGAGTATATGCAAATTTTATAAAGTTATCAAAATTTAAGTGAATTGAAATCAAAAATTAATTGTGTGTATAATTGATAAATTATATGGGGACAAGTCAATCGGGGAAAGTAAGTGGCACGTTAGAGGTTAAGTGGCAGATCCTAAAGTGACTAAGGTGTATATTTTGATAGGTGGTATACTGACATTACATGTGTTTAAGAGGGGAATCATTCGTTCCTATCATTTATGGAAATGAAAGCCAACTTCAAAATATCACACTTTCTGAAATTTCTTTAGACTTCCAAATTCCCTGCTCTTATAAATAGTTTTGATTGGACCCTTGGAATTTCTATGAATGGAAGAGGTTTCATATAATAAATTATAGGGTTTATGTGGAACCTCCTTTACTTTGCTTATTAACATAATCCAGTAAGCAGTACACTTTTGTTCCATAATTTAACACGGTTCTGTGGAAGTTCAATGGCATCCGAGATCTCATTTGCCGGAATTTTCGCTACGGCTGCTTGTTCTGCCAAGGTCAAGGCGTTTTTCGTAGGCAAATGAACAAAAACGAGAGTAGTGATTTGTGTTAGAACAAATTGTTCCAACAAATTCAATACAATATTAAGTGAAATCGAGGCATGTTAAGGAAAATTATTTCTTTCTTTTGAAAGGCATGTTTCATGTTATGAAATATAACTGCGATATGATTTTATAATTTATTATACCTATGCTGAAAGCTTGTCTAAATTATTTCTAAGTCCTTAAAAAAATATATGAAAAAAATGATAATGAATTCACAGTGTCGTCAAAGGTACAAAAGTAATATCTCACTTGTTGAGATTGGAATATGTTATTGTCATTCATGCAATTTCATTTGCATTGTATTCGCATATTACTCTGGATCACTTGTGCTATGCACATTACTATATGGTAAATATTGTATATATGTAGGGGATATGGGAGAAGAGAAAGACGTTATATACGCACATCACCTGCAACCGGTACAAATTATCACAAAAGAATCCTAAGAGACCACATATCTTGCCCGTGTGGCCTAAATGGATGCATGTGTGGCCAAGACGATATGATATGAATGCATGTGTGGTCAATATAACCATATGCCCACAAAAGCGGTTATGAGTAAGATGTATGTGTGGCCGTAGTATACCGCATGTGCATCATGCATGACATTTATGTATATTATGCAAAAAGAAAGACGTATGTGTGACCATCAGTATACTGCATTGGTATTGCATAACATTTAGACATATGTACTAGGGCCCTCAGAGACATGTACAGTTGGTCAGTGTTTCTAGTTTGAGATTATGATATATCTTGGCTATGTTATTTCTTATATGCGACATACTCGATCATCGATCGTCTTGGCGTCCCTTTTGTCGAGGGCCTTTGCGTTTCATGCCAGCGAGTTGATTAAAGAGTGATGGTTCACGCTGGTAGGTTGTTGGTTCAACTTATGTTGGAGCACTCTATTTGTTCAGAGTTACAGTCTAGTCTTGGTATGATGTTTTGATATCGTATACTCTTTAGAGGATTGTAGACAGGTGTCCTGTGGATAGTGATTTTGTATGGCTTTGTCGGTCTTGGCGTGGGCATGTATATATGTATAAGTCTCTTTTCTGGTCAAGAGTTTTCATAATCTTTTTCGGCATAGTCCGTGCTTATTGTGATTATACGATAATGGTGTGATTTGGGGTACCCGACGTGTGAGATCCGGGCGCCCGTCGCGGCCCTCCGATTTGGATCATGACAATAGTGAACAAAAATACCTCTGCCGTTACCAAACTTTACACCTATCCGGTTGGGTCCCATTTGACCGGATTGTCCACGGTGGCACCACATAGGAAAATAAAGGTGGAAACAAGAAAACTAATAGCTCAAGGATAAATCTAAACTCAAAGTAGGATGGGAAGGGTGGACAAATATAACACTTTCTAAGGGTACATGAACAAATATGACCCTTTTTCGATATAAATATGACATATTTTAGGTGATAAGTTTAAAATATCGTACAATTTTGAATTATGTCACATAACTAGCAATTGCACGGCGTAAATGACGTACCTAACAATATTAGCAGTCATTATCAGACTTCGGTTTACATTTTAAGCGATGACAAAAAATTATATGCATGAAACATTTAGTCAATTAGTAATGTTTAAATCTATTTGCGGAAAGTAATGGACTGCGTTTTTTTTATAAAACAAAATTAAGAATTACGTTTTCCACTATCGGGAAGAATTGCAAACTCAATTATTTATATAGTGACAGCTAAAATGTACTAAACAAAGAAGAAGAGGAGAAGGCAACAATACAATGAAAAAACAATATGAACATGAGAGGACACTCATCAAGAGAAAATGACTAAAATGGTCCCTTATGTTTGAGTGTAGGTTCAAAATAGTCCCTTATGTATGAAATTAACAGTTATAGTCTTTTAACTTTGTAAAAAGTTAATATTTTTAGTCTCTATCAAATATTTACCGAACTCTTCCCGTTAGATTTAATAGGACTATATAAAAAAAAATTGCGGGAACTCAAATTTAGAACTATAATTTTTAGTTTATATTATTTTTGATTTATTTCTAGAATCTGATGTCGCTTTTTGAGATGTAATTATGCTAATTTATTATATATATTTTTAGAGTTCTGTTCAATTTTTGTGTTGCATATTTCCCATCGTTTCCGTCAAATCTAACTAATATAAATTATTAAATATTTGACGGTGACTATAAATATTAACTTTTGACAACCGTAAAAGATTAAAATTGTTAAATGCATAGTTAAAAGACTAATTTGAATCTAACGCTCAAACATAAGGGATCATTTTGTCATTTTCTCATAATTTTATAATCAAACTTAAGTTTAAAAAACGTGACATCAGGAGCCTATATGTTCGGTGCAATAATAAACACATCAACATATTAATCAAAGGTTGTCCCCACCCGCGCAGAAAGATGAGTTATGAAGCTTGAGGCGCGGGGCCACGAGTCGCGATAAACCTTCTGAAACATGCACAGTTTGGCTGTCGCGCAAGTGTAGTTTACATGGTGGCGTGGTTTGCGTGCTATGCTGCGTCGATCGGGTTTCTGCTTGCACTTCGAAAGTAGCGGCGGATCGCCGTCAACAAAAAAAAAAAAGTTGTCCCCACCGCTTTCTTTGTATTTCATTCTCCTAATTAGGCATCGCAAATACAGTAAATTAATTTGGTGAATTTGAATTCTAAAGTTTCAAAAATGAAAGTTCAAATATCAATTAATTAATAAATCATAATTATGAAATAACACCGATATGGTGACAATGATATACGTTTTGATTCGATACAAATGCAAACTTTTTTTTCAAATAAAAACATATCTACTCTGTCTAAAATACACTGTTTCTCAGCTTTACCCTTTTTATCTTCTCCCTCACACTTAAGTACTTTATTTGACTTGACACGAAGTTTAAGAAATATATATATTTTTTAAATGTATGATTTAAAATAAGTTTGATTATAAGTGAAAGAAATAATCACTTGATTATTCTTATTAATGAAAAACATATATATACAAGTTACAAGGAAAATCCTCTTCCTATTCTACCTAGGAATTCTTATTCTATAAGAATACTAACTTTACAATTATGATGATATTACACTACTAATTTAGGTACAAAATTAAGTCTAATATTTACCAAATATACAATGGAAAAGGGGAAGGACCCCACGGCTGATGGGCTCACACGGCTAAGCCCATATATACTTTAACACACTCATGATCATAGCAGAGCGGTCTTCGTCTGTTGAGGCTCTGCAAAATCTTCAAAAAGGACAGAGGGAAAACTCTTTGTAAAGATGTCTGCAATTTGATATCTTGAAGGAACGTGACAGATGCGTACTTGTCCTTTGGCTACCTTCTCTCGAACAAAGTGAATATCCATCTGTCACGCCCTTTTTTTGACCGCAACATTATAAAACTCCTGCTTAGCAATGTTAGAAAAATAAAATAAATAAAAGATGCTAAAGGGTGCTAGAAGTGCTAAAAGTGCTAAAGGTGCTAAAATACTAAAAGGGTGTTGAAAGTACAAAAATCACGCTAAAGGGTTCGCGGAGTCGCCACCTAATTAGTTTGGGTGAATTAGGACACATAAATGTTAACTAAGCCAAGTCAACACTAACTCCATTTAAATGGTCTGCAAAACTGTGTGAGATTTTGGGCAAGAGTTCTTTATTATCCTAAAGGGAAGGGGTTAGACACCCTCTAAGATACGCTAACTTGCGATTGTCCGTTCAAATCTTGGTTAGTTATTATGTTAAAGAAAAATGCATGTAAAAATAGGCCTAGCATGTAAAAGATCTAATTTTGCAAGTGATAATAAAAGTACAAAAATAACTTTTCCTATATGAATGCTAATAAGAGAATTTTCATGTGTTAGGATTTAGTAACAAATAATATCTTAGCTACCTAAATGATTATGCGAATTAAATGGTTAGTATGATTTAAGCAATGTGTGACAAACTAAAATAATTAACTTAGGAGGGAGCAAATTTCTAGTATCAAACTACTTACTAATCTATTGATTCAAGATTTAATTATTCTAGATATTCTATTAATTAGTGTAGCGTTAGACAATTAATTTACAATGAATAAATGGGGGCGGGGTAATAATTAATAAAGACGACTCGAAGGAATGACGGTGTAGTTCCGCCTGTGGTTTTGAAATTTTCTTATGCGAGATGCGGATGCACATAGATGCGGGACTTCATTTGTTGTAGCTCGTGATGAGTCTCGTATTGAGACTCTTCATTTGGCTCCGGTGCATTTCATGTAAAAGATAAGGATTAGTATATGCTCCAATTTTTATTAAACATAGTAAATAAGTATTGGGCATAAAAATCAACACATATGAGTTACACTTTATTTTGGCAATAGGCAGACTAAAGATAAGACAATCAAATTACTTTATAACATGCCATGTCTCGAAATATGCACGGGATAAGCATGGTACAGTACATGTGTAAGTTAACAAAGCAAATTCAGAGGCTTCACACAAGACAAAATAAAAAAGAATAAGGGACGTATGCAGTTCCGACCAGCAAGGAGAACAATACACATGATTCAGCATCCATGTTAAAATCAGCACACCGGTTCAAACATAATAGGCAAACAACCAGTAGCCAGACTCATGATCATATTTATATTGCATATCTAGACATGATGGTCGTCAGGTAGGCAAGATAGGCACATGCTCAAATTAATAGCCATACGACCACAGTCTTGACTATCCAGTGGATATTCCTATGTGCCCAGAAAGATCTAAATTAAACCAAATATGCATATTTCTTTAAAGTAGACGAGTATGCAACAAAAGGGGTGAATACCTTGATCAAGTTACTGGTTAGCAGTTTCAGTTATTTTAATCTACACCTATCTATACATGAACGAAAACAAACCGGTAGACCGCAATGCAAGCAAACAAGGACTGATGTGAGAGATCATTCATGTATTTCTATTATCTTTACCAGCGACTAAAACAGACGATGTATAAAACTGTACGTCTGAAAATATCCTATTGACAGATTCTGACGGTAGGTTTATATTCCAGTGATACAATAAAATTCAGGAGCATTCACAGCAATTCAGACGACATCAATTCAAGGTAAGCATAGAGCATAGATTTAGACGAGTGACAAACAAATGATCAATTTGGAAGAATATGAAAACCCATAAATACACACAAGACCATTTGAAGGCCATACCTTAGCTTATGCAAAATCATATAAATCAAACTAGAAGGCAGAGTCTACTCATGATGCACTACTAGGTACACTGACACTTAAAGGGAACAGAATGAATGTGTCCAACTTGGGAAAATACCAACATAGAAATAAGCAGTTAATATGAACATAGTGGACCATTCTGGCTACACTTAATCCCCCAAATTCGTAAATTGACTCTCGACAATGGAAACAAACCATCATTCGCATCATATAATCTGGCTTTAGATTAGTTAAAGCAGACTAATCCTACTTCATATTTAAACATAAACAGCAACAGTCATACGAACAAATCTAGCTAAAATGATTAATAAGCAGGAAATACAACAAGCACATAAAAACAACACAGTCGCGAATGTTAATAGCAGTTAATCTTAACTGACAGATTCAGCGTCAAACAAATGTGTCTCAAATCGTACACTAATGACAAATTAAACGACATCGAACAGATTTAACGAAACGTATAATTCACACAGACCACGAAGTGTAAATCGCATAAAAACATGAAAGGGAATAGGTTTACCTTCTCCGGACAGCGAACCGAGGCAGCGTATCAAGTCGTCGATCCACTCGAAGTTTTGTTGCAATGCGATTAAAAAGGACAAGATTTTTGTATGAGAATAGGTGTGTGACTACTCGCTGATTCTTGCTTGATTCTTTTCTAGGATTTCTCGATGCCTACCGATGCTGAAGAATTCATTCTTGTTTTGTTGGTTCCTACTGTTTCTCTCATCTGTTTCTCTCGTGTTCTTCCCGATCTTCAAGGCTGCCCAATGCATGTGTAGGAGTTCCTCTTTATAGTTATCCTCCCGGGTTTCGTTTTAAGGTAAGCTTTTATGGCTGATTTGATTTGATTTTGTTGTGATTCGAAGATCTGTGATCATTTGGGGACTGATTTTGGGTGCGATTTCGTGCGATTTTTGACATGGTTCGTTCAGATTTTCATACGATTTTTACTGATTTTATGTGATACGATTTTGGGGTAAGGATGATTTGGGAAGATTTCTTGGGACGCGATCTGGGGAGATTTCACGGATTTGGGGGGGGGGGGGTGATATGTGAGATTTGTGATGGAAATGAAAAGGGTTTGATGGAGAAGACGACTGGTCTTCCCCTAGGTTTTTTAGGTTTCATTTTTTTATAAGGGAGATGGAAGGGATTAAATGGTTGTAGACTTGGGCTGGGCGGAAAGGAGTTTTGGGCTTTAAATGGTGGGCTTTTGGACGAATTAAAGGTTTTGTGGGCTGCGGGTTGCGGACAATTCTATTGGGTTCGGCTGAAAATCAAAGGGGAGGGTATATTTGGGCTGGTTTTATTTATTAGTTAAGGGGTAGAGTTTTAAGTGTATTTGTTTTAGTATTAGGTTTAATTAGTGGTAAATAAGTGGGGTTTTAAATCATTATTAAATTACTTAAATGCTAAATGCGGATATGATCATTAAAGATTGCTTGATGCTTTTATAAATACGACGCTATTATTAAAATCTTATTTATTGTGCATACTTTGTGATGTTAAAATAATATTGGTTTAATGATGTTTAAATTATTACACTAATTATGGAATTGCTTTGCGTATTAATAAATGCGACTATGCTATTTGACGTGATGTCATTGCTAAATTATTTATTTATTTACGTATTTATTATTATTTAAATTATTAAAAATTAATAGAATTATGATAGAGATTAAAATTAATAAATGTGGGCACGAGACTCAAAAAATGTTTAATGCTCTACGTAAGATGCGGTGCCATTATTAAATCGCTTATTTGTGCCTGCATTAATGTTTTATTGTTGCATTTTATTGTTACAAAATTATTAAAAATTATTTTTGAAAAATTAGTGTAATTTTATAGTTAATGTTTGGGCGAGAGGGTCAAAATTGGGTGTCAACACCATCGCTATGTGTTTAGTACGCTGGTGCTGAACTGGATTACCAGAAAGGTAGATGACACTTATATTATCACAATACACGAATGTAGCCTTCTCAATAGGACAATGAAGCTCTAACAGTAGATTTTTGTAACCAACATGACTCAGAAACCACATTGGTTATCCCTCTATACTCGGCCTCTACACTTGAACGTGAAAGCGTGGATTGACGCTTGACAGACCATGAGACCAAGTTATTACCTAAAAAGATGCAATAGTAGACCGTCTGGTGTCAGGACAACCACCCCAATCAGCATCTGTGTAGGAGACAGGTGTAGACGTCGACGAAGAATACAAATGCAAACCATACTCAAGTGTACCCTGAATGTACCTAATAATGTGTTTGAGCGCATTCATATGTTCCACTCTAGGATCATGCATAAACAAACACACCTGTTGTACGACATATGTAATATCAGGTCGCGTGAACGTCAGATACTGAAGGGCGCCTGCAAGACTGCGATAGTGGGTCGGATCCTCATATGGAGAGTCAGCTGCAGCACCCAACTTGGGTTTAGTATCAACTGGAGTAGAAGTGGACTTACAGGATGACATCCCAGCCCTCTCAATGATCTTTGCTGCATACTTTCTCTGTGACAAGAACAATCCACATGCATGACGAGTTACAGCAATCCCCAAAAAGTAACTCAATGGGCCCAAGTCCTTCATGACAAACTCAACACTGAGCATTGTCATAATGGACTTGCGCAAGGCATCAGAAGAGGTAGTCAAGATAATATCATCAACATATAGTAGTATATAAGCCATGGACGAACCCCGACGATATATGAATAATTAGACCTGCTGTGAGAAAAACCCATAGTCGAAACAAAATCAACAAACCTCTTATATCAAGCTCGTGGAGACTGCTTAAGTCCATACAAGGACTTCTTCAATAGACAGACATGATGAGGATATCTAGTATCCCTAAACCCCAAAGGCTGATGCATATACACTGTCTCCTGAAGATTACCATGTAGGAAAACATTCTTCACATCTAGCTGATGAATGGGCATGATTTTGAAAGAGTCAAGCTGAGCACAGTGCGAATGATAGCCGGCTTGACCACTCGGCTAAATGTCTCACCACAATCCACACCAACCCGCTGAGTCTTACCAACACCTACAAGTCTAGCCTTATGCCTTGCAAATGAACCATCAGAATTTTTGTTATGAACAAAAATCCACATAGACCGAATAATATTAACACCAGATGGACGGGGTACCAACTCCCACGTCTTATTATCAATAAGAGTATTATATTTCTTGGTCATGATAATTTTCCAATTAGGGTCATTTAAAGCAGACACAAGATTACGAGATAATAGGGATTTAAGAACATTTGAATTCAAATTAAAATGTCTTTTTGGTTTAAAAAATACCTCATTGACTACGAGTGACTGGACCATGACTCTGGGCTGGATTGGGTGAATTTTGAGAATTTACGGAAACTCCAGGAATTAGTCGAGGCGCCATGATCTTAGAAGCGGCGCGACTACAGAAGAAGCGGGAAGGTCGCGTGAGTTTTGGCGCGCTACATGCGGGACGGGTTTTGGGGAACCTGCGTATTTTCAGGCAAACCTGAAAAATGTCGGAGAACATAGGGGGAGATAGCTGTCGCGCCTGTTTTTGACCTCGGGGTCTGAACGGTATCCGCAACGTTGCTCTTTGGCGCAGTTCCCTGGATGGAGCAATAATGCTGATTTCGAGGAGTCGCCACCTAATTAGTTAAGTGAATTAGGACACTTGATTTATTGCAATAAAAATACTGCAATTAATCTCCATTTAATGGTCTGCGAAATTAATGAGATTCTGAATCAGGGTTCTTTATTATCCTAAAGGGAAGGGGTTAGGCATCCTTTAAGATCCGCTAACTTGCGGTTATTCGTTAAAACCTAGGTTAATTATTTATTGACCTTTTTTATTCTACGTATTCTAAGCATTTTTTCATAATTTATAATTAAAATAAAATGCAATACAAAATAATAAAAACTAAAATTAAATGCGACATAAAATAAAACTCCAGGACATATTTTAGCCTTTTTTAGGCCTTCTGCACAAGATGATCTCCGGGTACCTGCATAAACACTTAGTAAAAGTGTTAGTACTAGAATAAATAATTTTAAAGCGATGAAAGGAATTTAATAAGTAAAGCCAAAAAATAAATAAATCCGTCTTTTGCACAGAGGAGGCCTTGGAAATCAGACGGAGATTCCTTCATCGGCCAATATTGTTAAAAGCAATAAAATAAATAAAACCTTCAGATCCGCGCCAAAACAGTAATAGTTTTAAACACGGAGGGCCCAGATATATAAAACAAAGCGGGACATCCTAAACAAGTCCGGCTGCGAAAATTCGCCTCGCCAACGCATGTTGGTTATCCTGTGTAAGTAGAAGAAATCATCAACGCCCAGAAAGCTTCATTTATTTTATTTTCCGTCTTTGCAACTTTGGAGGCCTCAAAAATCGACGGATAACTTTTTCATTGGCCAGTCAAGTGTAGTATATGTTCTATTCAGTAAATAAATAACAAAATAAGCCCAAAAACCCACTGATCTTTCATAATTGGGTCGACCCGACCCGGGTCAGAATATACCCGACCCGATCTGGAAATTCCAACCAGAATCTGGAAAAATCCAGAAAATCAGTAACCAAACCGTTCCAAAATGGTAGCAACAATAGCCAGCGATCGCCGGAAAATTCCAGAGACGTCGCCGAAGTTTCAAATATACCAAAACCAACAAAACTCAGTCCAACAACAAATGAATATGCAAACAGGCCCAGGATATAAAACCGATGGAGGTCGAAAAATCCGGCAGGTACCAAAATCCCAACAATCAGTCCGATTAGTAAAGCAAGACATCATATATAGAGAATAACGCCCAAAATAAAGCTTGTCGGAGTTTAAAATTCCAGCTTGAAAAAGAAAACAGTCCGTCAACAACCAACAACAATAATAGCTACAAGAACGAAGAAATAAACCGTAGCGTCGCCGGAGTTTAAATCCGGCCAGATTCAACGTTACCAGAGAGAAGCGGCGCGTCACTCGCGAAAGTCGCCGGAGCGACGCCACTGCAGTGGTTTGGGTGCGGGACGGTGGTGAGCAGTGATGGTTCGCGTGGTGGTGGTCTACGAGAGAAAGGGAATGGTTAGCCGGAGCTGCGAGCTCCAGCGTGAACAGTGGCGGCGATATAGGTATGGGTTCGACGGGAATGGGGTGAGAGGGAGAGTAAGGTTTGAAAATAAAAATAAAAAGGGCTGATGATAAAATTGGGGTTGTGTGCGGTGATGGTGGTTGTGGGGTGTTTCGAGCTCGAGCTCGGCGTTGAGCGCGACGGAAAGGGTGAGGATGATGGGTGTTCAATGAATGGGTGTTGAGGGGTAGGTGAGGTTATAGTATAGGGGTGTGGGCTGATTTTTTGTTGGGGGGAAAGTGGAGAGTGTAATGTTTTATTTATAGGGTAGATATTTTGGGTTTAGGTTTAAGTTTTTTTTGGTGGGGGGGGGGGGGGGGGGATGAAAAGTGAGTTTTGATTTTAGGGGGGAAATAAAAAGATGAAAGTTTATTGAAATTAAAAAATGGTGTTGGATTGGACTGATTCAAATTGTGTCTTGGACTGGACTGGTTTGACAAAATGCAAGGCGGGTTTAATTATTTAAAAGAAAAATTATTTAAAAATATGCAAAATTATAAAAATGCAAATGCCGACGCAATAATAATAAAATACAATATTTTAGCAAATGTTTAATGTCTGATTAAAAATTACAACGGGTCAATTAATTATTTAAAGAGATGCAAATATTATTAAAATAAACGACGGTGTAATAATAATAGAAACATAATATTAACAAAAACATAATGCTTAAATTAAAATAAAAAGATGCAATGTCATTTTGTGAAGAAATAGACATAGAATATTATGTAAAAAATGATGATTAAAACGCGGTGTCCTAAAACACATAAAATTGCAATAAATATACCCAGAACGGGTCAAAATTGACTGTCAACAGCATGTCCCTCTTTGTACGGAGATGATGGAAGAGTCTTCGGACAAAGATGTTGACTTGTAGCCAATTTTGTCTTGTTTAATAAACTAGAACTCAAAAGTGGGGCTGATGCAGACTCAAAATTGTCCCAGTGTCGAATTATGATGACACTGGGTCGTTGTGATGCGAAAATAAAAGCAAAGTTGACGCTGATTTAAAAAATGTCCCAGTGTCGAATTATGAGAACACTGGGTTGCTGCGATGCTAAAATTAAAAGACAAAACTGATGTGGATTTAAAATGTCCCAGTGTCGAATTATGAGGACACTGGGTTGCTGCGATGCTAAAATTATGAACAGACGAATACCGATTCAAAAATATGTCTCAGTATCGAATCTTGATGACACTGGGCTGCTGCGATGTTAGAAAATTAAAGCAGGCAGACACCGATTCAAAATTGTCCCAATATCGAATCATGATGACACTGGGCTGCTGTGATGTTGCAAAATTAAAGACAATGCCGACGCAGATTTAAAATTTGTCCCAGTGTCGAATTATGATTGACAATCGAGTTACGTGATGGTCTTGTCAGAATGCATGGTGTTTGTAGATGTTGATGGCGTCATTGCATGGACGCGATGCAGATGCTCGTCGTTGCATAGACGAAACATAGATGAAGCAGTTGCATAAGTTTAGATGAAATGACGTCGTTGCATATACGCGATGCAGATGCTCGTCGTTGCATAGACGAAACATGAATGGAGCCGTTGCATAGGCTTATATGAAATGACGTCGTTGCATAGACGCGATGTTGATGCTCGTCGTTGCATAGACGAAACATGGATGAAGCTGTTGCATATGCTTATATGAAATGACATTGTTGCATAGACGCGATGAAGATGTTCGTCGTTGCATAGACGAAACATGGATGAAGCCGTTGCATAGACTTATATGAAATGTCGTCGTTGCATAGACGCGATGCAAATGCTCGTCGTTGCATAGACGAAACATGGATGAAGTCGTTGCATAGACTTAAATGAAATGACGTCGTTGCATAGACGCAATGCAGATGTTCGTCGTTGCATAGACGAAACATATATGAAGCCATTGCATAGGCTTAGATGAAATGACGTCGTTGCATAGACGCGATGCAAATGTTCGTCGTTGCATAGAAGAAACATGGATGAAGTCGTTGCATAGATTTATGAAATGACGTCGTTGCATAGATGCGATGCAGATGCTCGTCGTTGCATAGACGAAACATGGATGAAGCCGTTGCATAGGCTTAGATGAAATGACGTCGTTGCATAGACGCGATGCAGATGTCCGTCGTTGCATAGAGGAAACATGGATGAAGCCGTTGCATAGACTTTTATGAAATGCGTTGGTTTATGGGCGTACCTGCTTTGTGACCCTTCTAGGTTGAGATAGCGTCATTGCATAGACATTGTGTGTTTGTGACCCGCATGGGTTTATTGTTGTGTTCCTGCCTTTGCTGATATGAAGATCATGCACTCAAAGAAAATTTAGTGAGTTTTAGGAAATGAATGGTTGATTAGCGTCGACTCTGTAGCTTTGGCTCTTGACGCTTGCATTCTTGGTTTGGACTGAAGACCTAGTTGGCCTGCTTTTTTTCAGTCTATTGTCATTTTCTTGCAGTGAATCCTTAAAATGTCTCAGTTTCTGTTAATGAAGATGTTCAACTTTCAACTGGGTAAGATTGAATTTTGACGCTATCAAGGCAATCATGTAAGCAATTTATTTTTTTATTTTTTTATTTTATCATGAATGAAAAGCTAATGCGAGAATATGAACAATGTATAATTGAGTAGATGAGAATGCAACCCTCAAAATATGGCACAATCATGTGTAGGTAGTAATGGATGCAAAATATATGAGGATGCTAAACTCTCCAATGGACAAAATCGAGTCCTGTGCAAAAACAAAGAAGAAATATTTCTAACGGTCTGACCGAAGCCGATGTGACTGTCTACGTATCCCGCCGAGGGAATCAGGTCAGAGCGTAGTTCGTGATGCAAAATAAGGATTTTTTTTTATGATTTTAAAATGATGCGGGACCGAAGCCGATGTGGCCGCCTACGTATTCCGCTGAGGGAATCAGGTCAAGACGTAGTTCGTGCTGCAAAATAAGGATTTTTATCATTTTAAAATGATGTGGGACCGAAGCCGATGTGGCCGCCTACGTATCCCGCAGAGGAAATTAGGTCAAGACGTAGTTCGTGATGCAAAATAAGAATTTTTATGTAATATGCATTTTATTGTTTTTTTTCTGAAAAAAACGGAAGACGACATTACGTTCTGACTTCAATTGATACCAACAATTAGTATTGTACATAAGGATATTCTTTTATTGCTTTCAGTCTAACCGAGATTGACTCTGGTGTAATTCACACAGCTTCAGATAGTACCTCAGACATACCTGAGTGTCGACACACCTGCTTGCGTCCAAGGTTTCGAACTACACGTAATCTCACGTTTCAAATGCCCTCACAGGAAGAAAGTCCAATTTCTCACATATATTCCAGTATTTTGAATTTTGGGACGTTTAGAAAAGAAACACTCACACTCAGAAAGATGTTTAATGCATGCAATAGTGATACCATAGGCTTGACCGTCATGTAATTATCCACTAATGTGAGAACCCTCAGTATAAGATCACGTAGGGTTTGTCACGGACTTGTAATGTAGGCTTGGGGAAAGGAATGGATATCATTTGGATAAAAGTGACTAATCATTCATCGAGAGTTGGACTACGTCCATGCTTGATATTTGTGCGCTTTAATGCTGACTTGCTTTCTTTTTGTCTCAGTTTTTCTGTACTGACTTCTTTTGAATCTTTCATTTCGAGCCCCTTTTTTCAGAGTCATATATCCCCTTTTTTTATTTTTTTTATCGGGGCTTTTGATTTCCTCTTTGTGTGAAGTTGTATCTGCTTTTGTTTTCTTTTCCTTTTGGGACTTTGACAACTTTCGTCTTTGGAAACTTCCGCTAGAATTTTGTCAGTCACTTGCACATTTCTAAAGCACTCAAGGAGGTCGGACCAAGAGAGGGATAGTGTGTACGCACTCAGAAAGGGTATAAGTGTAATATGCGGTTGTCAAAAATAGGTTTTAGGCTCAAATGAGTGTACTAGAGATAATGTTATTTGGTAGGCTGAAAAGGCTAAAACGGGTCAAAGAAAGCCTACGATCATTTCCTACACCGAGTGTTACTCAGGATTTCGCCTCAACAAACATTCAAGCCAAGTTCTAGTTCACAATGCAGTGCAATTTAACTTATTCTAAAAATTCGCCACACAATGCATATTAAACGATGAGGTCGGTTTCATTCTTATCTTGGAAACATGCAAGACAATGTCATTTACGGGTATGGATAAGAGGTACCAAAAGAATCTATGATTTACCACAAAGTCAACCCATACTGATTTTTTTTTTTTTTTACACAATCCCAACTGTGTTGGTATCAACCAAGTCAAACAATGATACTTAAAAATGTTTTGTATTTTTGAATAACACATTTTTTTTGTATTTTTTGAATAAAATATTTCATTTTTTGTATTTTTTGAATAAATGATACCGAACCCGAATAGGGCTGCCTACGTATCCCACCGAGGGAATCAGGTGCGCGTAGTTCATTTAAATATGTTATAAAATGTATGCTTGAAAAGAATTTATCAATGAAATGATAGCAATATAAAGTTGTGCAAAATAAATGATTGTCCACTGTGGACGAATGCAAAGTAAAAATGAATGTAAGGAAAAAAAAGAATGTCCGCAAACATGATGAATGAGATGCATGAGTGGGATTTTTTTTTTTTTGTGGTGTCGAACTCAAAATGAGTTGCCTACGTATCACACCGTGTGGTGAGAATCAGACACGCGTAGTTCGGAATGATTATGTTGTAAAATGCATGATAATTAATTATGTAATCAACAATAAACATATCAATTGAATTTGCAAATAAAGATACAAAATATAGAAGAACTGAGAGCGATGTCTCGTTGAATCTGGTATAAACTAACTTCTATTAGTCAACATAACAACCGCTCATTTTTGTGATGATTTTTTTTCTTCGACCACCCTAAGCTGATTGCGAGGACGACCTTCCTGCAAAAAATATGAGAAATAGGTGAGTAGGAAAATGACAAAAATAATAAAAATGAAAAGGTGTGACAATATAGTCAAAGACTCCCCTGATTGGTTCGACCGGACTGGTGGTTGATGCTTCAAAAAGTCCAAATCGCGCTATTCAAGAGTGATTTACGCAGTAGAAGTCCCGATTGCAATGTGACAGCAAAAGTGCAAAAATGCAAATGCTCGAGCCCGGAATCACAAAAGGGTAATTATTGCATTAAATAATATGTACAGAGTTGCTAGCGACAAACAATAGTAAACAAAAAGCATGCAAATAAAGCGTGTGCCCTAATATGCTTGGGACCTCCCTTATGCCAGAGGTGAGCCTAAACGCCAAATATGCGGGATTATGATAAATAAGTCCAAGCCGTTAAACTACAATGTTTTGTTGGAAATGGCGACCAAATGACGGTGCACTTTTCCCAATTTCGGCGTGTCATGACCATGCTTGGATCCGTCTATCATTATCACGCCACACATATATGCTTATTGGTCGACGGGTTGTGAAACTCGTCGGCAATTTAGTTGATTTCTTAATCGTGGAGAAGATACCAAGGATCGACCCACCTAGGGTGTATGCATGCATGACTTAAAATAAAGAGGGTGGTATAGCTCTGTCTTAAATTTTCTAAAATTTGGCTTTCTAGACACAATGGTTCCCGAGCGGACTACTCGAGTGAGAAGGCTACACGGCCACCGATTGGATCGGATTCTCCGCATAAAATGCCAACTCTCCTAAATTTGGATATTTGAAAGAAATTTGCGGGTGTGCAAAGCACACCTCGCGTGAAGTGTGTGATAGTGTCAATTTTTCAGAATGGAGGAAATATGAGCGGAATGATAATTTAAGGAAAGCAGTAAAAGAATGTAGCAATTAAAGTAGTTAATTACAAAATAAAAACAAACAATATAAAACATTTACAACAAATATAAAAGCAAAATAAGGCGCAATATTTAATTAACCTGAGTTTGCTATGATCATGAACCTGATATCCCCAACGGAGTCGCCATGCTGTCGCGCCCATTTTTGACCTCGGGGTCTGAACGGTATCCGCAACGTTTGCTCTTTGGCGCGGTTCCCTGGATGGAGAAATAATGCTAATTTCGAGGAGTCGTCACCTAATTAGTTAAGTGAATTAGGACACTTGATTTATTGCAATAAAAATACTGCAATTAATCTCCATTTAATGGTCTGCGAAATTAATGAGATTCTGAATCAGGGTTCTTTATTAACCTAAAGGGAGGAGTTAGGCATCCTTTAAGATCCGCTAACTTGCGGTTATTCGTTCAAACCTAGGTTAATTATTTATTGCCCTTTTTTATTCTACGTATTCTAAGCATTTTTTCATAATTTATAATTAAAATAAAATGCAATACAAAATAATAAAAACTAAAATTAAATGCGACATAAAATAAAATTCCGGGACATCCTTTAGCCTTTTTTAGGCCTTCTGCACAAGATGATCTCCGGGTACCTGCATAAACACTTAGTAAAAGTGTTAGTACTAGAATAAATAATTTTAAAGCAATGACAAGAATTTAATAAGTAAAGCCAAAAAATAAATAAATCTGTCTTTTGCACAGAGGAGGCCTTGGAAATCAGACGGAGATTCCTTTATCGGCCAATATTGTTAAAAGCAATAAAATAAATAAAATTTTCAGATCCACGCCAAAACAATAATAGTTTTAAACACGGAGGACTCAAATATATAAAATAAAGCGGGACATTCTAAACAAGTCCGGCTGCGAAAATTCGTCTCTCCAGCGCATGTTGGTTATCCTGTGTAAGTAGAAGAAATTATCAACGCCCAGAAAGCTTCATTTATTTTATTTTCCGTCTTTGCAACTGTGGAGGCCTCAAAAATCGACGGATGCTTTTTCATTGGCCAGTCAAGTGTAGTATATGTTCTATTCAGTAAATAAATAACAAAATAAGCCCAACAGCCCACTGATCTTTCATAATTGGGTCGACCCGACTCGGGTCAGAATATACCCGACCCGATCTGGAAATTCCAACCCGAATCTGGAAAAATCCAGAAAATCAATAACCAAACCGTTCCAAAATGGTAGCAACAATAGCCAGCGATCGCCAGAAAATTCCAGAGATGTCGCCGAAGTTTCAAATATACCAAAACCAACAAAACTCAGTCCAACAACAAATGAATATGCAAACAGGCCCAGGATATAAAATCGATGGAGGTCGAAAAATCCGGCAGGTACCAAAATCCCAACAATCAGTCCGATTAGTAAAGCAAGACATCATATATAGAGAATAACGCCCAAAATAAAGCTTGTCGGAGTTTAAAATTTCAGCTTGAAAAAGAAAACAGTCCGTCAACAACCAACAACAATAATAGCTACAAGAACGAAGAAATAAACCGTAGCGTCGCCGGAGTTTAAATCCGGCCAGATTCAACGTTACCAACAGAGAGAGGGCAGCAGCGGCGTCACTTCCACGGCGAAGTCGCCGGAGCGACGCCACTGCAGTGGTTTGAGTGCGGGACGGTGGTGAGCAGTGATGGTTCGCGTGGTGGTGATCGACGAGAGAAAGGGAATGGTTAGCCAGAGCTGCGAGCTCCAGCGTGAACAGTGGCGGCGACATAGGTGTGGGTTCGACGGGAATGGGGTGAGAGGGAGAGTAAGGTTTGAAAATAAAAATAAAAGGGCTGATGATAAAATTGGGGGGGGGGGGTTGTGTGCGGCTGATGGTGGTTGTGGGGTGTTTCGCCGGAGCTTCGTTGGAGCGACGACGGGAAAGGGTGAGGGACAATGGGTGTTCGAACAGTGGGCTGTGAGGGTAGGGGTGAGTTTATAGTATAGGGGTGTGGGCTGATTTTTTGTTGGGGGGAAAGTGGAGAGTGTAATGTTTTATTTATAGGGTAGATATTTTGGATTTAGGTTTAGGTTTAGGTTTAGGTTTAGGTTTTGGGGGGGGGGGGGGGGGTGGGGGAAATGAAAGGTGATTTTTTATTTTAGGGGGGAAAAAAAAATATGAAAGTTTATTGAAATTAAAAAATGGTGTTGGATTGGACTGATTCAAATTGTGTCTTGGACTGGACTGGTTTGACAAAATGCAAGGCGGGTTAATTATTTAAAAGAAAAATTATTTTAAAATATGCAAAATTATAAAAATGCAAATGCCGACGGAATAATAATAAAATACAATATTTTAGCAAATGTTTAATGCCTGATTAAAAATTACAACGGGTCAATTGAATATTTAAAGAGATGCAAATATTATTAAAATAAACGACGGTGTAATAATAATAGAAACATAATATTAACAAAAACATAATGCTTAAATTAAAATAAAAAGATGCAATGTCATTTTGTGAAGAAATAAACATAGAATATTATGTAAAAAATGCAAAAAATGATGATTAAAATGTGGTGTCCTAAAACACATAAAATTGCAATAAATATACCCAGAACGGGTCAAAATTGACTGTCAACAATAGCATCATCCAGAAAATCATAAGAGCTAGACACGGGTTTTTCTACTTTAGAAAAGGAAAATTGGGATTCATCAAAGAGAACATGATGACTAATGATGATTCGTTTAGAGGACAAATCAAAACATTTATAACCACGGTGATTTGACGGAAAGTCCAAAAATACACAAGGAGTAGAACGTGTATGAAGTTTGTTGATTGTAGTGGATGGAAACATTGGATAACATAAGCATCCGAAGACCCTAAGATGAGTGTATGACAGAGTCTTATTGTATAACACTTTTAGAGGGGGTGAATATGTATAGAGGGAGAATATTGAGGAGATCGGTAGCCATTTGTAGTGCATAATGCCAAAATAATGGAGGAACGGGAGAATGAACCAATAAAGTGCAGACAATATTATTAATGGTACGAATTTTTAGCTCGGGAAATGAAGACGTATGAGGACAAGAAAAATGAAAATTTATCAAATTTTGAGCACAAAACTCCCTAAATTCCCCATTATCATACTCTTTGTCATTATCACGTTGGATGTTTTTGATTTCCCGTTCGAATTGTGTTCTTAAGAAAGCTCTAAATTTTATGAAAATGAAAAAAACTTGAGATTTTTTCGCAATTGAAAACGTCCATAAATATTTAGAATAGTCATCTAAGAATAGAATATGATAACGATGACCCATAGAATTGAGAACCGGAGATGTCCATAAATCACTATGAATAATTTCAAATGACATTGAAGTATTAGAATTCGAAGCTACAAATGGTAATTTAATAATCTTTCCCAAAGCACAAGATTGACAAAGTGGAGTAATACGCGTACCCTTACAAAAAATAAATTTTTATCTATCTAAAGAAGATAAAATAGACGACCCCGGATGACCTAGACGAGCATGCCACAAGGAAGGAGCAAGAGCTGCAAAGGTGGATGACATAGTTTGACGCGAGACGCTGTGACTTGGTGTGATTGGATAGAGGTTCCCCCACTGTTACACCTAATGAGATGACTCCCCGTCTTGAAATCCTTCACAGAAAATTCAAATAGATCAAAATTAATAGAAACTCAGTTATCAGTTGTGAATTTACGGACATATACTAAATTTTTAATTAATTTTGGGGCATAAGGGTATTTTTCAGAACAAGTGGTGGATGAGGAGGGGACAAGGTTTTATGATCATAACCATGAAAGAAATAATCCCTTAATTATTCTTATTAATGAAAGACATATATATACAAGTTACAAGGAAGATCATCTTCCTATTCTACCTAGGAATCCATATTCTATAAGAATATTAACTTTACAATTATGGTAATATTACACTACCAATTTAGATACAAATCTAAGTTTAATATTTACCAAATATACAATGAAAACAAGGAAAGACCCCACGGCTTATGGGCTCACACAGCTAAGCCCATATATACTTCAACAATAAGTTATCTCGTAAAGTTAAATTATTTTAAAAAATAAAAATGTGTGAGCAAACTAATAAGGAAATTAATACGTCACTTTTATATTTTAGCTATCAAATTTTATAAAAAGAATCTTTTTTTTGTTCTGTCTGTCTACTTCATTTCCTGTAAGTTCACTGCATTTCACATTGTATTAAAGCACATATAGAAAAAAAGTGCTCGAAATGTTGACTTGTTTTAAGGTGTCCATTGACTTATCGGTGGTCCTTTTGCTGTACTATTTGCCAATATTTTAATGGTTAGATCTAATATTTCAATGTGGGTTCTTCATTGTTTTAGCTCAAATCTGGTTTACTCACCTTTCACATTTATTTTAATGGTTAGATCTAATTTCACATTTTAATATGTTCACTTCTGAAAATCTTGATCAGGTGATATATTGATTTGGTAGCTATTTTGTGTAATTATTAGTGTATATTTTTGTTTCTTTCATCAATCAAATGAGTTGTTAATAGAAGTCAAGTATGTTAGAGGAGATTCTATTTTTATTGCAAACATTGGATTTTCAGTGAAATTATGGAGCATCCTAATATAGGGATACTTAGTGTTGTTTCACCAGGTTGAGTGCTTTTGAGAGACAAGATGGAGGTAGGTGTAGCTGCTGATGTCTTGCTGGAGTATGTTGAATTTCAGATTTTTCCCAGCCAGGGCAGGTTAGATTTCTGTTTTTCTGTTAGACTTGTTTCATTCGTGTTACGATCTCATAGTTCTTTATCTTCAGCTTGTTTGGATGGTTGTTACCTATTGTATTGTATTGTATTATACAATGTTTGTTTTGATTGTTACTTCAATTTTATTGTATCGAATCGTTAAATCCATCGTCATGTAACGACGAAAAGTCCCATTTTATTAATGACCGATTTGGTGTGGTTGCGTCGTTACCTTATTTTCTTTTCTCTTTTTGTCCTCGCTTATTATTTAATAATCCTATTTTATCCTTTGCCCTACATTGTTTATAATAACTCTACCATGTATCCTTCTTTCTTTATAATGTTGCTTCGGAGTGCTGACATGTGGTATTTTGTAACGATGGAGAACGATACAATCTATCCAAACGTTACAGTAAAACACGATATAATATGATACGATACATTATGAAACCATATGTAACAATCATCCAAACAAGTTCAGATGTTTGATCAATTTTTGACACTTTGTATTCTTTGGTCAAAATAAAGTGTGGATAAAAATCTAAGACTGAGCTTTTTCAACAATTTGTTCTTTCGTTCTTGACACAGGTACGAGACACATATATGCTATGACAACAAGGTAGAGGCAGCATCCTCTGGGCTTCTGGAGCAAATAGTGCAACATTCTCCTAAAATCAAATCTTTGCACTCCAAAGGATCAGATTCCAGTTTCAAATTTAAGCCTTTGGGAAATCTTAGTGATGCCAAATGGTTTACGAAATCTACGTTAATCAGGTTTATTTAGACAGCATCATTTGCTTCAAACTATTCCTTTATTTGTTCTAAGTGCTCATATTCTCACACTGCAATTCCCTTTTTTTCTTCTTCAGGTTTCTTCGTATTATCAGATCATCAGATATATTTAATGTGGCCAAAGCGATGGTACATGAAATATCACAGCTTGAAGATGCTCGAAAGTTTCATCTTTCTTTATATTCTAAGGTGTTTGTTTTTTTAACATCCTTTTGCCCCTTCAATTATTTCATAGAAACATGTGACAAGCAGATACTAAGCTCGTTTACTCTTTAGGGTCCTCAAGATCATACCGGGAGTGGGGAAACAGGTTAATTTTACTTTCTTCATAGAATGTCTGTCAAAAGAAAAAGGAACTGCAGAGCAAGTGATATCCTTTCTTTTATTTTCAGCTGATGTTAGCTACTCAAATAGTGCGGCACCAACAGTTGATGTAATTCAATCTCTCCTTTTTTGTGAATCATCTTTTTTATTTCACAGAGATTATTGCTCTTATATGATTTGAAGCTAACATGATTACTGATTTCTATCCAGGCTGATGATAACCCTTCTTCATCAGATGCTTCCAAGTATGACGTCTTTGAGACTCTTTAAGTTTAAATTCTGTAGTTATTCTAGCATCTCCTAAAATCCTCAATGTGAACAGGAATGAATTGTTACGAGCGATGGACTTGAGACTCACTGCATTAACAGAGGAATTGGCTGCAATATTTGACCAAACTGTTGGCACCAAATGCTCTTTGGAGGATATCACTAACGTAGAAAAGTTCTCTTACTATTTTGGAGCTGTTGACTTAAGGTAAGCTAATGGACTGGAAAGGCGACTGAAGCCAAAAGGGTTTTGGTTTAACGTATAACAAATTGTGTAGTAATTTCCATGTTCTATCAATATTTCTATAAACTTTTAGTTTGCTATTCTATTTTTAGCGATCATATTAAAATGGAAGACACATTTACCCTTCAATCCAATTTTAAGTCACCAGAACTTAATAGTAAAATACTACGTAATAGGAAATTTGAAAGTGAAGTACACCAATTGTGGCTTGGAAGGGGTTAATTTTTGAATTGTCAATATGTTGATCGGAGGTCTTCCTAACCTGTTCTAGTGGACATACACCCATTTGGTTGACAGGAGAGACTTGAATTCGGGATTTTTACACAATTATGACTGCTCCCTTTGTCGAATTAAGGTGATTTAGCTACCCCTTGTTCAGATTGGAGCCTTTTTTCTGCACAAGTGTTCTTTATGGAGAGATTGCAAAAAATTGGAGAAAAATTTCTTCTTCCAAATTCTTTTGAAATAATGTGGGGAGAGGGGGAATCGTTCACTTTCTTGGGGAAATAGGACTTCGGAAACTAAAAAGTTCTAAGTATTGGATGTATTTCTTTCATATGTTGTTTAACTTGTAAAATAGGCTCCTCTACCTATCAATGAGACAAAACTAAATCTTCTAGAACCAATATATGTGCAACTGGTAATGACCAAGGATGTGCTGTCTATTTTAGGAACTGTCTGCAGAAGTTTGTTGCATTGAGGCACGGAAATAAAAATGGCGATTCTCCTTGTAAAGTACCATCTCTCTCTAAAAATGATGTCAGGAACGACAATGCTGGTCCTGTAGGGAGTACTTCTACAGCTGTGAAATATAGTGCCTCGCCTGCGAAAGCTGCTCAGATTGAGAGGCAAAGCTCATCAGCAAGTGAGGAATCATCTTCGACAAGTGAGGAGGAACAACCACCGGTGGAAAGGAGTCGGACCCTTGTAAGATCTGCATCACCAAGAAGGTCTGCATCTCCGATGCGAAGAGTTCAAATTGGGCGATCTGGATCACGGCGATCCACTGCTTTAACAATAAAGAGTCTGACTTTCTTTCCTACCAGGGAAAGGTCAGTCTCTCATAAAGATGAATCTGCAAGCGATTGTGATGAGGAAGAACGTGAGCAAACCTCAAAAAAATCTGAGAACAATGTACAAAGAATGAGCGTGCAAGATGCAATTAGTCTTTTTGAAAACAAACAGAGAGGAGGTCAAATAGTAGATTTTCAGAAGACAAAGTCATTATTGAAAATCTCAGTCGCTAATAAAGCGGTAATGAGAAGATGGAGTTCAGGTGTGTGTGAAAGTGCTAATCCAGTAAATGTTGCTGCCATTAAGTTGGAAGATCAAGAAATTGAGAGCGCTTCAGAAATGAAGCCAGAGTCTTGTCCTACTACCGAAATCTATGATGCTGAGGCTGCTGACAATGATTGCAAATCAAACATAACTGAAGAAAGAGCAGCTAGTCCAGAAGAAATGAGAAAGGAATCTCTCCCTAACCAAGCTGAAGAACCAGGTCAGAAATTGAATGCCTCAGTCGAATGGACTCGAAAAAAGGAAGCGGAACTAAACCAGTTTCTGACGAGAATGATGGAAACCAAGCCTACCAAATATAAAAAAATGGCACCTAGAGATAGCAAACTCCAACGTCCTTCCAATGAGCGTAAAGGTGGTCTCTATGATCATTACAAAGAAAAGAGGGATGAGAAACTTCGTGGCGATACTACCAGGAAACAAGCAGAGAAGGGAAAGCAATTTAAAGCACTGCAGCAAATTCTTGATGAGAGAAAAGCTGAGATGGTCTCAAGAAAAGCGAGTAACGATAATAAAACATCAAATATAAAGAGACCGCAGAAAGCAGCGAAGAACTTACCAGAATCTGTCAATCCCAGAAGTGGAACTCTTAATCCTGCAGTTGTAAAGAAAGTTCCATCGAAAACATCACCGTTGTCAGCAACCCGCAAGTCATGGCCATCTGCATCTTCACCAAGGGCTGCAGGGATATCACCTACACCTACCCATAGAATATCACATCCAGCGCCAACCGTTCCTCGGTCAAGCCAAAAAGTTGAGAGATTACAACCAAAGACTGTGAGAGCAACAGAGAATGGTACCAAAAAGACTGTTAAAGGTGTAAGTGAAAAGAAGCTAGAAACTGTGACGACAAAAACTAGCAAACCTAGAAGATCCAAAGTTCAGCCTGCTTCTGAAGATTCTGCTTCCTCAGCCAAACCTAAGCTGAGCAAGGTTACAAAGAAAAGTACTGTGGTGCCTCTGGAATCAAAGGAGCCAAAGCCTTTTCTTCGTAAGGGCTCACTCACTGGATCTGCTCCAGTGATAAAGGTTAAAGTTTCATCTCAGCCTGAAGAGTATGTGACGGACTCTGTAGTTCAAACGGAAGAGAAAGAAATGGCTTCTGTTTATTTTGATCCTGTTAATCAAGTCCACGAGGATAAAGACTCTGAAGCTCGGGAAAAGAGCCCCCAGAAATGTGAAAACACAGAAAGTTTTGATACGGTCACTCCAAATGAATCAGATGATTTTGGAAGGATTGAAGATTCTACGCCAAAAACAAAGACTGAAGGAGAACCAAACATCTCACCTAGTGTCTGGGTGGAAATAGAGGAGCATGAGAATCAGTCTTTTCCAAGTAATGGTGATTTCTATAACAATGATGTTGCACCTGTAAGGGTCTCAAGTCCACGAGTTGGTCATTCTCTTTCTCAATTGATGCTCGAAGACAACGGTGAAACTGATGTTATTGACTGGGGTAATGCTGAGAATCCTCCAACCATGATATATCAGAAGGATGCACCTAAAGGTTTGAAGCGACTTCTGATGTTTGCTCGGAAGAGTAAGACTGATGCAAATTCAACTGGTTTTTCAAGCCCCTCTGTCTTTTCTGAAGGAGAGGATGACCCCGAGGATTCTAAAGTTCTTACTAAGAGAAGTTCTGAAAATCTACTGAAGAAGGTTACACTTCATGCAAAAAATTCTGGGCAGCAGAAATCGTCATCATCTGAAGTCTACGAGCTATCTGGTACTTATTCTTGCTTCACATCAAGCATTTTATTTTCCATTCTAATTGACTGTTTAAGTAGTCTGTTAATTTTAATCATTTCTGATGGACTTTGGCTCATTATTGTTATGGATTTTTGACATTCTGTTTTCAGCACCAACTGGTATAGGAAAATATGCTGTTCAGAAATTGCATGAGGGCCATATCTCAGCTGCAGCCACTACGACAAAAGGTTACTGTGTTTTTTTTATATTCCAGTTTGACTTACTTTCTTGCCATAAACTGTAATTTTATATGATAACGATGTGTATGTTATTTGTCCTTAACGTTCTGATGCTTTATATTTCAGCAACAAGATCATTCTTCTCTCTTTCAGCATTCAAAGGGAGCAAACAAAATGATGCCAAGTTTCGATGACTATGGATCTGCGTGCTTGCGTCTGTTAGCCATTTTTAAAAATTATTGTTAAATCTTCCTCTCTGGATTCTCTGCACACTTGGAGATACTTCACAGTTATTGGTTCGGGGGGTGAGGGCACAGTCCGTCACGTTGTAGATTCACCATTAGAAACATAGTTTCTTTTGTAGTATAAATCCCACATTCGATTTGTGGTTCGAGCACAGAACAGTCTCTTGTTTATATTCCAAATAGAGTACTGCAAATATTACTTATATTATCCAGCTTACTCTTTTTCTTTAAGTCATGCTTAGTTTAGCTTACAACAGATTCAGCAAGCTCATTGACTGGTTTTAACGTGATATAATTAATGCTTTTAATAGTAATGCAACTCCGGATATTTGATTTGGCTTTTGAAAATTTAGAACTTTGATCTTATTGTTGTGGAATCTAATCAAGCAACCAAAAGTTGCAATTAAGCCTAGCCAAGTGCAATCCCGACTAAATTCAACTGGAATTGATCTTATTTGTGTGATAATCTAATGATTTGAAGGAGTTTGGTGGAATTTGAGTTTGGTTTTTGTTAGAATTTTAGATTGAAACTCCAAGACAGAGAAGAACAATATAGTTTTTTTCCAGATCCTTTGTATTTTGAGTGTATGTTCAATGTATTACTCGACATAAAGTAACACACATAACATACAAACGACATGCAAAATATATACAACAATATAATTTTATGCAAATCGTATACAAGTATGTTTCGACCGGGTTCTATACAACAAAAAGAAAGTTGTATGCAAATTGTATGTTTTGACTGGATTATACATATTTTATAAAAATAACTCTCTACTTTTTGAAAAACATATTCTATTGCTAAATCGGATAAATTATTATATAATTTTGCATGCTTGGGTAAATATATCAGTCTTTAAGTTGATATATTTGTAAAAGTAATTCTTTACTTCTAATAGGTAGTTGAGTGTTGTCGTGCGTCATACTGTCTTTTCTCTCGTAATTTATTTTACAGAAAAGGGGCAAAATACCCTTGGAGGTTTAAAATATCTTTATTGAACTAAAAATAATCTTTCTCCCACCTATTTTGATTCACTTATACCCTTAAAACTAATAACCCACTTTTTAAATTTTTATTATTTATTATGTGGCGCCTCCTTATTGGTCAAAATTAAAACCCCCTTCGCCCTGACCCAATTCCCCATTAAAACAAAACATCAGCACATCACCAATGGCTCGACAGTTTGGAAATGTTTTGTTTTATTATTTGTTGTGACTTGCACTTCATGATCATATAATTTGGTGATAGTTACGTTGTTATTATTATTATTATTATTATTATTATTATTATTCATATTATTCATATTATTTTGTCGTGCTTTTTTTAGTATTCTAATCTTAGTTTCGTTGCTACTATTACTTCCTTTAGTAGATTACTTTTTAGTTTTCTGCTTGTTTCTTTCACTGTTGCTTTGTTATTTCTACTTGAGTCGGGGTGTATTGAAACAATCTAATGAGATTATACTGAGTATGTCGTTGTTGTATTTGGGCCTAATGATTTGATCTGGATTTCTTTCGGAACATCGTAAAGCCTAATGATAAACTAATTAGTATTTGAATGAAATTGGCGGAACAGATAGGAATGAATACACATGATTCATATGAATAAAAAGCACTATTTCCTTTTAGATTTTTATTTTTTTGTATTTATTAGTAAGCTTGTCCAAGGGGTCGGGGCGGGACTGGTCTCGGCGGAGCTAGGAAAGGGTCGGTTCTGGCGGGATCGGGATTGGCGTGACAGGCCAATGTCCCGTCCCATCCCACATCCCGCCAGAAAAGGGGATCGGTATTGGCGGGTTGGGATCGTGATTTTTCTCTTTAGACACTTAAATTCAAAAAAAATTGTGAATACAAACACTTAAATAATTGAACAAGATAGTGTAATAAAAATATCTCAAGAATGTTTTTATGCCTTTTATAGTATTTAATAGAAATATAAATTTTGTGTAATATAATTTCAAAATTACAACTTTGTAGTGTTGTTCAAAAGTTGTAAATGACATAGTAAAATTACATAGTTAAAAACACCTTTTCTAATTTCTTCACAATGTCTTGTGGTTCTTCGGTTGTAATTGGAAGTTGTTGGTCAAATTGGTCGACGTCGCTTCCAGTTTCCTCAGACGAGATTTAGTTGTAGTTTTCGTCGTCTTCTTCGTTGATCTCTGATTGACCGCACTTTCTACGCTCCGCTCGTATCCAATCTCTGAGTAGAACTGTAATCTCCAAGTTGTCTCCCGTTAATGAGTGTTTGTGCTCTCCTATTTGAAATCGTCCGGCAGAAAAAAAAGCTTTCAGACGTTGTTGATGACGCTTGAATGTTCAACACGTCTCGGACCATCTTTGCTAGTATCGGAAATGTCTTCTCATTTTCCCTCCAGTATTTAAGCAAACGTCCTTCTTCATTGAGAACTGCTTGATACGATATAACACCCTGTAAAACAAAAACATCAAACTCGCTAACTTGATTAGTAGTGGAACCACTAAACATTATATTTCTAAGGCTTTCAATACTAGCCGCAGAAACAACATGTCTTTTATAAGCTTGCATTGAAAAAGAAGAAGAAGAAGATGGTATAGAAGTCGGTTGGTTGCTAGCACTTTCTTATTGATAATGCATATTTTTCTTGCATTCATCGTGTATGCTAGACAAAACTTCTTCTTTAGTTGGTTCCTTAGGTGGTTGTTCATTTGGGTTTTTTGGAGTTGGATGTGGAATTATTGCTATACAATCATAAATCGTTTCAATAAGTGATTTACAACCGTCTATTTTAATAGTCGGATTTAATACAACACCAATAATATAAATAGTGGGAATAGGAAAAATATTTTTTTAATTTGATAAATATTTTTTAATAGGTGTCTTATAAGATGGGTTTTCCATATATTCACTAAGTAACAAAAAAAATTAAAGCTATATAAAATAACATAGACGAAATAGTAGGATAATATATATCAGAATTTTTTTCCCAATCATTATCTACAAGCATATTAGTTGGATTTCGATTACGGGCGTTAAAAAAATAAAATTATAGGTCTTCTATAATCGTAAGCAACAAGTAGTTGTTCATATAGAGAATTCCATCTAGTCGCTACTTTTTCAGAAATTTTCCTATAAGGTAATCCATAATCGTGACAATTTTTTTTATATTCTTTGTATTTTATTACTTCTAAAAATAAAGTTTATAGCAAATTATACTTTATTAAGAATGTCTTCAAAAGTGACAGACCATCCTTTACAACTAAGTTATAAATATGAGAAACACATTTTATATGAAAATGATTAGGAAAAGATAGAGTTAATATATCTTTTAAAAGTCTCACAGCATAATTATTAGAAGAAGTATTATCTAACTTAACAATCATAATTTTGTCAGTTATACCATAATAATCGCAAACTTCATGAATATTTTGTGCAATAAAAGCTCCAGTGTGCCTATCATCAATATATTTATATGCTAAAATATGTTTTTGCATAGACCAATTATGATCTATCCAATAACATGTTACAGTTAAATAATCATTGTCGTTAGCAGTACGACCTATATCAGAAGTGATAGATACTTTGCCAAAAAAATGATATAATGCATAACGTAAATATTGTTGATATTCATGTGCAAATTTAAAAACGTCTCTCCTAACAATTGATCTAAGAAAATCGTTAAAAGTAGGATTATACGTATCTCTTACGTAATGAATAAAACCAGGAGAGGAAGAAAATGCAAAAGGCAAACCCTCAATCGCAACTAATTTTGCTATTGATTCCCTATCTTTGTTTTTATCGTATTTAGGACCAAAAATTCCACCTGTCGTCGGGTTAATTTGATCCTATACTTGATCCGGGACACTATGCGAACTTTGTCCCGACTCAGAGCGCATTGGTGCACCCGCCTTTCTAGCCTCGTATTCATCTCACTTAGCTTTGTGAAAGCCTTGTACATGTCTCAATAAACCTCTCATCCCACCCTGACTTTTGTTGATTTTAAATTTATAAATATTTTTACAAATTTTACATCTAACTACTTGATTCTCATGGTCCCTATCAAAAAAATCTCACACAACTGATTTTAATTTTCGTTGTGTGGGGCCTCGACTCATACTAGGGGGAATATGAGACGTTTCAGTTTGAGGCTGAGACTCAGTCTGAGGTTGAGGTTCTTCAGGTGCACTAGTGGGTGTGTCATCTAAATTATCGCTTAAATTAAAGTTTGGTTCAGTTGCAGAATATATCTCATCATCTAATGGTATGTCATTAAAAAATCAGTTTCATCTATATGAGTGTAATCAATAAATCATCCTGACTATGGATATGATGACTAGAAGAAATATCACTTCCCTTGTTACCCCTACTAGAGAAGCACCCTTACCCTTAATCATACGTCTAAATCCTTCCATTTTAATTATGTAAATAAATATTTAAAGATAATGAAATTAAGTGTGATAATTAAAATAAAGTAACAATAGTAATTTAAATAAGGAACGAAGGTACCAAACGTCGATGTAACATCGACGTGTAATCGAGGTTGAATGATCAGACCTTCTACGAAAAAACCCAAGAGTAGACACATAATCTGCAAACTTTTTGTATCAGGCCCGAGGAGCATATTTGAGCCCATATAAGGACTTCTTCATCAAGCACACATGGTTAGGATGATCAGGGTCCCTGAAACTCAAGGATTGATGCATATATATTATTTCCTTGAGGCCGTCGTGTAAGAACACATTTTTACGTCCAGCTGATGAATGGGTCGTGCTTTTGAGAGAGATAGACTGAGAAAATTCTGAATAGTTGTCGGTTTGACCACCAGACTAAATGTCTCTCCAAAATTCACGCCAACCTGTTGAGTTTTGTCATCACCTACAAGACGGGTCTTATGCATCTCAAAACAACAATCAGATTTTTTTCTTATGAGTAAAAATCTACATAAAACGAATCACATTGACACCAGGCGGACATGGCACCAACTCTCACGCCTTATTTTTAATAAAAACATTATATTCATCATCCATGACCATTTTTCAATTTGGGTCACGAAGGGCAGACACTGGGTTACGTGGTAGGGGGTATTTAGTTCCATTAGAGTTGAGATTAAAATATTATTTTGGTTTAAAAATACCTCATTGACTACGAGTAACGGTCCCTAATCCCGGAATATAAGTGGGTTGGATATGAGTTGGGAGGGCCTGGGTGATGGATGGATTGGGCCAGCAGGCAGTGAGCCTTCTGGCCGAAGTGGCGGTGTGGTAGTAATTGGGCCATCATGCAGTGGGCTTGCTGGCAGAGACACACAGATGGATAGAACTGGGCCAGCTGGCAAATTTTGAGGATGATAGATGTTTGGGCCAGCAGGCAGTGGGCCTGCCGATGTCTGTTGGTCCGGATGTCGAGGTGTAGGCTGAACCAAATGGTGGACCACATACGGTGAGAGTCCATCATCCAAAAAATTATAAGAATTGGACACAGAATTATGCAACCTAGCAAACGGAAATTGGGTTTCATAAAAAATGATATGGCGACTAATTATGATTTTATTAGAGGATAAATCATAACATTTATAACCACGATGATTAAATGAATAACCCAAAAACACACAAACGATAGAACATATTTGAAGTTTGTTTATTGTAGTGGAAGGGAAGAGATGATAGCATAAACACTCAAACACCCTAAGATGAGAATACGAAGGATCTTTGTGATAAAGAATTTTGAGTGGAGATTGGTATGTTAATCCTTTGCTAGGGAGTATGTTAAGAAGATAAGTAGTCATTTGTAATGTATGATGCCAAAATGAAGGAGGTAATGAAGCATGAGCTAGTAATGTCCGAAAATTATTATTAATGGTGTAGACTTTTCTCTCGGCTTTCTCATTTTGTAAGGACGTATGTGGACAAGAAAATCGAAAAGATATACCATTAATCTTACAAAATTCTCTAAATGACTCATTATCAAATTCTCTTCCATTATCACACTGAATGTTCTTAATTTTCCGTTCAAATTGAGTACGGAGAAATGCTCTAAATAATAGGAATATGGAATAAACTTGAGACTTTTTAGATAACGAAAATGTCTACAAAAAATTAGAATAATCATCCAAAAATAACACATAATAACGGTGGTCCAAAGAGCTCAAAACGGGAGATGTCCACAAATCATTGTGAATTATATCAAATGACAACAAAGTACTAGAATTTGAGGCAACAAACGATAATTTAACATGTTTTCCAAGAGGAAAAGAAGGAAAAATATTAGTACTACGAGCACTACTACACTCAATAAATTTATTATTTTTAAGGGAGGAAAAAACAGACGCTCCCGGATGACCCAAACGCTCATGCTATAAGGAATGTGCTAAAGCGGTAAATGATGACGGTGTGGCTTGTTTAGTGGTGGTGATGGTGATGGGATATAGCTCGCCCCAACTATCACGTCTCATTAGAGGTATACCTGTACATGAATTCTTCACAAAAAATACAAAAGGGTCAAAGTCAACAGAAATCGAGTTATCAGTTGTAAATTTTCAATCATACACCAAATTTTTAATTTAGTGAGGAGCATGAAAGACATTTTGCTACATCAAATTCATGGCCCAAAATTGAGGCAGAGGCCTATACACAATATCTTGCTACATCAAATTCATGGCCCTCAGGCAAAGAACAAAATATGAGCGAGAAAAAGACAGGCCCAATACTAAAACACAAAAGGGTAAGCCCATGCATTTCAATATGCAATTATATACTTAGGCGTATACAAACAATCGACACTCTTAGGCTATTCATGATGTATATAATATATACCTTCCAGGTATACATAAACATACAACTCTTATATACAATTTAATGTGTATGTAGATTGTATATGTGGTGTATACCTTCGGGATATATCATGACATGGGCAACAGATCGGTCAAGAAGAAGGAACGTAAAGAAAAGGGCATGACACAGTTGATAGGGTAGATATGTTGGACACAATGATGTGCAAGTTTTTATTATATCTGCCTCTAATTACTGTGAAGATTTTCCTTGTTTGGCAATTAGGAAAAACAGCATGCAAAAATATGGGGTTCTATTCCATCTGTCGACATAAATCCTCAAAATAAATGTGAGGTGGGAAAAAAGGCAAAACTCCTTTCTATTCTGTCAAAGGAATAGCGAAAGAAGCATCGCTCTTCTTGAACTTAGTCACACTTACATGAGTGATTTTAAGCTTGTACAAAATAGAGGGAGGAGACGAGTACTTTGTGACCTTCATTGACGATGGTACAACGTATTACATCCTTTGTTTGTTGAAAAGCAAAGATGAAGCTGTTGAAGCAGATAAGTGCTACAAATCAGAAATTGAAAAGTCTACGGATTGAGAAATTCGTAGTGATAGAGGGAGAGAATGTGAAGCATCGTTCATCGAACGACTACTCCTTACTCACCTCAGTCTAACGGTGTTAGCCAAACATAGAGTCGTACGTCCAAAATATGTGGGGAAATGTGATCCTTATCGCTAATGTGAAACATGGAGAGGATCCCACATACAAATGTTGTGATGTTGGGTGACTTAGTAGAGGTTGGAATACCGAAACAGGTCAAGTTGGACCTAAGAGTAGATTGCATATCCACTGGATCTGCAAATAACAGTAGTGCTTATCGCATCTTGGTGTCAAAGAATGCTGAATTCTTTGAAGATAACTTTCCTTGAGAAGAAAAAAAAAGTAATTGCTCGAGGTTAACAAGAATCCGCGAGTGTCTGACTATCCGAAACTAGACGTTACAGATCTACAGGACTCAGAAGTTGCTGACTATCCTGAACTTAATATTCCAGATCTACATAACTCAGGGATTCTAGATGTTGAACCGATACGGAGAAAAGAGGGGCAAAGACTTGTTCCGTGTCTTCTAGCTTGTATGGTTGAAAATGAACCATGAACAATTAAAAGAATTGTCATCTCCAGAGGCGCTGCTTTGGAAAGAAGATACAAAGAGAGAAATAGATTCAATCAGATAGAACCATGCTTGTGTAATGGTTGACCTTCCTCCGGGAAAAGAACCTTTGGATTGTAAAGGTGGATACTCAAATTGAGTACAAAGTAGATGGATCTATTGACGAGTATAAGACCTCGACTACTTGGACACGTGCTCCCATGTGAATAGCTTAACATCCAGGGTCACCGCAGTCTTGCGTGACATGGATGTTGAGACAACATTCCTAACCGGAAAGTTGGTTTGGTGGATTGTTGGGCTTCTTCCTGAACTTTCATTTTGGTCCTTGAAATGTTTACAATTTGGTCCTGGAAGGTTCAGATAAAATGGAAACAATGAATCTGACAACAGAAACATTGACTCTGAAGTTAGAAAGCCAACAGTTGGAAAGCTAACAGTCTGGAACTGGAAGAAGAAACTACGTGGAATAACCCGAGGGGTATATGGTTCTAGGGCAAGAGAAGAAAGTATGTCGACTTGTTAAATCTCTGTACGGGCTGAAACAGGCCCCGAAGCAGTGGCACGAAAACTTTGATAGTACTCTACTATTGTTACACCCCGTATTTACAGGACATGTTTTAAGAACGTACGTAAGAACTCACAAGTGTTAAGATTTGAGACTTGTAAAAATTTATCGGAATTATGAAATTGTCGGAAAACGTAATATTGTGACGAATGAGAGGGCGACACGTGTCACCCCCCCCCTTATTGATGTCTTGGACGAAATACATGGGCACAAGGGTCATTTGACCCTTGTTAGGAAGACAAGTCTTGCAAGTAGTAAGGCTTGACATAATTGACTTAGTCAATGGGTCCACAAGCTTGATATTTAAGAGAACCATCATCCTAGCCACCCATTTGTGCACATCTTAACCCTTCATGTTACTTTATAATACTACTAGTAGTGAGACAAGTCCACACTTAGCCAAATTTTCAAGAGAAATTGAAGAACATGAGCAATGTGCTCTCGGGTTTGCCCCTCTCCTTCAACAAAAAATTTTGTTTGTTATCCATTTAGCTCCACACTTTAAACCAAGATTCATGAGGGTATTGTAAGCATATCTCATTAGAAAAATCTCGGAAAAAGATAGTTTTTGGGATAGTCGCAAAGTGAAAACCTAGTTGCTTTCTAGGTTTTGGATTGGAAGTTTGAAGGAAAGTTGTTGGTATTGTTCTAAGGGTCTCAAGTAGCGGATTGAAGTGTCTTGAAGAGTCTCTAAGTTGCTAAGGAGCGACTTCAGATTTGGAGTTGGATTAAGATTCGTTGAGGTATAATCTTGTCTCTTAAAAGTGTTCCAAGATTATATATATTGTTGTTAGCTTGGCATATAGCTAACATGAAGTTTATGTGTTGAAGTTTATAAGTATTATGGATTGATTGTAGCTAAAATCCGAAATGTCATTTAAGCCTTGTGAAGTTGGATTACATTTTGGTCGTCTATTAGAATTGTCGCATGTTAATTACTTGAAGATTATAGTAGTTATAATCGGTTGCGACTTGATATCATGTTATGCTAACAACTTGGATTGAAATGGAAATTGGATAAGAATTGATGTTGTAGTACTTCAAGTTAGCCGAATTGGCCTAGTAAGTTGTATTAATTTGATATCTATTGTGGGGCGGAATTTTACACGTCTAGTAGGCGTGTAATCCCCTATTGATGATTTCATTGTTTGGGCCTTAAATGTGGCGTGTTTGGTTATTGTATTCGGCCTTGAAAAAGGTGGCAAAGTGAGTAGAAACAAAGGAAGTGCTGTCCGATTTTCCGTAGAATTTAGTGACTTAGCACTTAGAATATTCTAGGTTTGAAGTAAGAGGTTAATGGACGTATTTTGACCATTATAGGTTGAAGTACTAAGTATAGCGTATCCTACTTGAAGGATGGAATAGCTATCAAGGTTGAAGTACTTTGGAGCATTTTGCTACTTGTCGATAATCGTCGCGAGGTATGTGAACCTCTTCCTTCCTTTGGCATGATTCTATGTATGGAATATACCGGTGGTATCATTTCATGTTCCTTCTACTCTTAGAAGTTAAGAGGTAGTTGTGTGATTTACTCTATGTAGAACTTTTCCTATCTTTTGAGCATGACTAGTTGCACGCATGTAGTACGGTAGACGTACCACACCTTGATATCCTTTACTAGTTTTATGAATAGCCAAGTCGGGTGAGTTAGGAGATTAACTCACTTCTTTGAAAGAATAAAGGATGTCTTAAGTTTTATTAAGTTAAGGGACTTGAAGAGTCTTAAAGTATGTGATACTTGTTCCGTTTTAAACGTATAAGTCCCTTGGATAGGAAATTATATTTTGGCTAAGGTATAAAGTGAATATAACGACTTTATGGGAAGTTGGTTATATTTGCTTTATGGAAAGATAAATGACTTGATTTTAATGAAAAGGCAACTTGATTTTAAGGCATCAATTGCCTAAGGTTTTATAATAAAAGGAGTCACTTGATTTCTAAAGGTTAAGAGACTAATTGTAATTTGAAAGTTAAGAGAATTGATTTGAAAGTATATAATACTTGGTTTCAAAAAGGTATAAGTCTCTTGGTTATAAAAGGAATGGGTTTGTCTAAAACCATAAAGGGTTATAACGGCTTTATGGGAAGTTGGTTATAACGGCTTTATGGAAGGTTAAGAGAATGGTTTTCTCTAATAAAGTAATCAAAGAAATAACTTGAATTAAGGAAGGGCAATGTGATTTAAAGGTATCACTTGCTTAAAAGCTTTAAAGTAAGGGTCACTTGATTTAGAAGCCGAGGATTGTATTTCTAAAAGTATCGTGACTTATGTGAAGTGTACACAAGCCTGGATACTACGGGTGTTAGTATCTTGGGGTTAAATTCCCGGATTTTTATGTATAAAATGGAAGTGCCATGAGTTTATAAAAAATGGAAGTCTAAAGGGTTTAATGAACTTGCCTGTATTTGCTTGTGATAGCTTTAAGTGCAAGTATTATATGTTACGTTGTCGTGACTCTCAGTTGGAGGGCCAGCTGTCTTGTTATAAGTTTACTTGGACGTACCGTCAGTGATGTGGGATTCCACGGGTATGCTTCCATCATGATTGATCCTTGGACATGCTTATACGATGTGGGATTCCGGGGCATGTGACCAGGATGCGGGTTAGATGCCCGGACATTTTATCGACGCATCGGCAGCGTGTGGATTCCACGTATGCTTCCATTGTGATTGATCTTGGCCATGCTTATACGATGAGGATGCCGGGCATGCGGCGGAGACGCGGTTAGATGCCCGCGTTTTATTACTCCATGGCCACGCTTATACGATGTGGATTCCGGCATGCGACCATGTTATATTTTACTCACGGGCTAGCTCCCGAAGACTGCACCTACGATGAGGACGCCGAGACGCGTTATGGCCATGCTTATACGATGTGGGATTACGGGGCATGCGTATATATATATATATATATATATATATATATATATATATATATATTGTGTATGTATGCGGTGAGGTGGATGCCACGCGCGACACATGGTTATATTTTACACTTATAGTTGTCGGCGGTGATGTGGATTCCACGCAGGATATATATATATGTGTTGTGTATGTACGCCGACAATGAGGTGGGATGCCACGCGCGACATGGTTATATTTTACACTTATAGTTGTCGGCGGTGATGTGGATTCCACGCGAGACATATATATGTGTTGTGTATGTGTACGCCGCGGTGAGGTGGATGCCACGCGCGTCACATGGTTATAATTTACACGTATAGCTATCGGCGATGGGGATTCCACGCACGCTTTGATATTTGTGTGACTTGATCGCGTCCCATCGGCGGGTAGTATAGCGTCCCTCCCAAAGGGCGGATTATACTTATGAAAGATAAGTAAGTTATCAGAATGAACTTAATGATTTTCCTAATCATACATAAGAATGTGACTATAACTTCTATTGAAATCGGGAAAAGATAATAAGGTACGATTAAGTTCATAAGTGGTAATGCCACGGCAGGATCCGTATGTACTGTATATTTGTCCTGTCATTCTTTTGTACGATTATGATCATTTCATCAGACGTTATTTCGCTCCATATTCTGCACTGTTATCGACTCCTTCGGGTTGCGTTCATGCCCGCAGGTTTTAGGTACCTGTTGGTGATCCTTGCTCTTAGGATCTCGGTTGATTTTGGGAAAAAGCTCCATTTGCTCGGAGGCTTATCTCGGTACGGCTTTTCGAGGTTGTAGATTCATGTATATTCAGGTATGGCGGGGCCCCGTCCCGCCACGATTGTTATGTTAAAACTCTTAGAGGTCTGTAGTCACATATTGTGGTCGCTTGTAAAGGAAATGAGACAACCGCTTGTTGTATATATAAATGTCTGCGAAGGTAGCCTATCGCTAACTCGTTGTTTTACTTTGTTGATTTATTTATAAGTTTCATGTATGTTCCTGATTATCTCGATGTATACTGTAAGGGTGCCTGTGTAGGGCACGATCGCGCCCGGTCGGGTCGTGACAAAAGTGGTATCGAGCGCTTAGTCCTCGGAAAGTGTCTACGCACCGTGTCTAGTAGAGTCTTGATTATCGGTGTGTTGTGCACCACATCTATAATCGTGAGGTCGCAGGACATTTAGGATTGGTTTCCATTCTTCTCTTTGAGATCGTGCGAAGAGTCTGTCCTAGTAGGTCAATCATCTCTCGACCCTTCTTATGTAATGCTTATGCCTCCACGGCGACACTGTGGCCCGAAGGGCAAGGCAGCAGCAGGAGCTGCTAGTGGTACGCAGAGGGTTACCAGGACTCGGGCACAGACTATGCCTGAGGTAGTAGGCGGATCGGCGAACTCAGCCACGCCGGCGGTATTAGAGGAGCCGAGAGCGGCAGTAGCTCCAGAGGTTCCGATACCAGAGCCTCCAGTCCCGCAGCCAGGGGCAGAGTTTAGAGATTATGGAGAGCAGATCAGACTTTTGACTAGCATAGTGGTAGGGCAGCGCCGACAGGAGCAGGTAGCTAACCCTAGAGCCGACAGTTTGAGGATTCGGGATTTTCTGGGTTGTAGTCCACCCGAGTTTTATGGTTCGAGATCTGAGGATGATCCTCAAGAGTTCGTTCGGCAGCCTACGGACTATGCGCAGTGCTTAGGGCCCTGAGACAGAGTCGATTGTGTTAGCTTACCGGTTACGCGATATTGCGTTGAACTAGTTTGAGTCTGGGAGCCGTCGAGAGGTGGGTGCTCGTCCCAGATTTGGGATGAGTTCACGGAGGCCTTTCTCGATCACTTTTTGCCTCCTGAAATGAGGAGAGCCCGTGTTGATAGGTTCTTGTCATTGAGGCAGAATGGGAGGACCATCAGGGAGTACAATTTGGAGTTTGACTCGTTATCCAGGTATGCGCACACTATTGTGGCTGATATGGCGGACAGAGTTCACCGCTATGTAATGGGGCTAGACCGTCATATGGTTACCGTGATGCACGAGCCGCCCTTCATCCCGTATGGATATTGCCAGATGCAAGCTTATGCGCAGGGATAGAGGACAGAGAGAGAGGGTCACTAGACTCGTGTCACCAAGAGGCTGTGAGCAGAGTTCCGTGGTAACTTTCGAGGCGACCTCAACAGCAGACTAGGTCTACATCTCACCAAGACAGAGTGCTCCTTCCCGCCTTCCGCCGAAGGTTTGGTCGCCGGGGATATTCGTGAGCGGTCGGGCTCTGTGGCTACAGTTCACAGATGTCTAAGAATAGTAGCCGTGGAAACCACCTTTGCCGGTGGTCACCGTAGTAGATTCCATTTTGGGAGTGTCGTACTACTTCGACTTGTTATGCTGCGCCAGCAGGCCATTTCGTGAGAGATCGTCCGACCGCAGGTGGCATCGTGGGATAGCGCGATCTACTAGATCAGTTGTGGTTCTTCGCCTTCCACGGCTAGGGCAGATGTTTATGCACGCAGCCGTGTGCAGGTCGTGGTGGAAGTTCCCAGTTTTAGCGGTCCTTTGAACCGCCTATCTGATTTCAGGTATGTCTTTGTCCCTTTAGAAACTGGTATGCATGATAAAGGTGTGGGATGTGTAAGTGTCGAGAGCATTATATTGAGACTATGTATATGTTAGAAAGAGTGGGAAGTGCGAAAAGATAATCTCTTTTGGGCTTATGATGGAGCGGATATGCGTGCGAGGTATTAGGGCCATGTGTGGCATTGTTGGTATGTCGGGGTTGTGAAAGGAAACTATGTCGCTAATTATAAGTTTGCCTCCGAAAGAACATTCGGGGACGAATGTTTCTAAGGGGGGAAGTGTCACGACCCGTTCCGGGGCCCGTGACTGGTGCCTTACCGGGGCACCCAAGTAGTCATACATCAGAGTAATTAGCGGAAATATAAAGCAAGACATGAAACAGTTTATAAAACAAGACATACGCTTTATGTGAGAAAACATCGCTTTTCGCATATATATATAAACATAGTTTAGCGATACATCCGACAATCGCATAAACATGACTACGCACTTAAGGAAATATACAACTATGGCGACAGGGCCCCGCCATACCTCGATCGCATAAAAACTATCTACAACAGGAGATCATACCCAAAAGTAGAGCCTCGGAAAAGATGGAGCTCCCGACACCAACGTAGAGATCCTAAGAATGTGGATCTAGCACTGCCGCCACTTACTGCGGATGAACGCAGGCCAAGGAGGTCAAGACAACAGTACTAAGTATATGAAATCAGAAAATACTTAAATGAAACATATCATTTTTAAAAAGCTTTTGCAAGTATGTATGAAACAACCAAGGAAACCGCATAGTGCACATCACAAACAAGAGCAAAGAATAGGTAAATCAGTAATGTCTTTTCTAGGTCGCGAATGATCAAGCAGGCCAATTGCCCGTAGTATCACCATGCAAGCCTAATCTCGACTCCGTAGTCCGCATAGGCCAATCACATAGGCCCGCATAGGTACATAACCCCGCATCGAGGTAGCTACTCCTCGGCATCGCCCCGACTCGTCGTCCGCACGGCCACATGCATCGCATGAGGTATAACCCCGCACACTAACTGGAACTCCGTAGCTCCGCATAGGTCCTTGGACCCGCATGAGGTATTCTCGAATCACGGTCCTGCATCACCGAGTCTACCCCAGACGGAGGCGCCTTAACCCCTGGTAATATGTCAAGAGGTGAGTGATGCTACACTAACCTAACACTTATCGTTAAACAACACAAGCACAACAAGAATACTTTTTCACAAACGTTACAAGACACTAACACACATAGCATCATATCATGTCTACTTATCAAACCATCTTATTATTCTTTTCACAATTCAATATAAGTCCGTTATAAACACATAGGCAACCTGCTTTCTTTTATCAATCTTAAGTGGTTATACTTAACTTCCCATAAGGCTAGTATAACTCTTAAGCTTCGCTTAAAACCAATTAGTTCTCTTCATAAAAATGATTCGATTCTTATGAAATGTTTTCGATTTTTATTATTCAGCTTAAGCCACAGGCATCGCGTAAGTATTATTCAGCTTAAGCCGTGAGGCATTGCCGTAGTTATATTTTAGTTAACACACGACGCTCACCGCACTATATATTGTAAAATATCATGCTTTAGGAAGAATCACATACCTTCTCAAATAAAACCACCGCCAAGTCAATATGTCGCGTTGAGAGTCACCTATAATAGTCACGCACATCTATCAAAGACTACTCGAGGTCATTCTAAACAGAGGGTTCACAATTCTATGGAAAGTCGGGCAGCACTTCCCTACCGTGAGCTATATAAGTTCATCGTGAAACAAATCCCATGTAATCTGCTTTGATTATTCTTCTTTAAACCCTTCTACTGTGGTAATTCAATTCTATTCGTGATATTCTTCTAAGTATTTATACTTATTCTTATACTACAACAAAGATATATTCTCTAATTCAAAAGAGGGTTAGGATTAGTTACCTCGGTAAGCCCAATAATATCCTAGAAAAGTCGCTACTGAGCAAGGTTTTGCTCCTAAGTTGTATGCTCCAGAAACCTTAGAAGTTCTTCACAACTTCTACTAAGTACTAAGGTAGTTCGGCTAGGGTATTGTGGGCAGTATAACAATACAAGAAGGACACTTTTCTACCATAGGAGGGGGGTAGAGTTTTGGCTAGGCTAGGGGGGGTGAATTCGCCCATAGGCCTTCACAAGGGGAGGGGGAAGGTGTTGGACGAAAAGGGCTTAAGGGAGAGGAGAGGATTTTTAGACTTGGAAGAGAACTTTGTGGATGAAGAATTCTTCATCTAAAGGGGGGTATTTATAGCTCAAGCCTTGACCAACCAATGGCCAAGATGAAGACAAGTGCAAGGCAAGTGTAGGGTGAGGATTAACTAAACACAAATATCCTACCAACTCCTTGACTTTGTGCAAGGCACAAAAAACGTGCCCAACCTCTCCATTTTCGTCCAATGGACGATCTGTTCATCAATGGAGGTGCCGTGTCGCCTCCCGTTGGTCCAAAATGTTTCGCCTCTAAAAATCCGCAAAATTAGTAATGGCATAGCCGAATTTTCCCTACGAAAGTCGTGGAAACGCTTCGCCGGAAAACGATTCTTGCGAGTTGTGCACAATTTCGAACTTGGCCTAATCTTTAAGGCTAAACTTTTAGACGTATTCCCACGCATACTGAAATACGGGGTATAACATTCTCCCCCACTTAGAAACATTCGTCCCGAATGTTCCTTTCCAAGACAGTTAACGATAAGATTCTTCAACATGAACAGTTGCAAAAGCCACACACGGCCACAGAACAACACTTAGGCATAAATGATAATGAAAATTTTACAAGTAGGAAAGTGAATTACGGAGGTGGGAAATAGCGAGGATACTTCGCCTCATGTCCTCCTCGGCCCCACGCCATCTCCTCCCGAGCTCGCTCCGCCACAAGACTTTGACGGAAGCCACGCCCTTCGTCCGCAGACGCCTAACTCCGACGATCGACTATCGCCATGGGAATCTCCTCATACGATAACCCCTGGCCACCGACATCGTCAATCGGTGTACCCTAGATGGATCCCGATACATCTCCTCAAAGATAGAAACATGAAACACCGGATGCACCGCCTCCGATCGGACGGCAGATCCAACTCGTAGGCAACCTTGCCTACCTCGCGGACAATCAAACGCCCGATGTACCTAGGGCCGAAGTTTCCTTCTTCCCGAATCTCATCACACCCTTCATGGGTGACACCTTTAGGAAAACCCAATCATGAACCTCGAACTCAAGATGCCGACGACGATGATCCGCATATGACTTGGCCGACTCGAGTCATTAATAGCCGCCTCGGATAAGCTTCACCTTATCCATCGCACTGTACCAAATCTGGTCCCACTAGCCGCACTCGCCCACATCGAACCAACCTATAGGCGATCCGCACTTCCTCCCATACAAGGCCTCATAAGCGCGCCATCCGAATACTGGAGTGGTAGCTATTATTATACGCGAACTCAACTAGAGGCGATGATCCTCCCAACTACCATCGGTCAATAACACAGTGCTCGCAGATATCCTCAAGAGTCCGGATAAGGCGCCCGCTCGTCCGTCTGCTCGTGGATGAAATGCAGACTGTGCTCACCAAGGCCCCTAAACCTCTCGAAGGACTCCTGTTAGCCGTAAACCGGGCTCTCATGCGATATGATCAAGTAGGGACTCCATGCACCGACGATCTCTGATGTAAAGTCCGCATAATCCTCACCGGTGCGTCGCCCCGACGGAAGAAAGTGGCTGATTTCACACCGCCGACGATAACCCATATAGAATCATGTCTCTCCGAGTGCGAGGTAATCCAGAATGAAGTCCATGTTGATTACCTCCCACTTCGTGTCGGGATCTCAATCGTCAGAATAAAACCACCGTGCCTCGTGCTCTACCTTCACCGCCGACAACACGGCACCGAGCTACGAACTCGCAACGCCTCTCTTCAAGCCATCCCACCAATACACAGATCTAAGGTCGTGGTACATCTTGGTCGATCCCGATGGATAGAGTAACGCGCCGTGTGCTTCCCCAAGAACTCACGCCAAGTCCTCAAACATCCGAACACACACCGCTTCTCAAACCTTAGCACCCCATCGTGCTACCTCGCGACCCTTGCCCTCACGAAGAGTCAGATCACGATATCGAATCAAAGCCGATCTCGAATCGCCTCTTCACCTCTCGACGATGGAAGACTCGCAACCTCACGAACTCTAACCCCATCGCTATCGTAATCAATCAAACGGACACCAAGGCTCGCTAATCGATGCAAATCACGAACCATGTCCCTCCTCTCCACCGCACATCCGATAGGCTCCCATCGACCTACGACTAAGAGCATCCGCCACAACATCGCCTTCCCGTGGTACAGATATCAACATCGTAATCCTTAAGCAACTCTAACCACCGCCTCTCGCTGAAGTTCAGCTCCTCCGCCGAAGATATACCTGAGGCTCTTGTGGTCCAGATAAATATCCACGTGAACCCCATACAAATAGTGCCTCCGCATCTTCAAAGCGTGAATCACTACCGCTAACTCCAAATCACGGGTGGGTAGTTCCTCCGTGTTTCTTCAATTGCCGGGACGCATATGCTATAACCCCGCCATGCCGCATCAACACACATCCCAACCCGATGCCCGACGATCACAATACACGATATAACCATCCGACCTCCGAAGAGTAAGAACGGGGCGGTCGCGCCTTCTTTTCAAAGAATCGAAACCCCGCCACAAGCATCACCATCAAACTGGCCGCTTTCCGAGTCACCCTAGTCAATGGTGCGTAGATAAGCAAACTTCTACGAACCGATAATATCTCGCAAGGCCCGTAAAATCGCGAACCTCGCTTGAGTAAGAGTTCAGGCCAAGTCCTCGATCGCCGATTCGTCAGATCCACTGAATGCCATCACCGACGATATGCCCAAGAAACGCCATCAAGTCAACCAAAACTCACATTTGGAAAACTTGGCGCATAATCTGCTGTCTCGAGAATCACAAGACGGCCTCAAACGAACCGCATGCTCGCCTCGAGCGAATAAACCAAGATATCATCAATGAACACTATCACAAACGTGTCCAAAAATGGTTTGAACACTCGCTCATCAAATCCATGAATACCACGAGCATCGTCACCAAAAGACATGACCGAACTCATAATGCCCGCATCGGGTCCCGAATGCAAATCCCTGTGGACATCCACCTCTCGACTCGCACTGATGATAGCCCGATCGCAGATCAATCTTGGAGAAACATCTCGCACTCGCAATCGGGTCGAACAAATCATCAATCCCGGGAAGGGGTATTCGTTTAATGGTCACCTTGTTCACCGTCAGATCAACACACGCGCAGCTGGCCCCGCCCTTCTTCTTCACGAACAATACCGCGCCTCCCGGAGAAACACTAGGCCCGATGGGCCCTTCTTCAAAGAAATCTCTAAGCCGATCCTTCAACTCTCTCAACTCGCAGTGCCATTCTCAGATGGAATGGAAATAAAGCCGAGTGTCCGCAATATGTCAATACAAAACTCAATCTCCTCTCGTGAGGATACCGAGGTCATCCGAAACACGCCTGGGAACTCACGACCATCGAATCGATCAAAACTCGTACCGCAGCCTTCAAAGATCAAACACCCGAACGAGATGGTAGATATACCCTTCTCGCACCATCTTCCTAGCCTCGAGGTAGAAATAAACCTACCTTCTGCGATACCGCGTTCTCCCACACAACAACCGGCCTCCGAAACCGAACTGCACTACTTTCTCTGCAGCCTACATTGGCGTAGCAAGAAGCTAGCCAATCCATCCCCATAATCACGTCAAGTCAATCATCTCCAACTCTATCAAGCTCGCCAGGTCCGACGATCAGAACGGTCACAGGCAAGCTCTATATACCCGCCGAGCTACCATCAATCACCCATCGCGTAGCTACCTCGAAAGGATCTATGGACTCGTGCTCTATCCCTATCCTACTAGCAACAAGCGGAGATATATAGGACAGAGTAGAACCCGATCTATCAAGGCATAAACATCAAACCTAAACCGATAAGGTACCGCGGATTTACATCAGCGAGGCCTCCCGATCCCGCTTACCGACAAAGCATAAATGCGGTTCTCGAGGACCGCTAGAATCGACCCGCCACGACCTCGCCGCGACCGCCGGCCCACGAGTACCTTGCCCTCCGTGGCGAGTAAATCGCTCGGGATGAAGAAGACCAAAAGAACTCGTAGGATGACCCTACCATCAAGATCGCCTCGCCTGACAGCCGCATAGTGACCCCGCCGCTACAATCAAACAAACTCCCGCATCACAACTCCCGGTGGATCTACCGTGACGGCCACACCGGCGGGTGGTCTCGACGCCGCACTCCGCCGCCTCGACGCTCAAGTCCCGGGCCTCGGTTCGCCTCGAATATCCCGGCTGCCGAGGACGCGCAGAGTGCTCGGGCTGTGGTGCAAATCTAGATCGCCGAGGCCGCCACCACGATAGCCACCAAAAGACCCCGCCCCGGTCTTCTTCACTGTCACAACCCGCGTCTCTACGCCTCACATCCAAGAGCATGAGCTCGCATGCGGTAATGTCCATACGGCCTGGAGAGAAACACCCGCACATGACTCGCCATATAGTCGTCAGCCCGTGACATAGCGGTGCACCCTATCCTCCATATTCGCTACCAATGCCGGGACATATCGAGCCAATGAATCAAACTCGACATTGTACTCCCGACAAAGGCCCTCTCCGCTCGCAGTAAAAATCTATCACCCGCGCCTCTCATCCGCGAGGCAAGAAGTGAGTGAGGAAAGCCTCGAGAACTCATCCCAAGTAGCCTGGGACGCGTGCTCTCCCGGATAACTCCCATGAATCAAACCAATCGATCGCGGATCACGCACCGACGCGAACCAAAGGTCACAGACTGCCTCCGAGGCCTTGATCACCTCATGATTCTTCAGAGGCGACGGATGAACTCCTCGCGGATCATCCTCCCGCCGACCCAGAAACTCGCGGGCTACAACTAAGGAAATCCCGTAGTCTCAAACTATTCGCCTCGTGCACTACGCGCGCGATCGAGCCGAGCCGAATCGAATCGCCGTGATCCAATCTCTCTCAGATCGGGCCACAACTTTAGCCAAAAGCCGGGCCATCTCTCAGATTCCTAACTCTCCGCCCAGCCGCGGGACGAGCGCTGGTATCGCGTCTCGCTGGGCCGGCGGCGCCATAGAACTCGCGCCTCTCGTATAGACTGGCCCGAGCCTCGTGACTGGGTGTCTCGCTAGCGCCTCCTGGCCGCTTGCTTCTCGGGCCCGGTTGCCTTACGCGAGGCATAATCGCATAGAAAGGAATACGTTAGAGGGTCCAACCTATAACACACTCTAAAGCACGATCTCGTAATGAGAAGAATGGAAACCAATCCTAAATATCCTATAGCCTCCCGATTATTGGTGTGGTGCACAACACACCGATAATCAAGACTTACTAGATACGGTCAGACACTTTCCGAGGATTAATCGCTCGATACCACTTTTGTCACGACTGCTCGGCCCGTGGATCGTGCCTTACCGGCACCCAAGTAGTCATACATCGAGTAATTAGCGGAAATATAAAGCAAGACATGAAACAGCTTTATAAAACAAGACATACGCTTTATGTGAGAAAACATCGCTTTCGGATATATATAAACATAGTTTAGCGCTACATCCATAATCGCATACAACATGACTACGCACTTCTAAGGAAATATACAACTATGGCGACGGGGTTCCGCCATACCTCGATCGCATAAAACTATCTACAACAGTGAGATCATACCCAAAAGTAGAGCCTCGGAAAAGATGGAGCTCACGACACCAACGTAGAGATCCTAAGAATGTGGATCTAAGACTGCCGCTCTTACCTGCGGCATGAACGCAGCCCCGGGCGAGGTCAAGCATAACAGTACTAAGTATATGAAACTGTAAAAATACTTAAATGAAACATATCATTTTAAAAACAGTTTTGCAAGTATGTATGAAACAACCAAGGAAACCGCACATAGTGCCACATCACAAACAAGAGCAAAGAATAGGTAAATCAGAATGTGTCTTTTCTAGGTCGCGAATGATCAAGCAGGCCAATTGCGTAGTATCACCATGCAAGCCTAATCTCGACTCCAGAGTCCGCATAGGCCAATCACATAGGCCCGCATAGGTACATAACCCCGCATCGAGGTAGCTACTCCTAAGATCGCCCCGACTCGTCGTCCGCACGGCCACATGATCGCAGGTATAACCCCGCACACTAACCGAACTCCCGTAGCTCGCATAGGTCCTGGACCCGCATGAGGTATTCTCGAATCACGGTCCTGCATCGCTGAGTCTACCCCGTGACGGAGGCGCTTAACCCCGGTAATATGTCAAGAGGTGAGTGATGCTACACTAACCTAACGACTTATCGTTAAACAACACAAGCACAACAAGAATACTCTTTTCACAAACGTTACAAGACACTAACACACATAGCATCATATCATGTCTACTTATCAAACCATCTTATTATTCTTTCACAATTCAATATAAGTCCGTTATAAACACATAGGCAAATGTTTCTTTTATCAATCTTAAGTGGTTATACTTAACTTCCCATAAGGCTAGTATAACTCTTAAGCTTCGCTTAAAAACAATTAGTTCTCTTACATTAAAAATGATTCAAGATTCTTATGAAATGTTTTGATTTTTATTATTCAGCTTAAGCCGTGAGGCATTCTGTAAGTATTATTCGGGCTTAAGCGTGAGGCATTCTTAGTAGTTATATTTTAGTTAACACGTACGCGTCACCGTACTATATATTGTAAAATATCATGCTTTAGGAAGAATCACATACCTTCTCGTGAAAACCACCGCCAAGTTGAATATGTCGCGCAGAGAGTCACTATAATAGTCACGGACATCTATCAAAGACTACTCGAGGTCATTCTAAACAGAGGGTTCACAATTCTATGGAAAGTCGGGCAAGACTTCCTACCCATGAGCTATATAAGTTCATCGTGAAAGCGATCCCATGTAAGTCTGCTTTGATTATTCTTCTTTAAACCCTACTTGTGGTAGCAGTTCAATTCTATTCGTGATATTCTTCTAAGTATTTATACTTATTCTTATACTACAACAAGATATATTCTCTAATTCAAAAGAGGTTAGGATTAGTTACCTCGGTAAGCTGATAATATCCTAGAAAAGTCGCGCTGAGCAAGGTTTTGCTCTAAGTTGTATGCTCAGAAACCTTAGAAGTTCTTCACAACTTCTACTAAGTACTAAGGTATTTGGGCTAGGGTATTTTGGGCATTATAACAATACAAGAAGGCAACTTTTCTACCAAAGGAGGGGGGTAGATTTTTGGCTAGGCTAGGGGGGGTGTATTCGGCCAAAGGCCTTGAGGAGGAAGGTGTTGAAGAAAAGGGCTAAGGAGAGGAGAGGATTTATAGACTTGGAAGAGAACTTTGTGGATGCAGAATTCTTCATCTAAAGGGGGGTATTTAGAGCTCAAGCCTTGGCCAACCAATGGCCAAGATGAAGACAAGTGCAAGGCAAGTGTAGGGTGAGGATTAACTAAACACAAATATCCTACCAACTCCTTGACTTTGTGCAAGCACAAAAACGTGCCCAACCTCTCCATTTTCGTCGATGGACGATCTAAGTTCCATCAATGGGAGGTGCCAGTGTCGCCCTCGTTGGTCCAAAATGTTTCGCCTCTCGGAAAAATCCGCAAAAATTAGTAATGGCATAGCGGAATTTTCCTACGAAAGTGTGGAAACGTTTACGTCGGAAAGCGATTCTTTAAGCGAGTTGTGCACAATTTCGAACTTGGCCTAATCTTTAGGCTAAACTTGACGTATTCCTTACGTACATACTGGAAATACGGGGTATAACAGAAGAATGTTACACCGTATTTACAGGACATGTTTAAGAACGTCGTAAAAACTCACAGTGTTAAGATTTGAGACTTGTAAAAATTTATCTAATTATGAAATTGTCGGAAAACGTAATATTGTGGCCGAATGGGAGGCGACACGTGTCACCCCTTATTGATGTCTTGGACGAAATACATGGGCCTGGTCATTTGACCACTTGTTAGGAAGACAAGTCTTGCAAGTAGTAAGGCTTGACATAATTGACTTAGTCAATGGGTCCACAAGCTTGATATTTAAGAGAACCATCATCCTAGCCACCCATTTGTGCACATCTTAACCGCCGTATTTACTTTATAATACTAGTAGTAGTGAGACAAGTCCACACTTAGCCAAATTTTCAAGAGAAATTGAAGAACATGAGCAATGTGCTCTCGGGTTTGCCCCTCTCCTTCAACAAAAAATTTTGTTTGTTATCCATTTAGCTCCACACTTTAAACCAAGATTCATGAGGGTATTGTAAGCATATCTCATTAGAAAAATCTCGGAAAAAGATAGTTTTCGGGATAGTCGCAAAGTGAAAACCTAGTTGCTTTCTAGGTTTTGGATTGGAAGTTTGAAGGAAAGTTGTTGGTATTGTTCTAAGGGTCTCAAGTAGCGGATTGAAGTGTCTTGAAGAGTCTCTAAGTTGCTAAGGAGCGACTTCGGATTTGGAGTTGGATTAAGATTCGTTGAGGTATAATCTTGTCTCTTAAAAGTGTTCCAAGATTATATATATTGTTGTTAGCTTGGCATATAGCTAACATGAAGTTTATGTGTTGAAGTTTATAAGTATTATGGATTGATTGTAGCTAAAATTCGAAATGTCATTTAAGCCTTGTGAAGTTGGATTACATTTTGGTCGTCTATTAGAATTGTCGCATGTTAATTACTTGAAGATTATAGTAGTTATAAACTTATAATCGGTTGCGACTTGATATCATGTTATGCTAACAACTTGGATTGAAATGGAAATTGGATAAGAATTGATGTTGTAGTACTTCAAGTTAGCCGAATTGGCCTAGTAAGTTGTATTAATTTGATATCTATTGTGGGGCGGAATTTTACACGTCTAGTAGGCGTGTAATCCCCTATTGATGATTTCATTGTTTGGGCCTTAAATGTGGCGTGTTTGGTTATTATATTCGGCCTTGAAAAAGGTGGCAAAGTGAGTAGAAACAAAGGAAGTGCTGTCCGATTTTCCGTAGAATTTAGTGACTTAGCACTTAGAATATTCTACGTTTGAAGTAAGAGGTTAATGGACGTATTGTGACCATTATAGGTTGAAGTACTAAGTATAGCGTATCCTACTTGAAGGATGTAATAGCTATCAAGGTTGAAGTACTTTGGAGCATTTTGCTACTTGTCGATAATCGTCGCGAGGTATGTGAACCTCTTCCTTCCTTTGGCATGATTCTATGTATGGAATATACCGGTGGTATCATTTCATGTTCCTTCTACTCTTAGAAGTTAAGAGGTAGTTGTGTGATTTACTCTATGTAGAACTTTTCCTATCTTTTGAGCATGACTAGTTGCACGCATGTAGTACGGTAGACGTACCACACTTTGATATCCTTTACTAGTTTTATGAATAGCCAAGTCGGGTGAGTTAGGAGATTAACTCACTTCTTTGAAAGAATAAAGGATGTCTTAAGTTTTATTAAGTTAAGGGACTTGAAGAGTCTTAAAGTATGTGATACTTGTTCCGTTTTAAACGTATAAGTCCCTTGGATAGGAAATTATATTTTGGCTAAGGTATAAAGTGAATATAACGACTTTATGGGAAGTTGGTTATATTTGCTTTATGGAAAGATAAATGACTTGATTTTAATGAAAAGGCAACTTGATTTTAAGGCATCAATTGCCTAAGGTTTTATAATAAAAGGAGTCACTTGATTTCTAAAGGTTAAGAGACTAATTGTAATTTGAAAGTTAAGAGAATTGATTTGAAAGTATATAATACTTGGTTTCAAAAAGGTATAAGTCTCTTGGTTATAAAAGGAATGGGTTTGTCTAAAACCATAAAGGGTTATAACGGCTTTATGGGAAGTTGGTTATAACGGCTTTATGGAAGGTTAAGAGAATGGTTTTCTCTAATAAAGTAATCAAAGAAATAACTTGAATTAAGGAAGGGCAATGTGATTTAAAGGTATCACTTGCTTAAAAGCTTTAAAGTAAGGGTCACTTGATTTAGAAGCCGAGGATTGTATTTCTAAAAGTATCGTGACTTATGTGAAGTGTACACAAGCCTGGATACTACGGGTGTTAGTATCTTGGGGTTAAATTCCCGGATTTTTATGTATAAAATGGAAGTGCCATGAGTTTATAAAAAATGGAAGTCTAAAGGGTTTAATGAACTTGCCTGTATTTGCTTGTGATAGCTTTAAGTGCAAGTATTATATGTTACGTTGTCGTGACTCTCAGTTGGAGGGCCAGCTGTCTTGTTATAAGTTTACTTGGACGTACCGTCAGTGATGTGGGATTCCACGGGTATGCTTCCATCATGATTGATCCTTGGACATGCTTATACGATGTGGGATTCGGCGTGTGACCAGGATGCGGGTTAGATGCCCGGACATTTTATCGGACGTACCGGCAGTGACGGGGGATTCCACGGGTATGCTTCCATTGTGATTGATCTTGGCCATGCTTATACGATGAGGGATGCCGGGGCATGCAGCCAGGATGCGGGTTAGATGCCCGCGCGTTTTATTACTCCATGGCGTGCTTATCGATGTGGGATTAGGCATGCGACCGTGTTATATTTCACTCCGTGGGCTAGCTCCCGTGAAGACCTGCACCTACGATGAGGGATGCCGAGGGCACGTTCTGGCCCTGCTTATACGATGTGGGATTCTGGGGCCTGCGGCCGCGTTATATATATATATATATATATATATATATATATATATGTTGTGTATGTGCAGCAAGCGGTGAGGTGGGATGCCACGGGCGCGACACATGGTTATATTTTACACTTATAGTTGTCGGCAGTGATGTGGGATTCCACGGGCAGGATATATATATATGTGTTGTGTATGTGTACGCCGACAGTGAGGTGGGATGCCACGGGCGCGACACATGGTTATATTTTACACTTATAGTTGTCGGCAGTGATGTGGGATTCCCGCGGGCGAGACATATATGTGTTGTGTATGTGTACGCCGACAGTGAGGTGGGATGCCACGGGCGCGTCACATGGTTATAATTTACACGTATAGCTGTCGGCAGTGATGGGGGATTCCACGGGCACGCTTTGATATTTGTGTGACTTGATCGCGTCCCAGATTGGGCCGGGTAGTATAGGCGCCCCTCCTTAAAGGGCCGGATTATACTTATGAAAGATAAGTAAGTTATACGGTAATGAACTTAATGATTTTCCTAATCATGTACATAAGAATGTGACTATAACTTCTATTGAAAATGGGAAAAGATAATAAGGTACGATTAAGTTCATAAGTGGTAATGACACGGCAGGATCTGGTATGTACTCTGTATATTTGTCCCTGTCATTCTTTTGTACAGTTATGATCACATTTCTTATCGTTATTTACATTCCATATTCGATACATTGTCTTGACCGCCCGGAAGCTGCGTTAAATGCCCGTAGGTTTTAGGTACCCAGGTTGGTGATCCTTGCTCTTAGGATCTCGGTTCAGTTTTTCGGAAAAAGCTCCATTTGCTCCGGAGGCTTATCTCTTGGTACGGTTTTCCCTGAGGTTGTAGATTCATGTATATTCAGGGGTATGGCGGGGCCCTGTCCCGCCACAGTTGTTATGTTAAAACTCTTAGAGGTCTGTAGTCACATATTGTGGTCAGTTTGTAAAGGAAATGAGACAACTGCTTCGGTTGTATATATAAATGTCCAGGAAGGTAGCCCTATCGGCTAACCTGTTGTTTTACTTTTGTTGATTTATTTATAAGTTTCATGTATGTTCCGCTGATTATCTCTGATGTATACCTGTAAGGGTGCCCAGGTAGGGCACCAGTCGCGGGCCCGGGGTCGGGTCGTGACAACTATCGAAGGGTTTCTCCATTAATGAGTGTTACAAATGTGTCTACATGAAAGGTAATTCTGACTCATTCGTCATAATATGTCTTTGCGTAGACGACATGTTGATCACAAGAAGTAGTCCTAGTTTGATCCTAAAGACTAAGAATATGTTGAAACGATGTTTCGATAGGAAGGATATGGGTATTGCAGATGACATCTTGAGAATTGGGATTTCTATGACATCTAACGGACTGGTCTAATTTCAAACTCATTCGTGAGGTGTTTGACAGTCTCGTTGAAGTCACCAATGGATATGAATCTTAGAATTTATTGGAATCATGGTGCACTCGTATACCAGGAGCGATATGTGTTGGTTACATGTAGTTCAATGTATTTTGCACACTACAACTGACCTAGTATCTACTTACAAAGCAGATCAGTTGAACTAAGGTTCACTCGTGATTCTGGAAATGATTGTTAGAAGACATTAAATCAGATATGACGATATCTGAAATATTCGCTTATCTACATATTATGGTATTTTGGATGCCAGCGGTTCTAGGAGAACACAGTGATGCAAACTGGACATCAGACTTCAAGAACTCCAAATCCACAAGTGGGTGTGTATGGTATGTCTTTGAAAATCCTCTAAGAAAATTTGCATCGGTCGATTCATGATGAAATCAGAGTTTATCGCTTTGGACAAAGCATGAAAATAAGTTGAGTAACTTCATGACCTCTTAGAGAATGCCCCTTATTGGGAGAAACTCGTGCCTTTGTCAGTTATACACTGTGACTAGCCAGTCGACTTCAGGGGGGCACGGATGACGGTGTCTGGACATTTAGTCAGAGACATAAGACCGTTGGGCAGTTAATCATCACGGGTGTCACTTCCTTAATTACTAATCAAAGGATATAGCGGACCATTTAACTAAAGGACTACCCGAAGATCAAAGAGTTCTGCTGGTCTAGGGGAATGGGCGTAAAACCCAAACAATAAGGACTGATACGGTGGTAACCCAACCTTACTGACTGGAGATCCCAAGAATTTGGTTCAATGGAAAACTAAGTCGTAAATGTTCAGTTGAGCGCTTCGATGGAAGCAAGAGCACTTCGGATGATGATTTATGTAAAGAAACATGAATCCAAAGTTGTTCCCGCGATAGACCTTAAAGTGCTACCTGCATAGTGGGTAGAGGTTAAGTTTTCAAAACCTTTAATGATCCTCACCGGTTAAGGTTAGGTTTGGGAAAACTTTTAATGGTTCCTAACACTTGTGATATGGAGTATAACAGGATACCTTAAGGAGACCACTTATTTAAGTGCGAGGACAGGCCGCCTCAAATGAACGCACTTAAGAATCCAAGAGTGTCCACGACCACAACGGACAAAACATTAAGAAGAACAGAGTAAGGAAAGTTGTTGTGTTGGTACCGTTGTCTTGGCTTACACTAAAAAATGATGGTTCAATACATCACATTCACCGCGCAGTAAGTAAGTCCGATGGTATTCAACTAAGGAAGGTTCAAAGCGGAAGCTACCTCTCCTGATGCAACATCGGTCCGCCGAAAGATTGCTAGAACGACACCTAGTGAGTGCGCCAAAATCTATTTCAAGAAGGAATTGGTGGAAATTAAGTTTATCCCGTTATCTATGACTCGAACAATTGGGCCCCCGCACGTCGAAAATGTCATTTTCACACACGTGCACTCGTAGTGCCAAGTATCGTAAATTTCATTAGTGAAAGAGATATTGGTACATAAGTAAAATGTTTGAGACATAGAATGATGGACGGTCGTTGGCCAAATGACGAGTGTTCCACGTTGGTAAATGAAGGAAGAAGTGTGCATAGTGTAAAAGATTGGAACGGGTTGGAAAAGGGTCGCGGAGCCGGAAAGGACCGCGGCACCACCTCGGAGCCGGGAGCGCCGCAACGCCACCTCCTTAAGGGTTGCGGTGCCTCCGGGGCCGCGGCGCTTCCGAGGCAGTGTATGTGCGACGGAAGTCCAAAAGTTTGGCTGATTGTGGAGACGTTTTGGGGCATTAAGATGTCAGTTTTTCCTCCATAAACCAATCATTATTTGGCTGCATTACTTGGTGGATTGAATGGCCATTACATGACATTTAAATGGCCACTACATGGGCACTTGAAGAGGCCACTCTTACACTACTATAAATTGAGGCCTTTGACTCAATTGTTCATACACTACACTTGAAGTTCAACACTTGATACACTTGAAAGACTTGCAACACTTGCAAAGTTCTGAAAATTTTCTTCCTCTCTAGCATACTTAAAACACTCAAAGTTCTTCTTGAGAAACACTTGACTTTTCTTTGCTCATTTGTTTGATGTTGTTTTATCTTGATAGACTATTGCCCATTAACGTAAAAAGATATATACAGGACAATCTTGTCTTAAGGACAGAGTGTTAACACTCGACTCAACACAATTGTAACCCTCGTAGATTTTAGTCTCTTGATTTCAGGTTATCAAGATTCAAAGAGCTTGTTGTAATTGACACAAAGATCCAAGACAGATTCAAGAACTCAAAAACTTGTGATTGACACAACTATTGTTTACTTTAAGCTTGTTGCTATTGTAACTTTTAATGTTTATCCTTTCGAAGCACTTGTAATAGTTATTTACCATTCTCATGCATCATTTTCCAACAATTTTCATAAGACCAAACTCCACTGCTCTGCAGAGAAATTGTTGGAGCTAAGCTCAATTTAACGGAATACTCATATCGTATAACTTTTAGTCACTAAAATCTAGATAGACTAGAAAAATCACCTAATATATTTTCCATCTACAGTGTACTAATATTTAAATCCCAATCACCAATGATTTGCATCCCAATTCATCAACTATCTGCTAACCAGTTTCTTCTTACTAAATGCTACAATTGGCAAGAAGAATCTGGAAGGGAACAATAATAGGTCCAGCTGATTAGTGACTGGGATAAGACACCACTTAGGGGCATCGTGTTAATGGCACGAAAACTACATTCCACGCCACATTGATTGTGAGATTATCATGTCGATGTTACGGCTCTGCCACGTATATAAAGTTCATTACTGTTTTGTTTAACGTGAAACCCGCAGCCGCCGAAGTGCGCACCGGTAACCACGCATCGACGTAGTAGCGCCGCAAACATAGTCGATCGATTAAATCACACAGCAAGTCGGTGTGACTCCAAGAGGCGTAGGCAGGCCAAGGTGTTACCCTGGGGTCTCGAATTTGTGTGACCAAGCTCTCCATACCCACCAAATGAGGATATCCATCGAGGGAATTCGAACCTGCGACCCTAGGGTCGAGGCAAGGACCTTTCACCAGCAAGCTGGAGCTCTTTAGATAAGTTCATTACTGTTCAAGGACCAATAAGTTGCTTGCAACTTGAAATATCTAGTTTCTAATTCAAGTCTCCCGTGGGAAAAAAAAATCTTAATCCTGAAAGTTTAACTCAACATATCACATGATAAAGGAAACTTGGTGCATGGGAGGTAGCGAATATCCGACGGAATAGTTGAGGTGCGCAGTGCCTCCATTTACTTAAACAAACAACGGAGTAGGTAGAATAATGTGATGGAGAAACAGCCGCATAAATAAAGGGCAAAGTGAAAAGAGAGATACAGGACCTTTTATCACAAAATAAGGTCTAAAGAAGATTGTTCCTCCAACAATTCATCAAACGGCACCATAAAGATTCACTTTTCTAACATAGGATACACCATTAACACATTAGAAACATGAACGCAACCACAGACTCGAGAGTGTGAGCTCATCTGAAGCGTGACTTAAATGGGCTTGATCTTGAAATGGAGAGAGATGAGAGAGAACACAAAACACTTGAGGTCCTGCAATGACAAGACAATGAGAAATTAGGTGTCAAATGGTGCAAAAGAAATCCAAGAATGAAGTGCACAGTGGCGCGAACCAACATCAACTGATTTTTAATACATTGTTAAACCTATGTTCTCTTAAAAAGAAATAAGTTAGCTTGCATGGAAGAATGACTCAAGCATGTTAACACAGCATCTTCTTCAAAGTGACCATTTTAGAGCAGAGAAAACCATGTGCCTTAGTTCTTCTCTATTTCTGGTGGGGGAAGGGGGTAGGAAACAAACTGGGATTCCTTTTACAAACAGAGCAGAAACTATCCTTTGAAGACCCCCCCCCCCCCCCACACACACACACAAAAACATTCACAAACCTCTAACCATGTATTTTTATCATCTGCTTTGAAGGCTTAAAGATTGTAATTGAATGGTCTGTAGCGACCAGGCTTTGCATTGCATTTGATCAATCCTCTTTGACCATCATTGACAGACTACACGTTTCATTAAAGCCCGAGCCACAGCATTTCATGCAAAGCAAGCAACCTGTTCACTTCCAGTCTCTACCCTAGTTAGAGCAGATATCAACTTTGATTCTAAAGCTCTTTGATTCTTTCAACTAAAAGAACTTGGCTACTGATAAGGGACATTTTTTATATGGAAGAGCGAGGCTGCTGATAAAGAACATGGAATTCCCTTGGAGCTTAATTGACCACTGAAGGAAAAATTATAAGGAGATAACAGAATTTCACAAGTGTAGGCCTAGGTATCAAGTGTTTGCATAGGCAAGGAATGCATATGTAAACATGCAAAAAAATATAACAAGTCACCATAGCCCTCTATCTTCCTCCCGTTTAATCTTTTCCAACCTTCTCCATCTTGCAAAGACAAATGGCACTACCCATACGTTATTCCATTGAATCTAGACTGCGGTCACTGTATAGAGATATTCCTGACTAGTGAAGCACATCATTTTCTAGTGGATCATTCTGTAAATCTCTCTGGTTATTGGGGTTGCAAATGAGAAAACCAAGACAAACACAATTTGCAAGCATAATCGGGACCATCCTCGCACTCCGTGATCCAAAGAGCTGCATTAGCTTAGGTAGTATAACATTCTGCATTTTACCCCTTCTTTTTTTCATTTTCCCTTTGAAGGTGGTTTATTTTCTCTGTTTGACATAGAACAACCCGTTCTACTTCCCGTTGGTCCCTCAAACTAAACTACCTCATTATCTGTTTGCCATTCCCCTAACCACCTACCTCAGACCCAACATCCCTTAGCACTCCTCTGCTCCTCTTTATCTACTTTTTTTCTCTACTCTTTCCCTCTCTCTTCATAAAATGATCAATTTTCACCAATGAAGCTTTAAGAGTTATACTGACGAGTGAAGACATGGATAGTTGGCTCTATGCCTCTATCTATGGTTTTCTAAGTTGCAAAATGGGGTTTAAGAGCCATGCAGTGGAAGATGGGGTGACTAGGAGCTGCTGTAGCAGCAACTATATGAGGGAGATGGGGGATAGATGGGAATGGAGGAGAACAACGAAAACTATGTGAAAAATGGGCGGTTTTCTTTTTTTTCAGATTTAAATCCCACCCGATGGTTCTGGATCATTTTTCCAAACTAGTGATATAGAAAACTAACAGTTTACCAGGAAGTATTAACCATCAAAATGTTGTCAATCGTAAGACAACAACAACAATAACATACACAGTGAAATCTCACACCGTGGGGTCTGGGGAGGGTAGAGTGTACACAGACCTTGCCTCCACCTTGGTAGGTGCGGTTGTCAATCGTAAAACAGAAAGTGGAATTTCCTTATATTATCTATTCACCTTTTTTCCTATTTTCTGGGGATAAGTACTTTCCTTGTTACTGCTAGTCATTTTGATCTCTTTCTCCTAGAACAATTATACTCCTCTTTTACATCATGACCAAGTGTGGAAGGGAAGTGGTTGAAAATGGAGTGACGAGAAAAAGAATAAATGGTACAACCAGTCAATCCAATTATGAACATAAGCCAGCAACTTTGTGAAGAAACCAAATCCAGTTGCAAATGCAAAGAATATTTCCAAACATATTGACCTTGGAAGTTGGTTGAGTTGATTATAATAGGTAATCCCGCAATTGGGAATTAGACGACGGAGGAGTTTCTCGGGTAGTAAATAAGTTCATAGTTGAGAGGCATCTATGCAGAGTATAAAACGGATTGTGTGCTTCAGTAACTTCCTATATGAATCCAGTTTGAACTTCCACAATCAATACCTATAGCATATATGTCGACCATTTGAAAGGTGAAACAAGTGAAGTTTATTAACATAAAGTTGCCATATTGATTAAGTGAGGTCAGTGAAATGCATCATTCTCTTTCATTTTGTTTCCCCATTCGGTGTATGCGTGAGAATATGTGCGTAGAAGGGCATAAGAATGTGGTCCATGTGCATAGTGTATTGGTGAAATATGGTCACGACACGTGGCAGCACAAGTCTAGTCAGCTTCAAGTCATCAAAGGTCATTCTGGCAAGAGGTAAGGGAATAACCCGGGAAGTCTTCTCCGGGTCTATAATGAGCTTACCGTAGATCCATCATACCGGAGTAAGATGGTCTTGTCCCGGAGATGAGCTTCTGGTCGGCACATGTCCGAATAGGATAGGCATCCCAAACCTACTGACTCCGGAATATTCGGGATCCTCTACGGCAGTTACAAATCAGTATGTGTTACGTACGGGGCGTACAGATAATGATCATAAGGAGGAGCGGAATATAAGGAATACGTTACTCTAGGGGGTAAAATAAATATACCCCTTCTCGCCTCTTGTATCCCATCGGACTTTCATTACTATTACTACTTAAGCTCTCAAGTTACAACAAGCTATTGTGTTCTTATTCAACCACGCTGGACACTGGCCAAATCCGGAGTTCTCAATAGGAATTCTCTCTCTTTTGCTTATTTAACCATTTTTATACTCTTTACAGTTTGTCTTATATCATTTAAACTAGATTCACATTATCGAGAAGTTAATCGTGGTTGAAATAACTCACTTGCCTGTGACCCTATTTCATAAATTCAATTGCTAATCTTTAATCCAGAATTTAGGTTAACCAATAGCCTGTATAATTTTTGCGCCCACTTGGTACAATATTAACTGAAATTTATTTAGACAAAAGAAGAAGCTTATAAATTATTACCTGAACAAGATAATAGAAGATACGAAGTCCCTCGGGATCTTTGCTGGTCTGCACATCCATCAGTGAACCAATCTTAGATGTAGTAAACGATATATGCTCATTTCCCATCACAATCTCAAGCTCCTGCCTCCCCACTCTATCTGGTTCAGGCCAATTATTATCATCTTCCTTCATAATCTACAAACAGACAATTTTTTTACTCCTTTAAACCCTAAAATAAAAATACCTACCAAATAACAAAACCCAAAAGGTAAAGACCTCGCTATCGGAAACAATGCGGCGGCATTCTTTGAGAACGGCAGGGGTAAGGAAAACCTCTTTACGAATCATGGTATCGTTTTTGTAGTTGGAATTGTTGGCATAACGGAGTTTTCCGTCGGGGCGAAACTCGAATTCTAAGAACTCATGCCCGAACTTCCCTTTGTGACCTACATAGTACCTCAAGTAGAATTCGCCATTGTCTTCCAGTTCCGCCATTTTTCTGCCCTCAAACTATTCGACGAAATGCCACAACGAGAATTGGGTCGCCCCGTTATAGATCATAAGTAAACTACAATACCACCACAACTTATCCCTCTTAAACAAAGTAAAAGCCCATCTCTCACAGGTAATATTTACAAAATAGTCACTTTTCAACTTATGTAATTAAAAAATAGTGACTCTCCCAATGTATCATTTATGGTTCCAATGGAATTCATAGAATTATAAATTTTTAAATTCAAAAACATTATCATAGAGTTTAATTATAAAATTTCAAATTTCATAATAATGGCTCTTTTACAAAGAAGGCCAATAAACATTATTTCTACATTTTAAACTTGTCTAAAAGCAATACCACAATAATGTGTTCCAAGTAGAAAAATGGTTAGTATTATAACGGAATATAGAAATTAGTAATTGGATTATCCGACGAAATCTAATCGATTGTACAACAAGTTATCTTATTCAGTTTATTGCAGCTTCTATCAATGGATTGATTTATCTTGTTATTGAGGAGGAAAATGACTTGCTTTTATGGAATCTATCAATTAAAAAGTATAAAAAATTGTGTGATTATAGATCTCATCCATAGCAAATTTATGATTTTGTATATGAATGAGTTTCACGATAATTATAAGCTTGTGTGTATTTATAGTTTTGACAATTTAAATCAAGTTGAAGTTAAAATATATAATCTTATGAGTAGTTCTTAGAAGAAGTATTGGTGATTTTCCAAGTGAACTGCTATAAAATGTTTCAGATAATTTTGTGAATAGTGTAAAGATTTAATTTTTTGTCTAACTCAACCTCAAAAGCTAACTTGTAGAGTGAGAATTGTCCAAGTCCATATAAGGAGTTTATGTTTCCATTTCATATTAGATGTGAGGCTCTTAACACTTTCCGCACGTTCGTACATTCTTAACTGGAGCGTAGATAATATAATTTAGGGGTCCAACATCGGTGAACAAAGAATTAAAATGTGCTTGGCTCTGATGGTCGTTTAAGTAACAATAATTTGAGCATATTGTCATTCTCTTACGTATTTAGTCAATCAAAGGATGAATCATCTTTCATTTTGACAATCATTAACATAAGCAAGAATGCATTATAATTAAGGAGATATTTGATTATGGGTTTTGTATTTAATAGGCTTTTACATATTGCCATTCTGGAATTAGTTTTTGGCTTAAAAATGAAAGAAAGGAGATGGATAGAGGAAGTCAAGAAAGTTGATTCTAGTAAATACTTTCTCGCATCCCATGTTTAGGGTTGTTCACGGGTTCAAATCCGGACCGGATCGAACCGAAGATCGAAAACTTATAAAATGAAAGATCGAAGACCGGACCGTCAATTATAGGTCCTGGACCGGACCGGATCCGGTGATTCAATTTGCATCTCTATACCCCTCATAACCACGGGATACTTAATTTAGTGGAAAACACAACTTAGACTTAGCCTGCTAAAGTGCATGTTTGGTTTGACTTCTGCCAACCCAGAATCACATCCGGAGACTATTTTCTTGAAAATGAGAAAAAAATGGTGTTTGATTTCTCATTTCCAGAATCAATTCTCCTCTACAATTTCTAGTTTTTGCCAGAATCAATTTTGTCATTTATTTCAATTTGAATTTTACCTTTTCTTTTATTACATTCTTTAATTTTCATCAACAATTCTATCCACCTTCATTACTCTCTTTAAATATCTAGAAATAATTACTAAAAAATTCAAATATACAACTTTCATTACTCTCTTTAAATATTTAGAAATAATTACTAAAAAAATCAAATATTCACATTCATTGCACTAAGTTTTGTTATTTTTGCAGCTTGTGCAATTGTTGATGAGATAAAATGAACGATCGAAATTCTAATATTTAAGTATTATATTGCACTTTTAATTCTATTATCTGTTTGTAATTTTTATTTACATACTTTAAATTCTAATATTTAAGTATTATATATTGCACTTTAAATTCTATTATCTATTTAACTATGTCTATTTTGGTAATTCTACGTTCAAAAACAATTTTGATCCAAATTATCCAAACATTATAAATTGATAACAATCACTTTTATATTGTTGTATCCAAACATAAATCAATTTTATCAAAATCAATTTTATCAAAATCATTTGGAATAATCAATTCTCCTCAGAATCAATTCAGGCTGGCGATGGTCGGTCATCGCCCGATCCGGCCTGCCCGATCGGCCCCGGTCCTGCATCGCCTGATTTAATTAAAAAAACAAAATTAGCGGGTCCAGGGCTCGAACCGGGACGGGACATGATATGGTCCCGCCCGACCCGGTCCCGCTAGGACCCGACCCGTCCCGATCCCGTTCCGGTCCCGCCCCAATCCCACCACTTGCCAAAAATAGTCGTTGCAATAACGACCATTTTACATTTTGACCGTTATTGCAACGGCCATTTTGGCTTCCCCCACTCCCCCAACCCTCCATACCCCCTTTATATTTATGTTTAACCCCTAAGTTATTATATTTGTACTTTAACCCAATTTTTCAACTATAAATACCTCATTTTCTCTTCTTATTTCTCACAAATCTTCCTACAATCTATAATCTCTCAAATCTCAATCAATCTATTTCTATACAACATTGTCTACTACATATTCACTCTATTTATTAATTTGAGAATTGGGAGTAAAGTTGGCAACTAGCTTGAAGATTAATCTATCGAGCAATGTTTCAATTTTCAACCTCTCTCGATTACACATCGACTCTACGTCGGCGTTTGGTACATTAGTTCTCTCATTAAATTATTATTTTGTTTTTATTTCATTTAACACATTTAATTTCATTATCTTTAACTTTTTAAGTCTTTAACTATTTATTACCATAATTAAAATGAAAAGAACAAAAAATATTTTGGGCAAGGCCTTGGGTATCGGGCGAGGCAAGTGGTACTTCTTCTAGTATTCCTAGACAAGATGATTTTATGGATCCTGAACTGTTTCCTGAAATACCATATGATCTTGACACAAATGTTTATCCTCAAAATGAAGAAGATTTTAATTTAGATGACACTCTAGATGATGATACACATACTAATGTAGATGATGATACATCCACTAGTGAAATGCCTCCTATCCCCCCTAGTATGAGACGAGGTCCGGCAAAACGACCATTAACATCAGTTGTATGGAAATATTTTCACAGGGACGTACCGAATCAAGTAGCTATATGTAAAACTTGTAAATCTGTTTATACTTTTAAAACTGGACAAGGTCATGGTGGGACGGGGGGTTTATCAAGACACCTATTGCAAAACACAAAGCCTCGTACGCCAATACCTTATTGAAAAGATGGTGAGCAAGCGTCCTCTCAATCGGACAAGGTTCACATACTGTCCCGAACAAATCTGGTCAAATTAACCCTATGACGGGGAGTCAGAGGCCCTAAATACGATAAACATAAAGATAGGGAAGCACTAACAAAATTAGTTGTTGTGGAGGGTTTGCCTTTTCATTTCCTGAATCGCCTGGTTTTATTCATTATATTAGAGATATGTATAATCCTGCTTATAAAGGTTTTCCTAGATCAACGGTAAGAGAGAAGTGTTTAAATTTGCACACTAATATCAATAATATTTGCGTTATTTATTATATCATTTAAATTGCAAAGTCGCTCTAACTTCTGATATAGGTCGTAGTACTAACGACCATGATTATTTAACGGTAGTCTGTCATTGGATAGATTATAAATGGTCTATGCAAAAACGTATTTTAGCATATAGATATATAGATAGTAGGCACACTGGTGAGTTTATTTCACAAAATATTTATTTAGTCTGCGATTATTACGGAATAACTGATAAAGTTATGAGTATTACATTAGATAATGGAGCTTCTAACAATTCTGCTATTTATGTTTTAAAAGAAGTTTTAACTCCGTCTTTTCCAAAACATTTTCATATCAAATGTGCGTGCCATATTTATAACTTAGTTGTAAAGGTTGGTCTTTCACTTTTTCAAGATATTCTTGAAAAAATACAATTTGCTATAAAATTTATTTTTAAAAATAATAGAATTCAACAGAGAAAAAAATATAAAAAAACTTGTTACGATTGTGGACTATCTTACAGAAAAATTCCCGAAGAAGTACCAACTAGGTGGAATTCTTTATATGACCAACTAGTTGTTGCTTATGACTATAGAAAATCTATCACTTTATTTTTTAACGACCATAATCAAAATCCAATTGATATGATTGTGGATAATGATTGGGACAAAATTAAAGAACTTATTGTATTTCTAGATAATTTACAACGAGCAACAAAAAAAATTTCTACTTTATATTATCCTACTATTTCAACTATGTTGTTTTATATAGCTATAATATTTTTACTTTTTAAAGAATATATGAAAAAATCTGCTTATAAGACAGCTATTAAAAAAATGTTTAAGAAATTAAAGAAATATTTTATTCCTATTCCCCCTATTTATATTATTGGTGTTGTATTAAACCCGACAATTAAAGTAGACGGTTGTAAAAGTCTTATTGAAAATATTTATAACTGTATGGACGTACTACCACCTCCAACTCCAAAAATTTAAATGTTGAGCCACATATTGAACAAACGCTAGAAGAAGTGTTGGATAACGTAGAAGATGAATGCAAAAAAATATATCGGCATTACCAGCAAGAAAGTGCTAGTAACCGACCGACTTTCGTACCATCTTCTTCAGCTTCAACACAGCCTCAAAAAAGACATGTTGTTTCTGCGGATAGTATTGAAAGCCTCAGAAATAGAATGTGTGGTGGTAGCACTGCTAACCAAATTAGTGAGTTCAATGTTTTTGTTTTGCAGGACACTTTACCTTACCAAGCAGTTGTCAATGAAGACGGAAATGAAGACTTGCTGAAATATTGGGTGCAGAATGAGAAGACATTTCCGACACTTTCAATGATGGCCCGAGATATTTTGAACATTCAAGCGTCGTCAATCGCTTTTTCTGCAGGCAGATTTCAAATAGGAGAGCACACACTCATTAGCCGGAGACAACTTGGAGATGACGGTACTATTCAGAGATTGGAAACGAGCGGGGCGAAGAAGGTGCGGTCACCCAAAGATTAACGAAGAAGACGAAAACTACAACGACATCTTATCTGAAGGCATGAGTAGCGACGTGGAACAATTTGACCAAGATATACCAATTCCAACCGAAGAACCACACGAAATTATAAAGAAACTAGAAAAAGTATTTTTCAAATTGGTAATATATTTTATTGCAATTTTAGTATTTTTTTTTATGTCTTTTGCAAAAAATTTCAACAATAGTACACTACAATGTTGTAATTTTGAATCTTGTATATTTCAATGAAATAATTAATAATATAAGAGATACAAAAACAACTTTGAGATGTTTTTTTTACAATCTTCTTGTCTTTGTTTAATTATTTAGTTTATAAATATATATGAGTATAATACTATAATAGTATAATATGACTATATGCTACTTTGTTAGTAATTTAGTATTTTTAATTTAGTGGAATTTTTTTTTAAAAAAAAATATCCTGCCCGTCCCGTCCCGTCCCGATCCGACTCGACCAACTGGGCACCGGGACCGGTACTGGGACGGGACACGATATCGTCCCGCTAGTATCGATCCCGGCCCAGCCCGACCCCGCCCCTCCTCTCCTTCCCGATCCCGCCTATCTCGATCCCAGTGAGCTCGGCCCGGCCCACTGGCCAGCCCTAGAATTAATTTTATCCACCGCAGAACCAAACACACACTTACCAGTAATCTTAGTACACTAATATGGAAAACTATTTAATTGATGTAGTGCACTCTTCAATTTACAATTCCTTTGACCTGCTATATGTAGTTCTAGAACTATTTATTTAATAATTTGATTCAATCGATACAATCTCTATTCTTCTGCTGAAATCTTCTACTGTTCTTCAATTCAAATGTGATAAATAGAAATTCCCAGGATGGTGGATTAAGCCTTTTTGTGCCCTGTAACACCTCATTTTAATCGGAGTCGAAAACGGGATACTACTTATGGTTGATTCCTAGATGTATTTAAGGAGTCGCCACCTAATTATTTAAGTGAATTAGGACACTTGATTTATTGCAATAAAAATACTGCAATTAATGATCTCTATTTAAAGGTGCATAAAGCTATGTGAGATTCTAAGTAGGGTTCTTTATTATCCTAAAGGAAGCGGTCGCATCCTATAGATCCGCTAACTCATGATTATCCGTTCAAACCTACGTTAATTATATATTGGCTTTTATTCTATCTATTCTAAGCATTTTTACATAATTTACAATTAAAATAAAATGCAATACAAAAGTAAAACTAAAATTAAATGCGACGTGAGATAAAAATCCGGGACATCTTTAACCCTTTTTTAGGTTTTCTGCACAAGATGATCTTGAATTACTGCATAGACACTTAGTAAAAATGTTAGTAATAAAATAAATAATTTTTAAAGTAATAACAATAATTAATAAATAAAGCCAAAAATAAATCCGTCTTTGTACAGGGAAGGCCTTGAAAATCAGACGGAGATTCCTTCATCGTCCAATATAATAAAATAAATAAAACCTTCGGATCCGCGTCAAAACAGTAATATTTTTAAACACGGAGGGCTCAGATATAAAAATATATAAAGTGGGACACTTAAACAAACATGCGAAGCGTTCGCCACAAGGTACGTTGGTTATCCGGTGTAAGTTGAAGAAATCATCCTTGCCCAGAAAGCTTCATTTATTTTATTTTTTCCGTCTTTGCAACTGTGGAGGCCTCAAAAATCGACGGATAACTTTTTCATTGGCCAGTGTAGTATCAAGTTCAAAATCAGTAAAATACCAAGTGTAGTATCTGTTCTAAATCAGTTTAATAAATCAAAGGGCAAAATTGTCCAAAATTGTCCAAAACCATAGCCAAGCAACAACGAACAGTAGACAAAATTACAGTGACATCGATCTCCCAGAAACGCACCAAACAGCCAACAGAATTTCATAACGTCGCGGAAGCTGACAAAAATCAGAAAATTGGTAACAACAAAACAGGCGACTAATCCCGAACACATTAGAACTCCGGTAGAACACCATATCCGAAAAAATCAGTCCAACAAAGACCAACGACGAACAGATAACCAACGAAATAAACAAACGACATTCGCGGGAAAATTCAAGATAGTACAAAGCCAGTTAAAGGGCAAAAATGTCAAAACAGTTCCTGAAATGGTAAGACCTTCCCAAAAACAGTAGCAAAACGCCGAAATAACACCATTTATATCAGATTTTCAGAAAGTCACCGGATCCACAAAAAATCAGAAACATCAGTCCAACAACACGACATATTTCGAAAAGGAAAAGGCCAAACAGGTCGCTAGAGTCTTAAACTCCGGCCAGATACTGATCGGTGTATTTTATATACACCTTTTGAGTCAGTTTTAGTTAGTATTTTGTCCCGTTTTGCACATATAAGTGTCATATTAGGATAGTTTTACTTTCTTTTGAGTCAAAGTGGTTAAAATGGCCAAATGGCGGAAAAGGAGCTAAAAGAGGGCAAAAGAGGAGATTCCAGAGCTAAAAACAGAGAAAGTGGCGAACGAGGCTGAAACCTAGACCAGCGCCGCGGCGCCTCCTGCAGTCGAAAGCGCGCGCCACTATCCGCAGAGGTCGCAGAAGACTTCGCAGCGCGCCACGACAAAGTGCGTGGTCGCGCGCCTAAACATCCGAGAAACTACAGAGCGCAGGCCGCGCGCCTGCCAGAAATCGTGGCCGCGACGCCAAATCATCCGACGGATTGCAGAGTTCCGGCGCCGGCGCTCGCAGGCCGCGGCGCCGACGCTGAAAATAAGGTTTTGACGGATTTTGGGCCAGCTGCAGGAAAAGTTGAGGCGGTTTTCACTTATAAAAGGAGAACCCTAGGCTTTTTAAGGGTTCCTTCGCACAACACAAGGCTTCGCTTGGAGATCGAGACCATAGTTTAGTAATTTCTTTTCCCTTTCTTGTTTTTATTTCGCTTTTTATGAAGAATACGGGATTAGTTCTTGTCATGTCAATGACTAGAACTAATTCCTCATAGGCTTTCCATGTCAATCTCTAGAAACTTATGTTATGATTTAACGACGCTTATGGTATTTCTTCTTGTTGTTGAGATCTATCCAATAATTGAATTGAATGCTTGGTAGTTAATTGACAACTAAATACCACTATATGATTTCTAATCGACTCAAAGGAGGGATTGTGAATATGCTGTAAGTTGGGTAGACATTCTTGGATTGGGGATGAAAATACATCAATTATTTATGTAGCGTTAATGAGAGGCTTAAACACCCTAATTTTGCGCATTGTGCGTGACGGTTAACTAGGTTCTTGTTCTTAATCCTCCTATAGAGTTATCCTTATCACCGAAAGGTAGGTAAGGTGCAATTCTGGGGTTGAGTGTTTATATAACCCTAACGGGAGTATAAAACGATTTAGTGAACCTGTTTTCTCCAAAAGAAGAAAACCATAAGTTATGCATTAATAAGTAGCATAAGCGGATAGTGAGGAGACGTGGAAGCCCTATTCTCATCACCACTGAAGTAAACCCTATAGTTAAATAGCTTTTATAATTCTTAGTTATAAACAACAAATCCAAATATCAATTTACCAAATAGATACAAAAAAATAGATAGTTGGTAATTGAACCCTAATCCTTGAGGACGATATTCGGTCTTATCAAGACTATACTACTTGTCACGATAACGTGCACTTGCGTTTAGGAATATAAAGTGTGTGCATCTTTTCGCACATCAAGTTTTTGGCGCCGTTGCCGGAGATTAGGCATAGTTCAATATCAAATTTGTCTATTTTTAATTTCTAATTTGGTGTTTAATTTTTATTGTTATTTTTAATTTTTACGTTTTTTTTATTATTTTCAGAAAATTCGAGGTATCGTGATTGGTTGTTTGTTTTTGATCTATTTCAGGAAATCAGTTTATGCGAAGGAGAAGAGGAGCAGACACTTGTTCCCTTCAATCCAGAGATTGAGAAAACTCGCAAAACGAGCAAAGAATCAGCGGATTGCAACTTTGATAGAAATGGACGGAGGTCAAAACAATAACATGATGAGAGAATGGTTTGGTGAAAATCAACATAACCCAGGAGTGCCTCGGCAAATGCCAATAGACGTGGAGGAGAGAGTCCAAATCCAGCCAGAAAAGAGTTTGGGGGACTATGTGCTGCCAAGAGTGAATGGAGCACAGACATGCATTAGGCTCCCTACAATAGGAGCCAACAATTTCGAGATAAAACCGCGATTACGAGCATGGAAGACACGCTGCAATTCGGAGGACTGCCATCGGAGGATCCACATATGCACATAGCGAATTTCTTGGAGCTATGTGCAACTTTCAGATATAACGGCGTTACTGATGATGCCGTCAGATTGAGGCTCTTTCCCTTCTCACTCAGGGATAGAGCAAAAGTATGGTTGAATTCCCGCCACGATTCGATTTTTACATGGCACGCCGCATGTAAATTCCTAGCCAAGTTCTTTCCCGGGTAAAGCAAAGAAATCGAGAGGAGTTGAACAACTTCTACCAAGCGGATGGAGAGTCCTTATGAAGCTTGGGAAAGGTTCAAAGATATACAGAGAAAGTGCCCACACCATCAGACCGAAGTCAGGAATTTGGTCCACATCTTCTACAACGGGCCGAGCAAGACAAACCGTAACCATTATAGATGCGAAGAGTGGAGCATTCACGAGGAAAACAGCCCACGACGCCATGAGTTATTAGAAGATATGGCCACTAACAACGATGTCACGTACAGAGGTCGACAAGTGGGAGAAGAATAGTGGAGTCCACGAAATAGATGCTTATCACGCTTGAATGCCCAAGTGGCCCTTTTTAGCGAAAACAACAAAAAGAACATACGATGTCAAGAATGCGGTGCAGATGCCTAAAATCATGAGATATGTGGTGCCCACATACATTTGATAGGTGTCCTTCACCGATCCCAACAATATACGATGGAGCAGCAGAGTGTCGGGCCATAGTAATTATCGAGGCAACAAAACAACCCCTACTCCAACACTTATAACCCGGTGGAGGAACCACCCAAATTTCTCATGGAGAGGAGACTGGTGGCAGCAGAATCCAAAGACTGTAACCAGCAGAATCAATACCGTGGCAGCAGAACCAATACCAAGGGCAAGAATCAATACGTGGCAGCAGAATCCAATACAGGCGATGCGTAATCCAAGCAGAATCCGAATCAGCACTCTTCATTCAAGCCCCACACCTCAAATTCAATGCACCGGTTCAAAGAAGAAAAGCCGACGAAAGTATTGCGGACAAAGACTTGCAATGCCTGCACTCCGATCATGACGAAGCTAGATCCTCATTCAGAACTTGAAACATGCGTGGTCAGAAAAGGCATAAACAAAGAGCCACGTGGACATTGCCAAGCAACACAAAGGTAAATCGAGGAGCAATGCCAGCGGTAATTGAGAAGCGGCAAACAATTGAGCAACGATCTCTTCACCAGATTGAGAAAAGGGCAGAGATAGAAAAGAGAAGGTGGTTGAACCTAGCCGTGATAGAAAACTCCAGAAGGAGTATACTAAAAAATCCCTTTCCCCGTAGATTACAATGAAGGCGGTTGATAAACAATTCTCCAAATTCTTGAGGTATTCAGAGTTGCATATCAACATCCCCTTTATAGAAGCATTAGAGCGGATGCCTCCTATTTCAAGTTCATGAAGGAGATCTTGGGAAAAGAAGAAGGCTGGTGGAATATGAGATAGTAGCACTACTGTAAGAGTGTAGTGCTATCTTGCGAAGGTTGCCACCAAAACTAAAGGATCTGGAAGCTTTACACTACCTTGCACGATGGGCGGTGACTTGCAATGAGCTTTGTGTGATTTAGGGGCGAGTATAAATCTGATGCCTTGTCGAAGATTTAAAAGATTGAGTCAGGTGAGGCCAAACCAACCACGAAGCTTCGCAGAATCGCCGATGACGATGGTTCATCCAAGAGGCAAGATTGAGGACGTAATTGTGAAAGTAGGAAAATTCTTCTTTCCTGCAGACTTCCTCATTCTTGATATGGAAGAATATGCGGAAATCCCTATCATATTGGGGAGGCCATTCCTAGCAACGGGGAGAGCTTTGATTGATGTTGAAAGAGGAGAGTTAACATTAAGGATGGAAAATGAAGAAATGGTGTTTAAAGTTTTTAAACACGTCATTGAGCCACCAACCATGAGTGGGTGCTTTGCAATCAGCACCATCAAACCCCCCTGCGAGCCAATACAAGTCAACCAAAGAGAGATGAGCCCAAGAAAGGTGCATGGTTTGCGAAATTCCACTAAAGGAGGTATGTGTTCTGAACTCCTCTCACCGATAAAGCTAAGAAGAAAAGAAGAAAAAGAAAACGCAAAATGTGGAGGAAATGGATTAGTTGGGGGCTTGATCCACCCCACGGTTATTAAAGCTAAGGAACTTACGTCCGGCTAAAATACGTTAAAGACATCGCTACTTGGGAGGCAACCTAACGTTTTCAATTATGTTATTTCAATTCTCGTCTTTAGATTATTTTAATTTCTCCTAGAACAGTCTCACGGTCTTGGGGTCTTGTGTTTGTGTTATCGATGTGCATGCATAAATAAACCGGAGGACGAAAAGTCAACGAAGCCGTGATTTCGAAAAGCGTGGCGCGCCAGAGCAGGTCACGCGCCAAAAGAATCGAACAGCGCAGTTAAGCGCGGCCATGCGCCAGAGCAGGCCGCGGCAAAATTCCGTAAAATCGCCAAGTTTAGCCGCGCGCCAGAATGTGGACGCGCGCATAAAATCCCGGGCGAGTGCAGAAGATCAGCCGCGCGCTAAAAGGTGGCCGCGCGCTAAGCGGAAATCCAGAACTTAAAACGCCCAAAGAACGGATCTTTCCCAATTCCAATTTCAAAACCTAACTCTCCTCTCCAAAACCCACGAAATTCCAAAAATTTGCCCACAAATCCTCCACAACTCCAACCCCACCACAACCAAAACTCTTAAATTCCTAAAAACCCTTAGCTATCTCAAAAAACGAAGCTCCATTACATAGCCTCAAACCACCAATCAAACAAGAACACTTGAATCTTCTCATAAAAGGTAATCTTTTCTGCTTCTTGAGTCATTCATCAAGTCACGAGGTAGTAGTTTGAAGGAGAAGTGTAGTTGAAGTAGTTTGGGTACTGAAAAGTTGATTGTGAAGTTTGGAGAAAAGAGGAGTAGAAAAGGAGTGTGGGTAGTGGGTGAAGAATTGAAGTTTGGGGGTGTTAGCGCTAGTTGTAGATTGTGTAGGAAACATTTGTGCCACTAAATTGAAAGCTCAGTAAACTGCTTTAACCATGGCCACGGGAAGAGAAGAGGCTCCACATCCACCCCAACCCCACATTACGATAATACTAGGTTTGTGAGCTCTGAAGCCTTCCAAAGATACAAAAGCGATGCACTTAATACCAGAAAGGGGAATGGACTACCAGAGGGAGTCATATGGGGAAGAAGATGTTTATGAGCCCATTCGGGCGATGATTGAGTTAAGGGGGTGGAGGAGATTCGTAAATCCGGAGAAGATAGCACCAGTGAACACAACAATGGTGCGTGAATTTTATGCCAACTTTCCGGAGAAGGTGGAAAGGGGATGCTTTGTTAGGGGAGCTTATGTGTCTGTGACAGCAGAGGATGTAAATGCACAATTGAAGACGGTTGATGTTGAAGAAAGAAGTGATTGGAATTACTTTAGAACATGGTCTAGAAGCACCGACCGCATCGACTGGAATGCCGCGCAGACACCGTGAGCTACCACGGGGCTTTTTATATTGGAAGAAATTGATCAAAACGAGCAGTGCAATTCAACAAAGTAGCCAAAGGTTGGCTATATTTAAATCGCCGCGTGATTCCATCCACGCACTTCACCAGAGTGCGGATGATGGATTAAACTGATATATGGAATTATGAGGGGAATGACGATTGATGTGGGGAAAGAAATAGTGCAGAGCATTGAAGAAATCAGCAGGTTGGTGACAACAGGTGGATTGGGACACGACTCACTTATCACTAGTCTATGCGCCTTCCGAGGGGTTCCAAAACTACCCACTGACACTCATGAGAGAAACCAAATGCCGGTGTCCTGTGGGATAGTGCACTCTTTCCTGCACTCCAAGCCCCAAAGTGACGGAGAGTACAACCAGCAGCAGCAGCAGCAGAGGCCGCAATGAACGAGGATGAGCCTGAAATAGGGGCTCAATATGAGGCAGGACCTAGCCACCGGCCAACCACAGAAGCAGAACCTTCAGTGCCCACGATGGAGCGATTTCTTCAGAATCAGATGAGGATGATGCAGAGTTTGGACACAGTGATCCACGAACAACAAGAAATGAGGCAACAAATCAACGAGATGAGTTCCTTGTTCAGTCAGTGGTCCATGCACTATCCCATGCCACCGCCACCACCACCATTTTAGCCAAAGTTTGTAAGTGTCTTATTTCTTTTACTGTCTTTGAGTCTACACACATTGGGGACAATGTGTGATTTACGTTTGGGGGTGTTTTATGTGTATCTTGTTTATTTGTGTCATGATATGTTTTATTTAAGTCTTTTGATTGTTTTATGTTTATTTTGAGTCACCAAATTTTTTTCTTTTTGAGTCACAATTGCCTGTCAAAGATCATGTATGTTGTAGTTGCTAGAAACACCTAGTGAATTAAGGTGGAATAATGTAACGGAATAGAAGCAACTATCTAAACACTTAGGTTAGATATGCCAAAAACTCACGTAACTGCCTATTTGGAGTTTCTTGCTTGAATTATGCATGCTAAATGATAAATACTTATGTGTTATGATTGCTTGCTATTTGAGGCGAAATAATTAGGATATGCATGTTAGGGAGATGACTCAGGCATTTCTTTGATAGTCAATTCTTACCATTCTTTTCTATCCCGGACTTTAAAAAGATCCCTAGTCAGCCCCGTTGAGCCTAAAAATTTAAACTTCTTCTTTGACACCCTATATTCCCACAAATTGTGTCATAAGTAAAAATGTGAAGTAGTGGAATAAATTGTGTTAAAAAAAGAGACAAAAAGAGTAAATGAGCTTGTTGCACCCCAATTAAAAAGTAATAAGAAATAGGCAAAAGCCTAAGTTTGGGGGTACTTGTCATTATTATATACTTCACTCTCCCAAAACAAAAAGAGGGAAAAGATAGAATCGAAATGAAGAAAAGAACAAAAAGAAAAGGGAAATACTGAAAAGTTGAAGAGCTTATGGTACACGAAATGAGCCTAAATGCCTATTTTTACCAACCTCTACCTAAGCCTACATTACAACCCTTAAAGTCCTGAAGATCTCTTTTATGCATATCCAGGATTAGTGGAGAATAGCAAGTAAGCATGCCATAGAATTTTTGAATTTATATGCATGATTTAGTATATTGACTTCCATTAAAGCATGATGAATATGAGTTTGCGAAATATCTAGCTTAATGTACTGAAATGTCATGTTATATGTTCCTGCATATTATTTTGCTAACCTTCATGTTTTTCTAGTTAACTCTAATGCAGCAAAAGTAATCAATGGCAGTGAGTCTTTTATTTTCGTTCTTTGAGTCTTTTATTTCTTTCTTTCTATCTTTGCTCGAGGGCGAGCAAAGGTTAAGTTTGAGGGTATTTGATCGGTGTATTTTATATACACCTTTTGAGTCAGTTTTAGTTAGTCTTTTGTCCCGTTTTGCACATATAAGTGTCGTATTAGGATAGTTTTCCTTTCTTTTGAGTCAAAGTGGTTAAAATGGCCAAATGGCGGAAAAGGAGCTAAAAGAGGGCAAAAGAGGAGATTCCAGAGCTAAAAACAGAGAAAGTGGCGAACGAGGCTGAGACCCAGACCAGCGCCGCGGCCCCGCAATGTAAGGCGAAGCCCACTATCCGCAGAGGTCGCAGAAGACTTCGCACGCGCGCCATGACAGCAGGTGCAGGGCCGCAGCGCCTAAACATCCGAGAAACTACAGAAGTTGCAGCGCCGCGGCGCCCTCAGACAACAGAAATCAGGACCGCGGCGCCAAATCATCCGAGGGATTGCAGAAGTTCCGGCGCCGCGCCGTCGCAGTCGCTGGCGCCGACGCGAAAAATAAGGTTTTCGACGGATTTTGGGTCGACTGCAGGGAAAAGTTGAGGCGATTTCAGCTATAAAAGGAGAACCCTAGGCGCTTTTTAAGGGTTCCTTCGCACAACACAAGGCTTCTTGCTTGAGATCGAGACCATAGTTTAGTAATTTCTTTTCCCTTTCTTGTTTTTATTTCAGCTTTTTATGAAGAATACGGGATTAGTTCTTGTCATGTCAATGACTAGGAACTAATTCCTCTATGTGGCTTTCCATGTTGAATCTCTAGAAACTTATGTTATGATTTAACGACGCTTATGGTATTTCTTCTTCATTGAGATCTATCCAATAATTGAATTGAATGCTTGGTAGTTAATTGACAACTAAATACCACTATATGATTTCTAATCGACTCGAAAGGAGGGATTGTGAATATGTTGTAAGTTGGGTAGACATTCTTGATTGGGGATGAAAATACCTCAATTATTTATGTAAGCGTTAATGAGAGGCTTAAAAATCCTAATTTTGGCGTATTGTGCGACGCTAACTAGGTTCTTGTTCTTAATCCTCCTATAGAGTTATCATTATCACCGAAAGGTAGGTAAGGTGCAATACTGGGGTTGAGTGTTTATATAACCCTAACGGGAGTATAAAACGATTTAGTGAACCTGCTTTCTCCAAAAGAAGAAAACCATAAGTTATGCATTAATAAGTAGCATAAGCGGATAGTGAGGAGACGTGGAAGCCCTATTCTCATCACCACTGAAGTAAACCCTATAGTTAAATAGCTTTTATAATTCTTAGTTATAAACAACAAATCCAAATATCAATTTACCAAATAGATACAAAAAAATAGATAGTTGGTAATTGAACCCTAATCCTTGAGGACAATATTCGGTCTTATCAAGACTATACTACTTATCACGATAACGTGCACTTGCGTTTAGGAATATAAAGTGTGTGCATCTTTTCGCGCATCAGATACCCGAAATTAGAAGATCAGACCCACGACCGAAACAAACAACAACTCAAAAACGCAACCACCAAGGTCGCCGGAATTAAAAAAAAATCTGGCCAGTCGTAAAATAAAAGGGAAAGCAGTCCAACACAAAACAACCAACATATAACCGTAAAATAAAGGAACTAATAATAACGTCGCCGGAGTTTGGGTTTCAACAGCACAAAAGAGAGCAGGCGGCGGCGTCACTTCGGCGCGAGGTCGCCGAGCGACGCCACCGCAGATGTCCGGATGTGGGACGATGGTTTGAGCGGTTCGACGGATATGGCGGTTCGTGAATAATGGGGTTCGACAGTGAGCAGGTCGACGGGTTTTGAGTAGTGGGAAAGGCGAGATGGTGATGGTAGTGTTCGTCGCCGCGAGGCAGCGCGACGAGTGGGAGTGGGAATTGTGGGTGTGTGTGTAAGGTGTGATGTTAAGCGGATGGGAGAAATGGTGAGGATGTGAGGAGTCAAGAGTTAAGGGTGTGTGAGAGAGAGGCGGCGAGGCGTGGAAGTGGGGTACTGGCCGATAATAGGTTAGAAGGTGGTGGGAGTGAAGTAGGTAATCTAGGTAGGTTTTTAAATGGGGAGTTTTATTTATAGTGGTATTTAGGTTTAGGGTTTTGGGTAGTGGGCTGTGGGTAGTGGGGATGGGGTAGTGCGTATTGGAGGAAAAAATGAAAGGTGTATTGGGCCTCGGTTTGGGCTTGGTTTTGCCATGATTGATCGGTCCAGACAGGCTGATCGACTGGGTAGTTTGGCAAAAATGCAAAATGGATTAATTATTTAAAAGAAAATTATTTAAAGATACAAAATTATTAAAATGCAAATGCCGATGCAATAATAATAAAATACAATATTTAGCAAATATTTAATGTCTGATTAAAAGTAAAGACGGGATGTCAGATAATTATTTAAAGAGATGCAAAATTAGTAAAACAAAATGATCGCGCAACAATAATAACATAATATTTAAAAATATTTAATACCTAATTAAAGTAAAAACATGATGTCAATTTACAAAATAAAACAACATAGAATGTTAGGTAAAATATATATAAAAATGTTAAAAATAGTGATAAAATGCGGTGTCCTAAAATGCTTAAAATTGCAAGAAATGACTAAAAGATGGGTCAAAATTGGGTGTCAACAGTTGTCCCTCTTTGACCGAAGACGATGAAAGAGTTTTCGGACAAAGACGTTGACTTGTAGCCAATTTTGTCCCATCGTCAGAATTAAAACAAGGATCAAGCAAAGAATGGGCAAAAGCCGACACTGGGTCGTTGTGATTCCAAGATAAAAGACAAAGCTGATGCAGATTTAAAATTTGTCCCAGTGTCGAATTATGAGAACACTGGGTTGCTGCAATGCTAGAAAATAAAAGCAGGCAGACACAAATTCAAAATTTGTCCCAGTGTCGAAACATGATTGACACTGGGTTGCAGGTGATGTGGTGCTGGAAAAGACATGGTGTTTGTAGATGTTGATGAAGTGATGTGATGATACGCCGTCTTGTACAGCGACGCAGATGACGCCATGTGTAGGCGTTGTCGTCTTGTATGGACGAATGCAAATGACGCCTTGTATGGGCGTTGTCGCCTTGTATGGGCGAGATGCAACGACGCCAGTATGGGCGTTGTCGCCTTGTATGGACGAGATGAAAATGACGCCAGTATGGGCGTTGTCGCTCAGTATGGACGAAATGCAGATGACGCCAGATGTGTCACGACCCAACCCCGAGTCGCGATCGTACCTACCGGTACTCGCCGTATATGTCGAGAATAGCAATGAACATACATAACACATAACTTATAAAAAGTGGTAACATCACCGCCACCGATAAGGTCGCTTCCATAAAACATACTTAAACAAAGTATAGTAGTACAACTGATTCTTATAGCCCAAAACATATATGTGACCACAGACCTCTAAATATAACAACTGTGGCGGGACAGGGCCCCGCCATACCCCTGAATGTACAAAATACCTATAGCATCAGGGAATATCCATACCAATAAATAAGCTTCCGGAGGAATGGAGCTTCTGACACCTGAGTAAAAGATCCTAGGAATGAGGATCTACCACCTGCTTTCCCTTACCGCGCATTAACGCGGCGAAGGGGGTCAAGACACAACGTACAAGTATGTAAAGCGGAAAATATCAGAGTACTATCATAAGTCAAAAATAAGCTGGAGTCATAGATAAAATCAATTTCCTTGCATTGTGCCTTACTAACAATGAGAGTAACAAGTATAAAACTTATAGCATAAAAATAGGAGGCTCACGACCAAAACAGGGTACCTCGCCCGTAGTATCATTAAGCAATCCTACTCCTGGGACTATTTCACCCGCATGGGTCCTGTGGACCCGCATGAGGTCATCCGCCTCGTCGGGACTATTTCACCCGCGTGAGACTATTTCACCGTATGGATCCCGTGGACCCGCATGAGTACCATCGCCGTACTCGCGTGGGACTATTTCACCCGCATGGATCACGTGTCCGATCCGCGTGAGTGCAAGCGCGACTCGCATCATGGGTAGCAAATCCATGGCATAGATAATAACCCGGGGTTTACCCCGTAATAATACAAATATATAACATAGCTCATCCGGCTATCATACATAACATAAGCACTACCGGCCTATCATATCATACATAAGCACTACCGGCCTATCATATCACAACATAAGCACTACCGGTCTATCATATCATACATAAGCACTACCGGTTTATCATAACATAAGCAAGTTAAGAAATCCCCTAACTTCTTATTAACATTAATAATATATCCTCTCATTTTAGTATCCTAAGGCACTAACATGTCTTAATATAGAAAATCCGGGAATTTAACCCAAGTACCATGTACTTCTAACTTTTTAAGTAAAACTCTTTTTATACAAAGATTCCAAGATACTATTCACCATAGCATCAAGTTACGATTTCTTTTCAAGACAAGTCACATTTCCTTTTTAGAAATATAATAGGCTTCTAAATCAAGTGACTTCATTTCCTTTAAAACCTTAGGCAACCAATGCCTAAAAATCAATTCACCTTTCTTAGTTTCAAATCCTTTACCCGTACTTGTTTTAATTAGAGTAAACCTTTCTTTGTGAACCTTTCAAGAAAACTAATATAACCAACTTCCCATAAAGTCATTATATTAGCGTTATCCCTTTGTCAAATACATTATTCCTCAATCGAGGACTTATACTTTTGAAATGAAACAAGTATCATATACTTTAAAACAAGTGTAGATTATCAAATCTTGTACGTATACCGTACTACATAGATACAACTATTCATGCTCAAGAGATAGGAAAGCTCTACATACCTCTTCGGTCAATCCACTTGCTAAGTCCAACTACCGCAAGTAATATGTCAACCTATAATAACCATAGTGCGTTTATTAACCTCTTATTTTAATGTAGAAATTCCAAATTCAAGTTACCAATTCCTAAGGAAAAATTGGGCAGCATTTCCTTTGTTTCTACTCACTTTGCCACCTTTTTCAAAGGCCGATTTTTCAACACTCACACGCCTCATTAAGGCCCAACATCCAAACCAACACAAAGGGGATTACACACCTAATCTTGGGTGTGTAAAATTCTGCCCCATACGTTATAATAATACACTTAACAATTCTAAAGTAGTTTGTAGGCTACAACATGCTCATAATATCTCTTTAGCCAAATCCTTCATACCCAACCCACATTTCTTGCATGCAATGACTCTAATAGCATTATTTACTACCACAAGTACTTTCTTCTTAACATGCAACACTAAAAACTAATAATAGAGGAAACATCATTACCTTAGAGCTTTAGCCAAATTTATCCAACAATTTGCTAGCTTCTATTCCAAGAACACCACCACAACAATCTTCACAAGCTAGCCACAAACTTCCTTCTTGCCTTTTACTTTTCAGATTTTTCCTAAGGCTAGAATATCTCTTGGAGTTTTAGAGAGAATGAGGAGCTTGAAATAATTTAAGAGAGAAGGAGGAGCTTTTTCTAAGAGAGAGATGAAAGATGACCAAGTCTTTAGGACTTGGTCAATATAACGTCGATAATCGATGGGGGGACACTTGTCACCCACCCATGCCCTTTAAAAGAAAAGATCGATTTTCCTAAGTTTTCCGCGATTTCCGCCTCGCGCCATGTTAGCTGGCATGGCGCCAGAATCCTGCGGACTCTGGAATCTTCCTGCCGCGCTGCTTCCGGCGCGCGGCCCGTTTTCCGAGCGCGGCCTATAATCACCCGCTTGCACCGCGTTCGCTCAGCCGCGCGCTGAGACTCCCGATCATGGCCCGCACTCGAACCACGGGTATAACAATACGGGCGTTGTCGCTTGTATGGGCAGATGCAAATGACGCCAGATGGGCGTTGTCGTCTTGTATGGGCGAGATGCAAATGACGTCTTGTATGGGCGTTGTCGTCTTGTATGGGCGAGATTCAAATGACGCCATATGGGCGTTGTCGCCTCAGATGGACGAAATGCAAATGACGCCAGATGGGCGTTGTAAATGCTCAGATGGACGAAATGCAAATGACGTCTTGTATGGGCGTTGTCGCTTGTATGGACGAAATGCAATGACGCCAGTATGGGCATTGTCGCTTGTATGGACGACGCAGATGACGCCAGTATGGGCGTTGTCGCTCATATGGACGAATGCAACGACGCCTTGTATGGGCGTTGTCGCTCAGTATGGGCGAGATGCAAATGACGCCAGTATGAGCGGTGTCGCTCAGATGGACGAAATGCAAATGACGCCAGTATGGGCGGTGTCGCTTGTATGGACGATATGCAAATGACGTCTTGTATGGCGTTGTCGTCTTGTATGGACGAAATGCAAGTGACGCCAGATGGGCGTTATCGCTTGTATGGACGAAATGCAAATGACGCCAGTATGGGCGTTGTCGCTCAGATGGACGAAATGCAACGACGCCAGATGGGCGTTGGTCGCTCAGATGGACGAAATGCAAATGACGCCAGATGAGCGGTGTCGTCTTGTATGGACGATATGCAAATGACGCCAGATGGGGCGTTGTCGCTTGTATGGACGAATGCAAGCGACGCCAGTATGGGCGTTGCTGCCTTGTATGGGCGAGATGCAATGACGTCTTGTATGGGCGTTGTCGTCTTGTATGGATAAGATGCAAATGACGCCTTGTATTGGCGTTTTTCAGTATGGACGAAATGCAATGACGCCAGATGGGCGTTGTCGCTCATATGGACGAAATGCAAATGACGCCAGTATGAGTGTTGTCGTCTTGTATGGACGACGCAGATGACGCCAGATGGGCGTTGTCGCTCAGTATGGACGAGATGCAAACGACGCCAGTATGGGCGTTGCTGTCTCAGATGATTTAGATGCAAATGTTCGTCGTTGTATAGACGAAACATGAATGAAGTCGTTGCATAGGCTTACAATGAAATAATGTCATTTTATTTACGTACCTGCCTTGTGACTCGCCTGGGTTGAGATAACGTCATTGCATAGACGTTGTGCGTTTGTAACCCACATGGGCTTATTGTTGTGCTCCCGCCTTTGCTGATATGAAGATCCTGTAAAATGTGACGGCAGTTGTATTGATGTGATGCTGCCAATGCTGAGGTTTCGTCCTTGCACGGACGTGTTGAATGTTGTGTGCTCGTTGAATGTTGCGAGTGCTGATGCAGTCTCTGTGCGGACTTGCTGAATGCTGCGATTGCTGATTGTTTTTGGAATCCTTATTATGATCTCTTCATGGTGCATTTCCTAAAATTGTCCCAGTTTTCGTTATGCGGGGCGCATGGACAAGACTTAACTCTGGCGGAAATTGCTCATATCTCTTTTCAGAATAATCAAACGCATTCCGTCGCACACGAGCCAATGGGAAGATTTCTAATGGTGTGACCGAAGTCGATTTAGGCCGCCTACGTATCCCGCTGAGGGAATCAGGTCAAGACGTAGTTCGTGATGCGAAAATGAGAATTTTTATGGGTTTTTTCTTTTCAAACAAGGTGGACCGAAGCTAATGTGGCTGCCTACGTATCCCGCCGAGGGAATCAGGTCAAGACGTAGTTCGTGATGTAAAAAATAAGGATTTTTATGGGTTTTTCAAACAATGTGGACCGAAGCCAATGTGGCCGCCTACGTATCCCGCTGAGGGAATCAGGTCAAGACGTAGTTCATGATGCAAAAAAATGATTGTTTATATATGCATCATCACGTTCTGACTTCAGTTGATACCAACAATTAGTATTGTGCTTAGGAATTCCGTTATTCACTTCCGGTCTAACCAAGACTGACTTCTGGGTAATTCCTATAGTTTCAAATGGTACCTCAGACACCTAAGTATCGACACACTTGCTTGCAGCCAAGGTTTCGAACTACACGTAATCTCACGTTTCAAGATGCCCTCACTGAAAAGAAAGTCCCATTTCTCACATATATTCCAGTATTTTGGATTTTGGGACGTTTAGAGAAGTACGCTCACACTCAAAAGGATGTTCAATGCATACAATTGTGATACCATAGGCTTGTCACATGTAAGTATCCACTAATGTGAGAACTCTCGATATAAAATCATGTAGGCTCATCACCGCTTGTAATGTAGGTTTGGGGAAAGGGATGGATATCATTTGGGTAAAAAGTGACTAATCCTCCTCGAGCGTTGGACTACGTCCGTGTTTGATATTTGTGTGCTTTAATGCTGATCTGCTTTCTTCTTTTTCTCCTTTTTTTTGTCCCAGTTTTTCTGTACTGACTTCCTTTTGAATCTTTCGTTTGGAGCCCGCTTTTCCAAAGTTATTCTCTCATTTCATTCATTTTTGTTCATAATGCAGGGGCTTTTGATTTCTTCTTTTGTGAAGTCGTCATTTGTGTTTTCTTTTCCCTTTTGGGACGTTGACAACTTTTGTCTTTGCAAACTTCGACGCAGAATTTCGTCACCACTTGCACATTTCCAAAGCGCCCAAGGAGGTCGGGCCAAAAGAGGGTTAGTGCGTACGCACTCAGAAAGGGTATATGTGTGATATGCGGTTGTCGAAAGAATAGACTTTAGGCTCAAAGGGGTGTACTACGGATAATGTTATTTGGTAGGCTGAAAAGGCTCAAACGGGTCAAAGAAAGTCTACGATCATTTCCTACACCAAACGTTACTCAGGATTTCGCCTCAACAAACATTCGGGCCAAGTTCTAGATCACAACGCAATGCAATTGAACTTATTCTAAAACTCACCACACAATGCACATGAAACGATGAGGTTGGTTTCGTTCTTATCTCAGAAGCATGTAAGGCAATGTCATTTACGGGTGAATAAGAGGTACCAAAAGAATCTATGGTTTACCACGAAGTCAGCCCATATTGATTATTTCTCGTTCTTTCCTATGCACACTCCCAACTGTGTTGGTATCAACCAAGTCAAACAATGATACTAAAAAAAATGTTTTTTTTTGTATTTTTGGATAACATTTTTTGTATTTATGAACAAGATATTTTTTGTATTTTTTGAATAAATGGTACCGAACCCGAGTAGTGGTCGCCACGATCTCATCTTTGACGAATCGGTGCGTAGTTCGTTCAGATATGTTATAAAACGTATGATTTAAAAGAATTTATTCATGAAAGAAATGCAAAAGTAAAGCTGTACAAAACAAATAATTGTTCATTATAAGACTAATGCAAAGAAAAAGAATGTAATGAAAAAAAGAATGAATGATTATGATAGAATGAATGAAATGCATGAATGAATGTGATAGAGTGATTGAAATGCAATAATGAATGTCCATGATTGGATAAATGCAATGAATGAGTGAACGAAATATGTCCTTTTTTTTTTTGGTGGTGGTGGTGTCGAACCCTAGATGGGTTGCCTACGTATCACACCGTATGGTGAGAATCAGACATGCGTAGTTCAGTATGATTATGTTGTAAAATGCATGATAAAGAATTATGTGATCAATACTAGACATATCAATTAGACTTGCAAATATGTATAAAAATGCAAAATGTAAGACCCAGAGCGATTCTTTGTTGAATCTGTATGTGACTTCTTCCACAACATAACTCAACTCATTCTTGGGATGATCTTTTTCTTTTCTTTTTCTTCCTCTTTTTTGTTGTTGTCCGCCCTCGACTATTTGCGAGGACGATTTTTCTGCAAAAATATGACAAATGGGTGAGAGTAGGCAAGCCATAAAAATAGTAAAATGTAAGGGCGTGACAATATAGTCAAAGACTCCCCTGCTTGGTTCAACCGGACTGGTGGTTGATGCTTCACAAAATCCAAATCGCGTTGTTCAAGAGCGATTTACGCAGTAGAAGTCCTGATTGCAATATGACAACAAAAGTGCAAAAAAATGCAAATGCTCGTGGCCAGAGTTATAAGCACATAGCATGATATGCACAGAGGTTAAAAGGGTAATTATTGCATTTAAATAATATGTACAGAATTGCTAGCAACAAAATAGTAAACAAAAGCATGCAAATCAAGCGCGCGCCTAATATGCATGGGACCTCTCTTATGCCAGAGATAGACCTAAACGCCAAATAGGCGAGATTGTGATAAATAGGTCCAAGCCGTTAAACTGCAATATTTTGTTGGAAATGACGACCAAATGACGGTGCACTTTTTCAATTTCGGTGTGTCATAACCAGGCTTGGATCCGTCTATCATCATCACGCTACACATAGTATGCTAATGGGTCGTTGGGTTGTGAAACCCGTCGACAAGTTTGGTGGATTTCTAATTGTGGCGTTAATACCAAAGATTAACCCACCTAAGGTTTGTGCATGCATGACTTAATATAAAAGAGTGGTATAGCTCTATCTTAAGCTTTCTAAGATTTGGCTTACTAGACGCAAGGTTCCCGAGCGACCAACTCGAGTGAGAAGGCTACGTGGCTGATCAGACGAACCGACCTAACTCCACGCAAGCGCCAACTCTCCTAAATTTTGGGTGTTCTTGAAAGAAATTTGCGGGTGCGCGAAGCACACCAGCGCGTGTAGTGTGTGAGAATGTGAATTTTCCAGAGTGGAGGAAATATGAGCGAAATGTCAGTTTAAGGAAAACAGTAAAAGCAAATAGTAATTAAAACATTTAAGCATACAAAATTAAAGCAAGCAATTTTAAGGTATTTAAAACAAATAAAAGCAAATAAAGCCAAGCAATAATAAACCTAGATTTGCTATGATGAAGAACCTGATTGTCCCCAGCAGAGTCGCCATCTGTAACACCTCATTTTAACCGGAGTCGAAAACGGGATACTACTTATGGTTGATTCCTAGATGTATTTAAGGAGTCGCCACCTAATTATTTAAGTGAATTAGGACACTTGATTTATTGCAATAAAAATACTGCAATTAATGATCTCTATTTAAAGGTCTGCGAAAGCTATGTGAGATTCTAAGTAGGGGTTCTTTATTATCCTAAAGGGAAGGGGTCAGGCATCCTATAGGATCCGCTAACCTGCGGTTATCCGTTCAAACCTACGTTAATTATATATTGACTTTTATTCTATTTATTCTAAGCATTTTTACATAATTTACAATTAAAATAAAATGCAATACAAAAGTAAAACTAAAATTAAATGCGACGTGAGATAAGAATCCGGGACATCTTTAACCCTTTTTTAGGTTTTCTGCACAAGATGATCTTCGGGTACCTGCATAGACACTTAGTAAAAATGTTAGTAATAAAATAAATAATTTTTAAAGTAATAGCAATAATTAATAAATAAAGCCAAAAATAAATCCGTCTTTGTACAGGGAAGGCCTTGAAAATCAGACGGAGATTCCTTCATCGGCCAATATAATAAAATAAATAAAACCTTCGGATCCGCGTCAAAACAGTAATAGTTTTAAACACGGAGGGCTCAGATATAAAAATATATAAAGTGGGACAGCCTAAACAAGTGCAGCTGCGAGCGTTCGCCTTGCCAGCGCATGTTGGTTATCCGGTGTAAGTTGAAGAAATCATCCTTGCCCAGAAAGCTTCATTTATTTTATTTTTTCCGTCTTTGCAACTGTGGAGGCCTCAAAAATCGACGGATAACTTTTTCATTGGCCAGTGTAGTATCAAGTTCAAAATCAATAAAATACCAAGTGTAGTATCTGTTCTAAATCAGTTTAATAAATCAAAGGGCAAAATTGTCCAAAATTGTCCAAAACCATAGCCAAGCAACAACGAACAGTAGACAAAATTACAGTGACATAGATCTCCCAGAAACGCACCAAACAACCAACAGAATTTCATAACATCGCGGAAGCTGACAAAAATCAGAAAATTGGTAACAACAAAACAGGCGACTAATCCCGAACACATTAGAACTCCGGTAGAACACCATATCCGAAAAAATCAGTCCAACAAAGACCAACGACGAACAGATAACCAACGAAATAAACAAACGACATTCGCGGGAAAATTCAAGATAGTACAAAGCCAGTTAAAGGGCAAAAATGTCAAAACAGTTCCTGAAATGGTAAGACCTTCCCAAAAACAGTAGCAAAACGCCGAAATAACACCATTTATATCAGATTTTCAGAAAGTCACCGGATCCACAAAAAATCAGAAACATCAGTCCAACAACACGACATATTTCGAAAAGGAAAACGCCAAACAGGTCGCTAGAGTCTTAAACTCCGGCCAGATACCCGAAATTAGAAGATCAGACCCACGGCCGAAACAAACAACAACTCAAAAACGCAACCACCAAGGTCGCCGGAATTAAAAAAAAATCTGGCCAGTCGTAAAATAAAAGGGAAAGCAGTCCAACACAAAACAACCAACATATAACCGTAAAATAAAGGAACTAATAATAACGTCGCCGGAGTTTGGGTTTCAACAACACAAAAGAGAGCAGGCGGCGGCGTCCACGCGCGGTCGCGTCGCGGACGCCACCGCAAATGGTCCGATGTGGGACGGTGGTTTGGCGACGGATGGTTCGCGGATATGGCGGTTCGTGAATAATGGGGTTCGACAGTGAGTAGGTCGACGGGTTTTGAGGAGTGGGAAAGGCGAGATGGTGATGGTAGTGTTCGTCGCCAGCGAGGGCAGTGACGGTGACGGGAGGAAGGGAGTGGGAATTGTGTGTGTGTGTGTAAGGGTGTGATGTTGAAGCAGATGGGAGAAATGGTGAGGATGTGAGAGGGAGCTGAAGAGTTAAGGGTGTGAGAGAGAGAGACGAGGGAGGCGGCTAGGAAGTGGGGTAGCTGGGCTGATAATAGGTTAGAAGGCTGCGGCTGGTGGGGTGAAGTAGGGTAATCTAGGGTAGGTTTTTTAAATGGGGGGTAAGGTTTTATTTATAGGGGGTATTTAGGTTTAGGATTTTGGGTATTGGGTATTGGGTATTGAGTATTGGAGGGAAAAGATGAAAGGTGTATTGGACCTCAGTTTGGGCTTCGATTTTTTGGATTGATAGTCAGTTGTGCCTCGATCGTAGTTTGGCAAAAAATGCAAAATGGATTAATTATTTAAAGGAAAATTATTTAAAGATACAAAATTATTAAAATGCAAATGTCGATGCAATAATAATTGTAACGCCCCATTTTCAACCGGAGTCGGAAACGGGATTACCGCTACGCATATGGTTGGATTCCTGAAATTGCATTTTTAAGGAGTCGCCACCTAATTATTATAGTGAATTAGGACACTGAAAATGTAGCATAAAATACTACGAATGATCTCCATTTTAAAGGTCTGTGAAACTATGTGAGATTCTAGGTAAGGGTTTTTTATTATCCTAAAGGGAAGGGGTTAGGCATCCTAAAGGATCCGCTAACTTGCGGTTGTCCGTTCAAACTTAGGTTTTACAATTATTGTGCTAACATGCAATTTACAATTCTAAAAGTGTTCTAATTATTAAACTAACCAAGAGATATTTAAACTAGGCATGCAAATATTTAATATAGATATGTATTTAACAAGATAGTAATGGAAGCAAATAAACATAAAAGATGTAATGAAGATAAATTAGCAACATTTTGCTTTTATTTCATTTTATGCGAATGATTTAACTTTGGGGTACGCCTCCGGGTACCTGCAAAAGACACTTAGTAGAAGAGTTAGTAAATGATAAATAAATTACCAAACAAACACAATATATGTATATATATAGATATATATGTAAAATATATTGTAAAAGATATATTTTTATATAGTGTGGGCTCAGCTAGTGTTATGCCAAGGATACTAAGACATGAGAAGCCAATATCGCTACTACGGCCGACTCGCCTCACGGTGAACGATACTATGCATTCTCGTCTAATCTTTTCACTTTCCTCCGCCCACATATTCCGCTCCGCTTACCACTGAGGTCTCGGATCGACGGATAAATCCTTCTTTGGCGATGTAGTATCAAGTTCAAAATCGGTTTAATGCCAAGTGTAACTTGTTCAAAAATCGATAAAATACCAAGTGTAGTATCATATTCAAAAATCGGTTTAATAAAGTAATAAAAGGGCAAAAGCGTCGAATTAGTCGAAAATCAGAATATCATAACGATGATAAAACCCACAAAAACCAGTCGAGCGACCCGCACCGGCAGTCTACCATAGCAAAACCAAAAATGAGTTCAATGCAAGAAATCGAAAAATAGCAGCGGTAGCAACAACGTCACCGAAAAATAGTAGGAGCGGGGCGGTTCGCGGAATTTCAAAGCTCACGAGTTTTACTCGGCGTATTATAAAAGAAATCAAATCGATCGCTAACAACGAGATAACGACGCAATCGGTCAACAACAATGGCAAATCGGACAAACAACAATAATAAACAATAAATGAAGAAGCAAGCGTAACGTCGCGGAGTTTAACCGCAAGGCTCAACATTACCAAGCGGAGAGAAGCGGCGGCGTCACTTCCGGCTTAGTCGCGGGCGGCGCCGCCATGCTGATGGTCTGATCGGCGAACGATGGTGAGGTTGGTGATGTGGGCAGTGGGGTGTCGGCGCGAGCGATGGTAGAGATGAGAGAGGTGTTCACGGTGATGTCGGCGGCGACGAGAGGTGAGGTATTGTTGTTGTCGCGGTGGTTGTGGAGTGTTTCACGGAGGCGAAACGATGGCGGTGGTGGTGAGAGAGGTGTTCGCGGTGATGGAATAGGTGAGGAGATGAGTGGAGAGAGGAGAGAGGTAGGCGGCTGGGGTGTTTAAAAGGGGGTTCGCCGGAGTTTTTAGAACTCCGGCGACGGGCGGCGGATGGCGGCGACGGGCGGCGGCAAGGGAAGCTGAGGGAGAAAGACTTTCTTTTCCTTTTCTGAAAAATGAAAAATGGGCTCTGTTGCCTTTTCTTTTTGTTAAGTGCTGAACGTGGGCTCCCCTTTTAAAAATTGCTGAACATTGTGGACTTGTGGGCTGTGGGCTCTTTTCTTGAACGTTGGCTGCCCCCTCCCTTTAATAAAGGGGGGGTAAGGATTAATAAATAGGGGGTAAGGATTAATAAATAGGGGGATAGATTAGGGTTTGGTATTTTAGGGGGGAATGAAAAGTGGGTTTGAAATTTAAAAATGGGGGGGAAATAAAAGGGGGTGTTTGGATGAAATAAAAATAGTGTTGGATTGAAATGATTCGGATTGGGTTAATCTTTGGGTAGTTTGACAAAATGTAAGGCGGGTTAATTATTTAAAAGAAAAAATATTTAACAAGATGCAAAATTATAAAAATGTAAATGCCGATGCAATAGTAGAATACAATATTTAGACACATGTTTAATGTCTAATTAAAATTAAAGCGGGATGTCAATTAATTATTTAAAGAGATGCAAAATATTATTATAATAGAAACATAATATTAACAAAAACATAATGCTTAAATAAAAATAAAAAGATGCAATGTCATTTTGTGAATAAATAAACATAGAATATTATATAAAATATGCAAAAATAACGATTAAAATGCGGTGTGCTAAAATACTTAAAATTGCACGAAATATACAAAAAATGGGTCAAAATTGACTGTCAACAATAATAAAATACAATATTTAGCAAATATTTAATGTCTGATTAAAAGTAAAGAGGGGATGTCAGATAATTATTTAAAGAGATGCAAAATTAGTAAAACAAAATGATCGCGCAACAATAATAACATAATATTTAAAAATATTTAATACCTAATTAAAGTAAAAACATGATGTCAATTTACAAAATAAAACAACATAGAATGTTAGGTAAAATATATATAAAAATGTTAAAAATAGTGATAAAATGCGGTGTCCTAAAATGCTTAAAATTGCAAGAAATGACTAAAAGATGGGTCAAAATTGGGTGTCAACATGCCCCACCTGTGCACATAATATTTTAGACAAAGTAGATGCATGATAAATAAGACGCAACAAAGAAGCATTAGCCACAAAAAAATTTAGTGCTAATATTAGTAGCATTTTATGAATATTGACTAATATTAATAATATTTTAATTCAGGAGGTCGTGAGTTTAAGCCGTAAAAACAGTCTCTTACAGAAATGCAGACAGAGATCCTTATGGTCTGATCCTTCCCCGGACCTCGTGCATAGTGGAAACTTAGACACCAGGTTGTCCTTTTATTAATAATATTTTGATTAGTTAATATTAGTAGTTAATAAAAGCTCCGGCGACGAAGATCAGTACCATTACCGGACAGATCTGGAGGATTAGTCAAAATACGAATCGCAGAAATTGAAACTTTCCGGCCAGATCTGAACTTTCATGGCTTAATAATTTAAACACTACGAAATTATAGCAGTAATAGAGGGGATTCGTACCCAATTGGGTAACCCAGCTGCAGGGTTAAAAGAACGGAGTAAAATATTAAAGTAAAGGCCGACAGCTAAAGTCCAGGCAAAGTAAATGACCGAACAGTACATAAAAGTAATAACTGGATAGTTGGGCTAAAAATGACAAAACTAGATGACTGAGTGCACGTTTAGTTGGTTTTTTTTTTAGAGTGTTTGGGCAAACTTAAAAAGTGTTTTTGGCTTTCAAAAGTATTTTTAGCCTTTATTTTCAAAAGTTTAAATTTTGAACTTTTAAAAGTAGATGCAAAATCTGTTTTGATTTTGGCAATTTTTAAGTCAAAAATATTTTTTTTATTGACAATCAAATACCTAATAATTTTTTGATAAAAAATTTTTACTCCTAAAAACTATACTTCTAAAGTAATATCAAACGGGTCGTGACTAATACCTGTGCGTAATTATGTCAACAATAATTTTATCTCTGTCTTAGTAAAAAAAATGAATATTGAGTCTAAAAGCTAATTTATATTCGGTGAATATAAAATTGTAATTAGATTGACTCTTATAAAAATGACACATGATATAACTTAACCCAAAAATTATTTTATGAGGGGTGTGTAATGTGTTATTCAAGTTTATATAGGACCATTTAGGACGTGCCGTCTTAACACACATTTATTATTATCCAACCCGACATCTGATTTCAATATCTCTCTCTATTCACTTCTTCTACACTTTGCTCCACCAATTCACCTCTCCCGGCGACGACCCGATTCATTGTCAGTACCCGACCCGTCGCCTTTATCATGGGTCCCGAATAGTAATTTCCTTTTTCCTCTTTTGATTGAATTATACCATTTATTTTACCTGAAAAAAATGTGTTAATGTTGTTGTTAATGCAATCGAATGCTTGTTATTTGCTTGGATCACGGCAATTTTAGTAATGACTTGTTTATACTTTGACATAGTTTCGCTAGATCCAGGAAATTTACTTTGATCGCGGTAATCTTCTTTTGTTTCTTACGATTTTTTTCTTCTTCCTAGTTTATTAGATTGGTTGTGTTAGTTACGATCTAATCATAATTAGAACGTTTTATTTACTATTAATTAGCTGGTTCTCCGAGACTCTCTTTGATCAGGATTAGTTTGTTTATACTCAAATAATTCAGAATGAATCTTTTTTCCAGTAATTTGCTAAATTGATCATGAAAAGAAATGGAATTTATACTCTGTTTCCTTAAAAATAATAAGGGAAAAGGGTCATATTTGACATCCGACTTTCGGAAAAGGGTCATATTTGCCCTCCGTTAAAGTATGGGGTCAAATATGCCCTTTCCGTTAGCAAAGTTGTTACATTTGCCCTCCATGGACGGAAATTCCACGTGGATGTCACATGTGTTCCACATGGAGGGTGGGACCCATCTTCCTCTTCAACCGCTACCGCCGCCACCGACATTCACAACCCATCCCACCACAGATCCGGTACCCAGCCCTCACCCGAGATCCGCAGCCGCCACCCTGCACCGTCACCGAGAGTCGATTGAGGTGGCGGCGGAGACTGCTTGTTATGCGCGACTTCCAAGAAGGTGGTGGTGGAGATTCAATTGGTACAACAGGTCTTGTAGGACGAGATGGTGTTGATGCTGGTGGTTTGTTCTGAACAGGCGGTCTTTTAGGTTTTGGTCTTGGTTTTGTTGTTGGAGATGTAGCAAAACGGCTAAAACAACTAGATTTTCTACAATCATATGGTTTTGCATCGTCAGAAGCGCATTCTTTGGCAGATCTTTGGTCCTTCTTTCCAGCCATACAGTTTTCTTGCCCATCAACAACTCTTCCAGATCTAGTCGCAGCACAAACCGGAGCTTCCCCGGTGAAGTAGTTGAAACATGCCACATGTCGATGGATGTTTGTGGTGTTGGTGAGTGTCAGTGGCTGCGGCGGTGACTGGATTGACGTCGGTGACGGTGCAGGGGTGGCAGCTGCGGATCTCGGGTGAAGGCTGGGTACCAGATCTGTAGTGGGATGGGTTGTGAGTGTCGGTGGCGGCGGTAGCGGTTGAAGAGGAAGATGGGTCCCACCCTCCACGTGGATCCCATGTGGCATCCACGTGGATCACATGTGACATCCACGTGGATCACATGTGACATCCATGGAGGGCAAATGTGGTAACTTGCTAACGGAAAGGGCATATTTGACCCCATACTTTAACGGAGGGCAAATATGACCCTTTTCGGAAAGTTGAAATGCAAATATGACCCTTTTCCCAAATAATAATAATGTGATCATGAAGCAAAGTGCATGTCGAAATGCAATTAGTTTGCTTCTACCAAAAACAAAAAAAAATCATTTTTCTAACAAGTTGATAAATTGATCATGAAAAGAAATGGGGTTTATTTTTTTGTTCCTTAAAAAAAGAGAGTTAAAGTGATCATGAAGAAAAATGGATGTAGAAATGGTAGCTGCTACATATATCACTAATTGGTGGAGTTCTAATGTTATGAGATATTGATACTTTTCCAGAAGTGCTTACATGCCAAAGAAGTGTATAAAAGCCAAAGTGTATCAAATAATCCCTCCATCCCAATCTATATGAAAGTGTTTGAATGGACACGGAGTTTAAGAATGACATAGATTTTTTAAACTCGTGGTCTATAAGGGTATAAATCATGTCATTAAGGCTAAATTGTTACTAAATATAGAAAGGTGTCGTTATTTTTTAGACTTATTAAAAAGGAAAGCGTGTCACATAAATTGGGATGGAGAGAGTAACTATTTTAAGCTTTGAAATCTACAGGGATTTGCCAAGTTTCCACTTGATCCTATGGTTGAATACTAATTTGCACCTCAACATTAAATACCCGAAAGTTTACTGGAAGAATATTTTTTGTTTTTAACGTTGCTTAATACCAGTGTAACTAGTTCTTTCTATTGATAAGTAAAGTAATATTGCCAGTTTACTATTGTTTTCAGCTCGAATGGTAATATGCTGATTTCATGTTATCTTGTCTTCTGCAGTGATTACTTGTTTAAACTTTTATTAATAGGAGATTCTGGTGTTGGAAAGTCATGTCTTCTCCTGAGATTTTCTGTAAGTGTTTTCATTCGCTCAATTATTATCTTGCTTCGGGTGATTAAAGTACACTATACGATATGAACTGAAAACCTGAAAATTGTGTTATTCAATTTGTACTAATGCACCTAGTAGCTTCAATATCAAAGTAACTCCATTGGTTCAGTGTGCCATCTCAATGACACCGTCAATTAGTAGGATAGTCATTGTTGAGTTAGATCGAGCACATAATATTTCGTGACTATTCTTGTGTAAAGTTGTGATTGTATTTTTATTTACTTCTAAGTTGACATGAGCTTAGTTGTTCTGTTCTACATGGATACTTATAGCATGTTTGGTTTGGGAGGTAAAGAGGAAGACGGGAGGAGATGAATTAAAAGAGATGGGTAATGATTTTGCTTGGTGGCGAGGAAGTAAAAAAGGTAGGAAAGCAAATACCCATCCTCTCCATGCCAGCTTTTTGAACCCCTTGAAATTTGACGAGGACGAAGAAATATTGATTTTATATTTTACCTTATCCTAAAGATACTAAAAGCTGGAAGTAAACAAGGAATGTTCCATCTAGCCCTAGGGATTTGGTCTAGTGGTAAAAGTGCAATGCATGATGTGTGAGTTGGGCGTACCTCACAAGTTTGAACCCTTCCATAGACCAAAACCTGGTATTTCAGTGGAAAAGAGTTGAGGGGCAGGACCATAATCCACCGAAGTTGTGAACTGTGCACCACTAGCTCTCAGGGAGTTTTCGATTGTAAAAAAAAGGAATATTCTACCTAGGTAAATCACTGAAATTCTGTCCGTTATCCTTTCGGTTTCTTTTTGTGGAACCAAACTTGGTGTAACAAAATGTGTTGGATCAAAAGTGGCCATTTATTTTATGGTCCCTTTTAATGTCTGTGTAATTATGCAGTAAGAATAGTATGTTGGGGCAGCTAGGGCTGACATATAGTCCATATGTGATATTCAAAATTGGTTTTTGGCACTCACTCTAGTTGTTTTGCAATTTCTTTTGCTCTGTGTACATTTCCAGATCTTGCTATTTCTTTGTCGATATACTGATTTGTTTTTGTGTTTAGTTATTTTGAAGATTGTTTTGCTTTCTAAAAGGACTGTTTTATATTTCTGGGTGTTGATTTTTCTTGGCTAATTTATCTGGGGTATCATCTTCTGATGCAGGATGATTCGTATTTGGACAGTTACATCAGCACAATTGGTGTTGACTTCGTAAGGCCAAATTTATCACACACACTCGGAAACATATGTGTTTCTCTGTGTTTGTTCTTTCTAACAGAGGGAAGTCTATAACATGGTCACTTCCGGTGTTGATATCCTTTTTTAATTTTGCAGAAAATACGCACTGTGGAGCAAGATGGGAAGACAATCAAACTTCAAATTGTATGGTTTCTTGTCTTCTTTTCTGTTTCCTAGAGATTTGATATTGTTCTATTCCTGTCACTGTATTCTGTCAGATAATGGGAGTCGATGTGGATTGATAGTTCAATTCCGGAAGTACTCTCTGCATGATGTAACTTTTAAAGAAAATGCATGTTACGTTCATAGTTTCTTGGTTCCTCTATTTGGTTATTAACTTATTAAAATTTTATTTACTCGTCAAGAAAATAGCGAAGTGATCGAACATAATGTGCTTTATTTTTAAAATTCTGTTATTCAGTGATTAGTAGTGCTGATTGAACTATAGTCTACCATTAGGTGATGAACGTAACTTTCCTTTTTGTTACGTTTCCTTCTTTGCAGAGACAAGTTCTGAAATTTGAACTTTTGATTTAAGTCTTTTTTCTACCTCATATTATTATTTTAGAGGATCTAAAGCCTTTTTTCTGCCTCATATTTTCCAGTGGGACACTGCTGGACAAGAACGCTTCAGAACAATTACCAGCAGTTACTATCGTGGGGCACATGGAATCATTGTAAGTTTCTTGTTTTTAAAGCTATTAACAGTTGGATTGTGGTTTTCTGGCTTGGTAAAATAATTTTTCCTCCAACCATTATTTTGGTGATTCTGGCAGATAGTTTATGATGTAACTGACCAAGAAAGCTTCAACAACGTTAAGCAATGGTTGAATGAGATTGATCGCTATGCAAGTGACAATGTAAACAAGCTTCTGGTTGGAAATAAGTGTGACCTGGCTGACAACCGAGCTGTGTCTTACGATACAGCGAAGGTGATGGTTTTGCTTTCCATATATTTCCCTTTTGAGTTTGTTAAGGGTGATGTGCATTATTATATATGTGACTGATTTATCTTTCGATTCACATACAAAGGCATTTGCTGATGAAATTGGTATTCCATTCATGGAGACTAGTGCGAAGAATGCGACTAATGTTGAGCAGGCCTTCATGGCAATGTCAGCTGACATAAAAAATAGGTACTTTCTGCATTTTATTTTGGTTTTATTGCGCTAGGGCAGTTAGTGTGGCAGTGAAGATCTGTTCCTAATTAGGCCGAACTGGGGTGAAATCTCCCTAACTACTGTCCACTTTGAGACCTCATAATATGATATTGTTATTGCCATGGTTTGTTTCCCACGTTTTCAAATTCTGCTGTTGCGTGGGTAGTTCCTTATTTTGGTCTGTCTTGGTTTGGTTAACGACTTTCATTTCTAATACAGGATGGCAAGCCAGCCATCATCAAACAATGCAAAGCCATCAACAGTGCAGATACGAGGACAACCTGTTTCCCAGAAGAGTGGCTGTTGTTCCAGTTAGAAATTAGAATCATCTTTCAAGTCTTCTTTCTAGTTGTGTTGCCTTTTTCCTTCTTTTAAAAAAAAAAAAGCTGTGCCAGTTATTATATTCTTTTAATCTGCCAGTATTCTGGTGGCGTGTACAAATCGTAAGGGTTGCTCCTTAGGATTTTTCTTTCCTCTTTGATATATTTTCACTGGGGTACAAAGTTGGAATGTTGGTTTCTGTTGTTTCAGGCAGTTGTCATAAATTGGTTCTTAAGATGGGATAGTGAAAGTTGTAATACTGTTGTACTACGTTTCACCTCGACTATGATGCTCTTTAAATAAGTTGCTCCACAAAAATGTTCGTATTTTCAACCATTGGGTAAAACATTATATTTCACGGCTCTACGGTGATTTCTGACTCGTTTCATCTTTTACACATCGTACACTTCTTCTTTCATTTACCAACGTGAAATCCTCATCATTTGATCAATAACTGGCTATCATTTTATGTCTCAAACATTTTATATACGTATCAATATCTCTTTCACTAAGGAAATTTACGATCCTTGATACAACTTGTGCACGTGTGTGGAAACGACGTTTCCGACGTGCGGGACCCCAAATGTTCGAGTCATAAATAATATGATTAACTTTATTTCACCTTAATAAATTTCCAACAATAACATAATAACAAACAAGCATATCTATGTAATTATTAAAATGAGTATTTATTAGGTTATATAATTATTATCTAATAATTACATAACTTAATAATTAGTATACGGTAATTTTCAAACACACCCTAAAATTTTATTCATATGGTGGTATTCTTATGGATGGCGCTATACCTACTCCCAGGTTGTTTTTGGGCCCGTGCGAGCTGTGCTACCGCACAGAGTCCCTGAAAAATAAAAAATTTTAGGGGCCCATTTTTTCATTTTTAATTAAGTAGTATTAACCAGAAGACTCATAATTCGCAGATTTTAGCCCAATCAAAGTAGGGGTTGATTAACTTGAAGTTGTATTGAGTTGTTATTTACAATTTAAAATAATTTCTAATTATTGAAATAGTATATTTACTTATATTAAGGACACACTTTTACGAATTAGAACAAGACAAATAATTTCTAATTATTGAAATAGTATATTTACTTATATTAAGAACCCACTTTTACGAATTAGAATAGGACCCCCAAAATGTTTGAGATGGTCCGCCTACTTTTTAATTTTATATCCATAATCCTGTTCCCCAATTTGTTACGGAATAATTTTGACCTCCTTTAATGCAAGTGACTCTTTCCTACATGGTAAAAAATCTAAATTTATTTGAATGCCAGCAAGGATATTTTACAAAATAAACATGTGGTGAGTTGTATTTTCCTTCCTTCCCACCCAAGTAACGCTTAAAAATATCCTAAGAACTCTCTGTTTCTACAGAGTCCACGATTATCCATATTTAGATATAGATATTGTGCATAAATTACAAAATTTCCTTACATACATGGCTTTTCTTGATTCTGTTCACACAGTTACTATTAACATATTTGTTTATATATATATAATAGGATGATAATTATGAAATTCCTAAAGAAGCAAAAAATCTATGTATGCTAAGTAGAGTACTATTTATGTAAATAAAACAAAAGGGTATTTTATATATTATATTGTGAAAGTCAAAAGGTAAAACATACACGGCAAAATCATTGGTATAACCTATAAATATGCACTCTCTCTAGTTGTACATCCTATTGTATTGCCAAGAATTCGAGAAAACCTCGTCTAACAACCCAACATCATCGTATTCTTGACAAATAGGGAGTCCTAGTAGCGTACAATGCTTTGTAATTGACAAAAAAAAACATAAACATATAGAGAAAAAAAAATGGTGAGCATGACGAAAGATGCAAGGAAGTGCTCACATTGTGGGCACAATGGACACAATTCAAGAACATGTAATTCGAAGGGAGTTGGTGGAATTAAATTATTTGGGGTTCGGATCGACGATAGTAATAATAATAATCACCATTGTGATACAAAAATGAAGATTGGAGATTATGAATCTATAAGGAGGAGCAAAAGTCTGGGTAATCTTGAACAGGTTGAGAATTATGACCACAACGGTGGCGTCGACGCGGGCTATCTTTCCGACGGGCTCATTCATTCTCCCAGACATAGAAAAAAAGGTTCCTCAATCTTCACTTTTGCTTTATGTTATGTTTGTTTACCACATTTATTTTTTTGTTTATTAAGAATGGTATTTAAGTTAGTTTGTTGTTCTTGAGATTCTAACAATATTATAAGTGAATTTGTAGCGCGTTTTCATTCACAACTATTGAAAACGAGGCACGGCCCGACTGACAGGTGGCGTCGGCGCGCGTGGGGTTTAGCTCCGAACTCAAGCTCACCTAGGTCCTCCCCTTTTAAACACGTGGGTCACCCCTTGGGGGCCCAACTCGGCGCGATCGGACCGGCGGGCGGGAGGTAGTGGCGCGCGTGGGGTTTAGCCCCAAACCCAAACTCACCTAGGTCCTCCCCTTCTAAACACATGGGTCACCCCTTAGGGGCCCAACCCTTGCTCAACATTAGAGTTTATATAGTGCTCAATCCTTCCATTTTCCACACCTATGTGGGAGATCTATTATTTGGTCAAACCAATCCATCTATTCATGTCTCAAACACCTTACTCTGTGTACCAATATTTCTTTCATTTCTTAACGGAATTTGACGATACTTGACACTAATATCATCTACTCATTTAGTAGATTAGTCATGTGCGAAGAAATGGTATTTTCGATATGCGGGGCCCACATGTTAGTCATTAAAGTTGAGAAAAACTCAATCCCACGTAGTTAAATTTCCAACATGAATTAGAACACATCACATGAAGATCAACCAACTAATACTCTTATGTCCTTTTAACATTGTGCGATATGATCGAGATAATAGTTTTCCTAATTGCATCTGTCCTCCTATTTAAAGTTTGTATATATATATAACCAATCTATACATACACATTAAATATTATGCATCTATCACTATTATCTTTGTTTTCATACAATTATTTTACGGGTTTTCTAGTTTATATTGGTAAAAAAGAAAATAATTTGTTCATTTTCCTCTTGCCTCCATTTAAGTTTTAAATATATAAATTTTGACATGCCTTGCTCTTTACTCAGTTTGAGCATTACCTTGCCCTACCTTATTAAGCTTTTATCCTATCTTACCCCGATTAAGCATTGCCCCACCCCCTTCCGCCCTTCTCCTGCATCTTTAAATGACAATCTAATTTTATTTTTTTATAGGAACATCATGGACTGAGGTAGAACACCGATGTTTCTTAATTGGTTTAGAAAAGCTTGGAAAAGGTGATTGGAGAGGAATATCAAAAAATTATGTGCCTTCCAGAACTCCAACTCAAGTGGCAAGTCATGCTCAGAAGTATTTTATTAGAATGACATCGAATGATAAAAAGAAACGTCGGCCTAGTGTGTTTGATGTGAATCTAAAGAATTCGGTAATAATTTAATTTTACTCCTTTTTCATTTTTCTGTTCTCTTGTATTGACAAGATTTTGTGAATTTGCAGAAGTCACTTGTTCCTTCCAAATCTTCACCTTCTATCCCAAACAAGGCTCCTGAAGTCTCGAAGGAGGTAGTTTTACTATCTTGATGCCACAATTAGCTTATTTGAAATGGCTTATGAGTTATGATTATTGCACAGGCAAATTCCTCATTGTTCGACACATGCCAAATTAAAGGACAGGCATACATGTACAATATTAAGTTGTAGGAGTAATTGATTTTCAGATGAAAAAATTATATATAAGGTTTGAGTTTTAATTAATATTGTAAAAAAGAATACATGAATATTAGTGTAATAGTTACTTATACAAATTTCAGAAAGTTAAAACTCATAGTTATAACAATGCTATTGCTACAAATATCTGCAGGCTAGCAAAGGTATAACCCGTGAAAGGCCTCCGCTTTCACCGACACCAATTAGTAGACCTTTTGGAGTCCCTGACTTGCGCAACATGCCTTACATGGTAAGATACCACTTCCTTACAACGTTCTTAGCCTATGTACCTTGGAAAATAAAATTTCTTATTGATAAATGAAATCCGTATTTACATCAAATCAATCAATTTAATCTTTATGGTTAAAATTAATAATAGAAAGTAAAGCTTCAAAATTTACAAAGTTTAATCAAATTTTTAAAATCTTTTATTTTGAGAAGTAAATTTTGTTGCAAGTGTTTTTTGAAGAAGTACTTTCACTACAAAAAGAACTGAAATTAGCTACGAGTTTCACTGTTAAAGAGTTCGTAGCTAATTCACAATTTTAAAATAATATTTTGCTAATTTTTGCTAAATAAGATTTAACTAATTTTATTGTTTAGCTATATAATTTCTTTGTTGCTAGTTTCTATCTTTTTAGTAGTGCTTTAGAGAGTTTCTAGGTATTTGATCTTCACTTGTGTATATATAGATGGGAGTTCCTCGAAATGTGCAAGGCAAAGTAGCACCTACAATATCATGGATACCTGTAGTCAATTTCCATAATCAAAGCCATGTCTACCTCAGAAATTATTCTCAAGCTCCTGCTTTTGCACCCTTTGTGGTACGACCAATATCTACTGGTGTATTGTCACGGCCATCGACTGAAGTTCAATCTGAAGCAGGCCATTCAACTCCAATCACAAATAAAGATGGTGTTAACATCAGTATTGGAGCTCTTTGATTTTGATATCATTTTTTGAATATTTATTCCTTTTCTTTGATATCTTATTCTTTATAATAAATAGTTGGGAAATTTTTGGGTCTTTTCTTCTGCCTAGCTAGCTAGTTTTGACTTTACTTTATTTTTGTTTGTTTTGAGGTAATGAGAATGGGATTTTGCAGCGATTAAATTATTAGAAGTCATTGAAAGAAATAATCTCTTGATTATTCTTATTAATGAAAGACATATATATACAAGTTACAAGAAAAATTCTTTTTCTATTCTACCTAGGTTCTTGAATCTCTGTGCCAGCAACCATCAAGTCTCTTGACGTGATGTCTGTAGATTCAACCGCTACATGCTTCATTTGGACTATCGGGCAACAACTTCAACTGCTGCAAGCTTTTGATCCTTATGTTTGAAATAAGAATTCAAACAACAAATTGGTTAATTTTCACCACATGCTGAGTCAAGGGTTAACCCTTTCTCCTTAAGATAAGATTGCCCCGTATACATGCTTTTACGTTAGCAGGGCAATAGTCTCCAAGATAAAACACCGGCTTATCTTCTTCGTAAAGCACACCGAAGAAGATCTATCGAAGAACACAAATATGGAAATTGCTAAGAAAGGATTGACTCAGAGATGTGTATGAACTTGTGGTATAAAAGGTTCATGATCTCATGAGACAATATGTTTGAGAAGTGTATAAGATCTTCATATGGAATGAAGTGTATGTTGGAACAAAAAATCTAAAGTGAAGTGTATGTTAGACACCTTTTTCATTGTTCTAAAAATGATCCACAAAGGCCTCAATTTATAGATTAAGAAAATGCCCCTTCACTTGCACTTGCCATGTGAATGCTTTAATGGAGGTTCATTGAGCCAAGTAAAGAGTGCGTGAACACACTCAAACCAATGACCCACTTAATGGAAGATTCATCCATCCAAACTCAACACAAAGTTCAAGAGAAACCCTTAAACTTTCGTCTCCACATTCATCGTCCGGTGCCGCAGCCCTTTCCGGCTCCGCGGTCCGACCCGTTCCGTCTTACACTTCGCACAATCCTTTCTTCGCTAACCAACGTGAAATATAAATTATTGTTGAAAATAACCGTCCATCATTCTAATGTGTGCCAATATCTCTTTCACTAAGGAAATTTACGATATTTAGTCCCACGTGTGTGGAAACAAGATTTTTGACGTGCTGCGCGCTTTATGTTTGATTCATAAATGACGGATAAACTTATTCCCCGTTAATAAAATTTCCAACAGGGAGTTCCTAGAGAGTTGCTAGGTATTTGATCTTCACTTGTGTATATATAGATGGGAGTTCCTCGAAATGTGCAAGGCAAAGTAGCACCAACAATATCATGAATACCTGTAGTCAATTTCCATAATCAAGTTACAAGGAAGATCTTCTTCCTATTCTACCTAGTAATTCCTATTCGATAAGAATACTAACTTTATAATTATAGTAATATTACACTACTAATTAAGGTACAAACCTAAGTCTAATATTCACTAAATATACAAAGGAAACCCAAAGGGTCCCGTATACACTTTAACACACCCCCGCAGTCATAGCGGGTGGTCTTCGTACGCTGAGCATGTCTGTAAAATCTTCAAAAAGGATCGAGGGAAGACCCTTTGTAAAGATGTCTGCAATCTGATATCTGGAAGGGACATGACAGACGCATACTTGTCCTTTAGCTACCTTCTCTCGAACAAAGTGAATATCCATCTCTATGTGTTTAATGCGCTGGTGCTGAACTGGATTACCAGAAAGGTAGATGTCACTTATATTATCACAATACACTAAGGTAGCTTTCTCAATAGGACAATAAAGCTCTAAAAGTAGATTTCGTAACCAACATGACTCGGAAACCACATTGGCTACCCCTCGATACTCGGCCTCTGCACTTGAACGTGAAAACGTAGATTGACGCTTAACAGACCATGAGACCAAGTTATTACTCAAACATCGATAGCGGGCGTGAGCGTGCGGTGTCAGGACAACTACCCCAATCAACATCTGTATATGAGACAAGTTTAGACGTCGATGAAGGGTACAAATGCAAACCATAATCAAGTGTTCCCTGAATGTACCTAAGGATGCGTTGGAGCGCATTCATATGTTCAACTCTGGGATCATGCATAAACAAACACACATGTTGGACTGCATATGTAATTTCTGGTCTTGTGAACGTAAGATATTGAAGGGCGCCTGCAAGACTATGATAGTGGGTCGGATCCTCATACGGAGAGCCAACTACAGCACCCAACTTGGGTTTAGTATCAACTGGAGTAGAAGTGGACTTACAGGATGACATCCCAACCCTCTCAATGATCTTTGCTGCATACTTCCTCTGTGTTAAGAACAATCCGCCTGCATTACGAGTGACTGCAATTCCCAAAAAATAGCTCAAGGGTCCCAAGTCTTTCATGGCAAACTCAGAACTGAGCATTGCCATAATAGACTTTCTCAAAGCATCAGAAGAGGCAGTCAAGATAATATCATCAACATATAACAATATATAAGCCATGGAAGAACCCCGACGATATATGAACAATGAATTATCAGACCTGTTGTGAGAAAAACCCATAGTCGAAACAAAATCAGCAAACCTCTTATGCCAAGCCCGTGAAGACTGCTTAAGTCCATACAAGGACTTCTTCAATAGATAGACATGATTAGGATATCTAGTATCCCTGAACCCCAACGGCTGATGCATATACACTGTCTCTTGAAGACGAAAATCATTCTTCACATCTAGCTGATGAATGAGCCATGATTTTGAAAGGGCCAAGCTGAGTACAGTGCGAATGACAGTCGGCTTGATCACCGGGCTAAATGTATCACCACAATCCACACCAACCTGTTGAGTCTTACCATCACCTACAAGTCTAGCCTTATGTCTTGCAAATGAACCATTAGAATTTTCCTTATGAACAAAAATCTACATAGACCGAATAATATTAACACCGGATGGATGGGGTACCAACTCCCACATATTATTATCAATAAGAGCATTATATTCCCCGGTCATGATAATTTTCCAATTAGGGTCATTTAAGGCAGACACAGGATTACGGGGTAAGGGGGATTTCAGAACATTAGAATTCAAATTGAAATATTTTTTTGGTTTAAAAATACTCCGTTGACTGCGAGTGACTGGACCAAGAATCTGGGTTGGATTGGGTGAATTTTGGGAATTTCTGGAATTACCGTCGAAGGCGTTTTTTCGGGCAAATATGAAAAATGACGTAGAACATAAGGGCAGATATCCTCATCCAAAAAATCATAAGAACTAGACACATATTTTTCTACTTTAGAAAAGGGAAATTGTGATTCATCAAAGAGAACATGGCGACTAATGATGATTCGTTTAGAGGACAAATCAAAGCATTTATAACCACGGTGATTTGACGGAAAACCAAAAACACACAAGGAGTAGAACGTGCCTGAAGTTTGTTGATTGTAGTGGATGGAAACAATGGATAACATAAGCATCCGAATACCCTAAGATGAGAATATGACGGAGATTTATTATATAAGACTTTGAGAGGGGATGAATATGTCAAACCTTTAGAAGGAAGAATATTGAGTAGATCGGTAGCCATTTGTAGCGTATGATGCCAAAATAATTGTGAAACAGAAGAATGACTCAATAAAGTGCGGACAATATTATTAATGGTATGGATTTTTCGCTCAGCTTTCCCATGAAAGAAATAATCTCTTGATTATTCTTATTAATGAAAGAATGAAGTTTTTGGATAATCAAAGAATAAATATATGAATTCAGCAAGCAACTATATTAGCACCTTCAGGTAACTAATTGTGTAATACAACAATGAAGCTTTACTAAATCTAACTGAAAGCTACACTATTAGCATATATTATAAAATATTCCTCATATATTTTGTAATATTTAGTGTTGTATAATTATGACAGATATATGATCCTTATTTACATTGTACACACTATATATATTTGTATTAATGAGAAAAACTCATCAAGGGAGATTAATACAATTCTACATGTATCAGAAGCCAAAACTTCCTCCCTACCCTAAACCATTAATTCGGCAGCCATTCCTTCTTTTTTCCGGCGCCAAAACCGGTTGTATACCATCGGTATACGCTGATATACTTCTAATATATAGCCTTCCCAACTTCTTTATTTCTCTAACAAGTCGTATACTACTCGTATACAGTCTTCCTAAGCCGATATACACCTCATATACGGTCGAACTGCCTCACATACACCTCAGCTACGCCCCGAACCCCTAAAGTTTTTTTTCCAGCAAGCCCTCACGGCGGAGAATAACCACAGTGGCTTTTCTGGCAACGACATGAGCAACAAGGGGGACTAGGCTTTCAGCAAATACCCAAAACATGCGGCCCAGCGGCAAGCACACCGACGGCCACGATTATCGAGCCCAATTACTGCGTCCCAAAGAACGCCAATGCAGGATCAACACCACCTGGCCAGAAGCAATGACAGAAATGTGGTACGTATAGTAGGAAGAGTTCGAGTGTACGAGGAGGGTACGACGAGTAAGAAAAGAGGCGTATATGTGTTAAGAAGATGGAAGTGTCCTTTTTATAAGTAAAGATGTGAAGAAAGTATCCTTTGGACCATGGGTGGAGCTATTAGTATTGTTATACGCTTTAGAGATGATTCTTCATTGGCTTGGATTTGAGTTTTGCGCGTAAGTTATATTATGGCCATTGGTGGCATGATTGGTTTCGTAAGTATAGTAGTGAAGACTATACCGACACATGTATGCTTGAAGACTTAGAAGGAACATTCGGGACGAATGTTTCTAAGGGGGGAATAATGTTACACCCCGTAGTTCCAGGGTATGTATACGAAGACGTTCGTACGAGAATACGACACAAAAATTGGAAAGGAAGAAAGATGTGATTTTTCGACGGAAAAGTTTCCGGATTTTATGAAGGAAAAAGGTTCGTTAATGGGAATTGGATTCCCAGATTTGGTATTCGGACTTTTTAGAATATTTGAGAATTATGGAATTTTATTTCCGGAATTGGTCACGTGGGGCCCACGGGGAAAATTTACGGTTTTGTGGGGCCCACTTTATTTTCGGATTTTTGGCATTACGGATATTTTCGGAAGATGAAATATTTTGGACGAGTAGGGGGGCGACACGTGTCACCCCCATGTGGCCATGTTGGCCGAATGGCTAGAGGACATGTGGTCTTGGACGTTTTAGTGGACAAGTGGCTTGCCACTTGTCCCATTTTTGTGGTGGACATATGTCCCATTGTTGTGGTGGACACTTGGTTGGAAGACTCCACTCCCACTTGGACCAAATCCTCACCTTACACTTGCTTTGATCCTAGCCATTGGTTGGCCTATAAATACCCCCCTTGTTTGCAAGACTTTATTCATCCACTTAAGAGTTTCCAAGGCAAAAATTCTCCCTCCCCCCTTAGTTGTTCTCGTCCAAACACCCCCCCTTTTGTGTAGAAATTTTTTCAAGTGTTGGTATAGTCCCAAATACCTTAGCCTTGTATCCCTAGTAGTATTCTAAAGTTATCCCAACATAAGAGCCCAAAAATACTACTTTTTTTCCAATAGTCGCCAAATGAAACCCTAGGAAAAACCTTCATAGATGGATGAAGTGTTAAGAGAAGTTGTTTAGAAACTTCTAAGGGTTGCTTGGAGCGGGTTGGAGCGTAAGGAAGTGGAGCTAAACGTTGCTCAGGATCGACTTATAAATCTTGGATAATTTTGGGCTTATCGAGGTAATAATCTTTATCCCCCTATTGTAATTGGAGATTACATGTTGTAGTAATGTATAGTTGAGTATACTATATATAGAATGAATATTGATAAGAATTGAACTGTATTTACATTGGGTGTATTCTGATAGACTTGTAGTATTATTGTAGGCGTAAATTGTACACGTCAGGTTAGATGTGTAATCCGCAGGAGTTGTTGGCACGTAGTGGGCCTTGTTAGTGGAGGTTATTTATGTGGTTACGGGGGGGAGGTGCTGCCGAATTTTCCGTAGAATATGGAACCTTGTACTTAGAAATATTCTACGAAGGGATCTAAAAGTTAATAAACGTTTTATGGCCATTATAGGTTGAAGTACTACGAGTAGCGTATTCTACTTGAAGGGTGGAGAAGGCTAGCAGGGTTATAGTACTTTGGAGCATTTTGCTTATTGTCGATAATCGTCGCGAGGTATGTGAACCTCTTCCTATCCTTTCTAGCATGATTGTTGTGAAATATATATAGTGCGGTAGACGCACATGTGTTTAAAGGAATTTGATTTTCCTTTTGTGTCCTTGACTTGATTCCAAAGTTAAGTGACTTGTTATGAAAAATTAAGGACTTGAATTATGTTAAAAAGTTGTAAAACCTCATTCATGAGTAATGAGTGTGTGGTCTTTTAAAGAATAGAGTTATCTTGATTTCGAAAATGAGAATAGTTGTCCTTGGTTGGTTTAAAACATAAAGTGTTATAATAGCTTTATGGGAAGTTATTTATAACGACTTTATGAAAACAAAAGAACGGTTTTATCATTGGATTTAAAATGATAACTTGACATTTTAAAAGTTGGAGGTTGGTTTCCTTAAAAGATATGATTTAAAGGTATAGGATACTTGTTTCTAAAAGAGTAAGACACTTGGTTTAAAAAGTATATGGCTATTTGACTTTAAAAAGGAAAAATGTCTTTGTTTTAAAGGAAGACATGGTTTTGTCTTAAGATTGGTTTAAAAAGAAGGTATGGAAATTGTTTGGTTTACTTAAAAAGATAGTTACTCTATTTTGATACAACGAGTATCGTGTGACTTTTGTGAAAGAAATGGATCTTTTTAAAGAATTAAAGTATGTAGTACTTTGAGGTTAAAACCCGGATTTGTTGGCATCAAATAAAAGTACCTTGTGTGAGTAACTTGCCTATGATTTGCCTGTGATAGCCTTGTAATACTTCTTGTCGGTTTGATAAAGTGAACATGTTATGATGTTACGTGTGTTAGTATCTTGTGATGTTGTGTAAGGGGGTTATTCTTGTTGTGCTTACGTTGTTTAACGATAAGCCCGTTGTACTGGTATTATATCACATACCCCCCTGACTTATTATGTTGCCGCGGGTTAGCTACCCCGTCACGAGGAATACCTAAATGCAGTCCATATGACCTATGCGAATGCGGGAGTTCCAGGCGGGATGATCACTCGGGTGTATTCTGGCCGTCGCGAGAATACCTCATGCGGTCCACGTGTGGCTATGTGGACTTGGGGTCGAGTTGATCTGCGCGGGTTAGCTACCCCGTCGCGGCGAGTATCTCATGCGGGCCTATGTGGCTTTATCTTGGCTGCGGTGAGTTCGAGGTTAGACGCGCATTGATCACGAGGCGAGTGGCGCCCGATCATGGCGGTCTAGAAAGACCTCGTGATCTGATTTTATAGCATTGTTGGTACGGTGGGTTCTAGTAGTCGGCTATGCCTTCGTACTTACCCCGTACGGTTTTATTATGACACAGGTGGGACCTGGTGTTCATGTGTATTCCTTGGTGTTTTTATATCATGGACTGCCGACCGTGAGGAAGGAATTCCACGGGCATGATTGATATTGTGGGCATGAGTTATATTTGAGTGATGACTTTGAGGCGTGAGTCACGACTTGACATATTTGCTTACATATGTGTGTATCGTAAATTGGTTATCATATATGTACATCGCTTTATATAGACTATTATGATTTCGTTCTGATATTTTGATTTCACATACTTGGTACTGTTATCGACCTCGCCTTGGGGCTGCGTTCAATCTGCGGTAGAGTACACGATTGTTGATCCTCGCTCATAGGATCACAGTTCATCGTTTTGGGAAGCTCCGTTTCTCCGGAGGCTTATCTTTGGTATAGTCCCCTGTCGTTGTAGGTACTTACATTCAGGGGTATGACGGGGCCTTGTCCCGTCGTTGTTGTTATAACATTCTTAGAGGTCTGTAGTACTGTTGTGGGCAGAGTTTGTAAAAGGGATGTAACTGTTCAGGTTTAATTTTTTTTTATATATATATATGCAGAAAGGTGACCATTTTGGTTAGCCTATTTTCTCTTTGTATATCTTGTTTCATGTGTAAGTTTTTTTATTTCCACTGATTTTCTCTAATGTTGTATCACTAGGGTGCCCGGGGTAAGGCACCAGTCGCGGGCCCGAGATCGGGTCGTGACATTCACAGTGCATGTCCAATGGCTAGATTTGGTTAAAATCCCTAAGTGTATATTTGGTATATATTAGAAGTCTTGTACCTTAATTAAGATTATATTATTACCATAATTGTAGAGTTCTTCTTCTTATAGAATAGGGATTTAGATGTAAAGTAGGAATATGATTCTCCTATTGTAACTTGTATATATGTCTTTCATCAATAAGAATAATCAAGGGATTAATTCTTTCATGGTATCAAGAGTCTAGGTTCTTTTCCTTGCTTCCACTTCTCAATTTATTCTCAAAATATCGTGCAAATCCCTCCCAAAACCCTCGGGTTTTCACCAAATCTGAGAACTCATCCTTCATTTTTTCTACAAATCTTGTCCAAAGTTCGTTCTTTCGCCATGACTGATAAGAACACTTTTCATCATACCCTCACAGTTTCTAACATCGAGAGCGTCCTTCTTATCGTTCTTGACCTAGAAAACGTCCAATATGGGACGTGGACAGATTTATTCAAGATTCATGCAATGGCACACAAAGTTCTTCACCACATCATCCCTCTCACTGCTCCTATGGGGGTGATACGACATCTAAGTCTACAATGGTTGTGCCCACCAAAGCAGCGGATCCAAACTTATTGGCCATGCTTGATGCCAAGGTTCTCCAATGGATTTATGTCACTATATCCTTGGACCTTTTACAGACGATTATGGAACCCAACTCCACAGCTATGGCGGCGTGGAATCGATTGTGTGACATCTTCCAAGATAACAGTTATTCTCGCATTGTTATCCTTGAGCAGAAATTTTCTCAAGTTGCTATGACGAATTCTTCCAACGTTTCTTCGTATTGCAAACGCCTCAAGGAGTTGGCAGATCAACTTCGCAACGTGGGTACTCCGGTTACAAATAGTCGTCTTGTCCTTCAGATGGTTGCAGGCCTGTCGGAGGCCTATAATGGTGTTGCTTCGGTTATTCGTCAAAGTAACCCCCTGTCGGAATTTGATCAGGTCCGTTCTATGCTTACTTTGGAAGAAGCCGGATTGGCTAAGAAAGTGGCGATTGGGGGTAGTCATGTCGTCATGGTGACTGAGTCTGATTTTTCTCCTTCCGGTTCCACCAACTCAAACCAAAATCGCAACAACGGATGTGGTAAAAAGGTCCAAAATAGGAAAAATAATGGCAAATATTGTGGCGGCAAAAATGGAGGCAGCCGTCAGCAGCAAAGATTACGGGGCGCGATGGGCCCCGGCCGATGAAAGTGGGTTCCAGCGCCGCAACGCCGCCATCTCGCGATTCTGCGCTCGCGGCCCGTCCTTCCCAAGTCGGTTCATCCGCTCCATGTTTGACGAACATGGGCGCCCTGATCGACATACTGCCTCGCCTCGCCAGCCCATCACGCGATGGGACCCACACAGACTAACATTGAGGCAGCGATGCACACTCTTGGGATGACTCCACCAGACCCGAATTGGTACATGGACACCGACGCCACTGTTGACACCTTTTGACCCTCTCGTCCAATCATTAACTATAAAATTACACTAATTTTCTAAATAATTTTAACAATTTTATAATAATAAAATGCAACAATAAAATATTAATACATGCATAAATAAGCGATTTAATAATGACATCGCATTTTACGTAGAGTATTAAGCACTTTGAGTTTCACGACCGCATTCGTTATTTGCATTATTCATAATTTAAGCCCTATTATATTTCCATTAATTCTTAATAATTTTAATAATAATAAATACGTAAATAAATAAATAATTTAATAATTGCGTCGCATCAAGCATTCCTTAAAATTATATCCACATTTATTAATATCCAAGGTAATGTCATAAGCAATTGAAACCCCCCATTATTTCAATTTTAATTTAACATCGCAAAGCATGCATAGTAAATAAGATTTTAATAACAGCATCTCATTATAAAAACATTAAGCACTAATTAAATAGCACGCCTGCATTTATTATGGTAATAATTTTAACCCAAGCTAAAACTAATAAAGCATCTAAATCCATATTAAAACAATTTAATAATAACTTAAACCCCATTCATTTACCACTAATTAAAATACTCCCTAAAATAAATACACTTAAAACTCTACCCAAACATTAATAAAACTTCCAACCCAATTACCAATAAGCCCAGTCGGGCGAAGCCCAAATACCCCTTTATTTACCCTCCCTTCTTACCTTTTCAGAAAAATAACAAAAAACCCAATAATCTACCCATACCCAGCAGCCCACAACCTTACCTCAACCATTTATCACCCTCCCCACCTCCCTTAAACTAAAAAAAGAAAACCTAAAAAAAACACAAAGCGTGAGAACCCTAGCATCCGACGCCTCCCCCCTTTCCATAACTAAATCCATTCCAAAATCGTCCACAAATCCCAGAAAATCATCCAAAAGCTTAACTTACCTTAAGAAACCATACTGAATCTTTACCATAACCAAACCAATGTGCAAATCGCACCAAATCGCGGTCAAGCCCTCCAAACCAACTTACCATAATCAAAACTTACCTTAACAAAACATACAAGATATTAATACCAAGATTCGTCCAAAAATAAGCAGCAAAATCAGTCCGAAATCAATACCAAAATCGCACAAAATTACTTAAAGAATCATACCCGAATTCGCATTAAAAGGTTTACCTAATTTGGAACCAACATTGAGGCTATATAAGTCAACCTATATACACTTGCAACGACATCCAGAAAGTGGGAGAAAAAATAGGCAAGAGGCAGTCGAAAAATTAACATTCTAGGGGTTAATCACTAAGCATCTAGAAACTTAGCAAGAAAAATAGGGATTCAGATATAGCAAAACCTCAGGAATAGTATCAAAGATTACAGCTATAAACAACTCAATCGCATAACAACCAAGCCCCGAGTGGATCGACGACTTGATACGCTGCCTCGGTTCGCTGTCCGGAGAAGGTAAATTCATTCCTCTTTGCGAACCCTGATTTTGTATTCGACTTTGTGTGCTATGTATTATATTATCTGTTAGCATCATTTAAAATGTTTTAAGTCCAATTAAAGGAATGCCGATTATTGAATCATCATTATGTTTGCATATGTAGCCCGTCCTCTATGTTTTAAATCTCATTCTGGTTCTAATGGTATGTGCCTCTGTGTTCGTCATTGTCACGACCCGATCCCGGGCCCGTGACTGGTGCCTTACCCCGGGCACCCTAGTGATACAACATCAGAGAAAACCAGCGGAATATAAAACTTAAACAAGAAACAAGATATATGATCATAAAACAGGCCAACCAAACGGTTACCTTCCAAAAAAATATATATAAACAACTCTTTCAAAACGAACAGTTTAATCCTTTTTACAAGCCCTGCCCACAACAGTACTACAGACCTCTAAGAGTTTTTATACAACATGACGGGACAGGGCCCCGTCATACCCCTGAATGTACAAGAACCTACAACTCAGGGTAACATACCAAAAGATAAGCCTCCGGAGAACGGAGCTTCCCAATCTGTTGAATCGTGATCCATGGCGAGGATCCACTACCGATGTACTCTACTGCGGCATGAACGCAGCCCCGGAAGAGGTCGAGACAACAGTACCAAGTATGTGAATCAGTAAATATCAGAAATGAAATCATAACGATCTATATAAAAGCAGAGACATGTATGATAACAAAACTACGATTCACAACATAAAAGCGATCGTGTCAGTCGGGACTCACGCCTCAAGTCATCACTCAAATATAACTATGGGTCTCACGCCCACAACATCAATCATGTTCGCCCGTGGACGCGTGCCGGAATTCTGCAGACGGTGTAGACATGTCCATGATGCAACAATAGTAACAATGCCCGTGGCCATGCCCCGAGTCTGCATCGGTGTAGACACGTCCATGTGACATTAACAACAATAATACTGGGTGATCAACCCCGCCGCATGGCCACACGCCCCCGGAATTCTGCATCGGTGTAGACATGTCCATGTAACCACAATAACAATATATCAGGTAATCAACCCGCGCGTGGCCACATGCCGGTCTGCATCGGTGTAGACATGTCCATGTGACATCAACAACAATATACCGCACAACCAGGCTATCACAAACAAGCTCAAGCAAATTACCATACTTCTAGACTTTTATAAAAAGATCCACTCCTTCCCAAGAAGTCACCTGATATCAACACTTGCACAACAAAGGCTATCACAACAAGCATAGGCAAGTTACACACAACTCAATGTACTTCCATTTCGTATCAAAGTCTGGGTTTAACCCTAAAGTACTACGTACATTAACTCTTTTTAAAGGATCCGTTTCTTTCACAAAAGTCACATAATACCCGTAGCATAAAATAAAGTGACTATCTTTTTAAGTAAACCAAAATACTTCCCTTTGTAAAATCAAGTAACAACATTATTTTCCAAACGTTCAAGTTTGCCTAATTTCAAATGCTCAAGTTTCTCATGTTAGAAAGGTTTCATAACTCATAGTCTTAATCTCTTTTAAAACAATTGAGTAACATATGTCTTGTACGTGAGCCGTTTATTCTTGTTTACCACAATCTTGTTACAACAGCCATGATCTAGGAAATGTAATAAAATTTTGTCTTATCTTAGCTTCTATGCAGATGGAGGTTTCTACTGGTTTTAATAACAATTTGTTATTTGTCAATACACTTTCCTTTATTAGCGCTGCTGTGGTTTGTTCGACACTTATTCTCATTTCCGAAATTAATAAAACATTATTCTTTTTTAAAACCAAGTACTCATTACTCGCGAATGAGGTTTCACAATACTTTTAACAAAATGTTAATTACCAAGTAAAACAAGTTAAGTCTCTTATCTTTCAAGATCAAGTCTCTTAACTTCTACAATCAATAAACCAATCTTTTACCTACATAGAGTCGTTATAACTAACTTCCCATAAAGCTATTATAACACCCTATGTTTTAAACCAACCAACTCACTTAGCACATGTACGTCTACCGTACTACATAGTTTACAAAGCATCATGCTAGAAGGATAGGAAGAGGTTCACATACCTCGCGACGATTATCGACAATAAGCAAAACGCTCCACAGTACTGTAACCTGGCTAGCCGTTTCCACTCTTCAAGTAGAATACGCTACTCGCAGTACTTCCACCTATAAGGCCACAACGTCTATTAACTTCTAACCGCACGGTTCCATATTCTACGAAAATTCGGCAGACTCTCCGCAACCGCGTAAATCTCCTCCTCTATCGGTAGGCTACCAAGCCAACCGGGGTTATACGTCTAACCTGGACGTATACAATTCTACTATCTGATAATACCACAAGTCTCATGTCTGATCCTATGTAATTACGATTGATTCTCTTTTTATATTCAGGCTTAAGTCAAAAGACATTGCCGCAAAGCTATGTTCAGTTCTATATATAGTATACTTCAACTATATAATCCTACAACATGTAATTTCCAATTACAATAAGGGGACAAGATTATTTACCTCGATAAGCCCAAAATTATCCGAGATAAAAGTCGATCCTGAGCAAGGTTTAGCTCGACTCCGCGCTCAATCCGCTCCAAACAACCCTTAGAAGTTCTAACCAACTTCTACTTAAATACTTCAACCAACTATGAAGATTTCCTTAGGGTTTCGGTTTGAGACTAAAAGGACAAAAGGTAGTATTTCCGGGCTCTACGTATAGAGGTAACTTTTGGAATACTACAAGGTAAAGGCTAAGGTATTTTGGGCATTATAACAATACTTGGAGAGTATTTCAATACCACAAAAAGGGGGGTATATAATACGAAACAACTAGGCTAGGGGGGGGACCTCTCGGCCAAAGGCCACTAGGAGGGGGAGGGGGAGGCTCTCGGCCACAAGGCCTCACAAGGGGGGGAGGAGAGGCTAGGACGAGAACTACACTCAAAGGGAGGGAGAGGGACTCAAGACTTGGAAGATTTTGGATGAAGAAGTCTTCAAGCTTAGGGGGGGTATTTATAGGGAGTTTAATGGACAAGATCAAGCCATGTGGGGGGCAAGTGGAGGGCCAAGATGTGCCCCAGTGCCCCTAGTCCCTACTCCAAAACAAGCCACAAAACATTGCACAAAACATTGCACAAAACAAGGCCAAAACAAGGCATGAAATCGTCCCACTTGAGCCTCACTTTACCGTCCACTTGAGGGTGACAAGTGTCACCCTCTCGTTGGTCAAAAACATTTCGTCTCTCGGAAAAATCCGCAAAAATTAAAAAGGACATAGCCGGAATTTACCTTCATGAAGCTTTGTAAAACGTTTCGTCGAAAAACGACTCTAACCGGGTGTTGTGCACAAATTTCGAACCTAAGCCAAACTTTAAGTCTCAAACTTTCGTACGTACGTCTCCACGTACATACTCTGGAAATACGGGGTATAACATTCTCCCCTCCTTAGAAACATTCGTCCCGAATGTTCCTTCTCAAGACGGATATCGATAAAGTTCCTCTAACAAGTTGCCAACGCCACAGCTTGGCCACGAAATAACACCCGTTCTCTTCCTTCCTTGCTCGTCGTGCGATACCACTTTTGTCACTTTGCCGCGAGGTTCTAGTGTCACTCCGGCGACCCAACAAATGGTACCGAACTGCATGCGATCCCTGAGGTTCTAGTGTCACTCAGGACGTGCCATACTTCAGTCATCGCTTCAGTTCTCAAAACTGTGGAGTCACTACCTCCAAACTTGGTCATCTTACTAACCTCAATCTTCTTTAAGGCCATTCCGGCCTTCGAACGCTACGGTTGAACATATCCACGAACTCATACGATGGTCACCTAAAGCGGGGCTAGCACCTCGTGACCTACCACCGGCGGGACTACCCGAGCCCGGCCCAAAACCGGGCGGGTGCGACTCATGAGTGGCCATCAACCCGACCACATCGCGCCAATACTTGCTCGCCGAAGCGGAACAATCTTACCTAATCAAGTCATGAAAGCTACCACTTCCATCTCACACTACCCATAGACTTATCACACAAATAATTCCCACGTACTACTTCCTCTGATAAGGGTCAAACATGAAATAAATCTTTTACTCAAGACGACCTTACCTCTAAGGTCTCAATCGTGACATAGTCTAAGGTTCACACTTACCATGCCCCATACTTACCCTTCTACAATAACCGGTGTCTAAATCACATTTTAGCACAAAGCTATCCGAACATAACACTAAACACATCAGATACAAAACTCTAGAGGGTTAAGGATATACTGTATCCACCGCGTCACTCTAATCATAGGCACATCATACATGGCGCATAAGCGTAGAAGGTGATGAACCACCCGCGATCTGAAGGTGAGTCGTAACATCCGTGCTTCCTTGGTCGGACGGTTCCTCGCAAAATGGCCTGCGCCACAAAATAACAAGCTCCCTTGGCACCACGACACTCCCGAAATGCGGTCTACTACATCGACCACACCGAGGTAGGGTGACCGCGTCCGCCAACACCCTTACTTCCCTGGAAACCTGAACCCTTGGAGCCCTGACCTGCTCCCGAATACTCTGGATGCTCTGAAGGTTGTGGAGGACCACTCTGCACTGGCGGAGGTACAAAACTAGTATCTTTGAGCGGTCCGCCTCGAAAGTCACCAAAGGACCTGTTGTTCGCCTCTTCCTGGCGATCTTGGTCATTCCGTCGACCTCTCGTGCCTCACATCCCGGTGCATGAGCTGCATGCGGGCAATGTCCATGCCGGTGAAGAGCTACACCGAACAAGCCTCTGTCAAGTAATCATCTAGCGGTGGCGTAGCGGTGCACTCTATCCTCCATGGTTGCCACTAAAGCGGGGACATACCGAGCCAACGAGTCAAACTCCACGTTGTACTCCGAACGTATGCCTCTCTGTCTAAGCATCATAAATCTGCCGGCCGTGCCGCTTCTCATCTGCGGAGGAAAGAAGTGGGTGAGGAATGCTTCTGAGAACTCGTCCCATACTGCTGGAAGCGCATGCTCTCCCCGGGACAACTCCCATGAATCAAACCAGTCGACTGCGGTATCACGCAGCCGATGCGAACCTAAGACCACTGACTCGGTCTCCAAGCCTTGATCACTCTCGCGACCAGAATCGTCGGATGAACTCCTGCGGATCATCCTCGTGCCTCGACCCATAAAACTCTGGCGCTCTAACTCGAGAAAGTCCCGTAGCCTCAAACTATCTGCTCGGGGTGAACCATCTGGTGCTCTGAACCCAGGCTGCAGCATCCAGCCTATCCTCATATCTGTCCACCACCCTTGCCAGAAACTGGGCAATCTCTTGTACTTATCTCATTTGCTCCAGTGTGGGGGCGGAGGCTCAGTCTGGTGGTCTCGGCGGCCATCGCTGCGACTCTAACTCGCTTTGGTGTGGCGTCGCAAAACCCGCCGTCTGGAGCATAATTCGAGATCGGCCAGGGCTGCGCCTCGTACTCCTCAGTATCTCACTAGCGGCACCCTCGGTGTCTTGCCCTTCTGGCTGTTTCCTTGCGCGAAGGCATAACTGGTAAAAACGAGATACGTCAGAGGGGTCCAACTTACAACACAGCTCTAAGGCACGATCTCAGAATGAGAAGAATGGAAACCAATCCTAAATGTCCTGCAGCCTCCTGATTATAGATGTGGTGCATAACACATCGATAATCAAGACTCTACTAGACACGGTCTGTAGACACTTTCCGAGGATTAACTGCTCTGATACCACTTTTGTCACGACCCGATCTCGGGCCCGTGACTGGTGCCTTACCCCGGGCACCCTAGTGATACAACATCAGAGAAAACCAGCGGAAAATAAAACATAAACAAGAAACAAGATATATGATCATAAAAGCAACCAAAGCGGTTACCTTCCAAAAAATATATATAAACAACTCTTTCAAAACGAGCAGTTTAATCTTTTTACAAGCCACCTTACACAGATTCTGAGACCTCTAAGAGTTTTTATACAACATGACGGACGGGGCCGTCATACCCTGAATGTACAAGAACCTACAACTCGGGTAACATACAAAAGATAAGCCTCCGGAGAACGGAGCTTCCTAATCTGTTGAGCTGTGATCCATGGCGAGGATCCACTACCGATGTACTCCTACTGCGGCATGAGCGGCCCCGAAGAGGTCGACAACAGTACCAAGTATGTGGCGTAAAAATCAGTAAATGAAATCATAACGATCTATATAAAAACATGAGACATGTATGATAACAAAACTACGATTCACAACATAAAGCGATCATGTCAAGTCGTGGACTCACGCCTCAGTCATCACTCAAATATAACTATGGGTCTCACGCCCACAACATCAATCATGTTCGCCTACGTGGCGCGTGCCGGAATTCTGCATCGGTGTAGACATGTCCATGATGCAACAATAGTAACAATGCCCCATGGCCACATGCCCCCGGAATTCAGCATCGGTGTAGACACGTCCATGTGACATTAACAACAATAATACTGGGTGATCAACCCCGCGTAGCCACGCCGAGTCTGCGCCGGTGTAGACATGTCCATGTAACCACAATAACAATATATCGTGTCAACCCCGCGCGTGGCCGTACCGGAGTCTGCATCGGTGTAGACATGTCCATGTGACATCAACAACAATATACTGCACAACCAGGCTATCACAAACAAGCTCAAGCAAATTACCATACTTCTAGACTTTTATAAAAAGATCCACTCCTTCCCAAGAAGTCACCTGATATCAACACTTGCACAACAAAGGCTATCACAACAAGCATATGCAAGTTACACACAACTCAAGGTACTTCCATTTCGTATCAAAGTCTGGGTTTAACCCTAAAGTACTACGTACATTAACTCTTTTTAAAGGATCCGTTTCTTTCACAAAAGTCACATAATACCCGTAGCATAAAATAGAGTGACTATCTTTTTAAGTAAACCAAAATACTTCCCTTTGTAAAATCAAGTAACAACATTATTTTCCAAACGTTCAAGTTTGCCTAATTTCAAATGCTCAAGTTTCTCATGTTAGAAAGGTTTCATAACTCATAGTCTTAATCTCTTTTAAAACAATTGAGTAACATATGTCTTGTACGTGAGCCGTTTATTCTTGTTTACCACAATCTTGTTACTGACCATGATCTAGGAAATGTAATAAAATTTTGTCTTATCTTAGCTTACATGCGGATGGAGGTTTCTTGGTTTTAATAACAATTTGTTATTTGTCAATACACTTTCCTTTATTAGCACTTTGTGGTTTGTTCGACACTTATTCTCATTTCCAAATTAATAAAACATTATTCTTTTTAAAACCAAGTACTCATTACTCATGAATGAGGTTTCACAATACTTTTAACAAAATGTTAATTACTAGTAAAACAAGTTAAGTCTCTTATCTTTCAAGATCAAGTCTCTTAACTTCTACAATCAATAAACCAATCTTTTACCTACATAGAGTCGTTATAACAAACTTCCCATAAAGCTATTATAACACCCTATGTTTTAAAACAACCAACTCACTTAGCACACGTACGCGTCACCGTACTACATAGTTTACAAAGCATCATGCTAGAAGGATAGGAAGAGGTTCACATACCTCGCGGCGATTATCGACAATAAGCAAAACGCCCACAAGATCAGTAACGGCTAGCGTTTCCACTCTTCAAGTAGAATACGCTACTCGCGATCTTCCACCTATAAGGCCACAAACGTCTATTAACTTCTAACCGCACGCGGTTCCATATTCTGAGAAAATTCGCGACACCTCCCGCAATGGCCGCGTAAATCTCCTCCTCTATCGAGGCGGCTACCAAGCCAACCGAGGTTATACGTCTAACGGGCGTATACAATTCTACTATCTGATAATACCACAAGTCTCATGTCTGATACCCTATGTAATTACAGATTCGATTCTCTTTTATATTCAGCTTAAGTCAAAAGACATTGCGCAAAGCTATGTTGATTCTATATATAGTATACTTCAACTATATAATCCTACAACATGTAATTTCCAATTACAATAAGGGACAAGATTATTTACCTCGATAAACCCAAAATTATCCGAGATAAAAGTCGATCTGAGCAAGGTTTAGCTCGACTCACGCGCTCAATCCGCTCAAACAACCCTTAGAAGTTCTAACCAACTTCTACTTAAATACTTCAACCAACTATGAAGATTTCCTTAGGGTTTCGGTTTGAGACTAAAAGGACAAAAGGTAGTATTTCCGGGCTCTACGTATAGAGGTAACTTTTGGAATACTACAAGGTAAAGGCTAAGGTATTTTGGGCATTATAACAATACTTGGAGAGTATTTCAATCCCACAAAGGGGGTATATAATCTGAAACAACTAGGGTGGGGGACCTCTCGGCCAAAGGCCACAGGAGGGGAGGAGGCTCTCGGCCACAAGGCCTCACAAGCGGGGAGGAGAGGCTAGGACGAGAACTACACTCAAAGGGAGGGAGAGGGACTCAAGACTTGGAAGATTTTGGATGAAGAAGTCTTCAAGATTAGGGGGGTATTTATAGGGAGTTTAATGGACAAGATCAAGCCATGTGGGGGGGAAAGTGGAGGGCCAAGATGTGCCCAAGTGCCCCCTAGTCCCTACTCCACAAAACAAGCCACAAAACATTGCACAAAACATTGCACAAAACAAGGCCAAAACAAGGCATGAAATCGTCCCACTTGAGCCTCACTTTACCATCCACTTGAGGGTGACAAGTGTCACCCTCTCGTTGGTCAAAAACATTTCGTCTCTCGGAAAAATACGCAAAAATTAAAAAGGACATAGCCGGAATTTACCCTTCGCAAGCTTTGTAAAACGTTTCGTCGAAAAACGACTCTAACCGGGTGTTGTGCACAAATTTCGAACCTAAGCCAAACTTTAAGTCTCAAACTTTCGTACGTACGTCTCCACGTACACACTCTGGAAATACGGGGTATAACAGTCATGCTGAGTTGAAGTCGATGTAATATCCAACTCAGTTTCTCTAGACTGCTTCGTGGCATCTGTGTGTAGAGTCAATACTTTGCTTTTCTGATTCCGTCATACGCATATTACATCGTGACTAACATCTGTTTAGGTTCGAGTAAGCAGTCGTTAAACTCTTAATTACAGCTGAACTCATGGATATCTGGAAGATCTGGGAGTGGTCGTCTAATGAACTCCATCCTTGTCAACTTGCTTCTTAAGGAATGAGTTACATGAACTGGGTGTCGATTGTATACCCTGCGATTGTCCTACAACAGTCTCTTAATTCCTATCCTGATTAACATGTTAACATCCACCTATAATTTTCTTTAAGTAACCTATTTGAAACTGGATGCAGCCTGGAGTGTTTGTTTGCTGGCCAGTATGCTCTGTCCTATGTGTCCCCGCGTGTTAAATCTGTTACACTCTAGCTATCAATATGTAGGATTACTCCCTGTGTGTTTGATTTGAATTGCATACCTATACTTATATACGAGATGCATATTTGCTCAATTAGTTATACGCGCCTAAATGTATCCTTATCATGAATATATAATGGCTTGTCCTATCTTTTATCTGTATCTCTGCATTATGAATGGTTGACTGAACATATACCTTTAGATAGCCACTAAGAAGTAAAATTGTTGTTCTGTTGAGCCGGCCTTATTCTCTCTTTGAATCTGGAATGTCACATTTCGGGGCTTTTGTTCTTTTTGTATTGGCCTATTGTTTGCATCACTCGTCTTCCAGAATTTAAGAACATCATATGTTTAAATTGTCTTATTCTCATTGTCTGCCTATTGTGATTGGTAATGTTTCCTTTCTTTTCCTAAAGTTGTCCGCTGTTTTTGAATAATGATTGAACAAATCGTGTGCATGTGTGTGCATTTGGTGTCTTGATCGTTTACATCAAAAAAATTATTTGGACATGTACTAATTCTTATCATTTTCTTTTCCACATGAAATGCATCAGAGCAAAAATGAAGAGTCTCAGGTCGAGACTCATCACGACTTTCGTCAATGAAGGCCCGCATCTACATCCATCGCGTTCCCTCCTCGGCAATTCCTAGAAAAACAAAATAGGATGAAGTCATCCACTTCAATTACTTTACTCTCTTAACCCCCTTGTCGCATGTTTATGTCTTTATTTATTTATTGTAATTTTATCATCTAACTTTGTAATTAACAGGATATCTTGAGCAATTAGCCTTTGAACATATAAGGTGGGAAGGTAATTTAGAATTAGAAATGCACTTCTAGTTATTTATTTTAGGCTTGTCATGCACGCCTAATCTCTTTCCTAACCATTAAAATTGTCTATCTAATTATAAGGTTAATGCATAACAAAAGAAATTGATTTTCTCTTAAATCACTAAATGACATTATAATTCATTTCATAAAAAATTATCTTCTTATTATCAATTGTAAAAAATATAGCATCTTTATATCATACCTTGCATATGTTAATCAAAATTGATTTTGCAAAATGAAATGCATATCTTTAGTAAATACATCAATTTTGCATCTTTTTTCATAAATGCATACTTTTAAACTTTACGTATATTTTGTAGCATTAGTCTTGTAAATCTTTTATCAAAATGCATTCTCTTATAAAACACTTGCATCATCTTTTAAAACATGTATTTTCTATAACAAAATAGTCAACCTAGGTTTGAACGGACAACCGCAAGTTAACGGATCTTAGAGGATGCCTAACCCCTTCCCTCTAGATTAATAAAGAACCCTTGTCCAGAATCTCATTAAAGTTTAGCAGACCATTTTTAATGGAGTTAGTGTTGAATTTAACCTAAGTTGACATTTAAGTGTCCTAATTCACCAAAACTAATTAGGTGACGACTCCGCGAACCCTTTTGCACTTAGCATCTTTAGCACCCTTTAACATTACTTTTTATTTTATTTTTCTAACATTTCTAAGCAGGAGTTGAATAATGTCGCGGTCGAAAAAGGGCGTGACATAAATGACGAATCCGCTGGAGATTTGAGGTTCTTGACCATAACAAACCTAGGTTTATTATTGCTTGGATTTATTTGCTTTTATTTGTTTTGAATGCCTTAAAATTGCTTGCTTTATTTTTGTATGTTTAACTGTTTTAATTGCTGTTTGCTTTTACTGCTTTACTTAAACTGACATTCCGCTCATACTTCTTCCACTCTGGAAAATTCACACAATCACACGCTCACGCGCTGGTGTGCTTCGCGCACCCGTAAATTTCTTTCAAAAATACCCAAATTTTAGGAGAGTTGGCGCCTGCGTGGAGTTAGTTCGGTTCGTCTGTTCAGGCGCGTAGCCTTCTCACTCGAGTTGTCCGCTCGGGAACCTTGCATCTAGTAATCCAAATCTTAGAAACTAGGATAGAGCTATACCACCGCTTATCTTAAGACATGCATGCATTTACCTTAGGTGGGTCAATCCTTGACACTGACACCACAATTAGGAAGACACCAAATTGGTCAACGGGTTTTCACAACCCCGCGGCCCAACACCATATTATGTGTTGCATAATCGTGATAAACGAAACCACACCTAAATTCAAAATGCCTAAGTTGGAAAATGCATACTCATTTTTGTATTATTTATTTTTAGATGGAACTTGTCCCTCAGATCAGAATGGTGAGTGGGATTCTGAGTAAATTGAGGATGTGATGGTCAAAATTCGACTTGGGTAGTCAGATGACAATCAGAAGGAGGTTGGGGTGCCTCATCTCATTATTCGACATCTCTCTCGATCAGCATTTGGTCAGAGCATTGATCCAATTTTGGGACCCGGACCGAGTCGTCTTCAATTTCAGGGATTTCGAGATGACCCCCACCTTAGAAGAATTCAGCTATTTCACTGCTTTAGCATATCATAACAGAAAACCAGTTATTCCGCATGGCCAGTCTGGGAAAAAGCTCCTCCGTTACTTGGGTTTGAAGAATACCAAAGAGTTGCGTTGTTTTGAAAGCAATTGGGTTTCTCTAGACTACCTGTATGAGAGATATGGTTGCCGAGACGGATACAAATTATTTAAGAATGAGTTTTGTTGCACTGCGGACCATTGGAGAGTTAGGCGTCCTATCGCATTTGCTATGAGGGGAATTACTTGATTTGGGGTACTTTCGTCCGCGATTTTAACCTGTCTATCCAATTACAGCATATCCAAATCTATCCTCTCGGTTCTTGATTCGAATCAAATAGATTATGATAATTAGTGATTAGTTAACTATCAAACATTCATACCAATTGTCACGACCCGAACCGACGAGCCGCGACTGGTGTCCTACCTGGACACCCTTATACCCACACATAACATATAACCAGCGGAAGCATAAGAAAACTCATTTCATAAAAACATGCAAGCCGACAAGGCCGCCACTGTACATAGAAAATACCCAATGAACTACAACTGTACATGTCCAACCCACACATGACTACAGACCTCTAAGAGTATCACAATAACTATGACGGGACAAGGCCCCGCCGTGCCCCTGAATATATATAAGACATAATAGAAGGCCTGCGCCAAAATGACAATTCCCGGAACAATGGAGCTATCCCAAAAGCTGAGCAAGGATCCTAAGTTCGCGGATCCACAAGCCAAATACCTAAACCTGCGGGCATGAACGCAGCCCCCCGAAGGGGGTCAGTACAACAAGGTACCAAGTATGTAAACATGAAGTACATTAAATAAGATCATAATTGTACAAAAGATGACAGGGACAAGTATGAAAATCAAATACCAGATCCAACCGTGCCATATAAAATAAGTCAATTGTACCTTTTTAAAACTGAGGGCCAATCGTACCCTTTTAAAAATGAGAGTCACCGTATCTGTTTACATATAACGTATCCCGACCCTTTAGTGAGGGACTCGGTGCAATTATCATAATCATGAATACATGTCCATGTAACGTATCTCTCATAACGTATCTCGGCCCTTTAGTGAGGGAATCATAATATATATATATATATATATAATCAACTATATCTTTTAAAATTATGAAATCATGTCAAAATCAGGGATGCCTGCCCTCAGGATCATTATGCATATCGTATTCATGGGACTATTTCATCCGCATGGATCTTTTAGACCCGCAATGAGTATCTATACTCGATACCCGCATCATGGAGAGCTAGTCCACGAAATATTCATGGAACTGTTTCACCCGCATGGATCTTTTAGACCCGCAATGAGTATCTATACTCGATACCCGCATCATGGAAGCATGTCCATGGAACATATATATAAAGTTGTAGGCCCTCTAGTGAGGGACACGGTGATGTGGAACTATAACACTTGCACGAATAGCTATCATGAGCAACCATATGCAATTTAAATCATCACGTTGACTCTCCATATAATCTCTTTAAAATGAACCTTCATTTTAGAAAACCAAGGCACTATCATACCTTTCTTTTTAAAAAGCCCAAGACACTATCATACATCCATTTTAGAAAACCCAAGGCACTATCATACCTTTCTTTTTAGAAAACCCAAGGCACTATCATACCTCCCTTTTAGGAAACCCAAGGCACTATCATACATCCCTTTTAGAAAACCCAAGGCAATATGATGCCTTTCTTTTTAGAAAAACCAAGGCAATACCATGCCTTCCATTTTAGAATAACCAAGGCAATACCATGCCTTCCATTTTCGGATTAAGATCCAGTAAAATCATGTACGTCCGCCATACACTTACTTTATAAACTCAACTTTCATTTTTGGAAAACCAATGTACCACCATATCATTAAGGATTAGGATCCAATAGAACTATGTACGTCCGCCGTACACTTACTTCATATAAACATGCCAAAAGAAGAAAGGGTAGTTTACATACCGCTTGTCGTCTTGTATCAACTCGATAATCTAAATTCGTCTCGCTCCTCTGGCTAACATTATGGAAACATTTTCATGGTGATAACCAATCCGAATTGCCAAATTAATTCATTTTATGAGCCGTTAGTAGGTTATATTATAAAGTGATCTTATCTACTCAGTTATGAACTAGAAAATGTAAAACGAACTGGTTATATCTTAGTTTGTATGCAGATGGAAATATAATCATTTCAATATAATTGATTGTCGATACCCTTTTTCATTTAACGCTGCAATGGCTTGTTAGATACCTTTTTCATTTAACGTTGCAATGACTTATTTTAATACGTTTACCAAAATCAGTCTAAACGTTTAATACTTATTAGTGTTGTAACTTAACAAGATCAACTCGACACCAATGCTTACTAAAAACTCTTACCAACATCTCCCATAAAACTTGGTAAAGACTTAGGAATAATTTAGACATGCCTTTAGCATAGAATCAATAACATGAGTACTCCTTAACTTCGAAGAGTAGAATAACTTCTGAAACGATACCACAGCATGGTTCATATGTAGAACATGCCAAAAGAAAGAAGGAAGAGGTTCACATACCTTATTGACGACTAACCAACATGATAAGTAGAATACGTTCCAAATAGGTACTTCAACCTATAATGACAACAACACGTCTATAAACTTCATGAATATTAGTATAAGACATATACCAAGTAATGACTCTCTTTTCCTATAAAAATCAAGCACTTCTATTTCTACGTACTTTTTCACCTTTCAATAAGGCCAATTTCATCAATAACCAAGCACCAATTAAGGGCACAACCAAACATCAACCAAGGTGATTCACACACCTACTTCTTATGTTAATCCGACCTCTTAATCCATATAAAATAGTCCACTAAAAACAGTCCATAATTCAACACAACGAGGGTAAGATGTGAAACTTTTCTACATCATTCTACACCCTTAAACCTTTAGGACTTACATTAGCAATTACCACATTTAAACATGCATAATGACCGCTGAATTTCCAGTATTATAATGCCACAAAAAAGTCCCTAAAACTGCATAACAATATCCAACAGTTTTATACAAGTCTCGGCCAAACAACCACAACCAAAGCCCTTTTCAATATTCCTTATAATCCAATTCAAGTTTCAATACTTTTATATAAACCATATCGACTTATCAATAACAGGATTCCTTCATTTTAACGTGCAACAAGTGACGATAATAACAATAATATCCAACGAATCCAATTATAGCAAAACTGTCCAAGATTCGGCCAACACCCAAAAATAGCCTCATGCATTTCTTATTCTCCATTTCACTTAACACAAGTTCATCGATTAGCTATAACAACATGTAATATCCAATTACTTAAAGAGGAAGAAGACTCTTACCTTAGAGTTTGCTCAAAACAGTCCACTAACTTTCGGCCACTGTTTTCGTTTTAGCTCCACTTCTACAAGTTCCAATCACACCCATGTATCCTCTACAAGCCTGTAACCATCTTCCCTTCTTGTTTTACTTCCAAAAAGTTCATCTCCAAGTTTAGGAGTTTCCAAGGCAGAATCGGCCAACCACCACCTCCCACTATTTTGGAGAGTTAACGTGGCTTAGAACTTGGTTAAGGTGTTTAATCTTGTTCTTCACTTTGGCTAGGATTTCTAGAACTTGGAGCTTAAGGAAGAGAGAAGAGAGGTTAAGGAGAGTTTGGATGAAGATATTTTGTGATACACAAAGTCTTCCAAGACTTATGCATATAAGGTGTATGTAGCACAAGTGGAGGGGACCCACTTGTCCACTTGTCTTCACTATAATATCTTCCACACTTAGCCAATCTTGCAATACATATACATATATATAATTAGAGCTTTGTTACACAAGTGGGGAGGGACACTTGTCACCCTCTTATTCACTCATAATTCTCTTAGCAAAAATAATTTCATTCTTAGCCAAAATACTTAAAATTTCGATGGACACCCCCCCAAAATTGTGAAATTTTCAATTGGCTCATATTCTTAATTCCAAGATTTAATAATACAATCCTAAGTCCATAATTCTATTTGAAAAGAATTCAACCACTAATATAAATTCTCGTCGTCACATTATTTTTTATCCAAATTTTTTTCATATCAGAAAATGTAAATATACTTTTCTTCCAACCTTCACATCTTATTTCCTTACTTACGTTCACACTTATACGCCCTGTAACTACGCGGTGTAACGTTCTTCCCCCCTTAGAAACATTCGTCCTCGAATATTCATCAAAGGTCTCAAGCTATACAAATTTTGGCATAGTCTCCTTTAACTATACCTATCAACCAATACTCAGCAACACAAATATGTCTCACATGACCACAATATAACACATAGTCTCATTCTACCTCTGATAGTCCTTAGCACATTATACTTCTTTTGAAATCAAAGTCACATTCATAAGGTCCTATTGCAGTTCCCTTAAAATCGGTAATACCATTTCCAATCGGCTCAACAACATCAACAACAATCACAAGTGGTTTATACTCAACCCAAGGAATCATCACAACTATACAACAATCTTACCAACCTGTATACAGAGTCCATATATTCCCTTCCGGACCGCTGTCGCTTTCTTTGGAGCCATAGCTGCAACCACAATAACTATTAGGGAGGGACCATCCTAACAACACAGCTATATCACACGATCTTAGAGTAAGTAAAATATAAACCAATCATAAATGTACTGTAGCCTCCTATTTATGGGTGTGGTGCACAACACACCAATAATCAAGACTCTACTGCACACGGTCTGTAGACATTCTGAGGACTAACTGCTCTGATACCACCTTTGTCACGACCCGAACCGACGGGCCGCGACTGGTGTCCTACCTGGACACCCTTATACCCACACATCACATATAACCAGCGGAAGCTTAAGAAAACTCATTTCATAAAAATAGGCAAGCCGACAAGGCCGCCACTGTACATAGAAAATACCTAATGAACTACAATTGTACATGTCCAACCCACACATGACTACAGACCTTTAAGAGTATCACAATAACTATGACGGGACAAGGCCCCACCGTGCCCCTGAATATACATAAGCCATAATGGAATACCTGCATCAAAATGACAAGCCCCGGAACAATGGAGCTATCCCAAAAGATGAGCAAGGATCCTAAGCGCGCGGATCCACAAACCAAGTACCTAATCCTGCGGGCATGAACGCAGCTCCCCGAATGGGGTCAGTACAACAAGGTACAAAGTATGTAAACATGAAGTACATTAAATAAGATCATAATTGTACAAAAGATGACAGAGACAAGTATGAAAATCAAATACCAGATCCAACCGTGCCATATAAAATAAGAGCCAATTGTACCTTTTTAAAACTGAGAGCCAATCGTACCCTTTTAAAAATGAGAGTCACTGTATCTGTTTACATATAATGTATCCCGACCCTTTAGTGAGGGACTCGGTTCAATTATCATAATCATGAATACCTGTCCATGTAATGTATCTCTCATAACGTATCTCGACCCTTTAGTGAGGGACTCGAAGGAATCATAATACATATATAAAATCAACCGTATCTTTTAAAATTATGAAATCATGTCAAAATCAGGGACGCCTGCCCTCAGGATCATTATGCATATACTATTCATGGGACTATTTCACCCGTATGGGACTCGAACCCGCATCATGGAGAGCTAGTCCACAGAATATTCATGGGACTGTTTCACCCGCATGGGACTCGAACCCGCATGGATCTTTTAGACCCGCAATGAGTATCTATACTCGATACGCGCATCATGGAAGCATGTCCATGGAACATATATATAAAGTTGTCGGCCCTGAGGGACGCGGTGATGTAAAAATATAACACTTGCACAAATAGCTATCACGAGCAAGCATATGCAATTTAAATCACCACGTTGACTCTCCATATAATCTCTTTAAAATGAACCTTCATTTTAGAAAAATCAAGGCATTATCATACCTTTCTTTTTGGAAAACCCAAGGCACTATCATACCTCCCTTTTAGAAAACCCAAGGCATTATCATACCTTTCTTTTTAGAAAACCCAAGGCACTATCATACCTCCCTTTTAGAAAACCCAAGGCACTATCATACCTCCCTTTTAGAAAACCCAAGGCAATACCATGCCTTTCTTTTTAGAAAAACCAAGGCAATATCATGCCTTCCATTTTAGAATAACCAAGGCAATACCTTGCCTTCCATTTTCGGATTAAGATCCAATAAAACCATGTACGTCCGCCGTACACTTACTTTATAAACTCAACTTTCAATTTTGGAAAACCAAAGTACCACCATATCATTAAGGATTAGGATCCAATAGAACTATGTACGTCCGTCGTACACTTACTTCATAAAAACATGCCAAAAGAAGAAAGGGTAGTTCACATATCGTTTGTCGTCTTGTATCAACTCGATAATCTAAATTCGTCTCGCTCCTCTGGCTAACATTATGGAAACATTTTCATGGTGATAACCGATCCGAATTGCCAAATTAATTCATTTTATGAGCCGTTAGTAGGTTATATTATAAAGTGATCTTATCTACTCAGTTGTGAACTAGAAAATGTAAAACGAACTGGTTATATCTTAGTTTGTATGCAGATGGAAATATAATCATTTCAATATAATTGATTGTCGATACCCTTTTTCATTTAACGCTGCAATGGCTTGTTAGATACCTTTTTCATTTAACGTTGCAATGACTTATTTTAATACGTTTACCAAAATCAGTCTAAACGTTTAATACTTATTAGTGTTGTAACTTAACAAGATCAACTCGACACCAATGCTTACTAAAAACTCTTACCAACATCTCCCATAAAACTTGGTAAAAACTTAGGAATAATTTAGACATGCCTTTAGCATAGAATCAATAACATGAGTACTCCTTAACTTTGAAGAGTAGAATAACTTCTGAAACGATACCACAGTATGGTTCATATGTAGAACATGACAAAAGAAAGAAGGAAGAGGTTCACATACCTTATTGACGACTAACCAACATGATAAGTAGAATACGTTCCAAATAGGTACTTGATGCGCGTAATATGCACACACTTTTAAACGCAAGTGCACGTTATCGTATCAAGTAGTATAGTCTTAGATAAGACCGAATATCGTCCTCTAGGATTAGGGTTCAAGTACCAACTATCTATTTTCTAGTATCTATTTGGTGAATTAATGATTGATTGTTTTGTTTATAACTAAGAATTATTAAAGACAATTAAATATAAAGATTTAATTCAGATGTGATGAGAATAGGGCTTATATGTATCCTTACTATCCGCTTATGTTACTTACTAATGCATTACTTATGGTGTTCTTCTTTTGGAGAAAGCAGTTCTGAAATCGTTTATACTTAGTTAGGGTTCTATAATCACTCAAGCCCAGTATTGTTCCTTACCTAACTGTCGCTGCTAAGGGTACCGCGATAGGAGGATTAAGCTCAATATCCTAGTAGACCGTCACGCACAAGGCGCAACATACGGGGTGTTTAGCCTCATCAACGCTACAAATCTAATTGAGGTATTTTCATCCCCAATTCAAGATGCCTATCCAACTTACAAAGATATTCACAATCCCCCCTTTTCAGAATCTGATTAGAAATCATATAGTGATAACTAGTTGTCAATTAGCTACCAAGAATTCAACTCAATTATTGGATAGATCTCTCAATAAGAATAATTACCACAAGCATGCATTAATTTATAACATAAGGTTCAAGAAATTCAACATAGAAAGCCCTATAAGAGAATTAGTTCCTAGCCATAAATATGACAAGAACTAATTCCATGTTCATCATACAAAAACTGAATTAAAGTAAAGAAAGGGAAAAGAAATTACTAAAATAAATGGTATCCAATCTCCAAGCAAGAATCTTGAGTTGTGCAAGAAGGGGAACCCTCAAAAACTGCCTAGGGTTCTCCTTTTATAGGTTTAAAACGCCTCCCTTCTTTTCCCTGCAGGCCTGGCCCAAAAATCCGTCAAAAGACCTAATTTTTACGCGTCGGCGCCGCGGGGCCGCGGCGCCGGAAGTTCTGCGATCCGTCGGGTGTTTTGGCGCCGCGGCCCTGATATCTGCTGTCTGAGGGCGCCGCGGCGCTGTATCTTCTGTAGCTCCTCGGATGTTTAGCGCGCGCTGCGCATCTCTTTGTCTTAGGCGCCAGCGAAGTCTTTGCCTCTCGAATAATGGGCCGCGCGCCCCTTTAGGCGAGGCGCGAGGCCGCTTGGTGCGGATTTTAGCCTTGTTCGCCACTTTCTCTGCTACTCTGGCATCTCCTCTTTTGCCATCTTTTTGCTCCTTTTTCCGCCATTTGGCCATTTCAACCACTTTGACTCAATAGAAAGAAAAACTATCCTAATACGACACTTATATGTGCAAAATGGGACAAAAAACTAACTAAAACAGACTCAAAGGTGTATATAAAATACAGATCAAATACCCAAACTTAACCTTTGCTCGCCTCGAGCAAAGATAGAAAGAAATACAATAAAAGACTCAAAAGACTGAAAAATAAAGGACTCCCTGTCATTAATCACTTTTGTTGCATAGATGTTAACTAGAAAAACATGAAGGTTAGCAGAATAATATGCAGGAACATATAGCATGGAATTTCAACACATTGAGCTAGATATTTCGCAAACTCATACTTATCATGCTTAAATGGAAGTCCATATACTAAATCATGCATATAAATTCAAGAATTCCTATGGCATGCTTACTTGCTATTCTCCACTAATTCTGGATATGCATAAAGAGATCTTGGGACTTTGAGGGTTGTAATGTTGGCTTAGGTAGGGGTTGGTAAAGATAGGCATTTAGGCTCATTTTTCTGTACCATAAGCTCTTTGGTTTTTCAATTTTTCCCTTTTTCTTTTGATTCTTTCCTTCACTTCAATTCTATCCTTCCCCTCTTTTGTTTTGGGAGAGTGAAGTGTATTATACTAATAGGCACCCCCAAACTTAGGCTTTTGCCTCTTTCTTATTACTTTTTTATTGGGGTGCAACAAACTCATTCACTCTTTTTGTCTCTTTTTTAACACAATTGATTCCACTATTTCATATTTGCACTTATGGTACAATTTGTGGGAACATAGGGTGTCAAAGAAGAAGTTTCAAATTTAGGCTCAATGGGGCTGACTAGTTATATTTTTAAAGTCTGGGATAGAAAAGAATGGTAAGAATTGGCTATCAAAGAAATGCACAGTCATCTCCTAACATACATATCCTAACTATTTCGCCTCAAATAGCAAGCAATCATAACACATAAGCATTTATCATTTAGCATGCATAACTCAAGTAAGAAACTCCAAATAGACAGATTCTGTGAGTTTTTGGCATATCTAACCTAAGTGTTTAGATAGTTGCTTCAATTCCTTTACATTATTCCACCTTACTTCACTAGGTGTTTCTAGCAACTACAGCATATATGATCTTTGACAGGCAATTATGACTCAAAAGAAAAAAATTTGGTGACTCAAAATAAACATAAAACAAAGAAAAGACTTAATTAAAACATAACATGACACACAAATAAAACACCCTAAACTTAAATCACACATTGTCCCCAATGTGTGTAAGACTAACGATAAAAGAAAAAGGACACTTACAGACGTTGGCTAAAATGGTGGTGGAGGCGTAGGATAATGCCTCGACCATAGGTTGAAAAAGTCACACAGCTCTGCGATTTGTTGACGTTTTTCTTGTTGTCCTTGTAATACTGTTTGCAAGGTATGCATCCTCTCCTTCTGGTGTGGGTATAATTGCCACATTGTGGGCTCAAAGGTTCTGCTCTTGTGGTTGGCGGTGGCCGGGTCTCGCTTCATATTGAGCCCTATTTCGTGCTCATCTTCATCCATGGTTGCCTCTGCTTCGCTGCCGCTGGTGGTGCTCTCCGTCATTCTTTGGTGGGGTGCAGGAAAGAGTGCACTATCCCATAGGACACTGGCAGTTGGTTTCTTTCATGAGTATCTGTGGGTAGTTGTGGGACCGCACTCATGTGGCATAGACTGGTAATAAGTGAACCGTGTCCCAATCCACCTGTTGTCACCAACCTGCTGATTTCTTCTATGCTCTGCACTATCTCTTTCCCTACATCAATTGCTTTTCCGCCATGATTCCATATACTAGCTTAGTGCATTCCGCACTCTGGTGAAGTGCGTGGATGGGATCATGCGTCTGATGAAGTATAGCCACGCCTTGTTGCGCCTTGTTGAATCGGCACCGCCGGTGCTCTAGATCCATTTCTTCCAATCTCAAAAGCGACCTGTGGTAGCTCATCGTATGCTGATGTTATTCCATCGATGTTGTTCCGCTCCTAGACCATGTTCTAAAATGGTTCCAATCACTACTTTCTTCAACATCAATCGCTTTTAGCGTTGTATTTATTGCTTCGATCCACAGCATATAATTTCCTTACAAAGCACCCCTTTTCTTCTCCGGAAGGTTTGCATAAAATTCCCGCACCATTGTTGTATTCACTGGTGTTATCTTCTCCGGATTGACAAATCTCTTCCACCCCCTTAGCTCAATCATCGCCCGGATGGGCTCATAAACGTCTTCCTCCCCATAGGATCCCCTTTGGTAATCCATTCCCCTTTCTGGAATTACGGGTCTAGTATCAAGTCTTTTGTATCTTTGGTAGGCCTGGTAACTCACAAACCTATTTTCATCGTATTGGGGTGTTGGGGTGGATGTGAGCCTCTTCTCTTCCCGTGGCCATGGTTAAAACAGTTTCTGGAGCTTTTAACTTAGTGGCACAACGTCTCCTACACACTTAACAACTAGAAGCGAAAAACAACACCCCCAAACTTCAATCTTTCTACTCAATACCCACAACCTTCTTTTCTACTCCTTTCTCCAACTTCACAATCACTTTTCAGCCTCCGAACTACTCCAACTACAATACTTCTCCAAACTACTACCTCCTATGACTTTAGTAAAAGGATTCAAGAACAAGGATAGGGATTACCTTTTGATGAGAAGATTCAAGCTTGTTCTTGTTTCAATTGGTGGGTTGAGGCTATGGAATGGAGCTTTGTTGTTTGAGATAGTTGGGGGTTTTTGGGAATTTAAGAGTTTAGGCTGTGGTTGGGTTGGATTTGTGGAGGATTTGTGGGAGAATTTCTGAAATTTCGTGGGTTTTGGAGAGGAAGGTTAGGTTTTGAAGTTGGAATTGGGAAAGATCGATTTTGGGCATTTTAAGTTCGGATTTCGCCTTGGCGGCCACTGCTTTTGGCGCGACGCCTAATCATCTGCGCTCGCCGGGATTTTCGCACCGCGGCCTGCTCCCTGGGTGCGCGGCGCTAAACTTCGCCAACTTTCGGAATTCACCGCGCGGCCTGCTCCCGGGCGCGCGACTCTTAAACTTCCGAGCTGTTCAGATCTTTTGCGCGCGTCTGCTCCACAGCGCGCGCGCTACCCTTTTCTCGAAATCACGGCTTTCATTCGGCTTCGTCCCCCGGTTTAATTTCCTGTACCTGTCAATCACACAAACAACAAGATCCAATACCGTGAGACTGTTCTTAGACAAAATAAAATTAAACTAATGATAGAAATTAAAATAACATAATTGAAAACATTGGGTTGCCTCCCAGTAGTATTTGTCTTTAACGTCTTTTAATGGACGCAAGTTCCTTAGACTTAATAGCCTTGGGGTGGATTAAGTCCGACAATCCATTTCCGCCACATTTGGCGTTTCCTTTCTTCTTTTCTTTTTAGCATTGTCAGTAGTAGGGAGTTCCGGGACATTTACCTCATTTAGTGTCATTTCAGCAAACCATGCCTGCTTTCTTGGGCTCATCACTCTTTGGTTGCACTGTAAGGGCTCGCATGGGGGTTTGATGGTGTTGATTGCAAAACACCTACTCATGGGTGGTGGTTCGATGACATGTTTAAACACTTTAAACACCATTTCTTCATTCTCCACCCTTAGCGTTAGCTCTCCTCTTTCAACGTCAATCAAGGCTCTACCCGTTGCTAGGAATGGCCTCCCCAATATGATAGGGATTTCCACATCTTCTTCCATATCAAGGATGAGGAAATCTGCAGGGAAGAAGAACTTTCCTACTTTCACAATCACGTCCTCAATCTTGCCCCGCGGGTGAACCACTGTCCTGTCGGCTAGTTGCAGACTCACAGTGGTTGGTTTGGCCTCTCCCAACTCCAACCTTTTAAAAACTGATAGGGGCATCAGATTTATACTCGCCCCCAAATCGCATAGAGCTCTGTTGCAAGTCACCCTGCCTACTGTGCAAGGTAGTGTGAAGCTTCCAGGGTCCTTAAGCTTTGGTGGCAACTTCTTTTGCAGAATAGCACTACACTCCTCTGTTAGTGCTACTACCTCATATTCCGCCAACTTCTTCTTTTTCCCCAATATCTCCTTCATAAACTTGAAATAGGATGGCATCTGCTCTAATGCTTCTATGAAGGGTATGTTGATGTGCAGCTTCTTGAATACCTCCAAAAATTTGGAGAATTGTTTATCCACCACCTTCCTCTGTAACCTCTGGGGAAAAGGAATCTTTTCTGTATACTCCTTCTCCGGAGTTTTCTCTATCACAGGGCTAGGGGCAGCCACCTTCTCTTTTCCTAATTCTGCTTTCTCCTCAACTCATCGTGAAGTCGCTGCTCATTGTTTTCCACTTCTCAATCGCCTTACACTTTGCTCCGCCTGATTTACCTCTGTATTGCTGCAATGTCCTCGTGGCTTTGATGTTTATGCCTTTGCTAGTTGTCTACTTGTGTTTCCAAATTTACGAATGAGGCTCTAACACATCAAAAATCGCGTCAGGCGTTGGCGATCTTTATTCTGACTACTTCGGATCGTCATCTGTTCTTTGAATCGCGCGCATTCTTATTGGTGTGGGGCTTAGTGAAGAAATTTATTGATTACGTCTTCTTTGGTTTGATATCGCCCTATCGGTCTGCGCCACGATATTGGTTCTGTTGTCCACTGATTCTGCTGGCCACGATGCTGATTCTGCTGCCCGATCTCTCTCTCCAGAAATTTGGGTGATTCCTCCACTCGGATTATAAGTGTTGGAGTAGGGTCGATTCTGTTGCCTCGATAATTACCTCTTGCGACACTGCTGCTTCCATTGATACATTGTTGGGATCCATTTGAAGGACACCTATCAAATGTATGTGGGCCGCCACATATCTCGCGACTTTTGGGCATCATGCGACGATTCATCGACATTTGTATCTTTGCTGAATTGTTTCGCTAGAAGAGCCACTGGGCATTCGGCGTGATAACATCTACCGTGGACCCATAGTTCTTCTTCCACTAGTCGCCCTCTCGGTGACATGGTTGTTAGTGGCCATATCTTCTAATAACTCATGAGCGTCGTGGGCATTTTCCTCATGAATGCTCCACTGGCCTTTGCATCTATGATGGTTACGGTTGTCTTGCTCGGCCGTTGTAGAAGATGTGGACCAAGTTCCACAACTCAATGCAATGGTGTGGACACTTCCTCTGTAGATCCTTGAACCTTTCCCATGCTTCATATAAGGACTCTCTATCACTTGGTAGAAGTTATTCAACTCCTCTCAATTTCTTTGCTTCTGGCGGAAAGAACTTAGCTAGAAATTTCGTGCCACTCGTGCCATGTGAATATCGAATCGGCCGTGGCGAATTCAACCATACTTTTGCTCTATCCCGAGTGAGAAAGGAAAGAGCCTCAACTCGACGCATCATCGATGCGCCGTTATATTCGAAAGTGGCACATAGCTCCAAGAAATTAGCTATGTGCATGTGTGATCCTCGATGGCGATCCTCCGAATTGCGCGGTGTCTTTGTACCATGCTCGAGTGCGGCTTTATCTCAAAATTGTTGGCTCTGTGCGGGAGCCTAATGCAATCGTGCTCCATTCACTCTTGGTAGCACATAATCTCCCAAACTTCTTTCATTTGGATTCGGACTCTATCCTCCACATCTATTGCACTTTGAGGATCTCACGGTTAAATTGATTTTCACCTAACCTTTATCTCATCCTGTTATTGTTTAGATTACCGTCCATCTCTATCAAAGTTGCAATTCGTTGATTCTTTCTGTTCTGTTTGCAGGTTTTCTCAATCTCAGGATTGAAGGGAACAAGAGTGTCTGCTCCTTTTCTCCTTCGCATAAACTGATTTCCTGAAATAGATCAAAAACAGAAAACAAATCACGGCAACCTGAATTTTCGTAAAAACTAAAAATAAAAATGAAAGAAAGAAAAAAAAAAAAATTAAAACCAAATTAGAAATTAAAAATAGATAATTTGATATTGAACTATTGCCTAATCCCCGACAACGGCGCCAAAAACTTGATGCGCGTAATATGCACACACTTTTAAACGCAAGTGCACGTTATCGTATCAAGTAGTATAGTCTTAGATAAGACCGAATATCGTCCTCTAGGATTAGGGTTCAAGTACCAACTATCTATTTTCTAGTATCTATTTGGTGAATTAATGGTTGATTGTTTTGTTTATAACTAAGAATTATTAAAGACAATTAAATATAAAGATTTAATTCAGATGTGATGAGAATAGGGCTTCTATGTATCCTTACTATCCGCTTATGTTACTTACTAATGCATTACTTATGGTGTTCTTCTTTTGGAGAAAGCAGGTTTACGAAATCGTTTTATACTCCGTTAGTTATATAAACACTCAACCCAGATTGTTCTTTACCTAACTTTTGATAAGGTAACGCTATAGGAGGATTAAGCACAAAAACCTAGTTGACCGTCACGCACAATGCGCAAAAATTAGGGTTGTTAAGCCTCTCATCAACGCTTACAAATCTAATTGAGGTATTTTCATCCCCAATTCAAGACCGTCATCCAACTTACAAGATATTCACAATCCCCTTTCGTAACCGATTAGAAATCATATAGTGATAACTAGTTGTCAATTAGCTACCAAGAATTCAACTCAATTATTGGATAGATCTCTCAATAAGAATAATTACCACAGGCAGGCATTAAGTTATAACATAAGGTTCAAGAAATTCAACATAGAAAGCCCTATAAGAGAATTAGTTCCTAGCCATAAATATGACAAGAACTAATTCCATGTTCATCATACAAAAACTGAATTAAAGTAAAGAAAGGGAAAAGAAATTAGTAAAATAAATGGTATCCAATCTCCAAGCAAGAATCTTGAGTTGTGCCCGAAGGGGAACCCTCAAAAACTGCCTAGAGTTCTCCTTTTATAGGTTTAAAACGCCTCCCTTCTTTTCCTGCAGCTGGCCCAAAAATCCGTCAAAGACCTAATTTTTGCTGGCGTCGCGCCGCGCGCCGCGGCGCCGGAAGTTCTGCGATCCGTCGGGTGTTTTGGCGCCGCGGCCCTGATATCTGCTGTCTTAGGGCGCCGCGGCGCTGTATCTTCTGTAGCTCCTCGGATGTTTAGGCGCCGCGGCCCTGCATCTGCTGTCTTAGGGCGCCGCGTACCCAGTCTTTGCCTCTTCGAATAATGGGCGCGCTGCCGCTTTTAGGCTGCGAGGCGCTGTGCACTGGTCCGATTTTAGCCTTGTTCGCCACTTTCTCTGTTTTCAGCTCTGGCATCTCCTCTTTTTGCTCCTTTTTCCGCCATTTGGCCATTTCAACCACTTTGACTCAATAGAAAGAAAAACTATCCTAATACGACACTTATATGTGCAAAATGGGACAAAAGACTAACTAAAACAGACTCAAAAGGTGTATATAATATACACCGATCAGTACTTCAACCTATAATGACAACAACACGTCTATAAACTTCATGAATATTAGTATAAGACATATACCAAGTAATGACTCTCTTTTCCTATAAAAATCTGGGCAGCACTTCCCCTATTTCTACGTACTTTTTCACCTTTCAATAAGGCCAATTTCATCAATAACCAAGCACCAATTAAGGGCACAACCAAACATCAACCAAGGTGATTCACACACCTACTTCTTATGTTAATCCGACCTCTTAATCCATATAAAATAGTCCACTAAAAACAGTCCATAATTCAACACAACGAGGGTAAGATGTGAAACTTTTCTACATCATTCTACACCCTTAAACCTTTAGGTCTTACATTAGCAATTACCACATTTAAACATGCATAATGACCGCTGAATTTCCAGTATTATAATGCCACAAAAAAGTCCCTAAAACTGCATAACAATATCCAACAGTTTTATACAAGTCTCGGCCAAACAACCACAACCAAAACCCTTTTCAATATTCCTTATAATCCAATTCAAGTTTCAATACTTTTATATAAACCATATCGAATTATCAATAACAAGATTCCTTCATTTTAACGTGCAACAAGTGACGGTAATAACAATAATAACCAACAAATCCAATTATAGCAAAACTGTCCAAGATTCGGCCAACACCCAAAAATAGTCTCATGCATTTCTTATTCTCCATTTCACTTAACACAAGTGTATCTATTAACTATAAAAACATGTAATATCCAATTACTTCAAGAGGAAGAAGACTCTTACCTTAGAGTTTGCTCAAAACAGTCCACTAACTTTTGGCCACTGTTTTCATTTTAACTCTACTTCTTCAAGTTCCAATCACACCCATGTATCCTCTACAAGCTTGTAACAATCTTCCCTTCTTGTTTTACTTTCAAAAAGTTCATCTCCAAGTTTAGGAGTTTCCAAGGCAGAGTCGGTCAACCACCACCTCCCACTATTTTGGAGAGTTAACTTGGCTTAGAACTTGGTTAAGGTGCTTAATCTTGGAAAATAACTTAATCTTGTTCTTCACTTTAGCTAGGATTTTGAGAACTTGGAGCTTAAGGAAGAGAGAAGAGAGGTTAAGGAGAGTTTGGATGAAGATATTTTGTGATACACAAAGTCTTTCAAGACTTGTGCATATAAGGTGTATGTAGCACAAGTGGAGGGAGACCCACTTGTCCACTTGTCTTCACTATAATATCTCCCACACTTAGCCAATCTTGCAATACATATACATATATATAATTGGAGCTTTGTTACACAAGTGGGGAGGGACACGTGTCACCCTCTTATTCGTTCATAATTCTCTTAATAAAAATAATTCCATACTTAGCCAAAATACTTAAAATTTCGATGGACCCCCCCCCCCCCTAAATTGTGAAATTTTCAATTGGCTCATATTCTTAATCCCAAGATTTAATAATACAATCCTAAGTCCATAACTCCATTTGGAAAGAATTCAACCACTAATATAAATTCTCGTAGTCATATTTTTTTCATCCAACATTTTTCCATATCAGAAAATGTAAATATACTTTTCTTCCAACCTTCACATCTTATTTCCTTACTTACGTTCTCACTTATATGTCCTGGAACTACGGGGTGTTACACCAATATTGAATAAATCTTAATCAAGTGAAGAAGAAACCAAACTAATGCATTAATTCATGAAAACGAGTTTCAAGCGTTTCAAAAGGAAAGCCCTAATAAAGTGTTTTAGCTCCTAGCCATAGACATGCTAAGAACTAATATTGTCACGACCCGACCCCGGGGCCGCGACTGGTACCCTACCGGGGTACCCTGTCAGGTATACATCAGAGAATAGCAGCGGAACATACATAACACATAACTTATAAAGGTAACATCATCGCCACCGAAAGTGCCGCTTTCCATAAAACATACTTAAACAAAAGTATGGCAGTACAACTGGTTCTTATAGCCCAAAACACATATGTGACCACAGACCTCTAAAGATAACAACTGTGGCGGGATAGGGCCCCACCATACCCCTGAATGTACAAAATACCTATAGCATCGGGGAATATCCGTACCAATAAACAAGCTTCCAGAGGAATGGAGCTTCGACACGGAGCGGTGATCCTAAGAACGAGGATCCACAATCGCTACCCTCCGGATATACTCTTACCACGGCGGATGGTATAACGATCTTGGGGCTTTCCCCTCAGATATACTCTTACACTGAAGCAGATGGTATAACGATCTTGGGGCTTGCCCCTCAGATATACTCTTACACTGAAGAAGGTGGTATGACGATCTTGGGGCTTGACCCTCAGACATACTCTTACCCTGGAGTAGGTGGTATAACGATCTTGGGGCTTGCCCCTCAGATATACTCTTACCCTAGCTCAAACTGTCATCATATCATAATCATAAATAAGTTAAGAAAACTTATAACTTCTTATTAGTCTTGTTCATATACCCTCTCATTTTAGTTTACTTAAGACACTTAATCATATCTTTAATAAAAGAAAACCGGGAATTTAACCCAAGTACTACATACTTCAACTCTTTTTAAAAGTGACTCTTTTTCATACATAGAATCTTTGGGCAATTGATGCCTTAAAATCAATTTGCCTTTCATAAATCAAATCATTTGTCCTTACTTGTCTTACTTAGAGTAAACCTCTTCTCATTAATCTTTTATAAAGCTAGTAAACCAACTTCCCATAAAGTTGTTATATTAACCCTTCACTTTAGTAAAATTACACTTTTCCCCTAACCAAGGGACTTATACATTCTTAAAACGAAACAAGTCTTTATATACTTAAAACAAGTAAGAATACCAAATCTTGTACGTCTACCGTACTACATAGTTACATTTATTCATGCTCAAGAGATAGGAAATCTCCACATACCTCTTCGGTCAATCCACTTGCTAAGTCCAACTACCGCAAGTAATACGTCAACCTATAATAACCATAATGCGTTTATTAACCTCTAATTTCAATGTAGAAATAATCTAAGTTCAAAGCCCCTAATTCTATGGAAAATCAAGATTTCCTTTGTTTCTACATACTTTTCCACCTTTCTCAAGGCCGAATTCAACATCCAAATGCCACATTTAAGGCTCAACAATCCAAATATATCAAAGGGGATTACACACCTAAACTTGGGTGTGTAAAATTCTGCCCCAAAAGGTACAACAATTCACTTAACACTTCTAAAGTAGTTTTTAGGCTACAACATGCTCATAATATCTTTTTAGCCAATTCTTTCATATCCAAACCACATTTCTTACATGCAAGGATTCTAAGTGCATTATTTACTACTACACATCCCTTCTTCTTCACATGCAACATTAATAACTAAACCACAAGGGAAGAAATGTTACCTTAAAGTCTTAGCCAAACTTATTCCAACAACTTTGCTAGCCTCCTTTCCAAGAACACCACCACACTAACACCCACAAGCTAGCCACAATCTTCCTTTTTGTTCTTAACTTTTCAGATTTTTCTTAGGCTTTGAATTCCCCTTGGAATTTTAGAGAGAAGTGAGAGCTAATTTAGAGAGAGAGAGAGATTGAAAGATGACCAAGTCTTCAAGACTTGGTCAATATAAGGCATGCAAGAAAATTAGATGGGGGGGGGGGACACTTGTCCCCCTCCCATGGCCTTTTTAATAGAGAAACTCTGATTTTCCTAAGTTTTTCCGCTCGAATCGCGCTGCGGCATGGACAGCGGCTGGCGCTTAAAACCTCTGCGGACTTCTGACTTCCGAGTCGCGGCGGCGCCACGGGCGTTGTAACTTCAGCGACCTTCGCATTTCCGCCGCGTCGCATCCGCCGCGCCTCGTTGTTTTGCTCGAAACGCATTGCTGTCCGTCACAAGACCGAACTTGTAACTCCCATAACTTCCTACTCCGACGCCCTATCGATTTAGCGGTTGGTTGCGTTGGAAACTAGACTCAACGAACTACGCCCTAGGCCTTTGAAACACTTAGGAACTCTCAATGTACCGGGTCATGACCCGCCTCAAAGTTGACTAAAAACCCGTCCGGAACCATCCGTCAACCTATCCTTTAAAAAAATTAAGTCTTACATGCTTTTGTACGCTCTCATACGTAGGGTCAGAACTACGAGGTATAACAAATACAAAATCCAACATGAACTGAATTGAAATAAAGAAAAGAAAAAGAAAATACTTAGAACTAGGTCTCCAATCCTGTAGCCTCCAAGCGTTGTGTTGTGTTGTGAGAGATGAGATATGTACCAGATCCTCCCTACCCTAAAATCTGTCCCAATGGTTTATATATTTTGTCAAAAAGGTGTGCCTTGGACCCTTTTGCCCCTTGCCAATTCTATTTCGGATTGGAAATTCTCGCATCGGCACCACGGTCCGGCAGAATGGCACCGTGGTGCCGAAAGTACTGCAGCTTCTCAGTAATTGTGGCACTGCGGTCCTACAGTCTGACACCGCGGTCCTGCGGTCTTTCGTCCTGATCTGCCAACTTTCATCATTTTTGCTTCGGGAGCTCCTTTTCTGCCTTTTCTGCCAACTTTTAGCTTCTTTTTGCCATTTTGCCATTTAGAACTGTTGCGACTCAAAAGAAAGAAAAACAACCATAACACTATACTAAACACAAACGAAATGAGTAAAATACTAACTAAAAATGACTCAAAAAGTGTATACAAAATATGCCTAACAAATACACCCAAACTTAACCTTTGCTCGCCCTCGAGCAAAGATCAAAACAAAATCAAAGAAACAGAAAGAAAACTGACTCAAAAGACTCTAATCAAGCAGCTGCACAAGGTTACTTAGAAAAGCATGAATGTCAGTTGGGATAATATGTTGAAACATACATATCATGAATTTAACAATATAGAATTTCAAGTCAGATATTTTGCAAATTCATTTCAATCACAATCAATGGAAGCATGAACACCTACCCTATGCATGTCAATTTCGTTTCATTTTTCCCAAAGACCTATGGACATGTTTACTTGTTATTCTCCACTAATCATAGACATACAATTTAGAGATCTTCAGGACTTTTCAGGGTGTAATGTAGGCTTAGGCAGGGGTAGGTAAGAGTAGGCATTTCGGCTCAATTTACCTACCATAAATGTTTTTCTCATTCAACCATTTTGTCCTTCTTTTTGGTATTTTTTTCAGTTCATACCTATCATTCTCCTCTTCTCTTTTTGATAGCATGAAACAATTCACATAGGCACCCCCAAACTTAAGTTTTTACATCTTTCTCATTAGGGTGCATCAATTTTTCACTCTCTTTTCATATTTCTTTTTCACACTTCTTCGTCTCAATTTTTTAATTTCTGCTTATGGCACATAAGTGAATCATAGGGTGTCAAATAAATAACTTATTTTAGGCTCAACGGGGCTGACTAGGAATATAATTTGTTGCAAGGTAGGTAATGAATGGAAAGAAGGACTAACAAAGAAATGCCTGAATCATCTCTCTAAACATATACATCTTAACTATTTCGCCTCAAATAACAAGCAATCAGACTTCATAGACATTTTTCAATCATTCTTTCCACAATTGACAACACATAGGCTAAGCACAAATATCCCAAATAATTTGATTTTCATGAATTTTTGGCATATCTAACTTAAGCACACAAATTTTAGCTTCAAATTCCATTTCATTATCCCACTTAATTCACTAGGCGTTTTAAACAGCTACAACATGCATGATCATAAAATAAAAATAATTGACTCATAAAGACACATCTAAAACAAACAAAAAGACACAACAAAAAGACTCAAAACAAAAAATAAAACCAAATAAGACCCCCCAAACTTAATCGACACATTGTCCCCAATGTGTGAAGATTAAAAATAAGGGGACAACTTACAGACACAAAACAACGGTCATAACGGAGGTCTGGGATGAGATTCTTAAAATTGCACAGGTCATCGGGACTCTCTGAACCTCTGGATTTAAGCATTTTGACACTTTGGTTCCCATTCCACATGACAACATAAGACAAGGAGCCAATACCGTGAGACTGTTCAAGACAAAATAAAACAAACTAAAACAAAAAATCAAACTAACATAATTAAAACATTGGGTTGCCTACAAATATTGAATAAATCTTAATCAAGTGAAGAAGAGACCAAACTAATGCATTATTTCATGAAAACGAGTTTCAAGCGATTCAAAAGGAAAGCCCTAATAAAGTGTTTTAGCTCCTAGACATAGACATGCTAAGAACTAATACAAAATTCAACATGAACTGAATTGAAATAAAGAAAAGAAAAAGAAAATACTTAGAACTAGGTCTTCAATCCTGTAGCCTCCGAGCGTTGTGTTGTGTTGTGAGAGATGAGATATGTACCAGATCCTGCCTACCCTAAAATCTGTCCCAAGAGTTTATATATGTTGTCAAAAACGTGTGCCTTGGACCCTTTTCTCCCTTGCCAATTCTATTTCAGATTGGAAATTTCCGCATCGGCACCGCGATCCTGCAGAATGGCACCGTGGTGCCGAAAGTACTGCGGCCTCTCAGTAATTGTGGCACCGCGATCTTTCATCATGATCTCTCAACTTTCATCCTTTTTGCTTCGAGAGCTCTTTTTCTGTCTTTTCTGCCCACTTTTAGCTTCTTTTTGTCATTTTGTCATTTAGAACCGCGACGAACTCAAAAGAAAGAAAAACAACCCTAATATTATACTAAACACAAACGAAATGAGTAAAATACTAACTAAAAATGACTCAAAAGTGTATACAAAATATGCCTAACACTTGTGGCATGCTCGCCTAGATCATCCGGGGTCGTCTATTTTGTCTGCTTTAGATAAAAATAAGCTTATTTCTTGTAAGGGTACACGTAGTACTCCGAATTGTCAATCGTGTTCTTTAGGGAAAATTGTTAAGTTACCGTTTGTAGCTTCGAATTCTCATACTTCAATGTCATTTGATATTATTCATAGTGATTTATGGACATCTCCAGTTCTCAGTTCTATGTGTCATCGTTATTATGTTTTATTTTTGGATGACTATTCTAAATTTTTATGGTCGTTTCCAATTGCGAAAAAATCACAAGTTTTTCCATCTTCGTCAAATTTAGAGCTTTTATAAGAACCATTCGAACGGGAAATAAAGAACATTCAATGTGATAATGGCAAAGAATATGACAATGGGGAGTTTCGGGAGCTGTGTGCTAAAAATGAGATAAATTTTCGTTTTTCTTGTCCTCATACGTCTTCACAAAATGGGAAAGCTGAATGAAAAATTTGTATCATTAATAACATTATCCGCACCTTATTGGTTCATTCTTCAGTCCCTCCATTGTTTTGGCACCATGCCCTGCAAATGACTACATATCTACTTAATATTCTTCCTCTAAGGGTTTGACATATTTTTCCCCTCTTCAGGTTTTATACAATAAGACTCCTTCATATTCTAATCTAAGGGTCTTTGGATGCTTATGTTATCCACTTTTTTCATCCACTACAATCAACAAATTTCAGGCACGTTCTATCTCGTGTGTATTTTTGGGTTATCCGTCAAATCACCGTGGTTATAAATGTTTTGATTTGTCTACTAAAGAATCATCATTAGTCATCATGTTCTCTTTGATGAATCCAATTTTTCATTTTCTAAAGTAGAAATCTCGTGCCTAGTTCTTATGTTTTTTGGATGATGATATCTCCCTCTATGTTCTCTGTCATTTTTCAAATGTTTCAGAAAATACGCCGCCGCATGGCTCGCCTTCCGGTGAAATCAATTTTAATCCCGCTGCCGCTGCCGAGGCCTGCAGTGAGGTGCCAAATTTCTAGAGAGCACTATTCATCAAGCGTCGCGACGCCTGATGACGGAAATTTCTGATAATTCTCAAAATTCCCAAAATTCACCCATCCAACCCAGAGTCATGGTCCAATCACTCGCAGTCAACGGGATATTTTTAAATCAAAAAAATATTTTAATTTGAATTTTAATGTTCTTAAATCACACTTACCTAGTAATCTTATGTCTGGCTTAAATGACTCTAATTGGAAAATTGCCATGACTGATGAATATAATGTTCTTATTGATAATAAGACGTGGGATTTGGTACCCCGTCCATCTGGTGTTAATATTATTCGGTCTATGTGGATTTTTGCTCATAAGAAAAATTCTGATGGTTCATTTGCAAGGCATAAGACTCGTCTTATAAGTGATGGTAAGATTCAGCAGGTTGGTGTGGATTGTGGTGAAACATTTAGACCAGTGGTCAAGCCGGCTACCATTCGCACTGTGCTCATCTTGGCTCTTTCGAAATCATGGCTCATTCATCAGCTAGATGTGAAGAATGTTTTCCTACATGGTGATCTCAAGGAAACAGTGTATATGCATCAACCCTTGGGGTTTAGGGATACTAGATATCCTAATCATATTTGTTTGTTGAAAAAGTCCTTGTATGAGCTTAAGGCAGTCTCCACGAGCTTGGTATAAGAGGTTTGCTGATTATGTTTCGACTATGAGTTTTTCTCACAGCAGGTCTGATAATTCATTATTCATATATCATCGCGGTTCTTCGATGGCTTATATACTATTGTATATGGATGATATTATTTTGACTGCCTCTTCTGATGCTTTGCGAAAATCTATCATGACAATGCTCAGTTCTGAGTTTGCTATGAATGATTTGTGTCCATTGAGTTATTTCTTGGGAGTTGTTATTACTCGTCATGCAGGTGGATTGTTCTTATCACAGAGGAAGTATGCAGCAGAGATCATTGAGAGGGCTGGGATGTCATCCTGTAAGTCCACTTCTACTCCAGTTGATACTAAACTCAAGTTGAGTGCTGTATCTGGCTCTCCCTATGAGAATCCGACCCGCTATCGTAGTCTTGCAGACGCCCTTCAGTATCTGACGTTCACGCGACCTAATATTACATATGTCGTACAGCAGGTGTGTTTGTTTATACATGATCCTAGAGTTGAACATATGAGATGTCTTCTTTCTCTTTCTTGCTGGTGAAAATCTGGCATAGGGGGAAAAGGTTTAGGGGCTTTTGCGGCATCTAGTTCAGTATCAGATAGTTTACAAAGAAGGTTGACTTCTCTGTCACTTCTGTAACTTCTCTTTAGCTCAAACACATTCTTATGTACATTCAGGGAACACTTGAGTATGGTTTGCATTTGTATCCTTCGTCGACGTCTACACTAGTCTCCTGTACAGATGTTGATTGATGTGGTTGTCCTGACACCAGACGGTCTACGTCTGGTTATTGCATATTTTTAGGTAATAACTTGGTCTCGTGGTCTGCCAAGCGTCAAGCCACACTTTCACGTTCAAGTGCATAGGCCGAGTATCGAGGGGTAGCCAATGTGGTTTCCGAGTCATGTTGGTTACAAAATCTACTTTTAGAGCTTCATTGTCCTATTGAGAAAGCTACATTAGTATATTGTGACAATATAAGTGCCATCTACCTTTCTGGTAATCCAGTTCAGCACCATCGTACTAAATACATAGAGATGGATATTCACTTTGTTCGAGAGAATGTAGCTAAAGGACAAGTACGCGTCTGACATGTCCCTTTCAAATATCAAATTGCAGACATCTTTACAAATGGTCTTCCCTAGGTCCTTTTTGAAGATTTTAGAGACAGTCTCAACATACGAAGATTGTCCGCTATGACTGCGGTGGTCGCATAAATTTAGTCGGCCAGAAAAATCGACCAACCGACCGAGAAATTCGGTCGGTCTTGGTCCGTGTTTTTAATAATTGGTTTTCGGTCCGTCCGGTCCGGTCGAGTTCGGTCCGGATCTAAAAATTTTTTATTTTTTATTTTTTTATAATATATATATATATATATATATAATATATTGAATTATATAATTCCTAATATATATAATATATATAATATATATAATTTCTAATATATATAATATATATAATTCCTAATTTTCTAAATTCCTAATATATAATATATATATAATTTGGTCAGTTAGGCCCATTTTTTTAAAATTGAATTACCAATACTGAAATTGACATTCTGACGGTGCCACGAAATTTTTACATTGAAATCTATTGTACATCGCGAGATATTTAGATTTGAAAATGGGAAAAACGTAACGATTTGGGGAAAAGAAAAATTGAGGGGCAAGATGGACGTTTTTGGAGAAATCGGACGAATCAAACCGCTTGCTCAGTTTGGCCACCCCCGTATCGAAAAAATACGCGAAATCAAAAAAAAAATTAGGTAAAACGGACGTCCGAGCGCAAAGTTATGACCGTATAAAGTTTGATCAATTTACAACCTATATTTCATATGTCAATACGCCCGATTTGGGCCGGCACGGGGTTGGTTGGGGGCTGGGGAATCAAATCGGTCCAATCGGTTCGAATGATCGACCGGAATTGACCGACCGAGAAATTGGTCCGGTCTTGGTCCGGATAATCCGTTAGCTTCGGTCCTCGGTCCGGTTCGTCCGGTCGACTTTGTGCACCCCTAATCATGGTGTGTTAAATATACACATAATATACTTTGGTATATTATGTGTATATTCGTTTTTGGGCCATATTGTCACATATTCAGCAGAGTTATTCTTCTTATAGAATAGAGATTTAGATGTAAAGTAGGAATAAGATTCTCCTATTGTAACTTGTATATATATCTTTCATCAATAAGAATAATCAAGGAGTTAATTCTTTCAGTGAGTGAAACCTCTATCATTTCCTATCCACGTCGCTGTCAATAGCAACCCTCCCACATCTTTAGATGCCCTCGTCACTCTTCCCACCGCTCTCGCAACAATATATCCATTAATGCAGCAGTAGAGGATAACTAATAACAATAACCCAAGAATCTTAGAAATGTTAGGAGTAATATCTTCATTTATTTTATCTATCCAAATAAGTAACCCTCAACTCAATCAATTCAAGTAATTGGCTTGAGCAACTCTAATAATTTCCTCTTCGTTTATTAGCTATGGTAAATATATCAGCACTTGTGAAATCAGTTCAAGATAGATCAACAAAAGACCTCAGGGATATCTTTTTTCTTATACTGAAATAACCCGTCTGCTGATTGATTAGACTTTTTTATTTAGTAGTTCTGTGGCGACATAGTTCATGCTTCTCTTCGAAGTTTCTTTTTTCCGTGTGGCTCCTGACTGCTCCATGTAGTTGCACGCTGCAACCAAAATGAGGAAACTATCAAAGAGATAGTAGAAACGTGATATTTGATTAGCATTGAAAGGTTGGTCTCATCTGAAAGTTGTATATCGAAAACTAAAAGGAGCCCCACAAAGAGCTTCAAATTCATGTCTGTAAATAAGATATTTATTCTTAGTTATTGATACAAAGTACGATAAAAAATACAAATATCCCAAGTCCCCATTTCAATGTAAGAATGTATGAAGGCTTTCTGAAAAAAGTGTCAACATAGAATCACCATCACATCATCTCAACTTAATGTAAATTCTTGTGTTAAATGATTTGGTCGTACTCACTACAATTATAACGAACCGTTACGTCGTTTTGAATATTTTGCATGTTTACCCGTAAATGATCTTTTTCCTAGCTTTGTTTTGATGTATTTGACTTGAGGGATACGTGGAGCGACTCTCGAGGCAATCATATGAAAATAACGAAAGAAATCCCGAGTTTTGGAAATTTGACTTGTGGGAAGACGCATACGGAATCGAATTCTGATTGTTTCGTTAGATCAAGAACGTGATTCTTTACTTGGATGCAAGATTTGGACAAGTCTCGGGTGATTTAGGTGCGATCCGGGTAAGTTTGTGGATTTTGGAAAGTTCTTATTAAAAGATGAGTTTTGGTTGACTAAAGTCAACATTAAGGGTAAATGAGTCTTTTTTTAAGTTTCATCGATTCCAGTAGGTCTGGAATTTCGCTTATAATTTAGTCGAGTCATTGGTTTGGTTCTCGAGAGACTTGGGTGTATTTTGGACTCTTGTTGGAATTCTAATAACTTAAGAGATTTGGAGTTGATCATAGTCAATATCGGGTCAAGACGAAACCTCGTATAAGTATTTTGAGTGCACGAGCAACTTCGTTGCTTATTTTAGGAGTGGTTTGCATATTTTATTTGTGTTCAGGAGGTCTAGAATGAGCTTCAGATGTTGATTCGAAGTTTGAGCTTGATTTTGGAGTTTCTGATTCTGGTGTGTTGCAGTTGCGAGACCGCACCTACGCAAGGTGGGCCGCAGGTGCGAAAATGGTACAAATGGGCAAGGGTCACACCTGCACGTACGCACCTGCGCGTTGGGTCGAGTTAAGTGAACCTCGCACCTGCGAGGCTTGGGCCGCAGATGCGGGCTCGCATGTTCGATGAATTTGTCGCAAATGCGAGATCACTGGCAGAATAGGGGATTTAATCCCAATTACGACTTAGACATTTCATTATTTATTTTTTTAGATTTGGAAACTCGGTCTAAGGTGATTTTGAGGGGATTTTCAAGATCCATCAAGGGATACGCTTCTAACATTATTATTTCATTGATTAGTAAAGAATTTTATGGTAGAAAATATGATTTGGAGATGAGGGTTTAAAAGATTATGAGCCCTAACTTAAAAATTGAGAATTCTTGATTTGATCATGAAATTAATGTTGCTTTTGGTTCATATTTGATATCTAGACTCCATAGATGTTGGGTAAACTGATTTTGGAATCGTATATTAACATACTTTTCATATTTGAATAGATTTAGACTATTCGGAGGCGTTCCGAAAGAGCAAGGCTCCATTATGACTTCAGACTTCTATTCCATACAAGTTGAGATCATGTACCTTATTTAAAATATTATGATTGGTTTAATGAATTAAATAAGATGGTGTAATGAAAATAATAAGGGGGTCCCGGTACTTGTGAGGTGACAAGAAATTATATCGGGTACTGGTGACATGTCATGTGTACTTGCGCTTTTAAAACTGAATAGTGAACGTCATGATTTGAGCACTAGCTGATAAAATAGTATAATCCTATAAATCTGTGATTTGGGTATGAAGTTCGTACCTTGCCTATCTTATATATCTATCATTTGTGGTCATTTCTCAAGCGAATTTTGTGGCTAGTGCAAAGAGTCAAGAATGTTAGAGTCTGGTGTTAGTAAGCATATTTGTGTTAACTAAATTAATTTTGTGTCCTACACCCAATTAGTTGAAGAAGAAAAATAATTTATTTTTCTTGGTGATTCAAGAACTACTTAAATTTTTGCAAGTGGAAAGTTCTTCGTAAACTCGTATTTGAAATATATATATATTACTTTCTTAAAATATTTGTTGATGATGATATAGTGAGTAAATTTTACATAATTTTTTGGGTGAAGTTATATATATTATTAGATTTTTGTTTATAAGGAAATGTTTTATGAGAAATTGATTCTTATGAGTTATGAAATATTGTCCCCTGCCCTAACCTTAATTTTTTTGAATTGTGGGGGTCATGGTATCTTATTAGAGAGAATTATTTTTAAGAAGTCATCATATTTTATGTAATCTTATTGTTCAAGATATGTTTTGAGAAATAATGATAATGTTTTATTAAATAATGATTTTGTATCTTTTGAAGTAATGAGTTCGTACAAAAGTTGTTAATAGTATATGCCTTCTTTATTGATAACGTGCATATATTTGGTTCTAGTCTTGTGTGGCACATGAAATCAATTCTATCTTTGAGAAGAAAGACATGGAAGAGATAATGATGACATGATTTTAATTTTAACTCAAGATATTTTGTCGAGAAAAATCGTATGAACTTTGAATATTATGACGTGGTACCACGAATCATGATCTTAAATGATTTTTTCGTGTATTAGAGATACAATGATGATAACTGGATCTTTGATTCAGATGAGATAAAGTCTACTAGAAATTATGTGTTCACCTTTTACGGGGTGTAATAACATATAGATTCAAACAAGCAAGTTGAGGCTTTAGAGTTGGTTGGTTGAGGCTGAGTTGTTAAGAAACACTTAGCGAGTATTAATATTAATTAAAAAAATCAACATATTTTTTTTGTATCGACATTGTGATAAGAATAGCTGTTGTGAGATGTGATATACTCTATAATTATGGAAAGTCTGAGGTGAATTTAGCCCATTCACATGACTAAAAAAAACATTGAGGGGAATGAGATTTTTGTCAATTTGAGAAGATCTACAATGATAGTAACTCAACCTATATGATTGGATATCCCATGAATTAGGTTCATATATATAGGTAATAACAAGTCATTAGTTGATAAAAAATGCACTATTAAATTATGTCTCTTCCTATGGTGTGTGAAATAGTGCAATAATGCAAGGTAAAGTGAGGTTGAGTTAAACTCTTAATCAAATTCATATCCTTTATATGTGATGTATTGCTCTGTAAAATACACTTTGATTGGAATTATATGAGTGTGGAATGGTGTCACTCCTATAAAATTGTGACATATTTCTAGAGTACCCATGAATATTAGAACACGCGCATGACCTCTTAGCTCAAAATCGTGATAACGATTAAAATTGTGCAAATATAATGTGATAGAATAAGACATTAGGTTTATAAAAGAATTCTTGATTCATAGAAGTTATAAACTAACCATTGTTCTTTAAGTTTAATCTTATTTTATCTAAATCTGATTCATAGTCTATGAGCCACCAAATTCGACGCGTTGTAGTCATGTGTGAAAATCTAGCAAAACTTCTTATTTCATTATATTTTATTAAATATTCTTTTTGAGATACGTGAGGGATTTTGAAAAAACATTATTTTAATATCTTAAAAAGATGATCACATTTATGTTTAGAGTAATATTATTAATTGATTCTGAATATACTACTTAATTGTTTTGAACAATCATTATTTTATTAAATAGTTTGAGCCGTTAGCTATATCCCTTTCACAATTGAATGGCATAATGAGCATTTACTCATTTGTCAATTTAATACATTAAATTATTATTATTATTATTATTCATAATAAGTTATCGTTTGGGGCCTTATTTGGCTGCAACCATTTTGAAAGAAATAATTGATTACTCTTATTGATGAATGACGTGTATATATATATATATATATAAGTTACATAGTAAAATTCTTTTCTTATTCTACTTCTAAATCTTATTCTATTTGGAGACTAACTTTACAATTATGGTAATATTACACTATTAATTAAGGTACAAAACTAAGTCTAATATTTACCAAATATACAAGGGAAATCTGGGAATGCTGGACGTGGGACCTACTACCCACTGTTGGGCTTTACCATATTAGGCTGGACCCAATATATTTAACACACTCTCGCAGTCATAGCGGACGGTCTTCGTACGCTGAGACTGTCTCTAAAATCTCCAAAAAGGACCGAGGGAAGACCTTTTGTAAAGATGTCTGCAATTTGATATCTGGAAGGGACATGGTAGACGCGTACTTGTCCTCTAGCTACCTTCTCTCGAACAAAGTGAATATCCATCTCTATGTGTTTAGTGCGCTGGTGCCGAACTGGATTACCAGAAAGATAGATGACACTTATATTATCACAATACACAAGGTAGCCTTCTCAATAGGACGATGAAGCTCTAACAATAGATTATGCAACTAATATGACTCAGAAACTACATTGGCTACCCCTCGATACTCGGCCTCTGCACTAGAGCGAGATAGCATGGATTGACACTTGGTAGACCATGAGACCAAGTTATTACCTAAAAACATACAATATCAAGACGTAAACCGTCTGGTGTCAGGACAACCACCCCAATCAGCATCTGTATAGGAGACAAATGTAGACGTCGGCGAAGGATACAAATGTAAGCCATAATCAAGTGTTCCCTGAATGTACCTAAGAATGCGTTTGAGCGCATTCATATGTTCAATTCTGGGATCATGCATAAACAAACACACTTTTTGTACGACATATATAATATCAGATCGTGTGAACGTAAGATATTAAAGGGCGTCTGCAAGACTACGATAGCGGGTTGGATCCTCATAAAGAGAGCCAGCTGCAGCACCCAACATGAGTTTAGTATCAACTGGAGTAGAAGTGGACTTACAGATGACATCTCAGTTCTCTCAATGATCTCTGCTGCATACTTCCTCTGTGATAAGAACAATCCACCTGCATGACGAGCGACAGCAATCCCCAAAAAATAACTCAATGGCCCAAGTCTTTCATGACAAACTCAGAACTGAGCATTGTCATAATAGACTTTCGCAAAACATCAGAAGAGGCAGTCAAGATAATATCATCCACATATAATAGTATATAAGCCATCAAAGAACCGTGCCGATATATGAATAATGAATTATCAGACCTGCTATGAGAAAAATCTATAGTTGAAACATAGTTAGCAAACCTCTTATACCAAGCCCGTGGAGACTTCTTAAGCCCGTACAAGGATTTCTTTAACAAACAAACATGATTAGGATATCTAGTATTCCTAAACCCTAAGGGCTGATGCATATACACTGTTTCCTTGAGATCACTGATGCGCGATTTAATGCACACACTTTAACGCAAGTGCACGTTGTCGACTCAAGTAATATAGTCTTGAAGACCGAGTTATCGTCCTCAGGGATTAGTGCTCAAGTACCAATTATCTATCCTTTGTTATCTATTTGGTAACCGATATTTGAGTTGTTGATTATAACTAACAATTATAAAGACTAATTAACTATGTGTTTACTTCAGTGATGATGGAAATAGGGCTTCCAAGTCTCCTCAACTATCCGCTTATATTACTTATTAATGCAATAAATTATGGTTCTTCTTCTTTTGGAGATAGCAGGTTTACTAATTCATTTTATATTCCCGTTAAGGCTATATAAACACTCAACCCCAGTAGCGCTCCTTTCTACCTTTCGGTGATAAAGATGACTCTATAGGAAGATTAAGAACAAAAACCCCGTTAACGTTTACGCAAGTAATTTAGGTATTTAAACCCCCGTTAACGCTACACAAGTAATTGAGGTATTTTCATCCCCAATTCGACCTATGATTACCCAACTACAGCATAGTCACAACCTCCTCCTTTCGAAGTTTGATTAGAAATCATATAAATAATGATAATTAATGATCAAGTAATTACCAAGCATTCAAAACACTATTGAAATAAATCTCAACAATAAGAAGAACAACCATAAACATGCATTAACTCATAAAATAAGGTTCAAGTGAATTGACATGGAAAGCCCTATATTAGAATTAGTTCCTAGCCATAGACATGACAAGAACTAATTCAATATCCAACATAAAAACTGAAATAAAGTAAAAGAAAGAAAAGAAATTACTAAGTAATGGTCTCCAATCTTCAACTCCAAGAAGTCTTGTGTTTGTGCAAGAAAGGGAACCCTTGAAAACTGCCTAGGGTTCTCTTTTTATAGCTTCAAAACCGCCCTTAAGGTTTTCCTTCAGGTCTGGCCCATAAAATCGTCAAAAACCTGATTTTTCCCGCGTCGGCGCCGCGGCGCCGGAAGTTCTGCGAGTTTCTGATGATTAGGTGTCGCGGCGCTGCACTCTGCTGTCTGGAGGCGCCGCGGTACTTGAACTTCTGCAAGCCTCTGATCATTGGGCGCCGGGGCGCTGGCCCTGTTGGCTGGAGGCGCCGCGGCGCTGGCCCGTGTCTCTGCCTGGTTCGCTACTTTCTCGTATTTTAAGCTCTGGAACCTCTGTTTTTGCCCTCTTTTCGCTCCTTTTCCGCCAAAGCGCCATTTTAACCAATTTGACTCAAAAGAAAGAAAATATATCCTAAGACGACACATATTTGTACAAGAAGGGACAAAAGACTCACTAAAAACGACTCAAAAAGTGTATATATAATACACCGATCAAATACCCCCAAACTTAACATTTGCTCGCCCTCGAGCAAAGATAAAAAGAAAGAAATAAAGACTCAAGGAAAAAGAAAAATAAAAGACTCAATGACATTGATCACTTTGCTGCATTGGTGTTACTTAGAAAAACATGAAGATTAACAGAATAATATGCAGGAACATATAGCATGAAATTTTAGAACTCTAAACACATTAAGCTAGATATTTCGCAAACTCATTTTTATCATGCTTAATGGAAGTCAAAATACTGAATCATGCATGTTAATTTCAAAAATCCTATGGCATTTTTACTTGCTATTCTCAACTAATCATGGATATGCATCTAAGAGATCTTCAGGACTTTTAAGGGTTGTAATGTAGGCTTAGGTATGGGTAGGTAAAAAAATAGGCATTTAAGCTCATTTTTGTGTACCATAAGCTCTTTAGCTTTTCAATGTTTCCCTTCTCTTTTGATTTCTTTTCTTCACTTCAAATCTATCTTTCCCCTCTTTTGTTTTGAGAGCGTGAAGTGTATTATAATAACAAGCACCCCCAAACTTAGGCTTTTGCCTATTTCTTATAACTTTTTATCAGTGCATCAATCTTGTTTGCTCTTTTTGTCTCTTTTTTAACACATTCTATTCCAACTATTTCACATGTTTACTTATGGCACAAGTATGTAAATATAGGGTGTCAAATAAAAAGTTCAATTTTAGGCTCAATGGGGCTGACTAGGGATATTTTTAATGTCAGGGATAGAAAAGAGTGGTAAGAATTGGCTAACAAAGAAACGCCTGAGTCATTTCCCTAACATGCATATCCTAACTATTTCACCTCAAATAGCAAGCAATCATAACACATAGGTTTTAATCATTTATCATGCACAATTCAAGCAAGAAACCCCAAACAGACAGATTTCATGAGTTTTTGGCATATTTAACCTAAGTGTTTAGATAATTGCTTTTAATTCCATTACATTATTCCACCTTACTTCACTAGGTGTTTCTAGTAACTACAACATGCATGATTTTTGACAGACAATTATGACTCAAAAGAAAAAAAAAATATGACTCAAAAATACACAAAAACAATCAAAAAGACTCAAACATACTATAATAATAAGACACAAATAAGACACCCCCCAAACTTAAATCACACATTGTCCCCAATGTGTGCAAGACTCAAAGACAATAAAAGAAAAGGACACTTACAAATTTGGTTTAAAATGGTGGCGGTGGCGGTGACATTGGATAGTGCATTGACCACTGGTTGAACAAGGAACTCATCTCGTTAATTTGCTGCCTCGTTTATTGTTATCCTTGTATCACCGTGTCCAAACTCTGCATCATCCTTATCTGATTCTGGAGTAACTGCTCCATCATGGGCACTGAAGGTTCTGATTCGCGTGGGTCGCTTCGCCGCATATCGAGCCTCTATCTCGTGCTCATCTTCGCCCACGGCGCTCTGCTCTTGTTGGTGGTCTTTGGTGCTCTTCTTCTTGCTGCTGGGGGACTTGGGTCTGGGAATGAATGCACTATCCCATATGACACAGACAATTGATTTCTCTCGCGAGTATCAGTGGGTAGGGTTGGGACCCCATTTATGGCGCATAAACTTGTAATAAGTGAGCCATGTCCCAACCCACCTGTTGTTACCAGCCTGCTGGTTTCTTCAATACTTTGCACTATCTCCTTTCCCACATGAATCGTCTTCCCCGTCATAATTCCATATATCAATTTGATCCTGTCTTCTGGCACTCTGGTAAAGTGCATTGATGGAATCGACGGCATCGATTTAAATACAACCAACCTCGTCGCTGTTTAACCGACACTGCCATCCTCTTGACCCATTTCTGGCAATATCAAATACAGCCCCAGGATAGCTCACTGTGCCTGCGACGTTATCCCAGTCGATGCTGTTGGTGTTTCTGGACCATGTTCTGAAGTAGCTTCGGTCATCACCTCTTTCCTCAACATCATCTGTTTCTAATGTCGCATTGACCGCTTCTGCCGTCACAGACACATATTTTTCCCTCACAAAGCATCCATTGCTGTTACACCCCGTAATTCAAGGACATGTTTAAGAGAATGTAAGTAAGGAACACAAGACTTGAAAAGGGTACGAAAGGAAGAATTGTTTTTCCGACGGAAAAATCTTTCGAACGTCGAAAAGGAAAAATGTTCGTTGAAGAGAATTGGATTCTCAAAATGCATTAATTGAGGATTATGGAATGTATTATCATTATGGAAATTTATTTGTACGGATTTGGTCACGTGGGGCCCACCCGAGGAATTTTACATTTTGTGGAGCCCACGAGGGTTACATAATTTTATGGACGAATGGGAGGGAGACATGTGGCACCCCTCCCACATGGCTTGGTCGAATTAATGCAAGGGAAAAAGGGTCATTTGACAATTGTAAAGATGAGAAAGTCTTGCTAAGCTAGAGCTTGACATTGTTGACCAAGTCAAGAGCCACTTGGCTTGATCCCATTCATCCAATTTTTACATGTGTTGTAATCTAGACCCTCCAATGTGTTATATATCATCCATGTAGCAAGACAAGGCTATTTTACACTTAGAAAAATTGAAGAACCCTTGTTCTCTTTAGGGATGCTCTGCTCGCTTCCCTCTCACACAAATTTTTTATAGTTTGATCCATTAGCCACAAGACTTTAACCCAAGGTCCCTAAGGGTATTGTAAGGATATCTCAATAGAAATATTTCGGAAAAATGGCGTTTTCACGTTAGTCGCAAGGCGAAAACTTAAGGCATTTTCATAGGTTTTGATTGGAAATGGAAGAGAAGTTGGTTTTGAGCTTCTAAAGGCTTCAAATAGCGGATTGGAGCGTAAAGGAAAGGAGCTAAGAATTGCTAAGGAGCGACTTTGAATCTTGGAAATTATAAGGGCTTGAAAAGGTATAATTCTTGTCGTTTTAGTAATTAAGATTACTTATTGTTGTAGCTATGGATATTAGCAAGTATGAGATATATATTATGAAGTTGATAAGTGTATTGGCTATTAGAACTCTAATCCGAAAACTAGTATGTCTAGCCCTTGAGATTTCAATTCAATTGGATTATTAGTTTAATCGTCACATGTTATATAAGGAAGGAGTTATAATTGTTAAGTTGTTTATGACAATATAACATGTTAGACCTAAGAAGTTGGATTGAAAAAGAATTGGAAAAAGGACTTTGTGTTGTTGTATATGTTTAGTCAAGAATGACTTTAAATATGGAACTAGTTTCGTATTAATTTGTGGGGCGGAATTTTACACGTCCTGTTAAGGCGTGTAATCCCCTTTGGTTAGCTGAATTGTTGGGCCTTAAATGTGGCGTGTTTGGTTATTGAATTCGGCCTTGAAAAAGGTAGCAAAGTATGTAGAAACAAAGGAAGTGCTGTCCGATTTTCCGTAGAATTTTAGTGACTTTGCACTTAGAATATTCTACGTTTGAAGCTAGAGGTTAATGGACGTATTATGGCCATTATAGGTGGAAGTACTAAGTATAGCGTGTTCTACTTGAAGGATGGAATAGCTATCAAGGTTGAAGTACTTTGCAGCATTTTTCTATTTGTCGATAATCGTCGCGAGGTATGTGAACCTCTTCCTTCTTTTGACATGATTCTATGTATGGAATATACATGTGGTATTATTTCATGATTCCTTCTACTCTTAGAAGTTAAGAGGTATGTATGTTGATTTACTCTACGTAAGGGTTATGTCTAAGTTATCCTAAGTTCTTACCAAGTCTTATGGGGGATGTTGGTAAGAGTCGTTAGGAGGTATTTTGGAGCCAAGTTGACTTGGCTAAGTTACGGCACAAATGAGAATAAGTATCGAACAAGCCACTGCAGCGTTAATAAAGGAAAATGTAATGACAATCAATTAAGTTAAAACAAGTAGAATTCTCCATCTGCATAGAAGCTAAGATAAGACAAAATTGTATTACATTTTCTAGATCACGGCTACTTGATTAAGATCGTTATATATAAGTATAACTTATTCACAACACACCAAGGTATATGTTACTTAATTTATAAGAATTTACGTATGAGGTTTTAAGACTATGAACCACAAATTCTTAAAAGGTTAAGAGACTTTAGTTTTCAAGTTATGGGACTTGATTCTTAAAGGAAGAAATGAATTGATTTAAAAGCATAGAATACTTGATTTGGAAAGTATTGATTTCTTGCCATTCTAAATGTCACGACCCGATTCCGGGCCCGTGACTGGTGCCTTACCCCGGGCACCCTAGTGATACAACATCAGAGTAATCAGCGGAACATAAAACGATACAAGACATATTATGAAATATGAAACAATAATCTGAGAAAACTTGCCTTTCGCATATATGTAAATAACAACTTTTCAACATGAACAGTTTAATCCTTTTTACAAACCCCGCCACAACAAAGATTTACTGCACTCTACGAATGATATGACAACAACGACGGACAGGTTCGCCATACCACGAATGTAAGCACCTACAACAACAGGGACTATACCAAGACAAGCCTCCGAGAAACGGAGCTTTCAGCGCCGAATCGTGACTCCAAGAGCGAGGATCAACGATCGGTGTACTTTACTCGCGGATGAACGCACTTCGGCGAGGTCGATAACAGTACCGAGTATGTGAAATCAAAATATCGTAAATGAAATCATAGCGATCTATAAAAAGCGTGAGACATGTATGATAACAAAACTACGTTCCTGATAAACAAGCGATCATATCAAGTCGTGACTCACGCCTCAAGTCATCACTCAAATATAACAATGGGTCTCACGCCACAATATCAATCATGCCCGTGGAATACCTTCCTCACCGCCAGCTTTATGATATAAAAGCACCAAGGAACACACATGAACACCGTGTCCCACCTGTGCTATAATGAAAACGCATGTGGTAAGTACGAAGGCATAGCCGACTACTAACACCCACGCACCAACAAGGTCGCGAATCAGATCATAAGATCCGTCTGCACCGTCACATGATCAAAGCCGCCACTTGCCCGCAGATCTAATGCGCGCGTCTAGCCACGAACTTTCTGCACTCCGCATAGGCCAATCTCATCGCCCGCATGAGGTATTCCCGCATCGAGGGTAGCTACTCCCGGCATCGCCCCGACTTCGCAACCGCATGGGCCATGGACCGCATGCCCATAAAGGACGACACTAACACGAACTCGTAGCTCGCAAGGCCCTCGACTGCATGAGGTATTCTCGAATCATAGGTCCATCGACCGCTGAAGTCTACCCCGACGGAGGGCTTAACCCTAATCATCTCAAGAGATGAGTGATGTAAAATACTAACATAACGACTTATCGTTAAACAACATAAGCACAACAAAGGAAAACCCCTTTACACAAACATCACAAGATACTAACACACGTGGCATCCTAGCATGTTTACTTATCAATCAACAAGAAAGTATTACATGCTATCACAAACCAACACAATCAAGTCACACACAAGGTACTTTCTACTATATGCCCACAAGTTCGGGGTTTTATCCCCAAAGTACTTCATACATTAACTCTTTAAAAGATACGTTACTTTCACAATGTCACACAATACGTAGTATAAAAATAGAGTGACTATCTTTTTAAAGTAAATCAATTACTTCTCTTTGTAATATCAAGTAGTAACATTCTTTTCCAATGTTCAAGTTTGCCTAATTTCCAATGTTCAAGTTTGCCTAATTTCCAATGTTCAAGTTTGCCTAATTTCCAATGTTCACGTTTCTTATCTTAGAAGGTTTTGTAGTTCATAGTCTTATTCATTTAAGAATATAATTCTCTTTTAAACTATCTGAGAAACATAAGCCTTATATGTGAGAAGGATATTCTTGTTTATAACAATCTTATTACAACAATGACCATGATCTAGAAATATCATTTTGTCTCATCTTAGCTTCATGCAGATGGAAGTTTCTACTGGTTTTAATAATACTTAATTATTCAAAACATTTTCCTTTTATTAACGCTGCAGTGGTTTGTCGATACACATTCTGATTTCCGAAATCAGTAAAACATTCTTAAGCCGTTATACCTAACTTCCCATAAAGCTAGTATAACTCTTAAGTTTTCAAAATCCAAGTATTACTTCAAGTTCTGTATTAACACATAACAAGCCGCTTATAGTTCAAATCGCTTACCTTTTAAAACCACAAGTATTTTCTTACCAACATAAAGTCGTTTATAACCGACTTCCCATAAAGCCGTTATAACACTTTATGTTTTAAACCAATCAAATACATTTAGCACATGACGCTCACCGTACTACATAGTTCACACATATCATGCTAGAAGAGATAGGAAGAGGTTCACATACCTCGCGACGAGTATCGACTAATAGCAAAACGCTCCAAGTACTTCCAACCGTCGGCTACTCCTTAAGCCAAGTAGATCGCGCCACACGTAGTACTTCAACCTATAAGGCCACAAGGCGCTTATTAACATTTAGGTCTAATCGTAGAATATTCTACGTAAAAATTCGCAAGACCTCCCCGCAAACAGCGTAAATCTCCTCTCTATCGAGGCCGGCTACCAAGCCAACCGCGGGTTATACATCTAACCCTAACTGCACAATTCTACTCCACGCACTACTACTACACAAGTCTCATGTAATACCCATGTAATTACAAACAAGATTCTTCTTTAAATTCAGGATTAAGTCGAAAGTCATTGCAGTAAGTTTTATTCAGCTTAAGTCGCAAGACATTGCCGATAACTATGTTCAAGACTATATATAGCATACTTCAACTATATAATCTAACAACATGTAATTTCCAATTACAATAGGGACAAGATATTTACCTCGATAAGCCCATAATTATCCAAGTATAAAGTCGATCCCGGCAATCGTTTAGCTCCAACTCCGTGCGCCCAACCCGCTCCAAACTACCCTTAGAAGTTCTAACCAACTTCTACATACTACTCCAACAAACCATGGAGATTTTCCTTGTGGTTTCGGTTTGGTGACTGACGGGAAGTATAATAGTATAGCTGGGCTTTTCGGATAGGTATAAACTTAGAATACTACATGGTATAAGGCTAAGGTAATTTGGGCATTATAACAATACGGTTGAGAGTATTTCTACCAAGAGAGGGGTATTATACGAAAGCAACTAGCAGTGGTACCCACTACCACACTACTAGGAGTGGGCGCTACTCGCCAAGGGGGCCTCACGAAATGGGAGGGGAGCTCTCAAGACTTAGAGATTTTTGGATGAAGAAGTCTTCAAAGGGAAGGGGTATTTATAGGTCAAGTGCCAACCAATGGCCAAGATCTTGCCAAGTATGGCAAGTGTAGGCCAAGATTCACCCACGTGTCCTTGACCAACTAACACACAAAATATCCTACCAACTACACCTCCATTTCGTCCAATCCGAGCCCTACGTCCGCTGATGGGAGGTGCAGTGGCGCCTCTTGTTGGCCCAACACGCTTCGCCTCTCGAAAAATCCGCAAAAATTAAAATGACATAGCCGAAATTCCCTACGAAAGTCGTGGAAAACGCTTTCGCCAAAAACGACTCTAAACGGGTGTTGTGAACAAAATTAATTCGCCAAGCCTTAGTACAAGTTTCAAATTTCCTACGCACGCCCCACGCATACTCGAAAATACGGTATAACATTCTCCTTCCTTAGAAACATTCGCCCCGAATGTTCCTTCTAAGTCTCAAAACAAACGCCGCAAGATAGTCTTCACTACTATACTTACGAGAACAATCTCGCCACACCGCCACCAAGCACTGCGTAAATACTTACATCAAAGTCCACGAGGAAACACCTCTAATCATCACCACAAAACACTCCTCACCGGGTTCTAAAATATACTTCCTTCGCACCTTCTCTTTACAAAAGAAATGATCACATCTATGCCCGCCATACATGCTCGCTTCTCTCTTACTCGTCGTAGATACCACTTTGTCACTTTGCCTGAGGCATTAACCTTCTCAGGCGACCCAACAAATGGTACCACTTTTGTCACTTTGTCGCGAGCCTTGCTGACGACCCAACAAATGGTGCCGGCCGCCATGACCTCGAGGTTGTCGTACACTCGAACTCTTACCACATTACGATACGCCGGTTTCAAGACTGGGTTACTATCTCTAACGTGGTCATCATTAATCGGGAACACTGATGGATTCTCCGATACTTTCCGATCATAACAATACGAAAGACGGACGCATCGCCTTCCTAAGTCGGACGCAAAAAAGCTATCATATAGGCAACCCGCCTATCCTTCACATGAACTCGTGCGGCCCAAAGTAACACGCTAAGTTCCTTTGTTATACCAAAACTCGTCACACCCTAACCACATCACCGGAACAAGCTCAACTAACTATCTCGAACCTTGCCAACATCGAACCAATCGACCAAGAACTTACACTTCCGCCCCTACAAGGCTTCAAAAGGCGACATCCGAACACCGAAATGGTAGCTTAAACACTACCTCCACAGAGACAACAATCCCCACAACTATCCTCAAATCCAAACACCGGCCCGAGGCGAACGCACTCGAGACTCACCGAGTTCTTAACACATGCTTGGCAAAACTTCCAGAATAACAACACTACCTGGGCTCCACTGTCTGTCATAAGGTGAAGGTAGGCACCCCGTGAAGCCTAACATCCTGTCAGATAACTCAACACACCCGAGTAAACGGCCCCGATCAAGAACACGATGGGCTGCCCCATCGACCGACCACGGTCGAACGCATCCACGAACTCAGACTGGTTAACTAAACTTGGGCCTAACACCCTCACAACCCTAACACGCGGGACCACCACAACCTGACCCCACCACCAAACCTACCGCGGGTTGACCCGCAACGTGGCCTCAACCCGACCCTAACGCGCACAATACTAGCTCCACGATTCGGAACAATCTTACAAATCACGTTTCGAAAACCTAGCGGTCTTCTTAGCTCAACTACCCCCTTTCATTCCACACTACTAGGGACCTATCCCAAACATAACTCACGTGCACTATGCACTCCGATAAGGGTCAAACATAACACTACACCTTTCTCGAGATGGCCTCACCTCTAAGGTCTCTACGTAAAAGCTCCAAGGCTCACACCTTCTCTATCCCCAAAATCTTACTCCTGCTAAACAACCATGATCTAATCACGACTAACACACTTATCGTAACATAGCACTTAAGGTATACTCACCTTATCACACATACCGATCTCTGAGGTTAAAGATATATCTATATCTATCGCTTCACTCCCTTAGTCGTTCAAATCAAACTCGCCCGTAGGCGCATAGCTAAGGAAGATGACGAACTACCCACCAATCTCAAGGCTAAGTCCTCCTACAAGGACACTCTTCGACACATGGCCCTCGACGGCCGCAGTACAACAAGTACCAACTAAAAGACGACATTCCCGATGACGCTCACACATCGCGAACGGAAGCCCCGAGTTCCGACCAACTCCTCGATACTCCGAACGCCCCGATATCCGTGGAAGACCACTCAGACCGGGCGAGGTGCATATCAATCGGCCGCGAGGCGACTTGCCTCAAAGTTACCAAAGGACTCGCTGCTCGCCCTCCTCTCGTCCTTCGTTAACCCGTCGATCTCTACGCTTTCTGCCGCGCATAAGCCCGCATACGTGCCATGCTCAAGCCCAATCAAGAATTACTCTTGCACAACTCTCTTTAGATAGTCCTCAAGACTCGCGCAGACATCCAGATACTCTCGGTAGCCAAATCTATAGCTAGTATCGTGGTCGCTTTGCAATCTAAATTCTCTGTTTCGGCCGTGGAACTGGCGTTCAAATGTCATGGCCGCAGAGGAATCGCCGCCAGACTAAACTCTCAAGCTAGCGACGCCGCAAAACTCCCGAATGAAGCACCACCCTGTGTGATGATTGGGCTGTGTCCACGTAACCTCTCAGATTTACTCGCAGCCTCGGCCGCTTTGCCTCCCGGGCGGGTTGCCTACGCGAGGCATAGCGGTAAGGAAACAAATATGTTAGAGGTCCAACTTACAACACAAAGGCACGATCTCGAGTGAGAAGAATAGAAACCAATCCTAAAATATCCTATAGCCTCACGATTATTGGTGTGGTGCACAACACACCGATAATCAAGACTCTACCGATACGGTGCTCAGACACTTTCCGAGGATTAATCGCTCGATACCACTTTTGTCACGACCCGATTAGGCCCGTGGATCGTGCCTTACCCCGCACCCTAGTGATACAACATCGCAGTAATCACGAACATAAACGATACAAGACATATTATGAAATATGAAACAATAACTGAGAAAAACTTGCTTTCGGATATATGTAAATAACAACTTTTTCAACATGAGCTTTAATCCTTTTTACAAACCCCGCCACAACAAGATTACATGCACTTACGAATGATATGATAACAACGACGGACAGGCCCCGCCATACCACGAATGTAAGCACCTACAACAACAGGGGACAATACCAAGACAAGCCTCCGAGAAACGGAGCTTTCCAAGTTACCGAATCGTGACCAAGAGCGAGGATCAACGATTGTGTACTTTACTCGCAGATGAACGCACTTCGGGCGAGGTCGATAACAAAAATTTAGTATGTGAAATCAAAATATCAGAATGAAATCATAGCAGTCTATAAAAAGCAGGAGACATGTATGATAGCAAAACTACAGTTCACAATAAACAAACAGTCATATCAAGTCGTGACTCACGCCTCAAGTCATCACTCAAATATAACAATGGGTCTCACGCCCACAATATCAATCATGCGTGGAATACCTTCCTCACCGCCAGCTTTATGATATAAAAGCACCAAGGAACACACATGAACACCAGTTCCACCTGCCATAATGAAAATGCATGGGTAAGTACGAAGGCATAGCCGACTACTAACACCTACGCATGCAACAAGGTCGCGAATCAGATTATAAGATCCGTCTGCATCGCCACATGATCAAAGCCGCCACTTGCCCGCAGATCTAATGCGCGCGTCTAGCCTCGAACTTTCCGCAGCCCGCATAGGCCAATCTCATCGCCCGCATGAGGTATTCCCGCATCGAGGGTAGCTACTCCCGCATCGCCCCGACTTCGCACCGCATGGCCACGGACCGCATGCCCATAAAGGACGACACTAACTCGAACTCTCGTAGCTCGCGATAGCCCTCGGGACTGCATGAGGTATTCTCGAATCATAGGTCCATCGACCACCGAAGTCTACCCCGCACGGAGGCGCTTAACCCGGAATCATCTCAAGAGATGAGTGATGTAAAATACTAACATAACGACTTATCGTTAAACAACATAAGCACAACAAAGGAAAACCCCTTTACACAAACATCACAAGATACTAACACACGTAGCATCCTAGCATGTTTACTTATCAATCAACAAGAAAGTATTACAAGGCTATCACAAACCAACACAATCAAGTCATACACACAAGGTACTTTCTATTATATGCCCACAAGTTCGGGTTTTATCCCCAAAGTACTTCATACATTAACTCTTTAAAAGATACGCATTTCACACTGTCACACAATACCGGTAGTTTAAAAATAGAGTGACTATCCTTTTAAAGTAAATCAATTACTTCTCTTTGTAATATCAAGTAGTAACATTCTTTTCCAATGTTCAAGTTTGCCTAATTTCCAATGTTCAAGTTTGCCTAATTTCCAATGTTCAAGTTTGCCTAATTTCCAATGTTCACGTTTCTTATCTTAGAAGGTTTTGTAGTTCATAGTCTTATTCATTTAAGAATATAATTCTCTTTTAAACTATCTGAGAAACATAAGCCTTATATGTGAGAAGGATATTCTTGTTTATAACAATCTTATTACAGCAGCCATGATCTAGGAAATATCATTTTGTCTCATCTTAGCTTCTATGCAGATGGAAGTTTCTACTGGTTTTAATAATACTTAATTATTCAAAACATTTTCCTTTATTAGCGCTGCAGTGGTTTGTCGATACACATTCGATTTCCAAATCAAGAAACATTCTTAAGCCGTTATACCTAACTTCCCATAAATCTAGTATAACTCTTAAGTTTTCAAAACCAAGTATTACTTCAAGTTCTCTATTAACACATAACAAGCCGCTTATAGTTCAAATCGCTTACCTTTTAAAACCACAAGTATTTTCTTACCAACATAAAGCTGTTTATAACCGACTTCCCATAAAGCCGTTATAACACTTTATGTTTTAAACCAATCAAATACATTTAGCACATGTACGTCACCGTACTACATAGTTCACACATATCATGCTAGAAGAGATAGGAAGAGGTTCACATACCTCGCGACGAGTATCGACTAATAGCAAAACGCCCAAGTACTTCCAACCGCCTACTCCTAAGCCAAGTAGATCGCGCCACACATAGTACTTCAACCTATAAGGCCACAAGGCGCTTATTAACATTTAGGTCTAATCGTAGAATATTCTACGTAGAAATGGCAGACTCTCCCGCAACAAACAGAAATCTCCTCCTCTATCGAGGCCGCCAAGCCAACCAGTGGGTTATACATCTAACCCTAACGGTACAATTCTACTCCACTACTACTACACAAGTCTACTGTAATACACCCCATGTAATTACGATTCAAGATTCTTCTTTAAATTGGACTTAAGTCGCAAAGACATTCCGTAAGTTTTATTCAGCTTAAGTCGCAAGACATCCGATAACTATGTTCAAGACTATATATAGCATACTTCAACTATATAATCTAACAACATGTAATTTCCAATTACAATAGGGACAAGATATTTACCTCGATAAGCCCATAATTATCCAAGTTTACCGTCGCTCCTGGGCAACGGTTAGCTCCAACTCCGTGCGCTCCCACCCGCTCCAAACTACCCTTAGAAGTTCTAACCACCTTCTACATACGACTCCAACTACCCATGGAGATTTTCCTGTGGTTTCGATTTGGTGACCGACGGAAGTATAATAGTATATCTGGCTTTTCAGATAGGTATAACCTTAGAATACTACAAGGTATAAGGCTAAGGTAATTTGGGCATTATAACAATACTTTTGAGAGTATTTCTACCAAGAGAGTGGTATTATACGAAGCAACTAGGCTAGTGGGTACCCACGCCACACTACTGTGAGGAGGCGCTACTCTGCCAAGGGGCCTCACGAAATGGGAGGAGCTCTCAAGACTTAGAGATTTTTGGATGAAGAAGTCTTCAAAGGGAAGGGGTATTTATAGGTCAAGTGAAGGCCAACCAATGGCCAAGATCTTGCCAAGTGCAAGGCAAGTGTAGGGCCAAGATTCACCCATGTGTCCTTGACCAACTAACACACAAAATATCCTACCAACTACACCTCTCCATTTCGTCCAATCCGAGCCCTTACGTCCGCCAATGGGAGGGTGCCAAGTGGCGCCCTCTTGTTGGCCCAACACGTTTCGTCTCTCGGAAAAATCCGCAAAAATTAAAAATGACATAGCCGGAAATTCCCCTACGAAAGCTGTGAAAACGTTTCGTCGAAAAACGACTCTAAACGGGTGTTGTGAACAAAATTAATTCGGCCAAGCCTTAGTACAAGTTTCAAATTTCCTACGTACGTCCTTACGTACATACTCTGAAAATACGGGGTATAACACTAAAGTTAAGAAACTGGTTTTCTTAAAAGTTAAGAGACTTGAAGTATTTTGAAAGCTATGTAATTCGATTTGAAAGTATAAGTCTCTTGGTTATAAAAGGAGTGAAATTGCCTAAAGACATAAAGAGTTATAACGGCTTTATAGGAAGTTGGTTATAACAACTTTATGGAAGATTAAAAGAATGGTTTTCTTCAGTAATGTAAGCAAAGAAATGACTTGAAATATAGAAGGGCAAATTGCTCTAAAGGTACCAATTGCTTAAGGTTTTAAAGAAAGAAGTCACGTGATTTATAAGCCTATAATTGTATTTCTAAAAAGTATATATGACTTGATACTACGGTTATTAGTATCTTGGAAGTTTTATTTGAAAAAGAGTCATTTTAAAGGAGTAGAGGTGCGTAGTACTTTGGGTTAAATTCCCGGATTATTATGTGTGAAACGAAAGTGCCATGAGTTTATAAAAATGGAAGTCTAAAGGTTTAATGAACTTGCCTATGTTTTCTTGTGATAGCTTTGAGTGCAAGTATTATATGTTTACGTTGTCGTGACTCTCAGTTGGAGGGCCGACTGTCTTGTTGTAAGTTTACTTGGACGTACCGACAGTGATGTGGGATTCCACGGGTATGCTTCCATTATGATTGATCCTTAGACATGCTTATACGATGTGGGATTCCGGGACATGTGACCAGGAGGCGGGTTAGATTCCCGGATTTGTTTTATTACCCATGGCCATGCTTATACGATGAGGGATTCCGGGGCATGCGACCATGCTATTACGACTATTACTCCATGGGCTAGCTCCCCATGAAGACATGTACCCACGATGAGGGATTCCGGGGGCATGTTATATTCTTATTCCATGGGCTAGCTCCCCATGAAGACCTGCACCTACGATGAGGGATGCCGAGGGCACGTTATGGCCATGCTTATACGATGAGGGATTCCGGGGCATGCGGCCGCGTTATATATATATATATATATATGTATTGTATACGTGTACGCTGACAGTGAGGTAGGATGCCACGGGCGTGTCACCTGGTTATATGTTACACCTACGGCTGCCGGCAGTGATGGAGGATTCCACGGGCAGGAGGTATATATATATGTATTGTATATGTGTACGCCGACAGTGAGGTAGGATGCCACAGGCGCGTCACATGAGTATGATTTGTCATAGACTGCCGGCAGTGAGGAAGGAATTCCACGGGCACGCTTTGATATTTGTGTGACTTGATCGCGTCCCAGATTGGGCCGGGTAGTATATGCGCCCAACTTGACAATTTTTCCTAAGTATGTACGTAAGAAAGTGACTATAACTTTTATTGAAAAATGGAAAAAGATAATAAGGTACGATTAAGTTCACGAGATGGTAATGACACGGTAGGATCTGGTATGTACCCTTTTTATACTTGCCCCTATCATTCTTTTATCTGATTATGATTTGTTTATCAGACCTTATTTTCCGTTCCATATTCGGTACCTGTTGTACTGACCCCTTTCGGGGGGCTGCGTTCATGTCCGCAGGTTTAGGTACACAGTTGTGGATCCGCGAGCTTAGGATCCTGGTTCAGCATTTTGAGATGGCTCCAATGTTCCGGAGTTGTCATGACTATGTATATTCAGGGGTACGGCGGAGCCTTGTCCCGTCATAGTACTTGTTCAAATCTTAGAGGTTTGTATTCATCTGTGGGCTGGACTGGCTAGAGTTGTTTTTATATTGTTAAATAGTGTAGACCCTTTCGGGTAATTTGTATGTTATGGCAGCCTTATCGACTTGGCATTGGTTTAAAAAAAAGAGTGTTATTTATCTTCCACAGTTTATTATGTTGTATGATTAGAAGGGTGTCCAAGTAGGGCACCCGTCGCGGCCCGTGGTCGGGTCGTGACAAAAGTGGTATCAGAGCAGTTAGTCCTCAGAAAGTGTCTACAGACCGTGTCTAGTAGAGTCTTGATTATCGGTGTGTTGTGCACCACATCTATAATCAGGATGCTGCAGGACATTTAGGATTGGTTTCCATTCTTCTCACTCTGAGATCGTGCAATAGAGATGTGTTGTTAGGGTCGTCTCTCCCTAACGAGTTATGTTGATTGCAGCTACGAGAAAGGCAGCAGTGACCCAGGAAGGACTACGTGGATTGCGTATCCAGGTTGGTAATGATTATAGTATAGTTGGTATTGTGACATACATCTATACGGAGTTATGTATGAGGGTCTGATCGGTGTATTTTATATACACCTTTTGAGTCAGTCTAGTTAGTCTTTTGTCCCGTTTTGTACATACAAAGTGTCGTATTAGGATAGATTTTCTTTCTTTTGAGTCAAAGTGGCTAAAGTGGCCAAATGGCGGAAAAGGAGCGAAAAGAGGGAAAAAGAGGAGGTACTAGAGCTGAAAACGGAGAAAGTGGCAAACGAGTGAAATCAGACTGGCCGCTGGCCTCGCAATGGCGGGGCGCGGCGCCTATTATTCAGAGAAGCTGCAGAAGATTCAGCGCCGCGGCGCCCTCAGAGACCAGAAACAGGGCCGCGACGCCTTACAGCAGGGCCGCGGCGCCGACGCGGAAAAATTAGGTCTTTTGACGGATTTTTGGGCCAGGCCTGGAAGGAAAAGAAGGGAGGCGTTTTAAAACTATATAAGGAGAACCCTAGGCAGTTTTTGGCCCCCCCCCCTTTCTGGCACAACTCAAGATTCTTGACTTGGAGTTTGGATACCATTAGCTTAGTAATTTCTTTTTCCTTTCCTTTATTTATTTCAGTTTTGCATGATGAACTTTGAATTAGTTCTTGTCATATTCATGGCTAGGAACTAATTCTCTTATAGGGCTTTCTATGTTGAATTCTTGAACCTTATGTTATAAAGTAATGCATGCTTATGGTTATTATTCTTATTGAGAGATCTATCCAATAATTGAGTTGAATTCTTGGTAGCTAATTGACAACTAGTTATCACTATATGATTTCTAATCAGATTCTGAAAAGGAGGGATTGTGAATATGCTGTAAGTTGGGTAGACGGTCTTGAATTGGGGATGAAAATACCTCAATTAGATTTGTAGCGTTGATGAGAGGCTTAACAACCCTAATTTTGCGCATTGCGTGACGGTCAACTAGGTTTTGTGCTTAATCCTCCTATAGAGTTACCCTTATCAAAAAGTTAGGTAAGGAACAATCTGGGTTGAGTGTTTATATAACCCTAACGGAGTATAAAACGATTTCAGAACCCGCTTTCTCCAAAAGAAGAACACCATAAGTAATGCATTAACAAGTAACATAAGCGGATAGTAAGGATACATAAAAGCCCTATTCTCATCACATCTGAAGTAATTCTTTACATTTAAATAGCTTTTGAAATTCTTAGTTATAAACAACCAATCAAATATTAATTCGCCAAATAGACACTAGAAAATAGATCACTGGTACTTGAACCCTAATCCTGGAGGACGATATTCGGTCTTATCTAAGATTATACTACTTGATACGATAACGTGCACTTGCGTTTAAAGTGTGTGCATATTACGCGCATCAAGTTTTTGGCGCCGTTGCCGGGGATTAGGCAATAGTTCAATATCAAATTATCTATTTTTAATTTCTAATTTGGATTTAATTTTTTATTTTTTTATTTTTTTAGTTTCTACGAAAATCAGGGTGCCGTGATTCTTTGTTTGTTTTTGATCTTTCTCAGGATATCAGTTTATGCGAAGGAGAAGAGGAGCTGACACTCTTGTTCCCTTCAATCCGGAAATTGAGAAAGCACGCAAACGAGTAAAGAATCACCAATTGCAACGTTGATAGAAATGGACGGTGCTCCCAACAATAACAGGATGAGAGAAGGGTTAGGTGAAAATCAACTTAACCCAGGAGATCCTCAGCAAGTGCCAATAGATATGGAGGATAGGGTTCGAATCCAGCCAGAAAGAAGTCTGGGAGATTATGTGCTACCAAGAGTGAATGGAGCACAGACTTGCATTAGGCTCCCTACACAGAGCCAACAATTTCGAGATAAAACCGATTCTCGAGCAGTGCGAAGACACAAAGGCGGAGGATCGCCATCTGGAGGATCACATACGCACATAGCAAATTTCTTGGAGCTATGTGCCACTTTCAGATATAACGGCGTTACTGATGATGACGTCAGATTGAGGCTCTTTCCCTTCTCACTCAGGGATAGAGCAAAAGTATGGTTTAATACACTGCCAGCTGATTCGATATTTACATGGCACGAGCTGGCACATAAATTCCTAGCCAAGTTCTTTCCACCTCAAAGCAGCAAAATTAAGAGGGGAGTTGAACAACTTCTATCAAGCTGATGGAGAGTCCTTATATGAAGCATGGGAGAGATTCAAGGATCTACAGAGGAAGTGTCCACACCATTGCATTGAGTTGTGGAACTTGGTTCATATTTTCTACAACGGGCCGAGCAAAGACAACCGTAACCATCATAGATGCACCGCAGTGGAGCATTCATGAGGAAAGCACCCACGACGCCACGAGTTATTAGAAGATATGGCCACTAACAACCATGTCATCAAGAGAGGGCAACCGGTGGGAGAAGAATCGCGTGGGTCCATGAAGTAGATGCTATCACGCTTTGAACGCACAGTGGCTCTTCTAGCGAAACAATTGCAAAGAACATACCTTGTGTCGATGAATGCCGTGCAACCGCTAAAAATCGTGAGATATGTGGCGCCCACATACATTTGATAGGTGTCCTTCGGATCCCAACAACATCCCAATGGAAGCGGCGAGTGTCAGCGAGGTAACTACCAGAGGCAGCGAACAACCCCTACTCAAACACTTATAATCCAGGTGGAGAATCACCCAAACTTCTCATGGAAAGGAGATCAGGGCCAAGAAAATCGCATGTGGGGCCAGTAACCAATATCGTGGGCAGACCGTGATAGGGGCGATGCGTAACGCAGCATGCAGAATCAATGACTCTTCACTCAAGCCCCACCTCAATACCAATGCACCAGTGTCAAGAAGAAAACCGGATGAGCTTAAAGCGACCATGACAAAGACGCCAACGCCCGACGCAGCTTTATAACAGAATCTAGATCCTCGTTCAGAAATTTGGAAACACAGGTAGGACAGCTAGCAAAGCAGGCAAACATCAGGCCACAGGGGACATTGCCAAGCAATACTGAGGTAAATCCGAGGGAGCAATGTAAGGCGATGCGATTGAGAAGTGGAAAACAATTGAGCAACAAGCTACCCAATAGTTGAGAGGAAGCGAGTTAGAAAAGATAAGTGGTGAACCTAGCCAGTGATAGAGAAAACTCCGAGAAGGAGTATACGTAAAAGATTCCTTTCCCCAGAGATTACAAAGGAAGGCGGTCGATAAACAATTTTCCAAATTCTTGAGGTATTCAGAAGTTGCACATCAACATACCGCTTATAGAGGCTTTGAGCAGATGCCATCTTATTTCAAGTTCATGAAAGAAATCTTGGGAAAAAGAGGAAGCGGCCGAATATGAGATAGTAGCACTAATGTAAGAGTGTAGTGCTATCTTACAAAAGAAATTGCCACCAAAGCTAAAGGACCTGGAAGCTTTACACTACCATGCACAGCAAGGTGGTGACTTGCAACAGAGCCTTGTGTGATTTAGGGGCGAGTATAAATTTGATGCCCCTATCAGTTTTCAAAAGATTGGAGTTAGGAGAAGCCAAACCCACCACTGTGAGTCTGCAACTAGCCGACAGGACAGTGGTTCATCCACGAGGGAAGATCGAGGATGTGATTGTGAAGGTAGGAAAATTTTTCTTTCCTGCAGATTTCCTCATTTTGGATATGGAAGAAGATGCAGAAATCCCGATCATATTGGGGAGGCCATTCCTAGCAACGGGCAGAGCCTTGATTGACGTTGAAAGAGGAGAGCTAACGCTAAGAGTGGAGAACGAAGAGATGGTGTTTAAAGTCTTTAAACACGTCATTGAGCCAAGAACTGTAAGTGGGTGTTTTGCAATCAACACCACCAAACCCCCATGCGAGCCATTGCAATGCAACCAAAGAGTGATGAGCCCAAGAAAGCAAGCATGGTTTGCTGAGATGACACTAAATGAGGTAATTGTTCCGGAACTCCCTACTACCGATAATGCTAAAAAGAAAAGGAGAAAAAGGAAACGCCAAATGTGGCGGAAATGAATTGGTTGGGGACTTAATCCACCCCAGGGCTAGTAAGTCTAAGGAACTTGCGTCCGGCTAAAAGACGTTAAAGACAACGCTTGTTGGGAGGCAACCCAACGTTTTCAATTATGTTATTTTAATTTCTGTCTTTAAGTTTATTTTATTTTTGTCTCAGAACAGTCTCACGGTCTTGGAGTCTTGTGTTTTGTGATGGGATTGACAGGTACAGGGAAATAAACTGAAGAAAAGCGAGGATTTCCAGAAAAGCGGGTAAGAGCCGCGCGCCAGAGCGAGGGCGCGGCCAAATATCTGAAAAGTCGTGCTGAAGTAAGAGCCGCGCGCCAGTGAGCAGCGCAGCGTAAATCGAAAAATGTGCCAAGATAGGCGCCATTCCAGAATGGGCCGCGCGCATGAAATCCGATGGAGCGCAGAGTTTAGCCGCGCGCCAAAAGTGGCCGCGCTGCCGGGAATCCAGAAACTTAAAACGCCCAAAAAAATCAGATTTTCCCCAATTCCAACTTCAAAACCCTAACCTTCCCTCTCCAAAAACCCACGAAATTTCAGAAACTTTCTCACAAATCCTCCACAAATCCAACCCAACCACAACCTAAACTCTTAGATTCCCTAAAATCCCCAACTATCTCAAACAACAAAAGCTCCATTCCATAGCCTCAACCCACCAATTGAAACAAGAACAAGCTTGAATCTTCTCATCAAAAGGTAATCCCTATCTTTGTTCTTGAATCCTGTTACTGAAGTTATAGGAAGTAGTAGTTGGGAAGAGTATTGTAGTTGAAATAGTTTGGGCACTGAAAAGTTTGTTGTGAAGTTGGAGAAAAGAGTAGAAAAGGAGGTTGTGGGCATTGTTGAAGTTTGGGGGTGTTGTTTTCGCTGCTAGTTGTTGAGTGTATAGGAAACATTTGTGCACTTAAAATTGAAAGCCCCTGAACCATGGCCACCAGGAAGAGAAGAGGCTCCACATCTACCCCAACCCCACAATACGATGAAAATAGGTTTGTGAGCTATCAAGCCTACCAAAGATACAAAAGGCTTGATACTGCACTGTAATTCGAAAGGGAATGGATTACCAAAGGGGATCATATGGGAAGAAGGCGTTTATGAGCCCATCCGCTATGATTGAGAGCTAAGGGATGGAAGAGATTTGTAAATCTCGAGAAGATAGTACCATGAATACAACAATGGTACGCGTGAATTCTATGCCAACTTTCCGAGAGAATCGAAGGGGGTGCTTCGTAGGACGAGATATGCTCAGAATAAAGAAACGCGATAAATGCAGATCTCAAGACAGTTGATGTTGAAGAAGGAAGTGATGGGAATCACTTTAGAACATGGTCTAGAAGCACCAACCACATCGACCGAATGCCACAGAAACACGAAGCTACCTGCGGCCGCTGAGATAGGAAGAAATGGGTCCAGAGCACCGAGCAAAGCACTAAGCGCAGCAAGGCTTGGTCAGATTTTGTCGATGCGCATGATTCCATCTACGACTTCACCAGAGTGCCGTAAGACGATTAAGCCGATTTATGGAATTATGAGGGGCCGCAAATTGATGTTGGGAAAGAAATAGTGCGAGCATTGAAGAAATCAGCAGGATGGTGACAACGGTGGTTGGGACATGGCTCACTTATCACAAATTTCAGGCAAAGATAAATGCGGTCCCAATCCTACCCACTGACACTCATGAGAGAAACCAGCTGCCAGTGTCCTATGGGATAGTGCACTCTTTTTCAGACCCCAGCCCCCCAGCAGCCAGACGAAGAGCACCACCACCAGCAGCAGCAGCAGCAGAGGCAACCATGGATGAAGATGAGCACGAAATAGGGCTCACATGAGGCGAGACCCACCACCGACCAACCACAAGAGCAGAACCTTCAGAGCCCACAAGGGGACAATTGTACCAACATCAGAGGGAGATGATGCAGACCTTGCAAACATTAGTACAAGGACAGCAAGAAACAAGGCAACAAATCGACGAGCTGAGTGCCTTGTTCAACCAATGGTCGATGCATTATCCACCGCCACCACCACCATTGTAGCCAAAGTCTGTAAGTATCCTATTTTCGTTCATTGTCTTTGAGTCTTGCACACATTGGGGACAATGTGTGATTTAAGTTTGGGGGTGTGTTTTGTGTTTTAGTTTTATTTGTGTGTCATGTTATGTTTTATTTAAGTCTTTTTATTTGTTTCATGTTTATTTTGAGTCACCAAAATTTTTCTTTTTGAGTCATAATTGCACAAAGATCATGTATCTTTGTAGTTGCTAGAAACACATAGTGAAGTAAGGTGGAATAATGTAAAGGAATGGAAGCAGCTATCTAAACACTTAGGTTAGAGATGCCAAAAACTCACAGAATCTGTCTATTTGGAGTCTCTTGCTTGAGTTATGTATGCTAAATGATAAATGCTTATGTGTTAGGACTGCTTGCTATTTGAGGCGAAATAGTTAGGATATGCATGTTAGGGAGATGACTCAGGCATTTCTTTGATAGCCAATTCTTACCATTCTTTTCTATCCCGTACTTTAAAAATATCACTAGTTAGCCCCATTGAGCCTAAAATTTGAAACTTCTTCTTTGACACCCTATATTCCCACAAAGTGTACCATAAGTGAAATTATGAAACAGTAGGAGTACATTGTGTTAAAAAGAAAACAAAAAGAACGAATAAAGTCTGTTGCACCCCAATACAAAAGTAATAAGAAATAGGCAAAAGCCTAAGTTTGAAGGCTTATTATTATATACTTCATTCTCCCAAAACAAAATAGGGAAGGATAGAATTGAAGTGAAGTAAAGAATCAAAAGAAAAGGGAAAATTGAAAAGCCAAAGAGCTTATGGCAGTAAAAATGAGCCTAAATGCCTATCTTTACCAACCCCTACCTAAGCCTACATTACAACCCCAAAGTCTGAAGATCTCTTTTATGTATATCCGAATTAGTGGAGAATAGCAAGTAAGCATGCCATAGGAATTTTTGAATTTATATGCATACTTGAGTACATGACTTCCATTTAAGCATGATAAGTATGAGTTTGCGAAATATCTAGCTCAATGTGTTGAAATTCCATGCTATATGTTCCTCGATATTATTACGCTAACCTTCATGTTTTTCTAGTTAACATTCACGCAAAGAAAAGTGATCAATGGCGGAGTCTGCTTATTTTCTTTGTTGATTTTCTTATTTATTGAGTCTGTCATTTTATTTCTTTCTTTTTATCTTTGCTCGAGGCGAGCAAAAGTTAAGTTGGGGGTATTTGATCGGTGTATTTTATATACACCTTTTGAGTCGATCTAGTTAGTCTTTTGTCCGTTTTGTACATACAAAGTGTCGTATTAGGATAGATTTTCTTTCTTTTGAGTCAAAGTGCTAAAGTGGCCAAATGGCGGAAAAGGAGCGAAAAGAGGGAAAAAGAGAGGTACTAGAGAAAACGGAGAAAGTGGCAAACGAGGTGAAATCCAGACTGCGTCGGGCGCCTCCTGCGATCGAAGCGCGCGCTATTATTCAGAGAAGTCAGAAGATCCAGCGCGCGCCTCGAGACGAGGGGCGCGCGCCTAAACATCAGAAGCCACAGAGTTGCGTGGCCGCGCCTCGCATGCAGATATCGGGCCGCGCCAAAACACCAAGTATTGCAGAACTTTAGGCGCGCGGCTATACAGTGGTCGCGGCGACGCGAAAAATTAGGTCTTTTGACGGATTTTTGGGCGAACTGGAAGGAAAAGAAGGGAGGCGTTTTAAAACTATATAAGGAGAACCCTAGGCAGTTTTTGGGTCCCCTTTCTGGCACAACTCAAGATTCTTGACTTGGAGTTTGGATACCATTAGCTTAGTAATTTCTTTTTCCTTTCCTTTATTTATTTCAGTTTTTGCATGATGAACTTTGAATTAGTTCTTGTCATATTCATGGCTAGAAACTAATTCTCTTATAGGGCTTTCTATGTTGAATTCTTGAACCTTATGTTATAAAGTAATGCATGCTTATGGTTATTATTCTTATTGAGAGATCTATCCAATAATTGAGTTGAATTCTTGGTAGCTAATTGACAACTAGTTATCACTATATGATTTCTAATCGATTACGAAAAGGAGGATTGTGAATATCTTGTAAGTTGGGTAGACGGTCTTGAATTGGGGATGAAAATACCTCAATTAGATTTGTAGCGTTGATGAGGCTTAACAACCCTAATTTTGCGCATTGTGCGTGACGGTCAACTAGGTTTTTGTGCTTAATCCTCCTATAGAGTTACCCTTATCAGCGAAAGTTAGGTAAGGAACAATACTGGGGTTGAGTGTTTATATAACCCTAACGGGAGTATAAAACGATTTCGTAAACCTGCTTTCTCCAAAAGAAGAACACCATAAGTAATACATTAACAAGTAACATAAGCGGATAGTAAGGATACATAGAAGCCCTATTCTCATCACATCTGAAGTAATTCTTTACATTTAAATAGCTTTTGAAATTCTTAGTTATAAACAACCAATCAAATATTAATTCTCCAAATAGACACTAGAAAATAGATCACTGGTACTTGAACCCTAATCCTGGAGGACGATATTCGGTCTTATCTAAGACTATACTACTTTATACGATAACGTGCACTTGCGTTTAAAGTGTGTGCATATTACGCGCATCAGGGTCATACGCGTGTTGTCTAGAATGATTTTAGATTACCAAGAGTTGGTAAAGACTAACTAGATACCGGGAAGGTATGGAACAGTTAATGAATTCTCGCTAAGGTCTTATGTTTTATTTTGAGATAATTGGAAAAGGATGAGCTGTCTGATAGGGTAGTGAACCCTTAAGAAGCCATGTTAAGGAACTTAATGGAATACCATGTTAATATATTAAGCTACGTGGTAGGCTTAAGAGAATTGTACGGATGAGGTCCGTATAGAGTAAGTAATAGTTGTTGTGATCAAGACGACACGATTATGGTATTATGAGAAGTTTTTGTACCCGCATCGGGGATCGTAAGGTAGGCTTGGAGCATGGAAATTGCGAGCCTAAGAATATTGATGACATTTGAGACCTTAGATGTACAAGGTCTTCTGCAGAAAGATTTATTATAGACCAAGAATAAGAGTTAAGTGCGGCGGCAGCGGTGAGGACTACATTGGTCTCCCATACCGGAATAGAGTGGGATCAGTTGGTAGTAGTTCCGCTACGTGACAGGGTCACGATGGTGCAAGGCCCAAGTCTAGTTAATTGTTTTACGGGTTCGTGGACGCGTTCCACCGGAACCAGGTCGTGGGAGTCGGAAATGGCCTTTTGTTGTTTAAAAGAGTGACTCCAAAAGATTGGAGGCCAGCATTGGTATGGAAGTTATGTATGTATACTAGTATGAGTTGGAAATACGGAAAGAGTACGACCAGTAAGAAAGATAACAACCAAGTGTAAAGGAATAGAGCCTGAATCCATAAGAACCTTTCGAGGTAACTACACCCGTGAGTGTGTGAGGTGGTAGCTGAGCGGGAATATGAGGTTTTCCCGGTGATGATACAGTCGTCAGACCCTAGTAGAGATGATTATGACGGACTTTGAGGTCATTATGAGTATGGGCTAGTTGGCTTCGTGAGTTCCAAGGTTGACATCTTAGTATAAGTATTGTTATGTGGCCATGGGTGGCACATGTAGTATGAAGGGTGCAGTAAAAGGAGACTATGTCGCGCTCTAATTAGATTGGACTCCGAAAGAACATTCGGGGACGAATGTTTCTAAGGGGGGAAGAATGTTACACCCCGTAATTCAAGGACATGTTTAAGAGAATGTAAGTAAGGAACACAAGACTTGAAAAGGGTACGAAAGGAAGAATTGTTTTTCCGACGGAAAAATCTTTCGAACGTCGGAAAGGAAAAATGTTCGTTGAAGAGAATTGGATTCTCAAAATGCATTAATTGAGGATTATGGAATGTATTATCATTATGGAAATTTATTTGTACGGATTTGGTCACGTGGGGCCCACCCGAGGAATTTTACGTTTTGTGGGGCCCACGATGGTTACGGAATTTTATGGACGAATGGGAGGGAGACACGTGGAACCCCTCCCACATGGCTTGGTCGAATTAATGCAAGGGCAAAAGGGTCATTTGACAATTGTAAAGATGAGAAAGTCTTGCTAAGCTAGAGCTTGACATTGTTGACCAAGTCAAGAGCCACTTGGCTTGATCCCATTCATCCAATTTTTACATGTGTTGTAATCTAGACCCTCCAATGTGTTATATATCATCCATGTAGCAAGACAAGGCTATTTTACACTTAGAAAAATTGAAGAACCCTTGTTCTCTTTAGGGATGCTCTCGGGTTTGCCTCCCCTCTCACACAATTTTTTTATAGTTTGATCCATTAGCCACAAGACTTTAACCCAAGGTCCCTAAGGGTATTGTAAGGATATCTCAATAGAAAGATTTCGGAAAAACGGCGTTTTCACGTTAGTCGCAAGGCGAAAACCTAAGGCATTTTCATAGGTTTTGATTGGAAATGGAAGAGAAGTTGGTTTTGAGCTTCTAAAGGCTTCAAATAGCGGATTGGAGCGTAAAGGAAAGGAGCTAAGAATTGCTAAGGAGCGACTTTGAATCTTGGAAATTATAAGGGCTTGAAAAGGTATAATTCTTGTCGTTTTAGTAATTAAGATTACTTATTGTTGTATCTATGGATATTAGCAAGTATGAGATATATATTATGAAGTTGATAAGTGTATTGGCTATTAGAACTCTAATCCGAAAACTAGTATGTCCAGCCCTTGAGATTCCAATTCAATTGAATTATTAGTTTAATCGTCACATGTTATATAAGGAAGGAATTATAATTGTTAAGTTGTTTATGACAATATAACATGTTATACCTAAGAAGTTGGATTGAAAAAGAATTGGAAAAAGGACTTTGTGTTGTTGTATATGTTTAGTCAAGAATGACTTTAAATATGGAACTAGTTTCGTATTAATTTGTGGGGCGGAATTTTACACGTCCTGTTAAGGCGTGTAATCCCCTTTGGTTATCTGAATTGTTGGGCCTTAAATGTGGCGTGTTATGTTATTTAATTCGGCCTTGAAAAAGGTGGCAAAGTATGAAGAAACAAAGGAAGTGCTGCCCGATTTTCCGTAGAATTTTAGTGACTTTGCACTTAGAATATTCTACGTTTGAAGCTAGAGGTTAATGGACGTATTATGGCCATTATAGGTGGAAGTACTAAGTATAGCGTGTTCTACTTGAAGGATGGAATAGCTATCAAGGTTGAAGTACTTTGGAGCATTTTGCTATTTGTCAATAATCGTCGCGAGGTATGTGAACCTCTTCCTTCTTTTGACATGATTCTATGTATGGAATATACATGTGGTATTATTTCATGATTCCTTCTACTCTTAGAAGTTAAGAGGTATGTATGTTGATTTACTCTACGTAAGGGTTATGTCTAAGTTATCCTAAGTTCTTACCAAGTCTTATGGGGGATGTTGGTAAGAGTCGTTAGGAGGTATTTTGGAGCCAAGTTGACTTGGCTAAGTTACGACACAAATGAGAATAAGTATCGAACAAGCCACTGCAGCGTTAATAAAGGAAAATGTAATGACAATCAATTAAGTTAAAACAAGTAGAATTCTCCATCTGCATAGAAGCTAAGATAAGACAAAATTGTATTACATTTTCTAGATCACGGCTACTTGATTAAGATCGTTATATATAAGTATAACTTATTCACAACGCACCAAGGTATATGTTACTTAATTTATAAGAATTTACGTGTGAGGTTTTAAGACTATGAACCTCAAATTCTTAAAAGGTTAAGAGACTTTAGTTTTCAAGTTATGGGACTTGATTCTTAAAGGAAGAAATGAATTGATTTAAAAACATAGAATACTTGATTTGGAAAGTATTGATTTTTTGCCATTCTAAAGTTAAGAAACTGGTTTTCTTAAAAGTTAAGAGACTTGAAGTATTTTGAAAGCTATGTAATTCGATTTGAAAGTATAAGTCTCTTGGTTATAAAAGGAGTGAAATTGCCTAAAGACATAAAGAGTTATAACGGCTTTATGGGAAGTTGGTTATAACAACTTTATGGAAGATTAAAAGAATTGTTTTCTTCAGTAATGTAAGCAAATAAATGACTTGAAATAAAGAAGGGCAAATTGCTCTAAAGGTATCAATTGCTTAAGGTTTTAAAGAAAGAAGTCACGTGATTTAGAAGCCTATAATTGTATTTCTAAAAAGTATATATGACTTGATACTACGGTTATTAGTATCTTGAAAGTTTTATTTGAAAAAGAGTCATTTTAAAGGAGTAGAGGTGCGTATTACTTTGGGTTAAATTCCCGGATTATTATGTGTGAAACGAAAGTGCCATGAGTTTATAAAAATGGAAGTCTAAAGGTTTAATGAACTTGCCTATGTTTGCTTGTGATAGCTTTGAGTGCAAGTATTATATGTTTACGTTGTCGTGACTCTCAGTTGGAGGGCCGGCTGTCTTGTTGTAAGTTTACTTGGACGTACCGACAATGATGTGGGATTCCACGGGTATGCTTCCATTATGATTGATCCTTGGACATGCTTATACGATGTGGAATTCCGGGGCATGTGACCAGGAGGCGGGTTAGATTCCCGGATTTGTTTTATTACCCATGGCCATGCTTATACGATGAGGGATTCCGGGGCATGCGACCATGCTATTACGATTATTATTCCATGGGCTAGCTCCCCATGAAGACATGTACCCACGATGAGGGATTCCGGGGGCATGTTATATTCTTATTCCATGGGCTAGCTCCCCATGAAGACCTGCACCTACGATGAGGGATTCCGGGGCATGCGGCCGCGTTATATATATATATATATATATATGTATTGTATACGTGTACGCTGACAGTGAGGTAGGATGCCACGGACGTGTCACCGGGTTATATGTTACACCTACGGCTGCCGGCAGTGATGGAGGATTCCACGGGCAGGAGGTATATATATATGTATTGTATATGTGTACGCCGACAGTGAGGTAGGATGCCACAGGCGCGTCACAGGAGTATGATTTATGTCATAGATGGCGATGAGGAAGGAATTCCACGGGCACGCTTTGATATTTGTGTGACTTGATCGCGTCCCAGATTGGGCCGGGTAGTATATGCGCCCAACTTGACGATTTTTCCTAAGTATGTACGTAAGAAAGTGACTATAACTTTTATTGAAAAATGGGAAAAGATAATAAGGTACGATTAAGTTCACGAGATGGTAATGACACGGTAGGATCTGGTATGTACCCTTTTTATACTTGCCCCTGTCATTCTTTTGTACAGTTATGATTTGTTTACTGTACATTATTTTCCGTTCCATATTCTGCACTTTTGTTATCGACCTTCTTCGGGGCCGTTCATGTCCACGAGTTTAGGTATTACAGTTGTGGATCCGCGAGCTTAGGATCTGGTTCAAAGATTTGAGATGGCTCCAATGTTTCGGAGTTGTCATGGCTATGTATATTCTGGGGTACGACGGGGCCTTGTCCCGTCATAGTACGTGTTCAAATCTTAGAAGTGCGTATTCATCTCAATTTGGGTGGCTAGAGTTGTTTTTATATTGTTAAATGTAGACCCTTTTCGGTAATTTGTATGTTATGGCAGCCTTTATCGCTTGGCCTTGGTTTAAAAAAAAAGTGTTATTTATCTTCCGCAGTTTATTATGTTGTATGATTAGAAGGGTGCCCAGGTAGGGCACCAGTCGCGGCCCGGGGTCGGGTCGTGACAATTGCCCACCTTCTCTGGAAGATTAGCATAAAATTAACGCACCATCACTGTGTTCATGGGTGCTATCTCTTCCGGGTTTACAAATCTTTTCCACCCCATCATCTCAATCATCGCCCGAATGGGCTCATAGACATCCTCCTCCCCAAGCGAATCCCTTTGATAATCCATTCCCTTCGGGATTAAGGGCCTAATACTAAGCTTTTGTATCTTTCATGAGCTTGTTGGCTAATAAACCTAGTATCATCGTATTGAGGGCTAATGTGGATGTGGAGGCTCTTCTCTTCTCGCGCATATGTTCGGATACTTGTTGCGGTTCTTCTATCAATCACTGTTCACCAACCCTATCACTCACCAATCAACAGTTACAACACCTATTACCCCCAAACTTCACTTAAGAAGCTTCTACACAACACCCACACCCTCCTTGTATACTCTTCCTCACTTTTTCATAATCAATTTTTCAACACCCCACAACTTCAACAATACAACACTCCTCCAAACTACTACCTCCTTTGACTACAGTAAAGCTCTCAAGAAAAGAAGAAGATTGCCTTTTTACGGTGTTCTTCAAGGTTTTCTTGCTTCTAATGGTGATTTGAGGCACTGGGATGAAGTTTTGTTGGTTGAAATGGTTAAGGGTTTAGGGACTTTAAGAGTTTTGGTTGTGTTTGGGTTTGATTTATGGAAGATTTGTGGGTAAAGTGTGGATTTTCGTGGGTTTTGTGGAGAAGAAAGGTTAGGTTTTGGTTTGAAATTGGGGAAAATCGGGTTTATGGGCGTCTTTTAATTTTTGGATTTCCGCTTCGGCGCCGCGGCGCACAATTTACTGCGCTCCTTCGGGAGTTTCTGCGCCGCGTCCCTGCTCCTGGGCACCGCGGCACCTAGACTTGGCAATTTTTCTGGATTTTTGGCGCCGCAGCCCTGCTCCTGGGCGCCGCGGCGCTCACCCGTTTCTCTGGAAATTCTGGTTATTCTTCAATTTTTCGCCCTCCAATTTATTGGCCTACACCTGTCAATCAGAACACAAACACTACCTCCGTGAGACTGTTCTTAATAAAAACTAACTATATTAAAGTAAAATAAATCAAAATACCTTGGGTTGCCTCCCAAGTAGTTGTTACACCCCGTAGTTCAGGTCATGCGTATGAGAGCGTACGAAAGGGAGTAACACTTAAAATTTTAGAAGGACAAGTTGATGGATTGTTTCGGATGGGTTTTAGTCAACTTTGAGGCGGGTTATGACCCGTTACATTGAGGGTTCCTAGGTGTTTCAAAGTCCTAGTGCGTAGTTCGTTGAGTCTAGTTTCCAACGCAACCAACCGTTCGTCGATAGGTCATCAGAGTAGCAAGTTATGGGAGTTACAAGTTCAGTGCGCAGTCGGACATAAATATGTTTCGGTCAGGAGCCACAGGGCCGTGGCGCCGGATGCAGGGCGGCGGCGCCGGATATTCTGAGGGAGCGCTGAAGTTGCAGCGCCACAGCGCCGGAAAGCAGGGCCACGACGCCGGAATGTTCTGGGAGTCGGCAGAGGTTTCAGCGCCGCGGCGCCGGCTGCAGGGCCGCGGCGCCGAGGCGGGATTTCTGGCGGAAAAACTGAGGAAAATCAGATTTCTTCTTTTAAAAGGCCATGGGAGGGTGACAAGTGTCCCCCCCCCCCCCATCTGATTTTGCATGCACTACTTATTGACCAAGTCTTGAAGACTTGGTCATTCTTCTAACTCTCATCTCTCTCTAAAAATAAAGCTCTCCCTTCTCTCTAGAATTTCAAGAGGAAATCTAAGCTTGAGGAAATCTGAAAAAGTGTGGCAAGAAGAAAGCTTATTGGCTAGCTTGTAGGAGTTGTTGTGGTGGTGTTTTTGGAAAGGAGGATAGCAAACTTTGTTGGATTAATTTGGCTAAAGCTCTAAGGTAACAATTCTTCTCTTGTAGCTAGTTTTTGGTGTTGCATGTAAAGAAGAAAGAACTTGTAGTTGGAAATATTGCTCTTAGATGAATTGCATGTAAGAAATATGATTTGGATATGAAAGAATTGGATAAGAAGGTTATGTAAGCATGTTGTAGCCTAAATACTACCTTAAACTTGTTAAGTTAGTTGTTGTACATTGTGGGGCAGAATTTTACACATCCAAGTTTAGGTGTGTAATCCCCTTTGAAATGTTTGGATTATTGGGCCTTAAATTTGGCGTTTGAATGTTGAATTCGGTCTTGAAAAAGGTGGCAAAGTATGTAGAAACAAAGGAAATGCTGCCCAATTTTTCATAGGATTTAGTGACTTTGAACTTGGAATATTCTACATTGAAACTAGAGGTTTATAAACGTATTATGGTCATTATAGGTTGACATACTATGTGCGGTACTTTGGACTTAGCAAATGGATTGACCAAAGAGGTATGTGAAACTTTCCTATCTCTTGAGCATGAATGGTTTTACCTATGTAGTACGATAGACGTACAAGGTTTGATATCCCTTACTTGTTTTAAGGATGTCTTGAGTTTTCAAAGTTAAGGGACTTGATGTGTTCAAATATATGATTCTTGTTCTCCTTTTAAAAGCGTAAGTCCCCTGGGTTTTAGGAAAATGTATTTGACTAAGGTATAACGTTAATATAATGACTTTATGGGAAGTTGATTATATTAGCTTTATGAAAGGTTAACAAAGGAAGATTTACTCTAAGTAAAATGAGTAAGGATAAATGATTTGAGATTTTGAAAGGCAAAATGGTTTTAAGGCATCAATTGCCCAAAAGTTTTATGTGAAAAAGAGTCATTTTTAAAAGAGTGGAAGTATGTAGTACTTTGGGTTAAATCTCCGGATTTTCCTTTTATTTATGTTATGTATGATGGCCGGTTGAGCTAGGGTAAGAGTATAAATGAGGGGTAAATCCCCAAGACGTTATACCACCTTCTCCAGGGTAAGAGTATCAATGAGGGGTAAATCCCCAAGACGTTATACCACCTTCTCCAGGGTAAGAGTATAAATGAGGGGTAAATCCCCAAGACGTTATACCACATTCTTCAGGGTAAGAGTATAAATGAGGGGTAAACCCCCAAGACGTTATACCACCTATTCCGTGGATTTGCTACCCACGATGCGAGGAATACCTCATGCGAGTCCGTAGGGCTCATGCGGGTGAAATAGTCCCATGCGGGTGAGTCGACCTATGCGAGGAATACCTCATGCGGGTCCACATGACCACGCGTGAAATAGTCCCAGGAGTAGGAGTGCTTAATGATACTGCAGGGAGGATGACCTTGCTTTGACCATGAGCTTCCTATTTTCATGCAGTATTGTATATGTTTGATACTCTCATTATTAGTAAGGCATGTTCTCAGAAGCGATTTTTATACATGTCTCGGTTATTTTATACTTGAGGTATGTTCAGATTTTCGATTTCGCATACTTAGTACATATTGTGTACGAATTCTTCCTGGGGCTGCGTTCATGCCGCAGTAGAGGTAAGCGGTGGTGGATCCTTATTCTTAGGATCACATTCTGTCGAAGCTCCATTCCCGGAGCTTGTTTTATCGTACGGTTCTTCCCGATGTTATAGGTATTGTGTACATTCGGGGTATGACGGCCCTGTCCACACAAGTATTCTTAGAGGTCTGTGGTCATGTTTGTGTTTTGGGCTGTAAGAACAAGTTGTACTTTTGATTAAGTATATTTTTATGAAAGGCAGCCTTATCGGCTTACCAGTGATGTTTACTTTATACAGGTTATGTGTTATGTATGTTCCGCTGCTATTCTCTCTTATGTATACTGCCGGTACCCGGTAGGCACTGCCATGCCGGGTCGGGTCGTGACAAAAGTGGTATCAGAGCCAGCTATACACCCTCTTCGGATTGAAGTAATATGATTATTGAATCATCAGAACTACTTCGATATATCTTAAAGTGTCTACTGTCACGACCCGAACCTGGGCACGTGACTGGTGCCTTACCCCGGGCACCCTAGTGATACAACATCAGAGTAATCAGCGGAACATACAACGATACAAGACATATTATGAAATATGAAACAATAATCTGAGAAAAACTTGCCTTTCGGCATATATATAAATAACAACTTTTTTCAACATGAATAGTTTAATCCTTTTTACAAACCCTGCCCACAACAGTACTACAGACCTCTAAGAATGATACGACAACAATGGCGGGACAGGGCCCCGCCAAACCCCTGAATGTAAACACTTACTACGACAGGGGACTATACCACTGATAAGCCTCCGGAGAAACGGAGCTTCCCAAACGCTGTGACCACGAGAGCTAGGATCAACGGCGGTGTGCCTCAACTGCGCAGATGAACGCAGCCGGGCGAGGTCAAGACAACAGTGCCGAGTATGTGAAACTAAAAATCAGTAAATGAAATCAGAATAGTCTGTAAAGCAGGAGCCAGGTATGATACGCAAACTACGATTCACAACAAATAAGCGATCATGTCAAGTCGTGGACTCACGCCTCAAAGTTATCACAATAAAACCGCACGGCAAGTAAGGCATAGCCGACTACTAAGACCCGGTACCAAAAATACCACAAAGCGTATCCCGAGGTCTTTCTAGACCGCACCACATGATCGGCCGCCACTCGCCCGCAATATCAATGTGCGGCGTCTATCCTCGAACTCTCGCAGCTCGCATAGGTCACACACGACCCGCATGAGGTATTCCTCGAATCATGGTCCTGCATCACCGAGGTATACCCGCATCGGCGGCTAACCTCGGTATCCGCCTAGGCTCCCGCAACCCGCATAGTCTCAACAGACCGCATAGTCTCAACAGACCGCATAGGAATCCCCCGCATCAGGGTAAACACCCGAATGATCAATCTCGAGCTACCGCGACCGCGTAGTCACGAGGACCGCAGCCGAAAGACCGCATCAAGGGTGGCAAGCCCTCGGTATAATAAGTCAAAGGGTATGTGATACAATAACGATAACTGGCTTAACGTTTAACAACGTAAGCACAACAAGAATGACCCCCTTACATCACGATCACACAAGATACTAACACACGTAGCATCCTAACATGTTTACTTATCACATCAACAAGAAAGTATTTACAAGGCTATCTCAAACCAATACAATCAAGTTATTCACACAAGGTACTTTATGCTAACAAGTTCGGGTATCTATCCCTAAAGTACTTCATACATTAAAGCTTTTAAAAGATCCATTGCTTTCACATAAGTCACACAATACGTAGTATAAAATAGAGCGATCCCTTTTTTAAGTAAACCAAAACACTTACCTTTGTAAAATCAAGTAACAACATTATTTTCCAAACGCTCAAGTTTGCCTATTTTCAAATGTTCACGCTTCTTATTTTAAAAGGTTTCAGAGTTCATAGTCTTATTCATTTAAGAATATAATTCTCTTTTCAACAACTGGGAGACATAAGCCTTATATGGAAGTAGGATATTCTTGTTTATAACAATCTTATTACTGACCATGATCTAGAAATATCATTTTGTCTCATCTTAGCTTCTATGCAGATGGAGGTTTCTCCGGTTTTATTAATACTTAATTAGTCAAAACATTTCCTTTTATTAACGCCGCAGTGGTTTGTCGATACACATTACGATTCAAATCAAGAAACATTCTTAAGCCGTTATACCTAACTTCCCATAAAGCTAGTATAACTCTTAAGTTTTCAAAACCAAGTATTACTTCTTCTTTCAAAATGATTCAAAATCTTTTGAAATACTTCAAGTTCTTTATTAACACATAACAAGCCGCTTATAGTTCAAATCGATTACCTTTTAAAAGCCACATGTATTTTCTTACCAACATAAAGTCGTTATAACCAACTTCCCATAAAGCCGTTATAACACTTTATGTTTTACACCAATCAAATACATTTAGCACATGTGACGTCTACCGTACTACATAGTTCACACATATCATGCTAGAAGAGATAGGAAGAGGTTCACATACCTCGCGACGAGTATCGACTAATAGCAAAACGCCCAAGTACCTCAAACCGCCTACTCCTTAAGCCAAGTAGATCGCGCCACGCATAGTACTTCCACCTATAAGGCCACAAGGCGCTTATTAACATTAGGTCTCTTTGTAGAACATTCTACGTAAAAATTCGGCAAAGACTCTCCCGCAACAAACAGGTAAATCTCCTCCTCTATCGGGCCGCCACCAAGCCAACCAGTGGGTTATACATCTAATCCGAACGTACAATTCTACTCCACAAGATTACTACACACAAGTCTCATGTAATACGCCCTATGTAATTACAGATTGATTGATTCTTGAGCTTAAGTCAAAAGACATTGCCAACTAACTACGTTCGCCTATATATAGTATACTTCAACTATATATTCTAACAACATGTAATTTCCAATTACAATAGAGGACAAGATATTTACCTCGATAAGCCCATAATTATCCAAGTATAAAGTCGATCCCGGCAATCGTTTAGCTCCAACTCCGTGCGCCCAACCCGCTCCAAACTACCCTTAGAAGTTCTAACCAACTTCTACATACTACTCCAACTAACCATGGAGATTTTCCTGTGGTTTCGGTTTGGATTGACGGGAAGTAGAATAGTATAACTGGGCTTTTGTATAGGTATAACCTTAGAATACTACAAGGTATATGACTAAGGTAATTTGGGCATTATAACAATACTTTTGAGAGTATTTCTACACCACAAAGGGGGGGGGGGGTATTATACGAAAGCAACTAGGCTAGTGGGTACCCTACTAGCACCACTAGAGGGGGTGTACCACTCGGCCAAGGCCTCAGGAGAGGGGAGGCCTCTGGCCGAACTCAACACAAAGGGGAGGGAGAAGGAGAGCTTTCAAGACTTAGGCAAATTTAGGATGAATTAGTCTTCCAAAGGGGTGGTATTTATAGACAAGGCCAACCAATGGCCAAGATCTTGCCAAGTGCATAGCAAGTGTAGGCCAAGATCTTGCCAAGTGCACCCTAACCAACTAACACAAAAATATCCTACCAACCTTGACCAAACAAGGCCAACTTTCGCCACCACTATTATCGCCAAGGTGTACTAATGAGAGGTGACAAGTGTCGCCTCTTGTTGGTCCAAAATGCTTCGCCTCTCGGAAAAATCCGCAAAATAAAAATGGCATAGCGGAAATTCCCTACGAAAGTCGGAAAACGTTTCACTAAAAACGACTCTAACCGTGTTGTGCATAAAATTAAATCGCCAAGCCTACTTGAAGTTCGAATTTCCTACGCACGCCCCTCGACATACTCGGAAACACGGGTATAACATTCTCCTTCCTTAGAAACATTCGTCGAATGTTCCTTCTAAGTCTCAAACAAGCGTGCGCCAAGATAGTCTTCACTACTATACTTACGAGAACCAACCTGCCACATCTGGCCACAGAAACAACTTGCGCAAAATGCTTACATCCAAGTCCACGAGGAAACACCTCTAACATCACCACAAATACCTCTCCTCGGGGTCTAAAATATACTTCCTTAGCACCCTTTCTTCACCAAAGAAATGATCACATCTACGATCGCCATACATGCTCGCTTCTTCCCTTACGCTGCACTCTACCGTGACACTCAAACTCCTTCTCATAACTTACCACATTTCTCGCTACCGCTTCGCCCAAAACTCGGGGTTACTATCTCTAACGTGGTCATCATTAACTGATACCACTTTTGTCACTATGTCGCGAGCCTTGCTCCGACGACCCAACAAATGGTACCGATCGCCATGATCCTCGAGGCATGCCCTTCGGCCCTTCTCAGGATGTGCCATACGGAGAGCCACGGTTCGGGTCTGTTCCCGTGGTAGAGGCTCTGGCCTCTTTATACGCCACTTCGAACATAACAATATGAAAGATCGGACGTACTGCCTCCTAAATCGGACGACAAATGCTAACATATAGGCAACCTGGCCTATTCCTCACATGAACTCAAAGAGGCCCAAAATAACTCGGGCTAAGTTTCCTCTGTTTTCCAAAACTCGTCACACCCTAACCGGGGTGGTACCTTCAAGAAGACCGACCGTCAACCTGAACTCTAAGCGTCGTCGCCGATTATCCGCACGATATCTCTGAGCCGAACCTCTTCTAGACAAGCTTCACTAACCACATACCTTGGAACAAGCTCAACCAATCGTTCAACGCGCCAACATCGAACCAATCGACCGGCAACTTACACTTCCGCCCTTACAAGGCTTCATAAGGCGACATCCGAACACTGAAATGGTAGCTTAAACGCTCCCTCTACAGGAGACAACAATCCCCACAACTACCCCTGAAATCCACACACTGGCCCGAGGGCGAATGCGATTCTGAGACTCACCTGAGTTCTTAACCTTGCCTGGTAAAACTTCCAAACAAAAACAGCCGTAACTGGCTCCATCACCGCCATAAGGTGAAGGTAGGCACCGTGCAGCCTTACAACCTTTCGATGTACCAACACCGCCGAGTGAATGGTCCCGATCAAGAACACGATGGGCTGCCCCATCGCCCGACCACCGGTCGAACGCATCCACGAACTCAGACGGTTAACTAAACTTGAGCCTAACACCTCACAACCCTAACACAAGGGGGACCACCACAACCTGACCCCACCACCAAAACTACCGCTGGTCGACCCGCAACGGCCTCAACCCGACCCAAGAACGCCGCACAATACTAGCTCCCGATCCGAACAATCTTACTAATCACGTTTTGAAAACCTAGCGGTCTTTTTAGCTCAACTAACCTCTTTCATTCCACACTACTGGACCTATCCCAAACATAGCTCACGCACTAGGCACCCGATAAGGATCAACATAACCATACGTCTTTTACTCTAGATGACCTTACCTCTAAGGTCTCTACGTAACAAAACTCTAAGGTTCACACCTTCTATCCCCCCAAATCTTACTTGGTTAACTAACCAAGATTTCTAATCACAACTAACATACTGCTATCAGAACATAGCACTTAAGGTATACTCACCTTATCACATAAACAAAACTCTAGAGGGCTAAAGATATATCTATATCTACTGCTTCACTCCCCTTAGTCGTTCTAATCAAACCCGCCTGTAGGCTCATGGCGGAGGAGGTGACAAACTACCCACCGATCTCGAAGGCTAAGTCCTCCTACAAGGACACTCTTCGACACTGCACTCGACGGTCATAGTACAACAAGTACCAACCTAAAAGATGACATTCCGGGATGGCGTCACATCTGTGAACCGGAAGCCACGAGTTCTAACCAACTCCTGCGATACCCCGAATGTCACGAACTCCGTGGAAGACCACTCGCATCGGGCGAGGTGCATAATCTAATCACGCGAGGTGACTCGCCAAAGTTACCAAAGGACCTTGCTGCTCGCCCTCTTCATTGTCCTTCGTTAACCCGACGATCTCTACGTTTCTCGCCGCAGATAAGCCCGCATACGTGCCATGCTCAAGCCTAACTGAAGGATTACTCTTGCACAACCTTCTCTTAGGTAGTCATCAAGACTCGCGATACATCGGTATACTCTCTGGTAGCCAAATCCATAGCTAGTAACAGGGTCGCCTCTTTGCAATCTATATTCACTGTTCCCGATCGTGGAACCGAAGGTTCAAATATCATGGCCGCAGTAGGAACTGCCGCCGCCGTGCTAAACTTTACTGGGGCTAGTGACGTCGCAGAAATCCCCGAATGAAGCATTACCCTAGGTAATGATTGGGCCTGTGCCCACGTAACCCTCTGAACTCTACTCGCAGCTCCCTCGGCTGCCTTGCCCTCCTGGGCCCGGGTTGCCCTACGCGGAGGCATAACGGTAAGGGAAAGAAATACGTTTAGAGGGTCCAACTTACAACACAGCTCTAAGGCACGATCTCAGAGTGAGAAGAATAGAAACCAATCCTAAATATCCTATAGCCTCCTGATTATTGGTGTGGTGCACAACACACCGATAATCAAGACTTCATCGATACGGCTCAGACACTTTCCGAGGATTAATCGCTCGATACCACTTTTGTCACGACCGAACTCGGGCGTGGATCGTGCCTTACCTGCACCCTAGTGATACAACATCAGAGTAATCAGCGGAACATACAACGATACAAGACATATTATGAAATATGAAACAATAATCTGAGAAAACTTCGCTTTCGATATATATAAATAACAACTTTTTCAACATGAACGCTTTAATCTTTTTACAAACCGCCCACAACAAGATTACTGCACTTAAGAATGATACGACAACAATGGCGGACAGGGCCCGCCAAACCCCGAATGTAAACACTTACTACGAGGGACTATACCACCGATAAGCCTCCGAGAAACGGAGCTTCCCAAACGCTCAAACTGCGACCCGAGAGCTAGGATCAACGATCCGGTGTGCCTCAACTCGCGGATTGAACGCACTTCGGGCGAGGTCAAGACAAAAATTTAGTATGTGAAACTAAAAATATCGTAAATGAAATCATAATAGTCTATAAAGCGAGACATGTATGATAAGCAAACTACGATCACAACAAATAGCGAATATGTCAAGTCGTGACTCACGCCTCAAAGTTATCACAATAAAACCGCACGGGCAAGTACGAAGGCATAGCCGACTACTAAGACCCACGCACTCAAAAATACCACAAATCGTATCCCGAGGTCTTTCTAGACCGCACCACATGATCGAAGCCGCCACTCACCCGCAATATCAATGCGCGTCTATCCTCGAACTCTCGCAGCCCGCATAGGTCACACACGGACCCGCATGAGGTATTCTCGAATCATGGTCCTGCATCACCGAGGTATACCCCGTGATCGGGCGCTAACCTCGGTATCCGCCTAGGCTCCCGCAACCCGCATAGTCTCAAAAGACCGCATAGTCTCAGCACCGCATGTGGAATCCCCGCATCGCTAAACACCCGAATGATCAATCCCGAGCTACCGCGACTGCGTAGTCACGAGGACCGCATAGCCGTAAAGACCCGCATCAAGGGTGGCAAGCCCTGTATAATAAGTCAAAGGGTATGTGATACAATAACAAGACAACGCTTAACGTTTAACAACTTAAGCACAACTTGAATGAACCAGTTACATCACTTTCAAACAAGATAGTAACACACGTAGCATCCTAACATGTTTACTTATCACATCAACAAGAAATTATTTACAAGGCTATCTCAAACCAACACAATCAAGTTATTCACACAAGGTACTTTATGCTAACAAGTTCGGGTATCTATCCCTAAAGTACTTCATACATTAAAGCTTTTAAAAGATCCATTGCTTTCACATAAGTCACACAATACCCGTAGTATAAAATAGAGTGACTGTCCTTTTTAAGTAAACCAAAACACTTACCTTTGTAAAATCAAGTAACAACATTATTTTCCAAACGTTCAAGTTTGCCTATTTTCAAATGTTCACGTTTCTTATTTTAAAAAGGTTTCGTAGTTCATAGTCTTATTCATTTAAGAATATAATTCTCTTTTCAACAATCTGGGAGACATAAGCCTTATATGGAAGTAGGATATTCTTGTTTATAACAATCTTATTACAGCAGCCATGATCTAGGAAATATCATTTTGTCTCATCTTAGCTTCTATGCAGATGGAGGTTTCTACTGGTTTTATTAATACTTAATTAGTCAAAACATTTCCTTTTATTAACGCTGCAGTGGTTTGTCGATACACATTCTGATTTCCGAAATCAGTAAAACATTCTTAAGCCGTTATACCTAACTTCCCATAAAGCTAGTATAACTCTTAAGTTTTCAAAAACCAAGTATTACTTCTTCTTTCAAAATGATTCAAAAATCTTTTGAAATACTTCAAGTTCTTTATTAACACATAACAAGCCGCTTATAGTTCAAATCGATTACCTTTTAAAAGCCACATGTATTTTCTTACCAACATAAAGTCGTTATAACCAACTTCCCATAAAGCCGTTATAACACTTTATGTTTACACCAATCAAATACATTTAGCACAATGACGCTTCACCGCACTACATAGTTCACACATATCATGCTAGAAGAGATAGGAAGAGGTTCACATACCTCGCGACGAGTATCGACTAATAGCAAAACGCTCAAGTACCTTCAAACCGCGGCTACTCCTTAAGCCAAGTAGATCGCGCCACGCATAGTACTTCCACCTATAAGGCCACAAGCGCGCTTATTAACATTAGGTCTCTTCAGAGAACATTCTACGTAAAATTCGCAAAGACCTCCCGCAATGGTGTAAATCTCCTCCTCTATCGGCCGCCACCAAGCCAACCGGGTTATACATCTAATCCGAACGGTACAATTCTACTCCACAAGATTACTACACAAGTCATCAGTAATACGCCCTATGTAATTACAGTGATTCGATTCTTGAGCTTAAGTCAAAAGACATTGCCAACTAACTACGTTCAGTTCTATATATAGTATACTTCAACTATATATTCTAACAATATGTAATTTCCAATTACAATAGAGGGACAAGATATTTACCTCGATAAGCCCATAATTATCCAAGTATAAAGTCGATCCTGGGCAATCGTTTAGCTCCAACTCCGTGCGCTCCAACCCGCTCCAAACTACCCTTAGAAGTTCTAACCAACTTCTACATACTACTCCAACTAACCATGGAGATTTTCCTTAGGGTTTCGGTTTGGTGACTGACGGGAAGTATAATAGTATAACTGGGCTTTTGTATAGGTATAACCTTAGAATACTACAAGGTATATGGCTAAGGTAATTTGGGCATTATAACAATACTTTTGAGAGTATTTCTACACCACAAAAAGGGGGGTATTATACGAAAGCAACTAGGCTAGGGGGGGGGGTACCCCACGGCTAGCACCACTAGGAGGGGGGGTGTACCCCTCGGCCAAGGCCTCTAGGAGAGGGGGAGGCCTCTTGGCCGAACTCAACACAAAGGGGAGGGAGAAGGAGAGCTTTCAAGACTTAGGCAAATTTAGGATGAATTAGTCTTCCAAAGGGGTGGGTATTTATAGGACAAGCCAAGGCCAACCAATGGCCAAGATCTTGCCAAGTGCATAGCAAGTGTAGGGCCAAGATCTTGCCAAGTGCACCCTAACCAACTAACACAAAAATATCCTACCAACCCTTGACCAAACAAGGCCAACTTTCGGCCACCACTATTACCGCCCAAGGTGTACCAATGAGAGGGTGACAAGTGTCGCCCTCTTGTTGGTCCAAAATGTTTCGTCTCTCGGAAAAATCCGCAAAAATAAAAAATGGCATAGCCGGAAAGTCCCACGAAAGTCGTGGAAAACGTTTCGCCGAAAAACGACTCTAACCGGGTGTTGTGCATAAAATTAAATCGGCCAAGCCTACTTGAAGTTCGAAATTTCCTACGTACGTCCCTGCGTACATACTCTGGAAACACGGGGTATAACATCTACAGACCGTGTCTAGTAGAGTCTTGATTATCGGTGTGTTGTGCACCACATCTATAATCAGGAGGCTGCAGGATATTTATGATTGGTTTCCATTCTTTCACTCTGAGATCGTGCAATAGAGATGTGTTATAGGTTGAACTCCCTCTGATATTTTCCTTTATGTACCAGTTATGCCTCTACGCAAGGCAACCGCGGCCCAAAGTGCGGCAAGGCAATGGAGGAGTCGCTAGTGGACGCAGAGGGTCACGAGGGCACAGGCCCAGTCTTTACCGGAGATGATGTTTCGGGCGGCGAGTTCCACGACGTCGCCAGCCTCAGCGGAGTTCGAGGCAGCGGCAACGCCATCGAGACCGCAGACGAGTTTTCATCCCACAACAGAGGCTGAGTATAGAGATTACGGGGAGCAGATCCGGTTATTGACCAGCATAGTGGCAGGGCAGCGCCGACAGGAGCAGGCAGCCAACCCTAGAGCCGACAGTTTACGGATTCGAGATTTCCTGGGTTGTCATCCACCCGAGTTCTATGGTTCGAGGTCCGAGGAGGATCCTCAGGAGTTTGTTCGGCAGTTACAGCGGACTATGCAGGTGCTTAGGGCCTCGGAGACTGAGTCCGTCATGCTAGCCTCTTACCGGTTACGCGATATTGCGTTGAACTGGTTTGAGTCATGGGAGTTGTCGAGAGGTGAGGATGCTCTTCCAGCTGTTTGGGAGGAGTTCACAGAGGCTTTCCTGGATCACTTCTTACCTCCTGAGATGAGGAGAGCCCGCGTAGATAGATTCTTGACCTTGAGGCAGAACGGGAGGACTATCAGGGAGTACAGCCTGGAGTTTGACTCCTTGGCCAGGTATGCGCACACCATTGTAGCTGACATGGCAGATAGGGTTCATCGATATGTGATGGGGTTAGACCGTCATATGATTATCGTGCGTTTGGGGGTGGCTCTTCACCGAGGATGGATATTGCCAGATGCAGCGTATGCGCAGGGATTGAGGACGAGAGAGAGAGGATCGCTAGACTTAGGCCACCCAAGAGGCCGTGACAGCAGGTCTCAGGCGCTGAGGCGGGCAAATTTCGGCAGACTAGGTCCACATTTCACCAAAGACAGAGTGCTCCTTCTCGATTTTCCGCGGGAGGTCCGATCACCAGTGTCATTCGGAGCAGGTCGTGGCTCTCGGACTTCGGGTTTCAGAGGAAGCGAGATCGCATCGTCGAGACCACCCACATCTCAGTGTGCTCGATGCGGTAGGTCTCACCCAGGCGAGTGTCATGTTCCTTCAGGGGATTGTTACTCTTGTGGCCAGCAGGGCCATTTGAGGAGAGATTGTCCGACCAGAGACGACGGGAATGTTATGGTTCAGCCGACAGGGTCAGTTGCTGGATCTTCGTCTTCGACGGTTATGCGCCTCGGAGGGCAGGGTGTTCACGGGCCAGCAGGCCGCGACAGGGGTCGTGGTAGGGGTCCCAGTTCCAGCGGTCCTCAGAACCGCATTTATGCTATGTCCAGCCGTCATGACCAGGAGGCGTCACCAGATGTCGTCACAGGTACATTATTAGTTTCTTGCTGTGATGTATACGCTTTGATAGATCCAGGTTCTACCTTGTCCTATATATCTCCTCATATTGCTGGTAGAATAGGGATAGAGCCCGAGTCCATAAAACCTTTTGAGGTGGCTACGCCAGTGGGTGATTCGGTGGTAGGCGAGCGGTATATAAGGCTTGCCCAGTGACTATAGACAGTCGTCAGACTCTAGCCGACTTGATAGAGTTGGATATGACGGACTTTGATGTAATTATGGGTATGGATTGGCTAGCGTCTTGCTATGCCAATGTGGACTGTAGAGAGAGATTGGTACGGTTCCAGTTTCCTGGTGAGCTGGTTATCGAGTGGAAAGGGAATACTGCATCGCCGAGGGGTAAGTTTATTTCTTACCTCAAGGTTAGGAAGATGGTGCGGAAAGGGTATATCTACCATATGGTTCGAGTATTTGATACTGAGGCTGAGGTACCGGACCTTCAGTCAGTTCCGGTTGTTAGAGAGTTTTCAGACGTGTTCCCAGATGAGCTTCCGGGTATCCCTCCTGAGAGGGAGATTGAATTTTGCATTGATATGGCGCCAGACACTCGACCGATATCTATTCCGCCATACAGGATGGCACCTGCCGAGTTGAAGGAATTGAAAGACCAGCTGAAGGACTTGCTGGAGAAAGGCTTTATCAGGCCAAGTTTTTCTCCCTGGGGAGCGCCAGTGTTATTTGTAAAGAAGAAGGATGGGACGCTGTGCATGTGTATTGATTACAGGCAGCTGAACAAGGTAACTATCAAGAACAGATATCCCCTCCCCAGGATTGACGATTTGTTTGACCAGTTGCAGGGTGCAAGGTGTGTTTTCAAGATAGACTTGCGGTCTGGTTATCATCAGGTGCGAGTTAGAGAGACAAATATCCCAAACACTGCATTCAGGACTCGGTATGAGCACTATGAGTGATGTCTTTTGGGTTGACCAACGCCCCAGCAGTATTCATGGATTTGATGAATAGGGTGTTCAGGCCATTCTTGGATATATTCGTTATAGTATTCATTGATGATATCCTGGTTTATTCGCGCACAGAGCGGGAACATGCGGATCATTTGAGGACGGTATTGAGAGTCCTCCGAGACCGGCAGTTGTATGCCAAGTTCTCGAAATGCGAGTTTTGGTTGGCTTCAGTGGCTTTCTTAGGGTATGTTATCGGGGCCGATGGTATTCGGGTAGATACAGCAAAGATTGAGGCAGTCAAGACTTGGCCTAGACCCACTACACCGACGGAGGTGCGCAACTTTTTGGGCCTTGCAGGTTATTATCGGAGATTTGTGGAGAGGTTTGCTTCCATCTCAGCACCTTTGACTAAGCTGACTCATAAGGCAGCTATATTCCGGTGGACGGATGCTTGTGAGGAAAGTTTCCAGTTACTGAAGGAGAAATTGACGACCGCTCCAGTTCTTACTCTTCCAGAGGGTTTAGATGGATATGTGGTTTATTGTGACGCGTCGGGTGTCGGGCTTGGGTGCGTGCTGATGCAGCACGACAAGGTTATAGCGTACGCATCTCGACAGCTCAGGAAGCATGAGAAGAACTATCCCACACATGACTTAGAGTTGGCAGCAGTGATTCATGCCTTGAAGATCTGGAGACATTATCTGTATGGAGTTCATGTGGATATTTACACAGACCACAAGAGCCTCCAGTATATCTTCAGCCAGAGAGAGCTGAACTTGCGGCAGAGACGGTGGTTGGAGTTACTTAAGGATTACGATGTCGATATTCTATACCACCCAGGGAAGGCCAATGTAGTTGCAGATGCCCTTAGTCGCAGATCGATGGGTAGTCTGTCTGATGTACAACCAGAGAGAAGGGATATGGTCCGAGAGTTACATCAGCTAGCGAGCCTTGGGGTTCGTTTGGTTGATTCTGATAGTAATGGAGTTCGGGTTCGAGAGGTTGCCGAGTCTTCCATCGTCGAGGAGGTGAAGAGGCGACAGTATGAGGATCCGATTATGGTACGGTATCGAGATGCAGCTCTTCAGGAGGAGAAGAGTCTATTTGAGGTAGCACCTGATGGGGTGCTAAGATTTGAGGGCCGGTTGTGTGTTTCCGACGTGACAGGACTCCGTCAGCAGATTCTGGGGGAGGCACACAGTGCTCGTTATTCTATTCATCCGGGGTCGACTAAGATGTATCATGACCTCAGATGTGTGTATTGGTGGGATGACCTGAAGAGGGACGTGGCAGGTTTTGTTGCCCAGTGCCCGAATTGTCAGCAGGTCAAGGTTGAGCACCAGAAGCGGTGGTCATTGCAGTTATTGATATTCCGATGTGGAAATGGGAGGTGATCAATATGGACTTTATTACAGGGTTACCTCACACTCAGAGGAAGCATGATTCCATTTGGGTTATCGTCGACAGGCTGACGAAATCAGCCCATTTTCTTCCAGTCATGACGACTTTTTCTACGAGGATTATGCTAGATCAGTATATCGAGAGATTGTGAGATCGCACGAGTGCTTGTATCGATTATTTCAGAGAGCCCCACGCTAACTTCGAGGTCTTTCCGGAAGGGATTAGGACGCAGTGAGTCTCGATCGCGTTTCATCCTCAGACCGACGGACAGGCCGAACGTACTATCCAGACCATTGAGGATATGCTTCGGGCTTGTGTTATTGATTTCAGGGGTAGCTGGGAGGATCATTTACCTCTTGTGGAGTTTGCTTATAACAACAGCTACCATTCTAGTATTCAGATGACTCCTTATGAGGCCTTATACGGGAGGAAGTGCAGGTCACCGATAGGTTGGTTTGAGGTGGGAGAAGTTCAGTCGGTCGGGACAGACCTGATTCAACAGGCAGTGGATAAGGTGAAGCTTATCCAGGAGCGGTTGTTGGCAGCTCAGAGTCGACAGAAGTGGTATGCAAATCATCGGCGTCGACACTTGGAGTTTGAGGTAGATGATTGGGTCTTCCTGAAGGTGTCACCCATGAAGGGCGTGATGAGATTTGGGAAGAAAGGGAAACTCAGCCCAAGGTACATTGGGCCTTATCAGATTGTCCGTAGGGTAGGCAAAGTTGCCTATGAGTTGGATCTGTCATCCGATCTGGAGGCAGTACATCCAGTTTTCCATGTGTCTATGTTGCGGAAATGTGTTGGCGATCCGTCTAGAGTTCACCCGATTTATGATGTCCAGGTGACAGAGGGGTTATCCTATGAGGAGAGTCCCATAGCGATACTCGATCGTCAGGTTAGGCGACTTCAGACAAAGGATGTGGCTTCCGTCAAAGTCTTATGGCGGAACGAGAACAGTGAAGAGATAACGTGGGAAGCGGAGGATGACATGATGAAGAAGTATCCTCACTTATTCCCTATACCTCCAGGTAACCCACTTTCCTTCTTGTTAGTTTTAATTTGGCAATTACGCTTAAGTATTGTTGTGGCATGTGGAGCGTCTTTAATTGCAAAAAGAATAGTTAAGAGGGTCTAATTTGAGATTCTGAATTGAGTGAGCCTAGAAGGAACATTCGGGACGAATGTTTCTAAGGGAGGAGAATGTTACACCCTGTAGTTCAGGTCATGCGTATGAGAGCGTACGAAAGGGAGTAAGACTTAAAATTTTAGAAGGACAGGTTGATGGATTGTTTCGGACGGGTTTTAGTCAACTTTGAGGTGGGTTATGACCCGTTACATTGAGGGTTCCTAGGTGTTTCAAAGTCCTAGTGCGTAGTTCGTTGAGTCTAGTTTCCAACGCAACCAACCGTTCGTCGATAGGACATCGGAGTAGAAAATTATGGGAGTTACAAGTTCGGTCTCGTGATCGGATATAATATGTTGATCGAAACCCACGGGCGCGGCGCACGATATTCGAGGAGCGCTGAAGTTGCAGCGCCGCGCGCCGAAGCGTGGCCGCGCGCCGAATGTTCTGGGAGTCGGCAGAGGTTTCAGCGCCGCGGCGCCGGCTGCAGGGCCGCGGCGCCGAGGCGGGATTTATGGCGGAAAAACTGAGGAAAATCAAATTTCTTCTTTTAAAAGGCCATGGGAGGGTGACAAGTGTCCCCCCCCCATCTGATTTTGCATGCACTACTTATTGACCAAGTCTTGAGGACTTGGTCATTCTTCTAACTCTCATCTCTCTCTAAAAATAAAGCTCTCCCTTCTCTCAAAAATTTCAAGAGGAAATCTAAGCTTGAGGAAATCTGAAAAAGTGTGGCAAGAAGAAAGCTTGTTGGCTAGCTTGTAGGAGTTGTTGTGGTGGTGTTTTTGGAAAGGAGGATAGCAAACTTTGTTGGATTAATTTGGCTAAAGCTCTAAGGTAATAATTCTTCTCTTGTAGCTAGTTTTTTGTGTTGCATGTAAAGAAGAAAGAACTTGTAGTTGGAAATATTGCTCTTAGATGAATTGCATGTAAGAAATATGGTTTGGATATGAATGAATTGGATAAGAAGGTTATGTAAGCATGTTGTAGCCTAAATACTACCTTAAACTTGTTAAGTTAGTTGTTGTACATTGTGGGGCAGAATTTTACACATCCAAGTTTAGGTGTGTAATCCCCTTTGAAATGTTTGGATTGTTGGGCCTTAAATGTGGCGTTTGGATGTTGAATTCGGCCTTGAAAAAGGTGGCAAAGTATGTAGAAACAAAGGAAATGCTGCCCAATTTTCCATAGGATTTAGTGACTTTGAACTTGGAATATTCTACATTGAAACTAGAGGTTTATAAACGTATTATGGTCATTATAGGTTGACATACTACGTGCGGTACTTTGGACTTAGCAAGTGAATTGACCAAATAGGTATGTGGAACTTTCCTATCTCTTGAGCATGAATGGTTTTACCTATGTAGTACGATAGACGTACAAGGTTTGATATCCCTTACTTGTTTTAAGGATGTCTTGAGTTTTCAAAGTTAAGGGACTTGATGTGTTCAAATAAATGATTCTTGTTCTCCTTTTAAAAGCGTAAGTCCCCTGGGTTTTAGGAAAATGTATTTGACTAAGGTATAACGTTAATATAATGACTTTATGGGAAGTTGATTATATTAGTTTTATGAAAGGTTAACAAAGGAAGATTTACTCTAAGTAAAATGAGTAAGGATAAATGATTTGAGATTTTGAAAGGCAAAATGGTTTTAAGGCATCAATTGCCCAAAAGTTTTATGTGAAAAAGAGTCATTTTTAAAAGAGTGGAAGTATGTAGTACTTTGGGTTAAATCCCCGGATTTTCCTTTTATTTATGTTATGTATGATGGCCGGTTGAGCTAGGGTAAGAGTATAAATGAGGGGTAAATCCCCAAGACGTTATACCACCTTCTCTAGGGTAAGAGTATAAATTAGGGGTAAATCCCCAAGACGTTATACCACCTTCTCTAGGATAAGAGTATAAATGAGGGGTAAATCCCCAAGACGTTATACCACCTTCTTCAGGGTAAGAGTATAAATGAGGGGTAAACCCCCAAGACGTTATACCACCTATTCCGTGGATTTGCTACCCACTATGCGAGGAATACCTCATGCGAGTCCGTAGGGCTCATGCGGGTGAAATAGTCCCATGCGAGGAATACCTCATGCGGGTCCACATGATCCATGCGGGTGAAATAGTCCCAGGAGTAGGAGTGCTTAATGATACTGCGGGGCGGATGACCTTGCTTTGACCATGAGCTTCCTATTTTCATGTAGTATTGTATATGTTTGATACTCTCATTATTAGTAAGACACAGTGTTCTGTAAACTGATTTTTATACATGTCTCCAGTTATTTTATACTTGAGGTATTTTCAGTATTTTCCAGTTTCGCATACTTAGTACATATTGTGCATCGACCCTTCTCGGGGCCGCTCATGCCGCAGGTAGAGGTAAGCAGGTGGTGGATCCTCATTCTTAGGATCACTGTTCCGGTGTCAGAAGCTCCATTCCCCCGGAAGCTTGTTTTGTTGGTACAGTTCTTCCCTGATGTTATAGGTATTGTGTACATTCAGGGGTATGGCTGGGCCCTGTCCCGCCACAACTATTATTCTTAGAGGTCTGTGGTCACGTTTGTGTTTTGGGCTATAAGAACAAGTTGTACTTTTGATTAAGTATATTTTTATGGAAGACAGCCTTATCGGCTTGCCAGTGATGTTTACTTTATACAGGTTATGTGTTATGTATGTTCATTGCTATTCTCGATGTATACTGCTGGTGCCTCGGTAGGGCACCGCCATGGCCCCGGTCGTGACAAAGAGTAATCGTCTTTAACGTCTTTTAGCCGGACGCAAGTTCCTTAACTCAATAAGTGTGGGGTGGATTAACCCCACAACCAATCCATTTTTTCCACATTTTTCTTTTTCTTCGTCTGTTTCTCTTCTTAAAATTATTTTCAAGGGAAGGTTCAGGAGCACATACCTGTTTTGGCGGAGGTTCGACATCACGTACCTCATTTGGTGGGCTTATCTCCCTTGGTTTGGCTTGCACTGGCTCACAGGGGGTTCTGATGGTGCTGATTGCAAAGCACCTGCTCATGATTGGTGGCTCAATAATGTGTTTAAATACTTTAAACACTATTTCTTCCTTCTCCACCCTCAACATCAGCTCTCATTTTTATACATCGATCAGGGCTCTCCTTGTCGCCAAGAATGGTCTCCCCAAAATGATGGGGATCTCTGCATCCTCTTCCATGTCAAGAATGACGAAGTCCGCAGGAAAAAAAAATTCATACTTTAACAAGCACGTCCTCAATCTTCCCCCTTGGGTGCACCACTGTTCTATCGGCTAGTTGCAGGCTCACCGTGGTTGGTTTTGCCTCTCCTAACTCCAACCGTTTAAATACTGACAAAGGCATCAAATTTATACTTGCCCCTAAATCGTAAAGGGCCCTGTTGCATGTCACCTTGCCAACTGTGCAAGGCAATGTAAAGCTCCCTGGGTCTTTTAGTTTAGGGGGAAACTTCTTCGCAGATGGCATCGCACTCGCCGCCACCATCTCATACTCGCTAGTTTCTTCTTCTTCCCAAAATCTCCTTCATGAATTTAAAATAAGAAGGCATTTGCTCCAACGCTCTATAAATGGTATGTTGATATGTAGTCAACGCCTCCAAAAATTTGGAGAATTGTTTATCAACCGCCTTCCTCTCGCAATCTTTGTGGGAACGGATCTTCTCAAGATACTCCTTCTAGAGTTTTCTACTATCGGGCGAAGCCAACCACATTCTCTTTCTCTATTTTTGCCCTTTGTTCAACTCTACCGAGGTGAACGCCGCCCAATCGTTTACCACTTCACCGCATCGCTGGCATTGTTCTCTGATTCATCTCTCGTGTTGCTTGGCGGTGTGCCGTGGCTCGTTGTTCGGACTTTGCTAGTTGACCCACTTGTGTTTCCAAGTTCTGAACGAAGATCTAGTTTCGCCATGAATCGGGCTCGATTTGGTAAGTGTCAACAAAGTCGCTCACTGGCTCGCTTTTCGGCCGAGCAGTGCATTAAATTGCCGGTGGGGCCCGAGTAAATGGTTGCTGATTTTGGTCCGTTGGTTTTGCATCGCCTCTATACCGATTCTCACGCTCGGTCTCCTCTCCATGAAAAATTTGGGCGATTCCTCCACCCTGGATTGTATGTGTTGGAGTATGGATTGTTTTGGGGCCTCTGATAGTTACCCACGGCTTGGCACTCTGCTTGCTCGATTGGCATATTATTAGGATCAGCTGAAGGACATCTATCGAATCGAATGTATGTGGACCACCACATATTTCACAGCTCTTTGGCATCTGCACTGCATTTACATATACTGTATGTTGTTGCAGCTGCTTGGTCAACAGGGCAACTTGGGCATTCAAGGCAGTGATGACATCTATCTCATGAACTCCCACTGTTCTCCTACCACTCATTGGTCTATCTTCTGTGACATGGTTGTTGGTGGTCATATCTTATAATAAGTCGTGAGCTTCGTGGGCTATTTTTCTCATAAAGGTCCCACCTGCTAATGTTCTGGTTGTTCCGCTCAACCCGTTATAGAAGATGTGGACCAAGTTCCACAACTCAATACTGTGGTGGGGACACTTCCTCTGCAGGTCTTTGAATCTTTCCCACGCTTCGTATAATGACTCTCCGTTTGCTTGATAGAAATTATTCAGCTCCCCTCTCAACTTTGCTGCTTTGCATGGGGGGAAGAATTTTGCCAAGAATTTCTGTGCCAACTCTTGTCATGTAAAAATCGAATCAGCTGGTAAGGAATTCAACCATACTTTTGCTCTGTCCCTGAGTGAGAAGGGGAAGAGCCTCAATCTGACGAGATCATCGAACGCCGAGTTATTCAATGTTGCACACGCCTCCAAGAAATTAGCTATGCGTATACGTGGATCCTCCGATGGCAACCTCCAAATCGCACCGTGTTCTCGCACCATGCTTAGAATCCGGTTTGATCTCAAAGTTATTTGCTCCTATTCGGGAGCCTAATACATGTCTGCGGTTCGCTCACCTCTAAAGACGTAGTCTCCCAAGCTTCTTTCTGCCTGGACTTGAACTCTCTCCTCGACATCCATAGGTATTCTCCGAGGCATTCTTGATTAGGCTGATGATCGCCTAATCCCTCATTCATATCATTATTGTTTTGTGCGCCTTCCATCTCTTTTACAGCAGAAATCCGTTGGTTCCTTCTGTTTTGTTTGCAGGTTTTCTCAATCTCTGGATTGAAGGGAACAAGAGTGTCTGCTCATATTCTCCTTCGCATAAACTGAGCGCCTGAAACAGATCAAAAACAGACAAACGGATCACGACAACTGGTTCTCAAAAAAAAAAATTAAGAAGAAAAAACGTAAAACTAAAAATTAAATAAATATAAAAATAAAATAAAAACCAAATTAGAAATTAAGAATAGATAAAATTGATATTGAACTATGCCTAATCCCCGGCAACGGCGCCAAAAACTTGATGCGCGATTTAATGCACACACTTTAACGCAAGTGCACGTTGTCGACTCAAGTAATATAGTCTTGAAGACCGAGTTATCGTCCTCAGGGATTAATGCTCAAGTACCAATTATCTATCCTTTGTTATCTATTTGGTAACCGATATTTGAGTTGTTGATTATAACTAACAATTATAAAGACTAATTAACTATGTGTTTACTTCAGTGATGATGGAAATAGGGCTTCCAAGTCTCTCAACTATCCGCTTATATTACTTATTAATGCAATAAATTATGGTTCTTCTTCTTTGGAGATAGCAGTTTACTAATTCGCTTTTATATTCCGTTAAGGCTATATAAACACTCAACCCCAAGAGCGCCTTTCTACCTTTCTGATAATGATGACTCTATAGGAGGATTAAGAACAAAAACCCTGTTAACGTTTACGCAAGTAATTTAGGTATTTAAACCCCCGTTAACGCTACACAAGTAATTGAGGTATTTTCATCCCCAATTCGACCTATGATTACCCAACTACAGCATAGTCACAACCTCCTCCTTTCGAAGTTTGATTAGAAATCATATAAATAATGATAATTAATGATCAAGTAATTACCAAACATTCAAAACACTATTGGAATAAATCTCAACAATAAGAAGAACAACCATAAACATGCATTAACTCATAAAATAAGGTTCAAGTGAATTGACATGGAAAGCCCTATATTAGAATTAGTTCCTAGCCATAGACATGACAAGAACTAATTCAATATCCAACATAAAAACTGAAATAAAATAAAAGAAAGAAAAGAAATTACTAAGTAATGGTCTCCAATCTTCAACTCCAAGAAGTCTTGTGTTTGTGCAAGAAAGGGAACCCTTGAAAACTGCCTAGGGTTCTCTTTTTATAGCTTCAAACCGCCTTAAGGTTTTCCTTCAGTTCGCCCATAAAATCGTCAAAAACTGATTTTTCGCGCTGCGCCATGCATCAGCCATGCGCGCACTGTTCGTCGAGGCCGCGCGCTTGAACTCGCAAGCCTCTTATCATTGGCGCCGGCGCTAGCCTGCTGGCTGAGGCGCCGCGTCGCCCGCGTGTCTGCTCACCACTTTTTCGTATTTTAAGCTCTGGAATCTCCGTTTTTGCCCTCTTTTCGCTCTTTTTCCGCCAAAGCGTCATTTTAATCAATTTGACTCAAAAGAAAGAAAATCTATCCTAAGACGACACATATTTGTACAAGAAGGGACAAAAGACTCACTAAAAACGACTCAAAAAGTGTATATAAAATACACCGATCAATCACCATGTAGAAAACATTCTTCACATTTAACTGATGAATGGGCCATGATTTTGAAAGAGTCAAATTGAGCACCGTGTGAATGGTAGCCGGCTTGACCACTGGGCTAAATATTTTACCACAATCCACACCAACCTGCTGAGTCTTACCATCACCTACAAGACGAGCCTTCTGCCATGCAAACGAACCGTCAGAATTTTTCTTATGAGCAAAAATCCACATAGACCGAATAATATTAACACCAGATGCACGGGGTACCAACTCCCACGTCTTATTATCAATAAAAGCATTATATTCATCGGTCATGACAATTTTCCAATTTTGGTCATTTAAGGCAGACACAGAATTACGGGATAAGAGTAATTTAAGAACATTATAATTTAAGTTAAAATGTCTTTTTGGCTTAAAAATACCCCGTTGACTGTGGGTGACTGGATCATAACTCGGAGCTGGATCGGGTGAATTTTGAAATTTTCAGCAGCCAGTTATGGCTGGACCGTCAGAAATCCAAAGACCCTAAGATAAGAATACAAAGGAGTCTTATTAAATAATGATTGAAGAGGAGGGTTATTTAGATTTTCTCCTAATTTATACTAGAAGATCATATTAAATCCTGAAAATACACCTTAAATACACCCATACCAGAATAGAAATACATTTTTGTTACCACTACATATATGGGCAGCCGCCGATCATTTGATATGTGTTCGTGATCAAATAAGATTTCCAACAAAATTTTGGAGAGGTCAACCAGCGTCCTTTCTCTTAATCTCCCCATTTAGACGCAGTAAGAAATTCTAATAAAATTTGAAGTAAAAAATTGTTAAGTCGGCCTTTAAAATTATATTAAGGGAATAGTTCTTTAAAATGCAGAAAATACCACTTCCAGTTCCACCTGAAATGAAATTTGAACCTACCATCTAACACAGTTTTTTAGGCATCCAGACATAAGGCAGGCTTTGAGCTAGCTATCCAAAGCTAAGTGATCGTTTATTCATTTATGCCTTGTTCAGATAAAACATTTCAAGTTTCTTGAATACAACTAACTACAACATCAGCTCCATTTATTTCGGTTTTTCCAAAGACTATTTTACAATAATGATGACTTAGTAAAGCCAAGAGCCCCATAGCAACAGTACAAAACGAAATATAAAGTACAACAAAAGATACAGCGCATTGAATAAACGAATTTAAATACAACTTTAGTAAACTAATAATGCAGTAATAGCTAGATAGACCCTTCCAAGCACAAGCCTCAAGTCTGCTGGGTTCCAGTGACGTGTTGCTGCCCAAACTCCTGAGCCCGATCTTTCATTTCCCCAGCTTTAGTAGCCAACCTATTCCTTGCATGCTCCAACTGATTCGCACCCGGTGGTCGTTTACCGGTCACGTACCGATAAATCCACGACAACACGCTTATCGCCGCCACGCCAAATCCTCCAGAAGCCAAGAACCCTGAGAACAACAAAAACATAGTAATAACAGCAGGTGCAATCACCGGGCTAAAAATCACGAGCACCGGAGTCGCAACGGTGAGTGCTATCACCGTTCCGGCTAAAGTCAAGCCAGAAAGAAGAATAAGCGATCCACCAGCCATGACGGCGGTAGCCGCCTTCACCATCTGGCGAGAACGAGGCTGTTGTTGCCCTGTAGGATGGAGAAGCTGGTGCTGAGTATGTTGAGGTTGTGCATAGTAATCAGCCATAACTTAAATGAATTGAATGGAATTGGGGAGATGGATTATATAGAGAGGTGGAAGGGGCACATGTTTTAGGAAGGGATGTTAAGTGTTATAAAAAAGCGGCGATTGCATGCAATGAGACTGCCTTGTTGTGAGACACGTATGATTGTCGGTCTATTGTAGTTTTGTAACCGTCGGGGAATTGGACAAAATCATCCAAAGGAGGAACTTTGTATGAATATAATATTGTCTTTGTTATGTTGTTGGAGTTCTTTTTCTATGGTAGATTCGTTATGCTTTTTCGGCTACGTTTTGTATGGTAAATTTGTTATGTTTTTGGAGTTCTTTTTGTGTTTCTTGGGTTCTTTTTCTATGGCAAATTCGTTACAATCAAATTTACTTTACTCTAATATGCAGAAATAGAATGAACACTCGTTTGTCGTCAAAATTTTATCGATTATTTCAACTTTTTCTTAATTTTTTGTTTTGAATCGAGATTGTAGTCTGTAGATGATGGTTTTGTCTTTTGATTTGTACTGCCATGATGACTAATTCTACGCAACTTCATTTTCTACTTTACCTTTTCATTTTTGTATTATAAGTTGTACCTCAAGATAATTGTTGTATTAGTAAGTAATATCTTACTTCCTATTCCTGTTCTTGATAAATAGATTAAGCAGAAAAACCTGACAGAAGTGAAAAGGTAATTGTGGTTTTTTGGTAGTATATCATTTTTCTATTGGGGTGTGTTGGTTGCTGAATGTTAAAGGCATCACGGACCCATCACGGGCTGATGAGGTTATGGTATTTGTGTATATTAAATATTAGTATTGTATCATAATTAGTATTGTAATATTATCATAATTGTATGGTTAGTGTGCATATACAATAGGGATTTAGATGTAGAATAGAAAAATAATTTTCCTATTGTAACTTGTATATATATATGTCTTTCATCAATAAAAATAATCAATGGATTAATTCTTTAATGGTATCAAGAGTCTAGGTTATTTTCCTTGCTTCCGCTTCTCACTTCTTTCTCAAATTTCTTGAAAATCGTGACAAAAATCCCCCCCTCGATTTCTACAAAATCCGAGACCTCATCTCCCCCCTAAAAATCTTGTCCACCATGACTGATAAGAACACTTTTTATCCTACCCTCACAGTTTCTAACATCAAGAGCGTCCTTCCTATTGTTCTTGACCTAGAAAACGTCAAATATGAGACGTGGGCGGAGTTATTCAAGATTCATGCATGGCACATCAAGTTCTTCATCATATCATCCCTCCGACTCCTAAAACGGGAGATGACACCACCGAAGATGACGATGTACCCACCAAAGCGGACAACCCAAAATTATGGGTCACGCTTGACACAAAGGTTCTTCAATGAATTTATGTCACAATATCCATGGACCTTTTACAGACGATTATGGAACCCAACTCCACAGCTATGGAGGCGTGGAATCGATTGCGTGATATCTTTCAAGATAACAGTCACTCCCACATGTTACCCTTGAACATGAATTTTCTCAAGTTGCTGGGACGAATTTTCCTAACGTTTCTTCTTATTGTAAACGACTCAAGGACTTGGCGGATCAACTTCGCAACGTGAGAGCTCCGGTTACTAATAGTCGTCTCATTCTACGGATGGTTGCAGGCTTATCCGAGACCTTTAACGGTGTTATTTCGATCCTGCATCAAAGTAACCCCTTCCGAAATTTTATCAAGTCAGCTCCATGCTCACATTGGAAGAAGCGGATTTGGACTGAAGTTTCACTTATGATACACGTATATACTATTAATTAGTTAATTTACCCGCACTAAGAGTAACCTCATTTAGCTTACAAATAACTTGAAAGTCGTTTCTGGTAAAAAGGAAAATTTTGAAGCATTCGTTAATGTTATAAGCAATTAAGAATATCATTATTTTATTTCCGTGCACTTTTAAATATCTAAAAATAATTCACAAAAGGAAAAAAAGAATCAATTAACAAATCTGCACTGATAAATATAATGTGCTAGCGTATTCTTAATTCCAACGCTCCTTTAGACAAAAGGCATACAGAAAACGAATGATCAAAAGATGTTGTAAATGCGAATTTAATTTAAATAACAATGTGTACACGAAGGTAACTGATCTTTGTCATTGGCTAAGTTCAACTTCTGCAGTGCCACGGTGCAGTAAACTGGAACATCACTATTTCGTCTTATCTCCGGTACTACCAACTCAAAACATAATAGAGTTTACTTTCTGTTGTAGCATTTCATTACTTCAATACTCTTAACTAATGTTGCTCTTGAATGCTATTATCAAATCGCACCAAGGTTTCTGACCTCATGCACCAAGGGGGGGAAACACCAAAACGAAAAAGGAAAAAAATTGCTGTTTTAAATGACACCTAGTTCCTCAAGACCCAAAACATATGATTCAAATGCTTCTTCACTTATTGTTTGCAGGCACTGAAGAGGATTATATGCCAATATTGCTTCAGCAGCTATAGTGAGATTCAAATACACTTAAAAGAGTAAAGCACACTCACATCTACCTCTTCTAGCAAGTGTGGCGACAACCTACAATTACATTATGGTCTGATTATCAGACACATTATTCATTCATAGAACACAATGATAGCTATCAGTATCAATATTCCTTAGTCCAATCCCTACTACAACCTACCCAGATATTTTATATTTTCAAAGCATATGATAAGAATGTAAATCAGAAAAACCTACCATAACCATTTTCTGAACAACAAAGATACCAACTATATGTTATATATCAAGGCAGTAGGAGACATTATAATTCTAACAGTTTTGCATATTGTGTAAGACCCATGACAGTCGAAATCCTGATCACATTTCACGTTTTTGAAACTGTAAGATGAACAAAAAGATCTGTAAGGAATAATCCGTCTTTAAAAGATTTGCATGAAAAAGATATCAGTAAAGTAAAATAGCTAGAGAGAGCATGAACAATTCTATAGGTTTACTTGGGTTAGGAGAGAGACAGACCTGAGAAATTTATCAAAGCAACCATATGTATTTCCAAAAAAACTTTAAGTTAGCATTGAAATTAAATCCATCCAATTGAAAACTCGTTTATGTGAGTGTTTTTTGCAATATCTCCTTGGTATATTGCAGTAAATGTGTATGTTGGAGGAACCTTTCCATAGCTAGTTGTTAAGACATGTGTTTAAGTTCAAGACTGATCATTAACTAATTGAAGGACTTATAAATTTGATGAAATCAAAACATATTACCATAAAATGTTGAATTACAATGCTCTGTCATACCACTATAATCTTGCTTTCCTACTCTTTAAGGTTGTGTAGAAATAGCCAAAGGAAAATGGGTCCAAGTAGCCCATTTATATATAGCAAATGGAATTGACATATCTCTAAACTTGAGTCCTCAAATATAAGAACGCTAAATTCGCCCATTAAGCGCTACAATTTTATAATAAGAAGCTTTGCGATTAAGAATCTGAACGTCGCAAAAATAGTGTACAAAGTAACACATGTAGAAATATCTTATTTGTTTCTGATTTAAAGCATATCTTTAATCTCAGGTGGTGGTTGATGTAACACCGGTTTATGTAACATGGCATGAGTTCTTTATATTCAGAAAGATATGTGGGAGAAAGAAGAGGAAGATACATTACCAACATAGTTTTCTTGGGCTGATATCTTTAGCAGCTCATACACCTTTCATTGAAGACCTGCAATAGAAGAAAAATCCAAAACAAAATCGTGAAACAGTCTACAAACAACATTAAAAGGCCATAAATTGCTATGAAAGTTATTACCAGCGGCATCATTTCACCGGCAATCTGAAATTGACAATACCAAAAAATTGAGGGAAAAAAAAACCTTTCTGGCGAAGCGGTCGATAATTATTTCGACCATCTCACTTGGATGATAATGTGGAATTTGAGATTATCATAATACCGTTCCAAAGCAAAATCTATGAAATCACGGCAAGTTTTTGGCAGATACTCATGATACAACTACTCAAAAGTATGAATTTCATTTTTTTCCCACTTATTAACCAGAAAGACAAATGCAAAATAACTACAACAAAAGGTAGAAGATTATATACCTCACGTGTAAATAAACCAACCGAGGTTCAAGAGTAACCATTATAGGCACTTGTTCTGCCCTCAAGTCACATCTCTGTAGTCCCTCTCCGAGTAAGCTTATGAAATCACAGCAAGTTCTTGACACATGCTTGTAACATATCTCTTACTTTATATCACATCTCTATTTGATCCGATGGAAGTTTACTTTGCTGCGGTTTCCTGCGCTAAGAAAGGGGAGTGCCCTATCTACCGAGAGAATGCAGGCAAACTCGGAAAAGATAATACATCTACTTTTTAAGTACGAATTCAGATTTTCTATCATTACCCAAAACTCCAAATACACAATAACAAAAATAAGAAGTAGAAGAATATATTACCTCAACTGTAAATGAACCACGGGAAGTTTCAGGGTGATCTGTGTAGGCTCTGCTTTCTGCACCCCTACACATCTCTGCTACAAATCAAGTAGAGAAATTTGAAATTAAGTCGCCATCAGAAAGCTAAAATGTTAAACAAACGGACACTACGGTAAGACGTGAAAACACCTTATCTCATTTCGACCTCAATATATAGAATCATCTTGCACCATATCTACTGAGATTGTTTTGGAGATATGGTCCAAACCAGGTGAAGAAAAAAACATAAGAAGAAGATAATGGCCGGTCTTTAAAGGCCCTTAAAAAAGAGGCTTTAAGTCATCGAACAAGGAGGATCTAAGTAAACCTTACCTGAAAATGAGTGAGATTAGATTCTTTTTCCTTTGTCCTTTTTATACAATAATTACTAACAGCATGTAACCTCGGAAAATAATGAAATGCGAAATAAAGAAATCCCAAAATCAAAACTTTACAGAGCAAGTCACGTTATGATCAAAATCCAACTAATCAGATATGAATACATAAAGTGGCCATCAAATGAAACTATCAAATGGAAACAGGTAAGGAAAAAGGAGTAGGAGAAGAAACCTTCAGATGCGAGAGAGATTACTGGAGAATTTTAGAAGAGACCTTCCGTTGCGATTGAGGGAGATAGGCTATTGGAATGGGCGTTTCTTTTCTGATGGCAATTACAGGCAAACTTGCGAAGCGACTCTTCCCCCTGTTTGGATGGTGTTTCTATTGTTATGAAATCATTTTTATTTTTATTTTTATTTTTATTGTTCTTAAAATTATGTTATATGGTGTTATGATTGCGTTATAATTATATAATTATAAAAAAATCATTTTTAAATCAGGAATTTAATAATTTTTGTGCACCCCAAACTCACCCCCTCCATTATACCTTAATCCACCACCACCTCACCCACTCTCTCCATTACACCCAAACCCGCTCCACCACCACCACCTCACCCATTGCGTCCATCACACCCAGACTCAACCCAGCCCCACTCCACCCCACCACCCAACTCCTACCCCACAAACCACCCACTTCCACACCACCACCACCAATTGAGTATATCTCTGATTTTTGTTATCTGATTTCTTGACTTTACTGTAACTTTATTTATGATGAACAAGTTTTGTCGTTTTAATTCATGGAAAATTGTGAGGCCAGTTGGATGTACTTATGAAATACTGAACTCAAAAACCAAAAATCATACTTCACCATGCCAATGAAAATGCTATTAAGGAAGTTTAAAGTTGTAATTGATAGAATATTATAAAGCTGTCCAACGGGGCGGGTATACCGACCCCGATTCTATGTTGACCCTCTGCCTGTATCGATATTTGGTAATGGTACCGGTACAAAGTGTAGGAGGTGCGGTGAATTTGACTAATATATACCAATTTCAACCGAAGAATTACAAGAAATTATAAAGAAACTAGAAAATGTATTTTTTAAAATGTAATTCTTTTAATTGTAATTTTACTATATTATTTATTTGCAACTTTAAATATCACGAAGTTGCAATTTTGAAATTGTATTACCAAGAAAATCATACTTCCAGTCGAATAATATAAGAGACACAAAAACAGTCTTGAGATGTTTTTATTAAACTATATTGTTGTGTGTGTTATTTATTTATTTAATTTAAAGACAAATAAAAAATGACCCCACCCCGACCCCCTCTGGATCGGAACGGGGCGGCGGATGACCACTGCCTCAAATTTCACTGCACTCAGACCCACATGACCAACCCAACCCCGTTGGACAACCCTAGAATATTACACAAATATTTCTGTATCATTGTATATCTTTTATATTATGTAAATTTATATTCCAATTGTAATTACGAAGATTAGTTATCTAGTTTGTAGTCATGTAAATAATTACGTAACACTATATATATATTGTACACAATAATCAATTAATGGTTGAGAACATATTCTTTTATGGTATAGTAGCCAAACCTTGAAAATACTTACCTTAGTCGTCAGTCACCTCAACCGCGTCGGCGCCGACCTCCTCTTTCTCTCTTCTTGAATTTCTCGGCACCCTAATCCCCTCCTCTTCCCCAAAATTTTCAATGGCTGAACAACCTAAATTCATTTTGCTCTTGCGGTTAACAACATCAAGAATTTCATTCCTATTATCCTTGAGATGGAAAAAGTCCATTATTCGTCATGGGCGAAACTATTTAAGTTCTATTTTCGTGTGTACAAAGTCATCGACCACATCATTTCTCCTAAATTAAAACACACTGTCGAGCCTCTGGGAACACGTGATGGTTCTGATGATGAACTTTGGTCACGCCTAGATGTAGTTGTTATATAATGAATCTACAGAACAATCTCGAATGATCTATTACATACGATCATTGAAACCGACGCCACTGCACGACAAATGTGGGAGCGTTTGGAGAGTATTTTCATGATAACAAGACACGACGTGCCTTGTATTTGAAAAATTAATTTAAGGATATTCAGCAGGACGATTTTCCTAATGCGTCGGCTTATTGTCAAGAACTTAAGATGATTGCCGATCAACTCTCAAATGTTGATGCATCGGTCGCAAATCAACGATTGGTAATGCAACTCATTGCGGGTTTGAATGAAAATTATGACGGCGTCGCTACCATCCTCCAACAAAGCACACCATTTCCTCCATTCTATGAGGCTCATTCGAAACTTATCCTTAAAGAAACTCGAAATATCAAGCGGGCTATGACTAATGCAAGCACTGTCGCCGCCGCCCTTGTAACTACCGACAGGCCCATCTGCCAAAGAAATTCATGCCACCATTCCTTATAAAAATAAAAATAAAAAAATTATGTCACAATTGTGTGCAAGTAACCTTCTAATGTTTGGGAGAATGATACAATCGTGATTAAATGATGAACTTTATGAAAAATGCTTATCATGATTGTTTTAGCACGATGCGTGCATGCATAGATATTTGGTTGTGTCATTTGTATTGGCAGATCATTCATGTGCAAATTGCAATCAAATCGACAAGTCTAGTGAACTGATAAAAGGTTTAATTTTTAATCAAATGAAATATTACGAGTTAATTGATTTCTAGAAATTACATTATTTATGTGCCAGTTTACATCTTCTTCCACCTATACCTAGTTCATTTATATGAGAAATGCCATCCTATTCCTGTCTCCTCTTTTATTTTTCTTTAGTTGTGCTTTGCCTGAGTGGTTTTCTCGTAATGATTTTTCATTGATAATTAAAAATAAAAAATATAAATAAAGATGCATAAGCGGAAAGAGCCTCTCTACCTCCGAAGATAGAGATACTCTAGCCTCATTACTTCTCACTGGGCATCTAATCAGCAAGCGTGGTTTATCAGTTCTGCCGAAAACTTTTATTTAGAAGCGGAGCATAGTGCGCTTTAGACGGCGTGAGTCTTACATATGAGAAAGATGTAAGTAAAGTCAAACCGATATCATTTATCCTGATTTGATTCGATGGATCTTCTATAGAGTTTTCTAACCAACAAGTGTGGTGCCCGAAAACTTTTATTTATTGAAGTGAAGCATAGTGCATTTTAGACGGCGTGAGTCTTATATATGAGAGTGAAGTCAGACCAATCTCATTTATCCTGATCTGATTTGAACAAATCTTATATAGAGTTATCGTGATCTGAACAAATATTATAAGTAGACCTAACCTGAGTCAGGGTTAGCTATTTTCTGACCCGAGAACCACTCGATCCGAAAAAATGGGGACCCGAGCATACGTAGTGTCGAGCCAGGGTCATAATTTTTTACCCTCACGATCCTGGCCCGGCCCGACCCAACCTCCGGCCTGACGTCGACCCGCCACTTAATCTATTTAATATAATTTATATTATTTTTCTTTTATTAATATTTACATATTTTAAGAATATATGTGATAGTAGACTTTATCTTTTAACGTGAAGCATAATATAGGGAGAGAAGAAAGTAGTTGTAAATTGGTGAAACTTTAATTGATCATAACTCTGCACTCAGACGTTCGTTTCACCTAAATATTTTTTATTTCGCGTATTTTTTCGATACGGGGCTGGTCAAACAGCCATAAGGCAGTTTAGCGCAGCCTATTTCTCGAAAAATATCTGTCTTGCCAATCAATTTCACTTTCCCCCCAAATCGGTTACTAATTTTCTCTTTTCTTCACTAAAGATCCCGCGATATACAATAGATTTCAACGTCCAAATTTCGTGATAATGTTTCTGAGAATGTCAATTTCAGTATTGGAAATTCAATTTAAAAAAAATATATAAAAATTTGCCGGGTCCCCGATCCGTCCAAGATTCCCTCATTTTTTTGTTTTGTAGGGCGGGTCAGGACCGATCCGAGGTCCGTAGAGTCCCCGAAGGGTCAGGGCCAGAGTCGGATTTTTTTTTAAAAAAAAATAGGGTCTGGATCGGGCCAAAATCTGGCAAGTAAAAAAAAATCACCCAACCTTGATTCAGCCCGACCCGAGCTTTGAACAGGTCTACTTATAAGGATGAAGGTAGCCTTTTGAATAGGAGTTGGACATAACCAAGTAGTTTCCCTATCATATATAGTACTATTATTTAAGATTTTTTTTGTAAATATATAAAAAAGATAAAATTTAAAAATCAATTACTTGTAATTTAATATTATTATTTTAAAATTCATAAAGTTTAAATTTATAACCTTAATTCCCGACCCTGAATGGTTGGAGAGAAGAGTATTGAAAAGAAACGTTTGGAAGACCATCTCTGAGTTCCTATCCAATGACTCCGTGGCAAGATGCCTCTATCCAATGACTCCGTGGCAAGATGCCATGTGGAGCCTGGATTAGCAATCTATGCAAGCGTAATTCAATCATTATCATGTGATTAGATCATCCAAAAACCACAAAGATACAAAAAGAATGAATACAAAATAATAGAGATCGAGATGAGAATGGTGACACAAAAATCTTATTCTTTCACGCTTTGTTAATGAGCTATTAGTACACATCAACAGATAGCAATAATCTAAGAGAGGTTTACGTTGTCACTACTCACAAGTCTATTTAATCTAAAGCCATTAGCTAAAACTTTGACACTCTTAAACACCAAAATATAGATATATTCTAAATTATGTTTGGATTAAGACTAACATAAATATCTATTAAATTAAACCAAAACTATAGTTTTAAAAAAATGACCATCTTTGATATAGGATAACGTAACAGATGGATTCACTATAAGATAAAACATTGGTCCAAATAAAGGAATAATATTATTTTTTTATCTTTTTTTTTACAGTAATTGAATGTGATGGTAACTTGGCTGGAAAGAAAGGAGAATAGACAAGTAGACACAAATTGGATGGTTTCTACAAGATTCTTTGGTAAATCATCAAAATGACAAAGAACATTCAGATTTGTGGGGTATCAATCAAACTATGCTATGCATATGGCACCTAGATATGCTTCTCTCTTGTACTACTCTTCTTGTTGTGTACAAACCATCTATCCTTCAAATGAGGACAAAAGTAAAAATGCATGTAATAGTGACTGCCTATCTCCTACTTTTTTTCCATACATCAGTTCTCGGCTACCTGTATTGCCCACCATTAATCTGAATACACTCAGATATGCTCTTCCGATGGATTCTTCCTTTATCTGTCTTTTTCATCCCGTGTCCGTACTGTGTCGTAAACCATTTAAAAGGAAAGCGCCTCTCAACATACTTTTATTCATATTCCAAAAAGTACAGAAAATAAGAAAATCAAAAACCAAAATCTCAATAAACAAAAAAAGAAATACCCATTAATTTTATTTTTTTAGAAAGTATGAAAATTAGCTAGAAGAAGGTGGGTAATGGCCTGAACTAGTCCAAAATGGAGGAGGAAAATTAGAGGTGCTGCTGCTACTACCTCGATTTTGATGAGTTTGTGACTGAAAGAAACGTTGTGATTGTGGATCAGAGTAAAACATGGGATATGCAGGGGAAGATATGGAAGAAGCTGCTGAGGTTGCTAATGAGGAAGATAAAGAAGAAGGAAATGTGTGTGAATGCAATAGAGACATTGATGATGAAGCTATTAACATTTGCTCTAACAAAGATGATTGTTGTTGTCCATGGAAATCTACTGGATTTTGTAGTAATTGCGAGTATTCCCAATAATCTCTAGCCATTTCTGAGCTCTGAAAAGTCGTCTGTTGTTGTAGAGGTTGATTATATGATTGATAAAATGGTGATGGCAATTGTGAAGCTGCAATCGGTGTTGATGATGAGCTGGAAATAGCTAATCTTGTTGTGGGTTGTTGTTGTGGTTGTACTAATTGGACATTTTCGGGGAAATTGAGTTTTGCTCTGTTACCCCTGAATTTAAGAGCAGCTTCATCATAAGCTGTAGCGGCTGCTTCAGCTGTATCAAATGTGCCTAACCAAACTCTAGTTGCTTTGTGTGGATCTCTTATTTCTGCTGCCCATTTTCCCCATGGCCTTTGTCTTACTCCTCGGTATCTCCTCTTCCTCTCCCCTGTTTCTTCAGTTGCTGCTCCTTCCGTTGGTTGCACCGCGGTGGTTGTGGTGATGGTGGGTGGTTGCGGTGCTGCCATGCTTGTAGCTTCTTCTGAGAGAAATAAATTAGCAAAATGATTATTGAATCAAAATTGAGTTGTACATAGCCAAAAATAAAATACACGAAGAATGAAAAAACTCAATACAAAATCTTTACAAGAACTCAAAATTAATTAAATATTTATTGTAATTAACTGTTCACATCCTCCAAGAACATGCAATACAAATGAACTAAATTTTTAAAAACTCAAGAGAAAGAAACAGGACGGAAGTCCTCTTTTTGGACCAAAACAGATAACAACAAACCGAAAGTGGGAAAACAAGAACATAAACTGAATTTCGAACTAGAAAATAAAAGAAAAAATCTACTCCCTCATCCCAAATTAGGTTTCGCTTTCGGACATTCAAACCGCATCAACTTGATTAAATAGACACTTTGTAAGTGTGAAATTTGAGAAGGAAAAAGAAAACAATATCGAAATGAATCCCAAAAAGAAAAAAATAAAATAAGAAAAAGAGTGTTTAATTAGTGGAAAGTAGTAATACTAACCGGGTTTAACAGAGGAAGATGATTCACCACCTCTAAATTCTCCAAACCCTCCATAAACCCTTCCAAACTGTTCTCCAGTTACACTTTCTTCTTGATCACGTCTTCTTTTCTGTCCAGCCCATGAACCTGAATTCGAAGACGAAGGCGAACCACTACCAAACGACGTCGTAACACCACCACCACCACTAATTTCCGGGCGGTAACTCCACTCTCCCAGTCTCCTTCCCGACACAACATGTGTTAACGCCGTTACCATTGCCGACATCTCCCTTGTCTGACTATACCCTGTAAACATCGGAGTTGCCGATCCGGACATTAAATACTCTGTTTCTTGTTGTATTTGTTGCTGTAACATTTCTTCAAATGATAATGATTGTTCATATGGTTGCGGAATTCCTTCAGTGGTTGTTGGTGGTGTAGTAGTAGTTTCTGAATCACCTGCTGTTGATGGAACTCTGTCATACTCCCCGGAATCTCCTGGATTCGCCACCTTTAATAAACACATGTACTACTGAACTCAATTTTCAAGAATTATTATGAATATCGCTACCCCAGTTTAATTTTCTATGAAATATTGACTTTGTGAATTGATGGGTTAAATTCCTTTTCGATGTAGGAGTACTCAATTCATAAGCTATTTCCGAAGATTTTGAGCACATATACCTTACAATTTTTTTTTTTTTGCCTAGACAAAATCGTGTGATCCGACAAATATTTCCCCTTCCAACTGACAACACAGATACAACGGGGTATATATAAGGAGGAGGAAAATTTAAACTTCAACAGCCGTCAAGGCTACAGTTGGTGTCTAATTTTGGTGCTACTTTCTCCTTATGATTTGCGCTAAATTTAATGCTAATCAGTTTCGGATTACTTTTTCTTTTTTATTAACACTCGCACCGACTTAAATTATTTGTCGTGATTATTTAAAATAATTATTTTAAATTATTTATTATTTTAAAATTTTGAGGCATAACTAATATTTTTTTTCATTTTGCCATTTGTCATTAATGAAGATAACATGTAAATAAATTAAATATTTAATAGAGATATATTATAACTTAAACATAAATAATAATAAAATAGATCAAATACTCCTCATAATTAATATTTCTTGAGAGCGTATAAATAAAAAAATAATAAATAATCTGAGACGGGGAAGTAACTAAGGACATCCATAAATACTTACCTCCGTTACGTTTTATATGTTTAAATTTGACTAAGTATGAAAGTTTTAAAAATATGCGAGACTTTTAAATTTTATAATTTAACTTAAAAAGTATGTTAATAAATCATATGAAAATATTCTTAAATTTTGTAATAAATATATCATGTGAAATATTAAAATTATAAATAAATGTATTGAATATAAAATTTTACATTTTTATAAACAGACCAATAAAAAAGTAAGACACATAAATTGAAATAGATTCAGAGTCACTTTTAAAAGTTTGGACAAACACTAATTATGGTTCTTTTTAAAAAAAATTAATTGGTCAAATACAAATTGCTTCTTACCAAACGAGCTTTTTTGTAAAAGCACTTTTGAAAAAAAAAATCAAAATATGTTGATTTTAGAAGTTTGGTCAAACATGTTATTATAGCGTTGTGCTCCCTCGGTTATTGAAAAATAATTTCAGTCTTTGTGGTATCTAACCAAATATATTCGACCTTCAATTAATTGTAACGTCAATTTTTAATCCTTTTGTTGGTGAATGCTCACATATTTACCATATTATCAATTATTTATTATTTAATTACTCATATATTATTTTAAGATTATATTGTTACTTCATATTTAATACTCCTCCCTCTATTTTAATTTGTTTGCCTAACTTTTCTTTTAGGTCCGTTTAAAAAAAGAATGTCTTTTTTTTTTTTGGCATCTCTTGATTTCAACTTTTCAATTAATATGTTTAAGACCACAACCTAATATATTTAATTTAAAATCAGACAAAAAAATTAAAACGGAGAGATTATAATTTTAACGCTCTTAAATAAAAGGACAATACATATGTATTTACATTAATTGAAGGTTAAATTTACTTAATCAAGCGTCGCAAGGAGTAAAATTATAATTTATCAATAGACTAGGGATCAAAACTGTTATTATCTCATTCAAATGGAAAGACTATATCTCTTTCTCCTTTTTATTCTTTTTATAAAATAATTTTAAAATAAACCATGAATACATAAACAAAATTATTTTTAAAATAAAATAAAAGTTTTGATGCTTGCCCATTAAGAAAAACATGCAGTAGGCGACCATGAGCTTATGTTCACACACTTTGACTGATAATAATGGTGAAGTTATATGCATCTTCCTTCGTCCTTATAGATAGTCGGTTCACAGAAAGGGAGAGGTTAAGGAATTCATATACAACTTTAGTTCTTTCATTTCATTTCCATTTTTATTTCATTTTTGGTGCTTCTTACCTAAATTTAGGTTCATTGAATTTCTTTGATAGTACTAATATTCGACGGAGTAGTATTTTTTAATTTATATAAGATAGAAAATTCACCGACGTTTGGGGTTTTGAGCTCGCTTCAATTACTTTTTCTTTGGTAATATGCGGATTCAGCTCTGAATCTTTATACTAAAAATATAATATTATGAAGTTATATATATATTCATACTATTGTGATCGGAATAAACATTCGAAAAATATCAAAACAAACCTTTAACGATAATAACAAAGAGAAATTATAAAAGACTCATAATATAATAAATTGGTTTGGTCAATCGACCTATATATGAAAAACTAATATAATGAAAGTATAAAAACTATTGAGAGAATAATCTCCCTCTAAACAATTAAATTGTGAATGTTATTATGTTGTTTATGAGAGAACAAAAAAATATTTATTTGTAGAAGTTCAAAACTATACCAAAAAAGAATAATTTTTTTTTTTTGATGAAAAGAATGCAGTATTATTGATTCAACAGACAACCAAAAACTGTTACAATATCCTATTCTATCTGTGAGACAGGGCATCCCTATTGTCTCAAAATCCAGAATAAAAAATAAAATACTCTGGAATTATTGTATAAGCTATCTATCATTGTCTCCCCTGCCTGCACTCCTTCCTCCTCCTCTTTCATTTCTCCTAATTGCAACCTCCTGTTGAATGCTAGTACAGACTGCTCTAGGCAATGGAACATGGCGATTCCATACAATTCATTCCTAGCCCATCAGATTCTAAACACCAGTGCGGCAACCACAGCTGTGATGAATTCCCTTTTGTTTCTATCTTTCTATTCCTTGTCAACCTTCTCCATAGCCCTTGGACTTATTCTGGACTCTCACACCCAACCACTGCAGTATACCATCCAAGCATGAGCTGGAAAATGGACAATCAAAGAACAAGTGAGTGATATTTTCAACTGCACTTCTATATATGGCACAACTATCATCATTTGTGATCCCTGTCTTCTTCAACCTCTCTCTTGTTAGTAGCCTCTTATGAGCAACTAACAGCCAATAAAACAGTTCTTGGGAGTATTTAGTTTATTTTCATACCCATGTACTCCATTTCCACACTTCCATCTCCGCTCTCCTCCATCTATACCCACTGCTTATAGTGTATTTGCCATCAGCTATCAACCACCCATCACCCACACACTCATGTTTATATCTTTCTTTGATACTACATATTTCCTCCAATATCAGCAACAATCAGTAGGAGGAATATATGTCCACCAATCAGCTTCTTTAATATACACATGATGCACCCACTTAACCCACAGATTGTCTGCTTTCTGAGCCACATTCCACACATATTTGGCTATTGCTGCTCCATTCCATACCATGCTATCCAATACCCTCAATCCCCCCATTATCTTAGGTCTACATACCAAGTCCCATGATACTAGAGGAGTTTTCTGGGATACCTCTTTGTCATTCCATAGGAAATTTGTACAAATGGCTATGAGTTTCTTCTTTAGGTAGAATGAAAATGGTGGACCAGTATACATGAATGTGCTGCAAGACTGAATTGATCAATTGTACCCTCCCGGCATAGGACAAGTTTCTAGAGCTCCAAGTCTTGACTCTTGCCCCTATTCTATCAATAAGCATCTCACAGTCCACAGAGGTTATCTTCCTAGCTGAAACTGGTACCCCAAGGTATCTAAAGGGAAACTTCCCTTTCTGGTACCGTATAGTAGTACATATATCTTCCAAGCATTGAGGATCTATGTTAGCGCTGAAAATATTGGATTTCCCTGCATATGCTTCCAATCCAGAACTGTTAGTGAAAGTTTTCATTCCTCTAAGCAGTAGCATCACAGACTGATAATTACCCTTACAAAATAATAGCATATCATCTGCAAAATACATGTGATTCAACCCAAGGCTTCTGCTTTTAGTGTGATAATCAAAATCTGGCATCTCCCCTACTCTTTTCAGCACCCTAGTCAAGTATTCCATACATATGACAAACAGTAGTGGGGAAATAATTTCCCCTTGCCTCAGACCTCTTGCATCACCCAGCCTACAAACTTCTTAGGAAAATTCAGAGCTTCGAACATTTCCTTTACAAACTCTTATTCTACAGAGTCATATGCAACTGGCTGAAGAATGCAATGTGTAAAACACCGTTTAAATTTATATAATATGGTAGAGTACTTTTCTACCAAGAATACATTTTCCACCAAGAAATTCATTTTGAATTAAAACACAACAATTATGATAGAATCAAATAATCCCCTTGATTATTCTTATTGAATGAATAGGTATACATACAATTTACAATAGGAAAATCTTTTTCCTATTCTACTCCTAAATCGTATTCTATTTGGAGACTAACTATACAATTATGGTAAGAGTACAATATTACTTATACTACAATATACATTTCTAATATACACTATACACTGCCCGTGATGGGCCTCTGGTACACTGCCTGTGATGGGCCTCTGGCTGATCGTGAAGATGGGCCTTATGGTCGAGCCTTGGATTCCTTTGATATACTATGTATATTGTATATATATTTAACACACCCCCGCAGTCATAGCGGACGATCTTCAAACGTTGAGACTGTTCTCAAAATCTTCAAAAAGAACCGAGGGAAGACCCTCTGTAAAGATGTGTGCAATTTGATACCTGGAAGGGACATGACAGACGCGTATCTGACCACGAGCAACCTTTTCGCGAACAAAGTGAATGTCCATTTCGATATATTTAGTGCGCTGGTGCTGAACCGGATTACGGTAGATAACACTAACATTATCACGATAAATCAATGTCGCTTTCTGAATCGGACAATGAAGTTCTAACAACAAATTTCGTAACCAACATGATTCAGAGACCACATTAGTTACCCCTCGATACTCGGTCTCTGCTGTTGACACTCAATTTTGACCCGGATTTTCCAAATTTTACAATAAGAGGGCGCCCAATCTTTGTTTTTATTTTTAATTTTATTTCAATTTAAACCCAATTTTATTTTAATTTTCAATCCCAAAAACACTCCCGAATTAAGCTCATCTTCTTCAAGCCCAGTTATATTTTTATTGACCCATTTCATGAGCTCAACTGCCCATTTTCAGATTTCAAAGTCCAAGCCCACAACCCCAAAACCTAAACCTAAACCTAATACCCTCTATAAAAACAACACACTCCCTCTTCATTTTAAAAACTTCGACAACACCAGCCGCAAGACCCATTCCATTTTCGTTCCCTCTCTCAAGCCTCTGCTCTTCCATTTTTTTATTCTCATTGTCCTCTCCGGCGACCCCACATCCCATTTCCCATCTCCGTTGAACCAGCATCCGACAAACCCCGTGCCGCCGCCTGGGCCCAAATGAACCACACGCCATCACCACCATCGCCTTACACCACGTGGCGTCGCTCGGTACTCGCCAAGTGAAATGACGCCGCCGTCCCCATCTCGAATCGACCGTCGACATTTCCGGCGACGCTATTATTTGTTCTTCAGCTTTGTTCTATATTTTATGTTGGTTTGACTGATTTTTCTGACCTTGGTTTGGATTTATCTTTGATCTATTGTATACTGGTTGTTGAGACTAACTTGTTGATTTTTGTCGGAGTTTTGAAACTCCGGCGACTACTGTTGGCTTATCTTTCGACCTTGGCCCTGCATTATTTTGGGGGTTCGTCGGTTGATTTCAGCTGTTGGACTGATTTTCGTTGGTTTTGCTATTGGTGGACTGTTTGTGGGTGTTGGACTGTTTTCTGGACTGGTTTTTTGTGAGTTTTACCACTGTTACGATGTTCTGATTTCAGGACTGATCCTGGATGATTTTGCCCCTTTATTTTATTAAACTAATTTTGAACATGTTGCTACACTTGTTGGTATTTATTGATTTTGAACATGATACTACACCGGTCGAAGAAAGATTTATCCGTCGATCTGGAGGCCTCCATGGTAAGCGAGATGGAATATGTGGGTGAGGAGGAAAGTGAAAAGAATAGACGAGAAATGCATAGTATCGTTCACCGGGAGGTGAGTCGACCGCAGCCGAAGCGATATTGTCTTCTCATGTCTTAGTATCCTTGACATAACACTAGCTGAGCCCACACTATAAAAAAAATACATTTTATATATATATATATATATATATATATATATATATATATATATATATATATATATATATATATATATATATATATATGTATATATATTGTGTTTATGTGATAATTTATTTATTATTTACTAACTCTTTTACTAAGTGTCTTTTGCAGGTACCCGGCGCATCCCAAAGTTAAAGCCCGCGCCGAAGAAAAAAAAAGTGAAATACTGCTAAGTTCTCTTCACTCTCTCTTTATATGATTTTTGCTTTCTTGTTAAATGCATATCTAATTTAAATATTTTCATGCCTAGTTTAAATATCTCTTAGTTTAATAATTGTAGAACACCTTTAGAATTGTAGAATAAATGTTAGCACAATAATATCAACCTAAGTTTGACCGGACAACCGCAAGTTAGCGGATCCTATAGGATGTATAACCCCTTCCCTTTAGGATAATGAAGAACTCTTACCTGGAATCTCATTAGTTTCACAGACCTTTAAAAAATGGAGATCATTTGTTGCATTTTATGCTATTTATAAGTGTCCTAATTTACTAGAAATAATTAGGTGGCGACTCCTTAAAAATAAATTTAGAAATCACCCATATGTCGTACGCCGTTTCGATTTAGGTTAAAATGGGGTATTACAATTTACAGCATGGCGACTCTGCTGGGGATATCAGGTTCTTAACCATAACAGACTTAGGTTAATTACTGTGTTTTTTTTTTCTTTATTTGCTTAAATTGCTTCTTTTGTGTTTTTACACTTATTTGCTTTTATTTTTACCTTTTGCCTAAACTGTTCTTCTTTACATATGAATATTTACATGTTGTCTCAATTGCTATATGTTAATGCTTTTTCTAAACTGTCATTCCGCTCATATTTCCTCCCTTATGGAAAATTTACACTATCACACACTACGCACGATGTGCACTTTGTGCATCAACAAACTTCTTTCATAAAACTCAAATTTATGAGAGTTGACAATATACGTGGAGTGTCCGGTCCAACCGGTGGCCGCGTAGCCTTCTCACTCGAGTTGTCCGCTCGGAAACCTTGCGTCTAGTAAGCCAAATCTTAGACTACTTAAGATAGAGCTAAACCACCCTTTTGCATTAAGTCATGCATGTATAAACCTTAGGTGGGTCGATCCTTGGTATCGTCTCCACAATTAGGAAAACACCAAACTTGTCGACGAATTTCACAACCCAACGACCAATTAGCATACTATGTGTAGCGTGATAATGATAAGACATGTCCAAGCTTAATCATAACATGCCAAAATTGGAAAAAGTGCACCGTCATTTGGTCGTCATTTCCAACAAAACATTGCAGTTTAACGGCTTGGACCTATTTATCATAATCTCGCATATTTGGCGCTTAGGCCCACCTCTAGCATAAAAGAGGTCCCAAACATGCTAAGACACGCATTTGATATCTATATAGTCTGCTTGCTATTGTAATGTTTGTTGCTTTCAGCTATGTGCACTTTAGTACAATATTTTGCTACTTCAACTTTGTGCATGCGCTTAGCATTGATTACGAGCTACTAGCTTGGTTTTATTGGGCTGTGTTATTCCTTGTGTTATCAGTGCGATACGTGGAAAGCCCATATCCCAAACAACAATTTTCTCAAAATTTTGTCACACTTCGGAACTACGTGTGACCTGATTCCCATGGCGGGATACGTAGGCGGCCATTTCGGCTTCGGTACCACCTTTTAGAAAAATCCTAATTTTTTATCTCTTAAGAATCTCTTTATTCTCCGTCACCGGCGAACTACGCGTGACCTGATTCCCTCAGTGGGATACGTAAGCGGTCATATCGGCCTCGGTCCTACCTTTTGAAAATCTCAGTCTCCCCTCTTTTCAGGGCAAACTACAGGTTGACCTGGTTCCTTAGGCAAAATGCATAGGCGGCCATAACAGCTTTGGTCCCGTTTTTTTTTTTTTTAAATCTCGAAGTATAATCGACGAACCTAACTTCAACTGGGGTTATGCTCCTGGACTATGTATCTACTTTATCTCTATGGTGAGATACGTAGGTTGCCACATCGGACACAGTCCAACTCTTTCTAAAATCTTTTGTCTTTACTCTACCGATTACAAAGCACACTCCACCCTATCTCCGCGATAGGATAGTTCGATATTCCATATCAAATTCGGTCTCGTCCATTCGGCATCCGCTTATGCCAAAACTGGGGCTGCTTTCAAAAGCTTCACAGCAAGAAGAGGCTGGCAGTACCGCATAACATATTATCGACTACTCTCTCATATCCCAATACTTAAAACCAGACAAAGGTTACAAGTCCAAACAGATCGGGCATACGAGTGGTCAGGGCTAAAGCTACCAAGTCGGCACAAATCAGCCGCCCCTTTTCAAATCTCACATATTTTCTTTTAAATACCGATAATTGGGGCTGAAAAGTTGGTAACGTTGAAGGGGATTTTTGCATAGCAGCTTGGCTCACAGGGACACATTCTCATCTGAGTCCATTCATTTCGCACATCTATATATCCCTGCACTAACTATTTCATCTATTTTTGGTTTTGTAGAAAGTTTCGCATAGCAGCTCATCCCGCAAGACCATAATCGCACGCGTCTATTAAGACACCATTTCGGCTTATAGGGTCGCATTCTCACCTCATTTCTCAATCACTTTATGGCACTAAATATTTTATCTGGTTTATATATTGCAAGTGATTTCAGTATAAGTAGCCTGGCCTAATGTGTCCAAATCACTCTTATTACGTCTGTTCAACGACGTTCATCAAATACGTCCCCACAACGACGTTTCTCTTATTACGTCTATTCAACGACGTTCATCAAATACGTCCCCACAACGATGTTTCTCTTATTACGTCTATTCAATGACGTTCATCAAATACGTCCCCACAATGACGTTTCTCTTATTACATCTATTCAATGACGTTCATCAAATACGTCTCCACAACGACATCATTCTATTATGCATGTGCAACGACTTCATCTATATATTGTCTTGCAAACGACAACAAAACCTCTCAATTCTCTTTGGATTACAACGAACTACGTTAGGAGCTGATTCCCGTACTAGGATACGTAGACGACCTATATCGGCTTCGGTCACATCATCAATTGTCAACACAATGACACCCTAAAATTGTCAACACAATGACGTCATCTGCATCGCGTCCAGAAATGAGCCATCTTCGTCCGAAAATGACGAACATCTGCATCGCGTCCAGAAATGATGTCATCTTCGTCCGGAAACAACGTCATTTATGTCCATAAAGACGAACATCTGCATTGCGTCCAAAAACGACGCCATCTTCGTTAGGAAACGACGAATCTACATTGAATCTGGAAACGACGCCATCTGTTATACCCCGTAGTTCGTGCGGATCGCGATCGGGGGCCTCGGCGCGCGCCACGCGCGCGCGCGGCGCAAGACGGGTGATTGTAGGGCGGCCGGAAATGAAGCATGGCCGTAAGATCTTAAGGGTCGCTGAAGTTTCAGTACGCGGCCGGAAGCAGGCGCGGCGCGAAAGTCCCGAGCGCGAAGTTTAGTGGCGCGGCGGGTTCTGCGAGTTAGTGGAAATTTCTGCACGGTTTTGTTTTAAAAGAGGTCATGGGTGGGTGACAAGTGTCCTCCCCCATCTGAAATGTTGCATGCCTTATATTGACCAAGTCTTGAAGACTTGGTCATCTTTCATCTCTCTCTCTCTCTCTAAGCCAAAGCTCTCACTTCTCTCTAGAATTCCATGAGGAATTCAAAGCTTAGGAAAAATCTGAAAAGTTAAGAACAAGAAGGAAGCTTGTGGCTAGCTTGTAAGGGTGGTTGTGGTGGTGTTCTTGAAGAGGAGGCTAGCAAAATTGTTGGAATAATTTTGGCTAAAGATCTAAAGGTAACAATTCTCTCTTGTAGGCTGTAGCTAGTTATTGATGTTGCATGTGAAGGAAAAGGAACCTGTTATAGTAAATAATGCTCTTAGATTCATTGCATGTAAGAAATGTGGTTTGGATGTGAAAGAATTGGTTAAGAAGATTATGTGAGCATGTTTTAGCCTAAAAACTACCTTAGACTTGTTAAGTTGGTTGTTTTACCTTGCGGGGCAGAATTTTACACATTTAAGTTTAGGTGTGTAATCCCCTTTGAAATGTTGGATTGTTGGGCCTTAAATGTGGTGTTTGGATATTGAATTCGACCTTGAAAAAGGTGGCAAAGTATGTAGAAACAAAGGAAGTGCTGCCCAATTTTCCTTAAGAATTAGTAACTTGAACTTGGAGTTTCTACATTGAAATTGGGGGTTAATAAACGTATTATGGTCATTATAGGTTGACATATTACGTGCGGTATTTCGGACTTAGCAAATGGATTAACCGAAGAGGTATGTGGAACTTTCCTATCTCTTGAGCATGAGTATTTGTACCTATGTAGTACGGTGACGTCTGAATTTGATATCTTTCACTTGTTTTAGAGTATGTGATACTTGTGTCATTTTTAAAAGTATAAGTCCCTTGGATTTAGGGAAAATGTATTTGACTAAGGAATAACGCAAATATAATGACTTTATGGGAAGTTGGTTATATTAGCTTTTGAAAGGTTAACAAAGAAAGGTTTACTTTAAGTAAAACAAGTACGGGTAAATGATTTGAAACTGTGAAAGATGGATTGATTTTTAGGCATTGATTGCCTAAGGTTTTAAAGGAAATGAAGTCACTTGATTTAGAAGCTTATTATATTTCTAAAAGAAAATGTGACTTGTCTTGAAAAGAAACCGTAACTTGATACTATGGTTATTAGTATCTTGGAATTTTTCTATAAAAAGAGTTATTTCTTAAAAGGTTAGAAGTATGTGGTACTTGGGTTGCATTCCCGGATTTTTCTCTTAAAAGACATGTTAGTGCCTTAGGTATACTAAAATGAGAGGATATATATTGGTAAAGGCTAATAAGAAGTTAGGGGATTTCTTAACTTGCTTATGTAAGGATAAGCCGGTAGTGCTTATGTTATGTATGATAGGCCGGTAGTGCTTATGTTATGTATGATAGCCGGATGAGCTATGCTATATATATATATATATATATATATATATATATATATATATATATATATATATATATATATATATATTATTACTGGTAAACCAGGGTTATTACTTATGTCATGGATTTGCTACCCATGATGCGAGTGGGGCGCTTGTACGCAGGCGGATCGGACCACGTGATCCATCTGGTGAAATAGTCCCACGCGAGTGCTGGCGATGGTACTCATGCGGGTCCACGGGATCCATGCGGGTGAAATAGTCCCATGCGGGTGAAATAGTCCCACGACGGCGGATGACCTCATGCGGGTCCACATGACCCACGCGGGTGAAATAGTCTCGAGTAGGATTGCTTAATGATACTACAGGGCGAGGTACCTGTTTTGATCATGAGCCTCCTATTTTTATGCGAAGAAGACTTATACTTGTTACTCTCATTGTTAGTAAGGCACGGTCTGAGGTAAATTGATTTTCGCCTATGACTCCACTTATTTTGACTTATGATATTGTTCTGATATTTTCCGCTTTACATACTTGGTACATATTGTGTCGACCACCTTTCTCGGGGCTGCGTCATGTCGCGGTAAGGGTAGCGGTGGTGGATCCTCATTCTTAGGATCTTTGCTCAGTGTCGAAGCTCCATTACTCGGAGGCTTGACTTGATTTTGTACGGTTCTCCCGGCGTTGTAGGTTTTGTGTACATTCAGGGTATGGCGGGCCCTGTCGTCATGGTTGTTACAAATTCTTAGAGGCACGTAGTCAGGTTATAAATTGGGTTATCAAGGATGTAACGTTGATTGCATTTTATTTACGTTACGGAAGGTAGCCATTTTGGGTTAGCCTATTTTATCTTATATGGTTCTTGTTTGTGAGTTTATTTTATTTGGTTTTCTCGATGTTGTATCACGAGGTGCGGGGTAAGGCACGATCCACGGATCCGAGTCGGTCGTGACAAAAGTGGTATCGAAGCGATTAATCCTCGGAAAGGTCTACAGCCGTATCTAGTAAGTCTTGATTATCGGTGTGTTGTGCACCACATCTATAATCGTGAGGCTGCGAGGATATTTAGATTGGTTTCCATTTCTTTCACTCTAAGATCGTGCAATAAGCGTGTTATAGGTTGAATTTCCTCGGCGTGAATTTTGTATGTATCGATTATGCCTCACGCAAGGCAACGCGGCCCGAAGAGCAAGTAGCGGAGGAACTACTAGTAGGACACCGGGTTACCCGCACAGCCGATCCTTACGAGATAATGTTTAGGGCGGCGAGTTCCACGACGTCGCCAGCCCCAGTGCAGGAGCGGCAGCGGCCATCGAGACTACGGTACTGAGCCTCGCCATTACGTACCGGCGAGCAGGATATGGGCTCTGAGAGATGGCCCGATTATCGGCGAGATAGTGGCTAGGCATGAGGCGGAGCGAGAGGCGGTTCGGTACTGCGTGGTTCCTCCTGCAATCCGATAGCGTGAGACTTCGTGGACTTTTTGAGTGCAGCCCACCGAGTTCTATGGGTCGAGGCACGAGGATGATCCTCGTGAATTTATCCAAGCGATTCTGTGGATCATGAGGGTGATCAAGGCCTCGGATACGAGTCGGTTATCGAGTTCGCATCGGTGCGTGATACGCGTTACTGGTTTGATTCATGGGAGTTGTCGGGGAGCACGCGCTTCCGGTGTATGGGACGAGTTCTCGCGGCGTTCTTGGTCATTTCTTGCCTCCGCAGATGAGAGAAACGGGCGACGATTCGACATTGAGACAGTGGGCGGGCGGTCGGAGTACAACGTAGAGTTTGACTCGTTGGCTCGTATGTTCCCACTTTAGTGCAGATATGGAGGGCGAGTGCACCGCTACGTCCGCGAGGCTCGATGACTATTTGGCGAGAGAGTTATACGGAGTAGCTCTTGTGGGCATGGACATTGCCGCATCTGAGCTATGCACTTGGGTGTGAGGAACGCGGTCGGCGGATTGATAGGTATCGGCGAGAAGAGGCGGGACAGCGGCGTCCTCTAGTAGTTCTCGAGGTAGACGGCCTCGGCCAGACGGATTTGCATCACGGCCGGTTGAGCGCTCCTCCACCATCTTACGGTCGCAGGTATTGAGGGCAAAGCAGGTCCTGTGCTTGGGTTTCGGAGGACGAGTTCGGTCGAGATGAGGCCACCTATGCCTCGGTGGTCGATGTGGTGATTGCCATTATGGGGTGTCGTGTTCCTCGAGTTTGTTACTCTTGTGGCGGCAGGGCCATTTGAAGAAGAGATTGTCAGGCGAGGCGGCGAAATGCTATGGCTCGGACAAGTTCGATTCTTTGGTCTTCATCTTGATGGTTGTGCGCCGGGCGAGGTGTTCACGCGGGCAGCGCGGCGAGGGTCGTGGCGAGGGTTCGATTCAGCGGTCCTCAGAACCGCATTTATTCTATGTCCAGCCGCCAGGACCAGGAGGCGTCACCTGATGTCGTCACAGGTACATTGTTGGTTTCTTGCTGTGATGTTAATGCTTTGATAGACCCAGGTTCTACCTTGTCCTATATATCTCCTCATATTGCTGGTAGAATAGGGATAGAGCCCGAGTCCATAAAACCTTTTGAGGTAGCTACCCCAGTAGGTGATTCGGTGGTGGCCGAGCGAGTGTATAAGGCTTGCCCGGTGACTATATCTGATCGTCGGACTCTGCCGACTTGATAGAGTTGGATATACGGACTTTGATGTGATTATGGGTATGGATTGGCTAGCGTCTTGCTATGCCAATGTGTCGTAGAGAGAGGTTAGTTCGGTTCCGGTTTCGGTGAAATTTGGTTATCAGTGGAGAATCTTGCATCGCCGAGGGGTAGGTTTATTTCTTACCTCAAGGCTAGGAAGATGGTGCGGAAGGGGTATATTTACCATTTGGTTTGGGTATTACATCGAGGTGAGATCTGGGACCTTGATCGATTCGGTTGCTAGAGAGTTTCCAGACGTATTCCAAGACGAGCTTCCGGGTATCCCTCCTGAGAGGGAGATTGAATTTTGCATTGAGTTGGCGCCAGACACTCGACTGATATCTATTCCGCCATACAGGATGACACCTGCCGAGTTGAAGAAATTGAAGGACCAACTGAAAGATTTGCTGGAGAAAGACTTTATCAGGCCAAGTGTTTCTCCCTGGGGAGCGCCAGTGTTATTTGTAAAGAAGAAGGATGGAACGTTGCGTATGTGTATCGATTACAGGCAGCTGAACAAGGTAACTATCAAGAACATATATCCCCTCCCCAGGATTGATGATTTGTTTGACCAGTTGCAGGGTGCGAAATGCTTTTCCAAGATAGACCTGCGATCTGGTTACCATCAGGTACGAGTTAGAGAGACGGATATCCCGAAGACTGCATTCAGGACCCAGTATGGGCACTATGAGTTCAGGGTGATGTCTTTCGGATTGACCAACGCTCCAGCGGTATTCATGGATTTGATGAATAGGGTGTTCAGGCCATTCTTGGATATGTTCGTTATAGTGTTCATTGATGATATTTTGGTGTATTCGCGCACGAGGCGAGAGCATCTGAATCATTTGAGGCGGTATTAGGAGTCCTCGAGACCGGCGATTGTATGCCAAGTTCTCGAAATGCGAGTTTTGTAGCTTCAATGGCTTTCTTAGGGCATGTTATCGGGCGATGGTATTCGGGTTGTCTGGCGAAGATGAGGCGATGAAGACTTGGCCTAGACCAGCTACCGCGGAGTGCGCAACTTTTTGGGCCTTGCAGGTTATTATCGGAGGTTTGTGAAGAAGTTTGCTTCCATGTCAGCGCCTTTGACTAGGTGACTCGAACAGTATATTCGGTGGGCGGATGCTTGTGAGGAGAGTTTTGATCATTGAAGGAGAAATTGACGCGCCCTTGATTCTTACTCTTCCCGAGGGTTTGGGCGGATATGTGGTTTATTGTGATGCGTCGGGTGTCGGGCTTGGAGTGCGTCTTGATGCGGCACGACAAGGTTATAACTACGATCTCGGCGGCAGGAAGCATGAGAAGAACTATCCACACATGACTTAGAGTTTGCGGCTGATGATTCATGCCTTGAAGATCCGAGACACTATTTGTATGGAGTTCATGTGGATATTTACACGGACCACAAGAGTCTCGGTATATCTTCACCGGAGGAAGTGAGCGTCTGCGAGGCGGTGGTTGGAGTTACTCAAGGATTATGATGTTGATATTCTATGCCACCCGGGGAAGGCGATGTAGTTGCAGATGCCCTTAGTCGCAGATCGATGGGTATTACATGCGATGTCTGCAGAGAAGAGGGATATGATCCGAGAGTTACATCAGCTAGCGAGCCTTGGGGTTCGTTTGGTTGATTCTGATAGTGAGGGAGTTCGGGTTCGAGAGGTTGCCGAGTTTTCCATCGTCGAGGAGGTGAAGAGGCGACAATATGAGGATCCGATTATGGTACGGTATCGAGATGCCTCTTGTCAGAAAGAGAAGAGTCTATTTGAGGTAGCGCCGGATGGGGTGCTAAGATTTGAGGGCCGGTTGTGTGTTCCGTCACGGCGAGGACTTCGTCGGCCGATGCAGGAGGCCCACAGTACTCGTTATTCTATTCATCCAGGGTCGACTAAGATGTATCATGACCTCAGATGTGTGTATTGGTGTGATGGCCTGAAGAGGGACGTTGCGGAGTTCGTGGCGCAGTGCCCGAATTGTCAGAAGGTTAAGGTTGAGCACCAGAAGTCCGGTGGGCTGTTGCAGGCTATTGATATCCCGACTTGGAAGTGGGAGGTGGTAAATATGGATTTTATTACAGGGTTACCTTCCACTCAGAGGAAGCATGATTCCATTTGGGTTATCGTCGACAGGCTGACGAAATCAGCCCATTTTCTTCGATCGGGGCGACTTTTCTAGAGGATTATGCTAGACTATATATCAGAGAGATCGTGAGACTGCACGGAGTTCCTATATCGATTATTTCAGACAGAGGAGCCCAGTTTACGGCTAACTTCTGGAGGTCTTTCCAGAAGGGATTAGGGACACAGGTGAGTCTCAGTACGACGTTTCATCCTCAGACCGACGGACAGGCCGAGCGCACTATCCGAACAACGAGGATATCTTTGCGGGCTTGTGTTATTGATTTCAGGGGTAGCTGGGAGGATCATTTGCCTCTTGTGGAGTTTGCTTATAACAACAGCTACCATTCTAGTATCCAGATGGCGCCTTATGAGGCCTTATACGGGAGGAAGTGTAGGTCACCGATAGGTTGGTTTGAGGTGGGAGAAGTTCAGTTAGTCGGGCCGGACTTGGTACAGCAGGCAATGGATAAGGTGAAGATTATCCAGGAGCGGTTATTGTCAGCTCAGAGTCGACAGAAATCGTATGCAGATCATCGGCGTCGACACTTGGAGTTTGAGGTAAATGAGTGGGTCTTCCTGAAGGTATCACCCATGAAGGGTGTGATGAGATTTGGGAAGAAAGGGAAACTTAGCCCAAGGTACATTGGGCCTTATCAGATTATCCGTAGGGTAGGCAAGGTTGCCTATGAGTTAGACCTGCCGTCCGATCTGGAGGCAGTACATCCAGTTTTTCACGTATCTATGTTGCGGAAATGTATAGGAGACCCATCTAGAGTGCACCCGATTCATGATATCCAGGTGACAGAAGAGTTATCGTATGAGGAGAGTCCCATAGCGATACTCGATCGTCAGGTTAGGCGACTTCGGACAAAGGATGTGGCTTCCGTCAAAGTATTATGACGAAACGAGAACAGGGAGTAGATGACGTGGGAATCAGAGGATGACATGATGAAGAAGTATCCTCACTTATTTCCTATACCTTCAGGTAACCTACTTTCTTGTTTGATAGTTTCATTTGGAAATTTTTCTTGAGTATTGTTGTGGCTCGTGGAGCGTCTTTATTTGCAAAAGAGTAGTTAAGAGCGTCTATGTCGAGTGTGATTCGAGTAAGCCTAGAAGGAATATTCGGGACGAATGTTTCTAAGGGGGGGGGGATGTTATATCCCGTAGTTCGGGTCTGGATCGCGGTCAGGGGCCTCAGCGCCGCGGCGCCAAGGCGGGTGATTGTAGGGCCGCGGCGCCAGGAAACAGGGCCGCGGCGCCGTAAGATCTGAAGGGTCGCTGAAGTTTCAGCGCCGCGTGCAGGAAGCGAGGCATGGCGCGAAAAGTCTGAGAGGCGAAGTTTCAGCGCCATGGCCGGCTGCGGCGCCGAGGCGGGTTCTGCGAGAGTTAGTGGAAATTTCTGCACTGTTTTGTTTTAAAAGAGGTCATGGGTGGGTGACAAGTGTTAGGGTTCAATTACCAACTATCTATCTTTTCGTATCTATTTGGTAAATTGATATTTGGATTTGTTGTTTATAACTAAGAATTATAAAAGCTATTTAACTATAAGGGTTTACTTCAGTTGTGATGAGAATAGGGCTTCCACGTCTCCTCACTATCCGCTTATGCTACTTATTAATGCAATAACTTATGGTCTTCTTCTTTTGGAGAAAGCAGGTTCACGAAATCGTTTTATACTCCCGTTAGGGTTATATAAACACTCAACCACGATGTGCACCTTACCTACCTTTCGGTGATAAGGATAACTCTATAGGAGGATTAAGAACAAGAACCTAGTTAACCGTCACGCACAATGCGCAAAATTAGGGGTTTTAAGCCTCTCATTAACGCTACATAAATAATTGAGGTATTTTCATCCCCAATCCAAGAATGTCTACCCAACTTACAACATATTCACAATCCCCTCCTTTCGGAGTCTGATTAGAAATCATATAGTGATAATTAGTTGTCAATTAACTACCAAGCATTCAATTCAATTATTGGATAGATCTCAACAAGAAAAAGAATAACCATAAGCATGCATTAAATCATAACATAAGTTTCTAGAGATTCAACATGGAAAGCCCTATAGAGGAATTAGTTCCTAGCCATTGACATGACAAGAACTAATCCCATGTTCATCATACAAAAACTGAAATAAAGTAAAGAAAAGGAAAAGAATAATACTTAAGAACGAGTCTCCAAGCCAAGCATCCAAGGGTTGTGTTGTGGAATATTTACAAGATGGATTGGTGGAAGGATGGATGTAGAATGGTGAATGGTGGAATGAAGAATCAATAATTCTTCTAATGATGTAGAGTATTTATAGCCAAAGAATCCTTTTGGTGAAGGGTTAAGGATTTTGTAGGTAGGAAAAGTTATTAGAATCCTTTTAGGTAAGGGTTTTAAGGTAGGAAAAGTTATCCCTTTAGGAAGGAAAAGTTATCCCTTTAGGATTCTGAAAACAAGTCAAATTCGGCCCAGCACTTCATAATTCCCGCGTCGGCGTAGCGCAATCAAGGCGTCGCGCTCAAGATCAACTCGGACTTTCAACATATTGGTATGCGCCGCGGCTGGCGTATGGCTGATGACGTTTTGCGGTCAGATTCCGTCGTCCTTTTTTCGTCCGGACTTCGTCTGATCTCCTCTCTAATTTCCAGAACTTCTTAGACTTTATTTCTTGGCCCTTTTAGTGTGCAATTCCATCTCTTTTATGCTCATTTTATCTCCTTTTCGTCATTTCTCCATTTTTTACCGTTGTGACACAAAAGAAAGGAAAACGACCCTAATACTATACTAAACATAAATAAAATGAGTAAAATACTAACTAAAAATGACTCAAAAAGTGTATATAAAATACACCGATCAAATACCCCCAAACTTAACATTTGCTCTCCCTCGAGCAAAGATAAAAAATATAAACAAAGACGTGAAAGAAAAAAAAATGACTCAAAGACACTGATCATTTTGCTGCACAATTGTCACTTAGAAAAAGCATGAAGGTTAGTAGGATAATATGTAGGAACATATAACATGTATTTTTAGCATTCTAAACACTCAAGTCAGATATTTCGCAAATTCAATTTAATCATGCTAAATGGAAGTAAGAATACCTAACTATGCATGTCAATTTCAAAATCCTATGGCCTGTTCACTTGCTATTCTCCACTAATCATGGATACACATATTAGAGATCTTTCAGGGCTTTTCAGGGTTGTAATGTAGGCTTAGGCAGGGGTAGGTAAAGATAGGCATTTAGGCTCATTGTATGTACCATAAGCTCTTTTGCTTTTCAATTCTTCCCTTTTCTTTTGATTTCCTTTCTTCACTTCATATCTATCTTTCCCCTCTTTTGTTTTGAGAGAGTGAAGTGTATTATGAAAAACAAGCACCCCCAAACTTAGGCTTTTGCCTATTTATTATTACTTTTTCATTGGGGTGCATCAAAATTGTTTACTCTCTTTTGTCTCTTTTTCAACACTTTATATTCCAAACATCTCAATTTTTCACTTATGGCACAAGTATGGAATTATAGGGTGTCAAAGAAAGGTCTTATTTTTAGGCTCAAGGGGGCTGACTAGGGATATAATTTGACTGTCAGGGATATGCAAAGAATGGTAAGAAAGGGCTAACAAAGAAATGCCTGAGTCATCTCCTAACACGTATGCTAACTATTTCGCCTCAAATAGTAAGCAAGCAGACACATAGGTTTAATCACTAACAATGCATACATCAAGCAAGATACCCCAAATAGTTTGATTTCATGAATTTTTGGCATATCTATCCTAAGTGTTCAGATGGTTGCTTCTAATTCCATTACATTATTCCACTTTACTTCATTAGGTGTTTCAAGTAACTACAACATGCATGATCTAAAAAAAAATATGACTCAAAAGAGATAAAAAAAAAATTATGACTCAAAAATTACTCAAAAATACATAAAACAATTCAAAAAGACTCAAAAATAATAAAACATCCCCCCAAACTTAAATCACACATTGTCCCCAATGTGTGCAAGACTCAAAGAACATAAAAGAAAAAGGACAACTTACTGACACAACACAGCGGTCATAACGGAGGTCTAGGAGGAAATTTTTTGGAATTTGCACGGAAATATGGCTCTCTGAAGTTCCGCGCTGCCACGAGATTAGCGCGGCCATGCTGCTAGTCTTGTGGCCCTCTGGAGTTCGCGCGCTGCCTCGGTCCCAGGCGCCGCGGCGCTGACGACTGCTTTTCCTTTTTTTCAGCGTTTTTGCTCCTTTTTCCTCGGTTTCAGCTTTCAGTCCACCTGTCATCCAACAACACAAAACAAGAACCCTAGACCGTGAGACTGTTCAAGACAAAATAAAATAAAATAAAGAGTAAATTAAAATAACATAATTAAAAATATTGGGTTGCCTCAACAAGCGCTGTCTTTAACGTCTTTTAGCGGACGCAATTAACCTTTTAGTGCCCATTGGATCCTTCGCGGCGCTTGCAATCATGAGTTATTGTTGTAGGTCTCGGTTTCCTACGACCATTTGTTCAAACAAGAGCCTTACATATACAATTATCCCCCAAGTAGGCTTGTCTTTTATGCTTTCTATAATGTAGGAATCCGTGAACTTCTCTACATCTCTCAACTCTAGGGGGTACCCTTGATGGTATGGGCTTCCTAATTGGGAATCAGCCGTGATAGCTAGTGGTGTTTCTTCTGTAATAGGTGCAAGAAAAATAATTTCCACAGAATCCAAGGTAAATAATTGGATCTCTGCAATCTTTTCCTTCTTTACACCAACTATCTCACCGATTCTCAATAGTTGGGTGTGGTTCGTGCTCCTCAATTTGTTGTTATTGCTCAAAATCATCTCGATTTAGGTTACGGCGCGCTGCCTCGCTCTTTGGCGCCGCGACGCCACTCTCTGCCTTGTCTCGGAATCTTGGCGCGCGGCCTCGCTCTTGGCGCAAGGCCTGCTTCTGCTGCGAACTCTCTATCTCCCCTGATTCGGCATCCTTCAGGTCAATTGCCTGACATTGTGTTTCCTCATTGCCTACCCCAGGTGCAGATTGCTCTTCTTGCGTTTCACTGTTGAATATGATCGCGAGTTCTGCTATTTGCGTTTCCAACTTCTTCATGGCCATTCTCATTTCGTCCATGAACTGATTTTGGTACCTCGTGAAACTGAGTATAGCCTCTCGCAATTCCTCCCTCTCTTCCTCTATGGTTGGAGCTCGATCATATTGACAGTAGAAATCCATGTCTTAAGGATCCCTGAGATTAATCAAAACCAACAACGAATCACGGCACACTTGTTTTTTTTTTTTTATTGTTTTTTTTTCAAAAGAAAATAAAATAAATAATTTAAAGAAACAAAAATAAAAACCAAATTAGAAATTAAAAATAGATAAATTTGATATTGAAATATGCCTAATCCCCGGCAACGGCGCCAAAAACTTGATGCGCGGTAAGATGCACACACTTTAAACGCAAGTGCACGTTATCGTGACAAGTAGTATAGTCTTGATAAGACCGAATATCGTCCTCAAGGATTAGGGTTCAATTACCAACTATCTATCTTTTTGTATCTATTTGGTAAATTGATATTTGGATTTGTTGTTTATAACTAAGAATTATAAAAGCTATTTAACTATAAGGGTTTACTTCAGTTGTGATGAGAATAGGGCTTCCACGTCTCCTCACTATCCGCTTATGCTACTTATTAATGCAATAACTTATGGTCTTCTTCTTTTGGAGAAAGCAGGTTCACGAAATCGTTTTATACTCCCGTTAGGGTTATATAAACACTCAACCTCAAAGATTGCACCTTACCTACCTTTCGGTGATAAGGATAACTCTATAGGAGGATTAAGAACAAGAACCTAGTTAATCGTCGCCTGATGCGCAAAATTAGGGTTTTTAAGCCTCTCATTAACGCTACATAAATAATTGAGGTATTTTCATCCCCAATCCAAGAATGTCTACCCAACTTACATCATATTCACAATCCCCTCCTTTCGGAGTCTGATTAGAAATCATATAGTGATAATTAGTTGTCAATTAACTACCAAGCATTCAATTCAATTATTGGATAGATCTCAACAAGAAGAAGAATAACCATAAGCATGCATTAAATCATACCATAAGTTTCTAGAGATTCAACATGGAAAGCCCTATAGAGGAATTAGTTCCTAGCCATTGACATGACAAGAACTAATCCCATGTTCATCATACAAAAACTGAAATAAAGTAAAGAAAAGGAAAAGAATAATACTTAAGAACGAGTCTCCAAGCCAAGCATCCAAGGGTTGTGTTGTGGAATATTTACAAGATGGATTGGTGGAAGGATGGATGTAGAATGGTGAATGGTGGAATGGAGAATCAATAATTCTTCTAATGATGTAGAGTATTTATAGCCAAAGAATCCTTTTGGTGAAGGGTTATGGATTTTGTAGGTAGGAAAAGTTATTAGAATCCTTTTAGGTAAGGGTTTTAAGGTAGGAAAAGTTATCCCTTTAGGTAGGAAAAGTTATCCCTTTAGGAAGGAAAAGTTATCCCTTTAGGATTCTGAAAACAAGTCAAATTCGGCCAAAGATTTCATAATTCAGCGTCGGCGCCGCGGGCCAGAGTAGCGCGGCCTGAAGATCAGCAACTTTCGGACTTTCAGCATATTGGGCACCGCGGCTCTGCTGCTGGCCGTGGCGTTTTCTGGCGGTCCGTTTGTCGTCCTTTTTCGTCGGACTTGTCGATCTCTCTAATTTCCAGAACTTCTTAGACTTTATTTCTTGGCCCTTTTAGTGTGCAATTCCATCTCTTTTATGCTCATTTCATCTCCTTTTCGTCATTTCTCCATTTTTGACCGCTGTGACACAAAAGAAAGGAAAACGACCCTAATACTATACTAAACATAAATAAAATGAGTAAAATACTAACTAAAAATGACTCAAAAAGTGTATATAAAATACACCGATCACATGTGAAGGAAAAGGAACTTGTTATAGTAAATAATGCTCTTAGATTCATTGCATGTAAGAAATGTCGTTTGTATGTGAAAGAATTGGTTAAGAAGATTATGTGACCATGTTGTAGCCTAAAAACTACCTTAGACTTGTTAAGTTGGTTGTTTTACCTTGTGGGGCAGAATTTTACACATTTAAGTTTAGGTGTGTAATCCCCTTTGAAATGTTGGATTGTTGGGCCTTAAATGTGGCGTTTGGATATTGAATTCGACCTTGAAAAAGGTGGCAAAGTATGTAGAAACAAAGGAAGTGCTGCCCAATTTTTCTTAAGAATTAGTAACTTGAACTTGGAGTTTCTACATTGAAATTGGGGGTTAATAAACGTATTATGGTCATTATAGGTTGACATATTACGTGCGGTATTTCGGACTTAGCAAGTGGATTAACCGAAGAGGTATGTGGAACTTTCCTATCTCTTGAGCATGAGTATTTGTACCTATGTAGTACGGTAGACGTACAAGATTTGATATCTTTCACTTGTTTTAGAGTATGTGATACTTGTGTCATTTTTAAAAGTATAAGTCCCTTGGATTTAGGGAAAATGTATTTGACTAAGGAATAACGCAAATATAATGACTTTATGGGAAGTTGGTTATATTAGCTTTTGAAAGGTTAACAAAGAAAGGTTTACTCTAAGTAAAACAAGTACGGGTAAATGATTTGAAACTGTGAAAGATGGATTGATTTTTAGGCATTGATTGCCTAAGGTTTTAAAGGAAATGAAGTCACTTGATTTAGAAGCTTATTATATTTCTAAAAGGAAATGTGACTTGTCTTGAAAAGAAACCGTAACTTGATACTATGGTTATTAGTATCTTGGAATTTTTCTATAAAAAGAGTTATTTCTTAAAAGGTTAGAAGTACGTGGTACTTGGGTTGAATTCCCGGATTTTTCCCTTAAAAGACATGTTAGTGCCTTAGGTATACTAAAATGAGAGGATATATATTGGTAAAGGCTAATAAGAAGTTAGGGGATTTCTTAACTTGCTTATGTAAGGATAAGCCGGTAGTGCTTATGTTATGTATGATAGGCCGGTAGTGCTTATGTTATGTATGATAGGCCGGTAGTGCTTATGTTATGTATGATAGCCGAATGAGCTATGATATATATATATATATATATATATATATATATATATATTATTACGGGGTAAACCCCGGGTTATTACTTATGTCATGGATTTGCTACCCATGATGCGAGTGCGGCGCTTGTACTCATGCGGATCTGAACCACAGGATCCATGCGGGTGAAATAGTCTCATGCGAGTACGGCGATGGTATTCATGCGGGTCCACAGGATCCATGCGGGTGAAATAGTCTCATGCGGGTGAAATAGTCCCATGACGAGGCGGATGACCTCATGCGGGTCCACATGACCCATGCGGGTGAAATAGTCTCAGGAGTAGGATTGCTTAATGATACTACGGGCGAGGTACCCTGTTTTGATCATGAGCCTCCTATTTTTATGCAGTAAGACTTATACTTGTTACTCTCATTGTTAGTAAGGCACAGTGCAAGGTAAATTGATTTTCGTCTATGACTCCAACTTATTTTGACTTATGATATTGTTACAGTATTTTCCAGTTTTACATACTTGGTACATATTGTGTACTGACCACCTTTCTCGGGGGCTGCGTTCATGTCGCAGGTAAGGGTAAGCAGGTGGTGGATCCTCATTCTTAGGATCTTTGCTCAGGTGTCAGAAGCTCCATTACTCCGGAGGCTTGACTTGATTTTGGTACGGTTCTCCCTGACGTTGTAGGTTTTGTGTACATTCAGGGGTATGACGGGGCCCTGTCCCGTCATGGTTGTTACAAATTCTTAGAGGCCTGTAGTCCGGTTATAAATTGGGTTATCAAGGATGTAACTGTTCAGTTCTGTTTTATTTACGTTACGGAAAGGTAGCCATTTTTGGGTTAGCCTATTTTATCTTATATGGTTCTTGTTTGTGAGTTTATTTCCGCTGGTTTTATCTGATGTTGTATCACAAGGGTGCCCGGGGTAAGGCACCAGTCACGAATCCGAGGTCGGGTCGTGACACCATCTTCGTCCGGAAATGACGACATTTGCATCGCGTCCAGAAATGACGCCATTGATCGGTGTATTTTTTATACACTTTTTGAGTCGTTTTTAGTTAGTCTTTTGTCCCTTTTTATACAAATACGTGTCGTCTTAGGATAAATTTTATTTCTTTTGAGTCAAATTGGTTAAAATGGCTATTTGGCGGAAAATGAGCTAAAAGAGGGCAAAAGTGGAGGTTCCAGAGCTTAAAAGACAAGAAAGTGGCGAACGAGCGCGGACGGGCGGCGCGCGCCTCACGCCATCAGTCCAGCGCCCGGCGCCCAATATCCAGAGGGTCGCAGAAGTTTCAGCGCGCGGCTACTCGAACAGCGAGTTGCGTAGCGCGGCGCCTAATCATCGAAGGGCTTTGAGTTCGCGCGCGGCCGATAGCGAGCAGCGGCGCGACGCGGAAAATCGAGTTTTAGGCGATTTACGGGCGGGCTGAAGGGAAAAGTTGAGGGCGGTTTTGAGCCTATAAAAGGAGAATCCTATGCAGTTTTCAAGGGTTCCCTCTCTTGCACAAACACAAGACTTCTTGGAGTTGAAGATTGGAGACCTTTACTTAGTAATTTTCTTTTCTTTTCCTTACTTTACTTTCAGTTTTTATCTTGGATATTGAATTAGTTCTTGTCATGTCAATGGCTAGGAACTAATTCCATTATAGGGTTTTCCATGTCAAATCACTTGAACCTTATATTATGAATTGATGCATGTTTATGGTTGTTCTTCTTATTGTTGAGATTTACCCAATAATTGCTTTGAATGCTTGGTAATTAATTGATCACTAATTATCATTATTTATATGATTTCTAATCAAACTTCGAAAGGAGGAGGTTGTGACTATGTTGTAAGTTGGGTAGACATAGGTCGGATTGGGGATGAAAATACCTCAATTACTTGTGTAGCGTTAATAGAGGTTTAAATACCTAATATCACGCATGGCGCGGGACGTTTAACAAGGTTTTTGGTCTTAATCCTCCTATAGAGTCATCCTTATCACCGAAAGGTAGAAAGGAGCGCTACTGGGGTTGAGTGTTTATATAGCCTTAACGGGAGTATAAAACGAATTAGTAAACCTGCTAGCTCCAAAAGAAGAAGAACCATAATTTATTGCATTAATAAGTAATATAAGCGGATAGTTGAAGCGACTTGGAAGCCCTATTTCCATCATTACTGAAGTAAACACATAGCTAATTAGTATTTATAATTGTTAGTATAATCAACAAACTCAAATATCGGTTACCAAATAGATAACAAAAGATAGATAATTGGTACTTGAACACTAATCCTTGAGGACGATATTCGGTCTTACCTAGACTATATTACTTGTCACGATAACGTGCACTTGCGTTAAAGTGTGTGCATCTTTTCGCGCATCAGCCATCTACATCCAGAAAGACGAACATCTGCATTGCGTCCGAAAACGGCGCCATCTGCGTCCAGAAAGATGAACATCTGCATTGCGTCCAGAAATGACGCCATCTTCGTCCAGAATGACGTACATCTTCATTGCGTCCGGAAACGACGCTATCTTCATCCAGAAAGACGAACATCTACATAGTGTCCTGAAACGACGTCAACTTCGTCCAGAAAGATGAACATCTGCAGTGCGTCCGGAAATGACGCCATCTTCGTCCAGGAAGACGAACATCTGTATTGCGTCCGGAAATAATGTCATCTTCATCCAGAAACGACGAACATCTGCATCGCGTCCAGAAACGACGCTATCTTCGTCCGGAAATGACAAACATCTGCATCGCGTCTACTCAACGACATCATCTTATTACGCCTGTACAACGACCTTATCTACATTTCGTCTAAGCATCTTCGACCTCAGGGAACAAACACCCTTAGAGGCTTTTCTGACCTCAAGGAACAAACACCTTTGGAGGCACCTCAGGGAACAAACACCCTTAGAGGCATTTAAACACATTTGTCCCCAAAGACCATTGGAAACTACGCTCTTTATTTTGCATGTAATGAAATACACTAATTTATTTGCTTTGATAAGACAGGGTTTTCATATTAGCAGCAACCGGAAGGACAGTAGCAGCCATAAGACTCACAAACACGGCACGTCTATATAATGATATTTGCATTACGTCCGAAAATGATGTCATTTATATTGCGTCCGGAAACGACGCCATCAGCATTACGTCCGGAAACGACGTCATTTGCTTTACGTCCGGAAACGACGAACAACTGCAACTAATTACGTCTGCGCAAAGACAACATTTCAATTCAGAAAGATCACATTTTTCATATATACATGCTTTATCATCTTATCTTAACAGTTATGCACTAACCATTTTAAATTTAAACTGCAGGTACCTTAATTTACCGGAACAGGAGCACAACATGGAACTATCTCTTCTAGCCTCCCACATCACCTATGGCCCCAGTGTCATCAAAATTCTACACTAAGGCAACACCTTTTGAACTTGCATCAATCTTGTTTCTTAGCATCACAATTCCTCTCCATCGGGACTCCTTTCGCTCTCATGCGTATCCTATTCTTCTGGTCGGGCAAAAATTGACTACAAGTCAATGTGTTTGCCTAAACACTCTTCCATCGTATCTGGTCAAACAGGGGCTGCTATTGACACTCAATTTTGACCCGGATTTTCCAAATTTTACAATAAGAGGGCGCCCAATCTTTGTTTTTATTTTCAGTTTTATTTCAATTTAAACCCAATTTTATTTTAATTTTCAACCCCAAAAACACTCCCGAAATTAAGCTCATCTTCTCCAAGCCAGTTATATTTTTATTGACCAATTACATGAGCCCATTTTCAGATTTCAAAGCCCAAGCCCACAACCCCAAAACCTAAATCTAAACCCAATACCCTCTTTAAAAACAACACACTCCCTCTTCATTTTAAAAATTCGACAGCACCAGCCGCAAGACCCATTCCATTTTCATTATCTCTCTCAATCCTTTGCTCTTCCATTTTTTTATTCCCAATGTCCTCTCCGGCGACCCCACACCCTCATTTCCCATCTCCGTTGAACCAGCATCCGACAAACCCCATCGCTGCCCAGTTCCAGCGAACCACACACCATCACCACCACTGCACTTACACCACGGTGGCATCGCTCCGGCGTACCTCGCCGTGGAAGTGACGCCGCTGTCCCATCTGGCTACTGAATCTGGTCGACATTTCCGGCGATGCTATTGTTTGTTCTTCAACTTTGTTCTATATTTTATGTTGGTTTGACTGATTTTTCTGACCTTGGTTTGGCTTTATCTTTGATCTATTGCATACTGGTCGTTGAGACTAACTTGTTGATTTTTGCATTATCTTGTTGGACTTTTGAAACTCCGGCAACTAGTGTTGGCTTATCTTTCGACCTTGGCCCTGCATTATTTTTGGGGTTCGTCGGTTGGTTTCAGTTGTTGGATTGATTTTCGCTGGTTTGCTATTGGTGGACTGTTTGTGGGTGTTGGGCTATTTTCTGGACTGGTTTTTTATGGGTTTTACCATTTTTACGATGTTCTGATTTCCGGGACTGATTCTGGATGATTTTTGCCCATTTATTTTATTAAACTAATTTTGAACATGTTGCTATACTTGTTGGTATTTACTGATTTTGAACATGATACTACACTGGCCGAAGAAGGATTTATCCTCGATCTGGAGGCCTCCATGGTAAGCGAGACGGAATATGTCGGCGAGGAGGAAAGTGAAAAGAATAGACGAGAATGCATAGTATCGTTCACCGGGAGGTGAGTCGACCGCAGCCGAAGCGATATTGACTTCTCATGTCTTAGTATCCTTGACATGAGACTAGCTGAGCCCACACTATAAAAAAATACATTTTACACACATATATATATATATATATATATATATATATTGTGTTTATTTGATAATTTATTTATTATTTACTAACTCCTTTACTAAGTGTCTTTTGCAGGTACCCGGAGGCGCATCCCAAAGTTAAAGCCTGCGCCGAAGAAAAAACAAAGCGAAATACCGCTAAGTTCTCTTCACTCTCTCTTTATATGATTTTTGCTTTCTTGTTAAATGCATATCTTATTTAAATATTTGCATGCGTAGTTTAAATATCTCTTAGTTTAATAATTGTAGAAAACCTTTAAAATTGTAGAATAAATGTTAGCACAATAATACAAACTTAAGTTTGACAGGACAACCGCAAGTTAGAGGATCTTATAGGATGTCTAACCCCTTCCCTTTAGGATAATGAAGAACCCTTACTTGTAATCTCATTAGTTTCGCAGACCTTTAAAAAATGGAGATCATTTGTGTTACACCCCGTAATTCAGGTCCTGCCTATGAGAACGTACGAAAGGAATTAAGTTTTAATTTTTTTGAAAGATAGGTCGATAGAATGTTTCGGATGGGTTTTTAGTCAACTTTGAAGCGGTTTATGTCCAGTTGCATTAGGAATTCCTAGGTATTTCAAAGGCCTAGTACGTAGTTCGTTGAGTCTAGTTCCCAACGCAACAAATCGTTCGTTGATAGGACATCGGAGTAGGAAGTTATGGAAGTTACAAGTTCAGTGCAATCGGCGTAAATGCATTTTCTGGTCAGGCCAGCTGTGGCGGCCGGATGCAGGCCGCGCGCGGCGGAAGTTGCAGCGCGCGCCGAGCGTGGCGCGCGGAAGAGCTGGAAGTTTGCAGAGGTTTCATCGCCGCGGCGCCGAGGCGGGTTTCTGCGAATCTGGGGAAAAATCAGAACTATTTTTTTAAAAAGAGGCCATGGGTGGGTGACAAGTGTCCCCCCATCTGATTTTGTGCATGTCCTATTTATTGACCAAGTCTTGAAGACTTGGTCATTCTTGAAAGAACTCCCTTCTCTCTAAAAAGTTCTTCCTTCTCTCTAAAATTTCTCTCCCTTCTCTCTAGAAATTTCAAGGGAAACCCAAGGCCTAGAGAAATTTCATAAAAGTAACAAGAGGGAAGCATGTTAACAAGCTTGTAGGAGGTTGTGGTGGTGATTGTGAAAAGAAGACAAGTGAAATTGTTGGACTAATTTTTGGGTAAACTCTAAGGTAACAATCCGTTCATTTCTTTAAGTAAAATTGTGTTGCATGTATGGAAGAAAGAACTTGTAGTTATCAATATTGCCTTTAGATATATTGCATGTAGGAATTGGATAAGAATTTGAATTTGAAAGGATTGGGTAAAGATGAGATGTGAACATGTTATAGCTAAGATACTATCTTAAACTTATTGAATTAGTTAATATGTATTGTGGGGCAGAATTTTACATGTCCAAGATTGGGCGTGTAATCCCCTTTGTATTGTTGGATTGTTGAGCCTTAAAAATGGCGTTTGGATAGTGAATTCGAGCCTTGAAAAGGTGAAAAAGTATGTAGAAACAAAGGAAGTGCTGTCCAATTTTCCGTAGAATAAGGAACTTTATGCTTAGAATATTCGACGAAGAAGTCTAGACGTTAATAGACGTATTTGATTATTATAGGTTGATACTCTACGCGCGGCATATTCGACTTGGCAAGTGGATTTAGCCGAGGAGGTATGTGATTCATCCTATTCTCTTGAGCATGATTATTTGTGAAATATATAGTGCGGTAGACGCACGTGTGTTAAAGGAGTTGATTTCCTTTTTGTGCCCTTGACTTGATATGACGTGTAAAGGACTTGATTGTGTTGAAAAGTGGTAAAACCTTATTCGTTAGTAATGGGTACTTGGTTGTTAAGAATAAGCCCTCTCGGTCTCATAAATGTTTATAGTGGTATTTGGTTGGTTTTAAACATAAAGTGTTATAATAGCTTTATGGGAAGTTAGTTATAACGACTTTATGAAAACGAAAGAATGGTTTTATTATTGGCTTTAAAATGGTAACTTGGCATTTGTTTTAAAAAGATATGAGACTTGATTGTTCCCCGTTGTGGGATTTGGTTTAAAAGTAAGAGGCTTGAGAATTTGAAGTTTTGAAACTTATACTAGTCGAGAAGTGATTTGATATAGAAAAAGAAGACATGGTATTGTCTTGGTTTATTTGAAAAGGAAGTATGGGAATTGTTTTTGGTTTACTTCAAATAATAGTTACTCTATTTTGATACCATGTGTGTTAGTAGCATGTGACTTTTGTGAAAAAGAAATGGACTTTTTAAAGAAATAAAGTAAGTAGTACCTTGGGGTTAAAACCCGGATTTTTGGCATAGAATGGAAGTACCTTGAGTGTGAATAACTTGCCTATGTTTGCTTGTGATAGTCTTGGTGTACAAGTATTGTATCTTTATGCTACCGCGTCTCTCGATGAAGGGTCGGTCATGTTATTATCGATCATGTTGGACATACTAACACGTTGGGTGGCCCACGGGTATGCTTCTACGGTGAGTGTTATTTTGTTATCTTCTTGGGACATACTGACACGTTGGGTGGCCCACGGGTATGCTTCCACGGTGAGTGTTATTTTGTTATCTTCTTGGGACATACTGACACGTTGGGTGGCCCACGGGTATGCTTCCACGGTGAGTGTTATCTTGTTATCTTCTTGGACATACTGACACGTTGGGTGGCCCACGGGTATGCTTCCACGGTGAGTGTTATCTTGTTATTTCCTTTGGGCATACTGACACGTTGGATGGTCCACGCCCATTAGAATGGTTCCATGACCATGCTTATACCGAGGTAAGATGCCGGCACGCGCCATCATGGGTTAAATTCGGGTTATATTTGAGTGATGACTTTATGGGCATGACCGACTTGACATGATCGCTAATATATATCAGGTAATCGTAGTTTGGTTATCACACATGTCTCTGCTTTATATAGATCGTTATGATTTCATTTACGATTTTCGCCACATACTTGGTACTGTTATCGACTCCTTCGGGGGGCTGCGTTCATGCCGCAGGTTGAGGTACGTAGCTTGTTGATCCGCACTCTTAGGATCACTGTCAGTTCCTGGAAAGCTCCATTTCTCCGGAGGCTTTGTCTTTTGGTACGGTTCCCTGAGGTTATATACTTTTGTACATTCAGGGGGGTATGGCGGGGCCCTGTCCTCCACGCTTGTTATGTAAACTCTTAGAGGTCTGTAGTCATGTCTTGTGGGTCGCTTTATAAAAAATTTTGAGGTAACTGCTTTTGGATTTGTTTACATCCAGGGAGGTAGCCATATCGGCTAACCTATTATTTATTAATTGTTAAGTTTATGTATGTTCCGCTGATTATCTCTGATGTATACCTGTAAGGGTGCCCAGGTAGGGCACCAGTCGCGGGTCCGGGGTCGGATCGTGACAATTTGTTGCATTTTATGCTATTTATTAGTGTCCTAATTCACTAGAAATAATTAGATGGTGACTTCTTAAAAATAAATTTAGGAATCACCCATATGTCGTACGCCGTTTTGACTTAGGTTAAAATGAGATATTATATCTGCACTAGAGCGGGACAACGTCGACTGACGTTTTGCAGACCATGAGACCAAGTTATTTCCAAGAAACATACAATAGCCAAACGTAGATCGTCTGGTGTCTGGACAACCACCCTAATCAACATATGTATACGAGACACGTGTAAACGTCGACAAAGGATATAAATGTAAGTCATAGTCAAATGTCCTCTCGATGTACCGAATGATGCGTGTGAACGCATTCATGTGCTCAACCCTGGGATCATGCATAAATAAACATATCTGTTGTACGACATATGTAATATCTGGTCTCGTGAACGTAAGATACTGAAAGACTCCTGCAGGACTGCGATAGCGTGTCAGATCCTCAAACGGTGAGTCATCCACAACATCCAACTTGGTTTTAGTATCAACTGGAGTGGACGAACCACAACGATATATGAACAATGAATTATCCGACCTGCTGTGAGTGAACCCAATAGTCGACACATAATCTGCAAACCTCTTATACCATGCCCGTGGGGACTGCTTAAGCTCATACAAAGACTTCTTTAACAAACACATATGATAAGTTTATTTGGGATCCCAAAATTCCAAGGCCTGATGCATATAAACTGTCTCCTTGAGATCTTCATGTAAGAAAGCATTTTTCACATTGAACTAATGAATGGGCCATGCTTTCGATAGAGCCAAACTGAACACTGTACGGATGGTAGCCGAATTGACCACCAGACTAAATGTCTCACCACAATCAACACCAACCTGCTGAGTCTTACCATCACCTACAAGCCGAGCCTTATGTATCGCAAAAGAACCGTCAGAATTATCCTTATGAGCAAAAATCCACATAGACCAAATAATATTAACACCAGATGGACTGAGCACTAACTCCCACGTTTTACTATCAATAAGAACATTATATTCACCCGTTATTGCAATTTTCCAATTCGAGTCAATTAAAGCAGACACGTGATTACCGGGTAAGAGTGATTTAAGAACATTAGAATTTAATTAAAAATGTCTTTTGGTTTGAAAATACCCCGTTGACCTCGGGTGACTGGTTCATGACTCGAAGCTGAATTGGGTGAATTTTGAAAAATTTCGGGAGACGTGATGGTGGCAAGTGAAGCTTCTTGCCCAACTCGAGAAAAATTGATACGCAGTGAGTCGCACTGTGGTAAACGATCGACCGACCCATACCGGACCGAGGATCAAATTTTCAAAAAATTATGACCGAAGACCGGACCGAATATATCGGTCTGGTTTGATCCGGTCTGAACAGGGTCAGTCCGGTCCTTTTTTTCGATCCGGACCGAATTTTATGCAGCCAACAGGGTAAAACCGGACCGGACCGAGGACCGAATTTTCAGAAAATTAGGACCGAAAACCGGATAGAATTTATCGGTCCGGTCTGACCAGGGTCGGTCCGGTCCTTTTTTCGGTCCGGACCAAATTTTGTGTAACCCTAGACGCAATAACTAGATCATTTCCGGTATTGGGCTTCTGGCTTATCGTGAAGATGGGCCTTCTGGCCGAGCCTTGAATTCCTTTGATATACATACAATATACATGTATACTATGTATATTGTATGTATATTTAACAAATCCAAATAAAGTAGGAAATTCAAGGCAAACCCTAAGAAATCTCCCCTTGACATACATTTTCTGGCAAAATAATCTTGATTATCCATCTTCATATAATCTTCATCACTGCTACTTGACATGTTAAAAAATGGAGCCCTTGCGGGTTATCCATGTCGGGTTAAAAGTTTTTGGAGCCCTTGCGGGTTAAAAGTATTGAAGCCCTTTCGAGTTAAAAATGAGTCATTCTCAGGGTTAAAAGTGAGCAATTTGCAGGGTTAAAACCGAGCCCTTTGCATGATTAAAATGATTTTTGTTTTTTTAAAATATCGCAACATGATTGTTGAAAATGTCGTTAAAACTTTCTTTTTTCCACATGCATTAGCTCAGATTTTTTATATCTTACTTGATAAAAAATCTTCATTATCGTTAATTGGTTGCAAGTTGATAAGAATATGGCTTGAACATGTCTTCAACATATGTTGAACCATTAGCTGAACCATCGAATCTGATACCACTTGTTGGGATCGAAATAATCGGGGCGTCATGCGGAAGTTATCAAAACAAATCTTTAACGACAATAATAAAGAGAAATTATAAAAGATTCATAATATAATAAACTGGTTTGGTCAATCGACCTACATATTGAAAATTAATATAATGAAAGCATAAAAACTATTGAGAGGGTAATCTCTATCTAAACAAGACTCTCTAAACGACTACATTGTGGATGTTATTGTGTTTTTTATTAGAAAAAATGATCTTTTATTTATATAAGTTCAAAACTTCTCCTACAAGAAAAGAATAAATATGGTAGAGTTCTTGTTACACCCGGTAATATTTGGAAAATAATTTGAAAATGTAATTAAGAAAATAAGATTCAAGTATTGAAAATTGGTATACAAGAGGATGTGATCCCGGAATAATTTTGGATGTAACCAGTGTGACGATGGAAATAAATAATAATGATTGGATATTCCCAAAAGAGGTGATGGACAAATGTCATATTACAAATTATGATATTGAGTATACGAAGATTTTATGAATTTTTAGAAATTTAATAAAGTAGATCTAAAATTAATTATGTGTAAAATTAATAAATTATACGGAGGCATATCACTTAATTTAATTAAGTGACCGCCATGTGAAAGGCAGGTGGCAGCATGCATACAGATAAATGCATTGACTAAGAAATTAGTTTCCAATCAATTTCCATACCAAAAGAAGATATCAAAGATTCTTTCTGTGGCACAAGATAAGACCAAAAGAAGCAGCTTCATTTTCGTCCATTTTTAAAACGTATGGGTACAATACCTTGATAAATATTTAGTCCAAATTCGTAGAAAGTAATGGCAGCGTTAACTTAGTTCTTCATTTTAGAATTCGTTACAGATTTGTTGATCTGACAATATTCGAGGTATGTGAAAGCAAATTAATTCTTTCTTTTGGTATGTTCTACGTATGACATATAACTGTGGTATTACTCTAAAATTTATTTTACTCTTAGAAGTTAAGAAATATTCATGTTATTGATTATGTGTTAAAAGTGAAGGAATCTTGATATTAAAGTTGAAATGGTTTATATGAAAGTATTGAAAGATGAATTGAATTTTAAGGAATTATGAAAAGAGTTATGGTATTATGGTTGTTGGGCATCGTTGTATTGTTAAAGGGATTGGATTAACATGAGAAATAAGTGTATTAATCACCTTGGTTGTTGTAGTTGTTGTCTTCCATGAACGTAAAGAGAAGGAATGTATTATGATGGCGTATATGGAGTATTTGAGATTGTTTTGGTTATATCTTTAAGTTGCATCTTGTTATTGGCATTATTGGTTTTGTTTGTAAGTTGTGGTTGTGCATATAAATAGGGGAAGTGTTGTCCTTTATAGGAAAGAGAATCGTCATTCGATATAAAGTATGCTACTAATCATAGAATTGACGGACGTATTACCATTATTATAGGTTGAAGTACTAGACGAGACGTATTCTAATATTGAGTTGGTTAGTTCGACTAAAAGGTATGTGAAACTATCATTTCTTCTTTTGGCATGACATTTATATGAAATGGGTGTACGACGGACATACGTAATTCCATTGAATCCTAAATTCTAGTGATACATGATATGATAGTGCCTTGGTTTTTCTAAAATGAAAGTCATTCTATTTATTTCTTTGAGAGTCAAAAGATGATTTAAATTGCACATGGTTGCTAATGATAGCTATTCGTGCAAGTGTTATTATTCCATTTCACCGCGTCCCATAATGGGTCGGGCAATATATGATTTTACCGCGTCCCAGAATGGGTCGGGCAGTTCGTATCTCCCTATATGTTCACCTCGTTCTTCACTAGAGGGCCGGGCAGTAGATGTATATGATTCCATGGACATGTATCCATGATGCAGGTATATATACCCATGACAGTATATGATTATATGGACAAACATTCATGATTATGAAATGACTCTCATATTTTATAAGGCACAGTTGACTCTCTATTTTTATAAGGCACAGTTGACTCTCTATTTTTATAAGGCACAGTTGATTTTCTATTTCATATGGCACGGTTGGATCTGGTATTTTGATTATCATACTTGTCCCTGTCATTTTTTGGCCAGTTATGATCTTATTTACAGTACTTTATGTTTACATATTTGGTACATTGTTGTACTTACCCCCTTCTCTAAAAGGTTGTGTTCATTCCCGCATGTATATGTACTCAGTTTGGTGATCCTCGAGCTTAGGATCCTTGCTCAGCTTTTTGGGATAACTCTATTGTTCCGGAGCTTGTCATTGTGGTACAGATCTTTGATTATAGACTTATGTATATTCAGGGGTACGGCGGGGCCTTGTCCCATCACATGTCATTATCATACTCTTAGAGGTTTGTGGATAGATGTGGGTGGTAAATGTATTTATGGACATGTGTGAGTTGTAGTTCATTTTGGACATCTCTATGTACAGTGGCGGTCTTGTCGGCTTGTTTATCTATTTATATGAGTTTACTATTACAGTTCAGGGGACAGGATCCCTTTTGTTATGTGGAATTACGAGTCTCGGTTAATTATATGTGATGTGTGGGTATAAGGGTGCCAGGTAGGGCACCAGTCGCGGCCCGTCGGCTCGGGTCGTGACAATGGTATCAGAGCAGTTCGTTCTCGGTATGTCTACATACCGTGTGCAGTAGAGTCTTGATTATCGGTGGGTTGTGCACCACACCTATAAACAGGAGGCTACAATAGGATTGGTCTCTATTTTTTCATCTCATAGGTCGTGCGATAGAGCTATGTTAATAGGATAATTCCTCTCTAATGTATTATTGTGTTCTGGTATGCCTCAGAAAGCGGCGATTGCCTGAAGGCAAATCGATGCGAGAGCTACTAGTCATACCCAGAGAATTACTAGGGCTCATGCCCAGTCTATGCCTGAGATTGTGTGCGAGTCGGCGAGCTCAGTTACACCACCATCACCAGAGGAGCTTAGAGCAGCTCCAGAGGCCCCGATACCTGAGCCTCCAGCTCCTCAGCCAGGGGCAGAGGATAGAGCCATGAGAGATGCAGTTCTGCAGCTGACCAGATTAGTGGCAGGGCAGAACCGCAGACAGGGACTAGGAGTTGACCCTAGGTCTGACACTTTGAGGGTTCGTGACTTCTTGAATTGTAACCCTTCAGAGTTTTTCGGGTCAAGGCCCGAGGATGATCCACCGGAGTTCATCCGACAGATACATCGTACGTTGAGGGTAATAAATGCTTCAGAGACTGAGTCTGTCGTGTTGGCTTCATATCGATTGTGTGACGTAGCTATTAACTGGTATGAATCGTGGGAGCTATCTAGGGGCGATGGTGCTCCTCCAGCCGTGTGGGATGAGTTTGCGGAGGCCTTCCTTGACCACTTCCTACCTCCAGAGATGAGGAGGGCCAGAGTTGATAGGTTCTTAAACTTGAGGCAGAGCGGTAGGAGCATTAGAGAGTACAACCTTAAGTTTGACTCATTGGCCAGATATGCACCTACTATTGTAGCGGATATGGCAGACAGGGTGCATCGCTATGTGATGGGGCTGGACCACTATTTGATCGATGGTTGTATGAAAGTGGCTCTTCAGCTGGGTATGAATATTGCTCGGATCCAGACATATGCACATGGGGTTGAGGACCGCCACAGAGGGCGGCAGCCGGACAGAGGTCATGACAGGGACCAGCATAAGAGGGCTAGGTCGGCAGGTTATTCGGGTGAGTCTCGGCGGCAGCAATTTCGGCGGCGAGTTAGATATTCATCCCAGCCAGCACAGAGTGCTCCCCTACAGTCCACAGGCAGGAGATTCGACCGTCCAAGGTATTCAGAACGGTCGAGCTCGTGGCCGAGTTCTCGAGAGCAGGGGTTCTAGTCAGTCGAGACCACATTTGCCTCGATGTGGTAGGTCCTATTTTGGGGAATGCCATTTTGCTAGAGGTTCTTGTTTTTCTTGCGACCGTCAAGGCCATATGATGAGAGAGTGTCCTCATAGAGGTGGTACAGGTGGGATGACTCAGCCTACTTGATCAGTTGTTGGTTCATCATCTACTACAGCTATGCGCCCCACAAGGCAGGATATTCAAATGCCAGCAGGTCGTAGTAGAGGCCGTGGCGGAGCTCCCAGTTCTAGCGGTCCTTCGAACCGCATATATGTTTTAGCCAGTAGGCGTGATCAGGAGGCGTCACCAGATGTTGTTACAGGTATATTATCGGTCTTTTTCTGTGACGTATATACATTGATAGATCCAGGTTCCACCTTATCATACATATCTCCCCTTGCTGCTAGTAGAATCGGGATAGAACCTGAGTCGATAGAACCATTTGAGGTAACTACACCGGTAGGAGATTCGGTCATAGCTAAGCGTGTATATAAAAATTATTTGGTGGTTATATATAATCATCATACCATAACAGATTTGATAGAGTTAGATATGACTGACCTTGATGTTATCATGGGTATGGATTGGGTGGCATTCTTGGGGCACATTATCGGAGCTGATGGTATTCGGGTGGATACACAGAAGATTGAGGCAGTGAAGACTTGGCGGACTCCACTACACCTGCGAGTGCAGCGATTTTAGGGCTAGCGAGTTATTACGGGGAGGTTTGTGGAGAAGTTTGCCTCGATCTCAACGCCTTTGACTAGGCTAACCCAAAAGGCAGCTAAGCTCCAGTGGACGGATGTTTGTGAGCACAACTTCCAGTTGTTGAAAGATAAGTTGACTACGACACCAGTTCTAACTCTTCCTGAGGGACTAGATGGATATGTTGTTTATTGTGATGCTTCGGGTGTTGGACTAGGTTGTGTGTTGATGCAGCATGGCAGGGTTATAGCTTATGCCTCCCGGCAACTCAAGAAGCACGAGAAGAATTACCCTACTCATGATCTGGAGTTAGCAGCGGTGATTCATGCTTTGAAGATATGGAGACACTATTTATATGGAGTTCATGTTGATATTTACACGGATCACAAGAGTCTTCAATATATCTTTAAACAGAAGGAGCAGAATTTACGGCAGATACGATGTCTAGAGTTGCTAACGGATTATGATGTTGATATCTTGTACCATCCAGGGAAAGTAAATATTGTAGCAGATGCTCTTAGCCGTAGATCTATAGGTAGCTTGACGGATGTACAGCTAGACAGAAAGGAGATGGTTCGTGAAATACACCAGCTAGCCAGCCTTGGAGTCCTGCTGGCTGATTATGGAGACAGTGGAGTTCTTATTCGAGGAGTTGTCGAGTCCTCTATTGTATAAGAAGTGAAGAGGCATCAGTATGAGGATCCTGTTCTGGCACGGTATATAGATGCAGCTCTCCTAAAGGAGAATACTCTATTTGAGGTTGCACCTGATGGGGTACTACGGTATGAAGGCAGATTGTGTGTACCTGATGTTGCAGGGCTACGATAGCAGGTTATGGAAGAGGCACACAATGCTCGGTATTCTAGTCATCCGGGGTCAACGAAGATGTATCACGAGCTCATATGCGTATATTGGTGGGATGGCATGAAAAATGACATAGCGGAGTTTGTTGCGCAGTTCCCGAATTGCCAGCAAGTTAAGGTTGAGCATCAGAAGCCTGGTGGATTATTGCAGGAGATAGAGATCCCGACTTGGAAGTGATAAGTGATTAATATGGACTTCGTTACAGGCTTTCCTCGCACTCAGCGGAAGTGTGACTCCATATGGGTTATTGTGGACAGACTGACGAAATTATCCCATTTTTTTCCAGTCAGGACTACTTACTCAGCTGAGGACTATGCTAGGCTGTACATCAGGGAGATTATGAGACTGCATGGGGTTCCCACATCTATTATATCGGACAGAGGATTTCAGTTTACAGCAAACTTTTCGAGATCGTTCCAGAAGGGATTGAGGACAGGTGAGTCTTAGCACAACATTTCATCCCCAGACTGATGGTCAGGCAACGCGTACTATTCAGACACTAGAGGATATGTTGAGAGCCTGTAATATTGACTTCAGAGGTAGCTGGGATGATCATTTACCATTCGTTGAGTTTGCTTATAACAACAGCTACCATTCTAGTATTCAGATAGCCCCGTACGAGTCCTTATATGGGAGAAAGTGCAGGTCACCTATTGGTTGGTTTGATGTGGGCGAGACTAAGTTACTTGGCCCAGACATGATTCAGCAAGCTGTTGATAAGGTGAAGCTTATCCAGGAGAGATTATTAGCAGCCCAGAATCGACAGAAGTCTTATGCAGATAATCGATGTTGACACTTGGAGTTTCAGCTTGATGTTTAGGTATTCTTGAAGGTATCACCCATGAAGGGTGTGATGAGGTTCGATAAGAAAGGGAAGCTTAGCCCGAGATACATTGGGCCTTATCAGGTTATTCGCAGGATAGGCAATGTTGCCTATGAGTTGGATCTACCATCTGATTTGGAAGCGGTACATCCGATTTTTCATGTATCGATGTTGCGTAAGTGTATTGGTGATTCTTCTAGAGTATTCCCTGCAGATGATGTTCAGGTGACAGAGGAGTTGACTTATGAAGAGAGTCCTATAACTATCCTTGATCGGCAGGTTAGACGATTACGTACTAAGGATGTGTCTTCCATCAAGGTGTTGTGGCGAAAAAATAATAGGGAAGAGATGACGTGGGAAGCAGAAAAAGAGATGAAAAAGAAGTATCACCACTTGTTCCCTACGCCTACAGGTAATTCGATTCCTTATTTGACTATATTGATTGGTGAATAATACATGTGTTATATTGTGGCCTGTGAGGCATCTGTTGGTTTGCTGAATATAGGTGGATAGGCATAGTTATAAAGGAGACTCTGCCGAAATTTTTCTAACATAAGACTTATTATGAACATTCGAGGTTGAATGTTTCTAAGGGGGAAGGATGTTACACCTCGTAATTTTTGGACAATAATTTGAGAATGTAATTAAGAAAATAAGATTCAAGTATTGAAAATTGGTATACAAGAGGATGTGATCCCGGAATAATTTTGGATGTAATCAGTGTGACGATGTGGATTAATAATGATTGGATATTCCCAAAAGAGGTGATGGACTAATGTCATATTACAAATTATGACATTGAGTATACAAAGATTTTATGAATTTTTAGGAATTTAATAAAGTGAGATCTAGAATTAATTATTTATATAATTGATAAATTGTACGGAAATAGGTAACTTAATTAAATTAAGTGACAGTCATGTGAAAGGAAGGTGTCAGCGAAGTGGGATCCTCATCACTTAGGCGGTATGCATACATAAATGCATTATCCGCATGGGCAGCTCAACTGGTTCTCAAGGGGATAATTGGAAAAATAAATGCATTGACTAAGAAATTGATTGGAAACCAATTTTCATACCAAAAGAAGATATCAAAGATTCATTCTGTGGCACAAGATAAGACCAAAAGAAGCAGCTTCATTTTCGTCCATTTTTAAAACGTATGGGTACAATACCTTGATAATTTCTTAGTCCAAATTCGTAGAAAGTAAAGGCAGCATTAACTTAGTTCTTCATTTTAGAATTCGTTACGAAAAAAAACGTTCCAACAAAATTCAAGATACGGATTTGTTGAAAGGACAATATTCGAGGTATGTGAAGACACATTAATTCTTTCTTTTGGTATGTTTACGTATGAAATATAACTGTGGTATTACTCCAAAATTTATTTTACTCTTAGAAGTTAAGGAATATTCATGTTATTGATTATGTGTTAAAAGTGAAGGAATCTTGATATTAAAGTTGAAATGATTTATATGAAAGTATTGAAAGATGAATTGGATTTTAAGTAATTATGAAAAGAGTTATGGTATTATGGTTGTTGGGCATCGTTGTATTGTTAAAGGGGCTGAATTAACATGAGAAATAAGTGTATTAATCACATTGGTTGTTGTAGTTGTTGTCATCCATGAACGTAAAGAGAAGGAATGTATTATGATGACGTATATGGAGTATTTGAGATTGTTTTGGTTATATATTTAAGTTGCATCTTGTTATTGGCATTGTTAGCTTTGTTTGTAAGTTGTGGATGTGCATATAAATATGGGAAGTGTTGCCCGAATTTTTATAGGAAAGAGAGTCATCATTCGATATAAAGAATGCTAGTAATCATAGAATTGACGGACGTATTACCATTATTATAGGTTGAAGTACTAGACGAGACGTATCTAATATTGAGTTGGTTAGTTCGACTAAAAGGTATGTGAAACTATCATTTCTTCTTTTGGCATGACATTTATATGAAATGGGTGTACGGCGGACGTACGTAATTTCATTGAATCCTAAATTCTAGTGATACATGATATGATTAGGGATGTCAATGGGGCGGGCGGGCGGGAAGGTACCCCATGCAGTATCCGCCTAAACCACCCCATCCCCGCCCCACCACCCATCACGGATAGTAATTCCTCCACGCCCCGCTCCATCTATCCCGGCGGTACCACTACCGTGGTACCCACCTAAATAAGTTGAATGAAAGCGCATAGCGAATTTTGTTTTTAGTAGTGAATCTCTAACATCTATGAACCTAAGTAGCTAGTTTACACATACTATGTAGTATCTTGAAGATATAGAGAGTATCTCATGATCAAAAGTTGATCCAAAAAATATTTATTTCATTTGCATGAACTGATCATGATAACACCCTGAAAACCACTTTTAGAATTATCTGTGAAATAGTATAACTATACGAGGAAGAAACACAAAAAAAAGGTTACGATTATTACTAAATCTTGATTGGAGGGAAGGAAAAATCGGACCATGTGGAGATTAAAGGCGATAATACAAAGGGTAAATATACAAAAGTATAAGATGACATGAGCAAGTACTGAAATCTCACTGGTGTACATATTCTCGAACTCACAGAATCTTGTTCTTGAAGACAACTGGAATAGCAGCCCCGGTGACAATAATATGAATAATCCCACCGTTATTATCGATGGCGCCCAATCTGTTCCCATTTTTTATGCAACACTTCGTCTTGTTATACTTTATATCTCTACTTGTTTGGTACTTTGTAAATAAGTGGTATAGAGGAGAGTTTTGTAAGGCAAATATAGTGAGTTTTACTTACTGGAGAAGGAGAAAGGATGCTAAACTCGAGAGTGAAATGCACGTATGGTATTAAAAAGGAAGAAAGGCGGGTACGGGCGGTGCGGGTACGGTGCGGGTAGCGGGGCGGGGCGGGTACGGTGCGGGTCTTATATGAAATCCACCTCCGCCCCACTACCCATGGCGGGTAGCACTTTTGATACCCATACCCGCCCCACCACCCACCCAACCATCCTCCATACCCGCCCCAACTGGAGCGGGTGCGGGGCGGTACCCGCATTTACCCGCCCCACTGACATCCCTAGATATGATAGTGCCTTGGTTTTTCTAAAATGAAAGTCATTCTATTTATTCCTTTGAGAGTCAAAAGATGATTTAAATTGCACATGATTGTTAATGATAGCTATTCGTGCAAGTGTTATTATTTCATTTCACCGCGTCCCATAATGGGCCGGGCAGTTACCGCATCCCAGAAAGGGCCGGACAGTATATGATTTTACCGCGTCTCAGAATGGGCCGAGCAGTTCGTGCGTATCTCCCTATATGTTCATCGCGTCCTTCACTAGAGGGTCGGGCAGTAGATGTATATGATTCTATGGAATGTATCCATGATGCGGGTATAAATACTCATGACAGTATATGATTATATGGACATATATTCATGATTATGCAATGACTCTCATATTTTTTAAGACACAGTTGACTCTCTATTTTTATAAGGCACAGTTGACTCTCTATTTCATATGGCACGGTTGGATCTGGTATTTTGATTATCATACTTATCTCTGTCATTTTTTGGTCAGTTATGATCTTATTTACAGTACTTTATGTTTACATACTTGGTACATTGTTATCGACCCTTCTCAGAAATTTGCGTTAAATGTCGCGAGTATATGTACTCAGTTTGGTGATCTTCGAGCTTAAGATCCTTGCTCAGCTTTTTGGGATAACTCCATTGTTCCGGGGCTTGTCATTTTGGTACAAATCTTTGATTATAGACTTATGTATATTCAGGGGTACGACGGGGCCTTGTCCTGTCACATGTCATTATCATACTCTTAGAGGTCTGTGGACAGGTGTGGGTGGTAAATGTATTTATGGACATATGTGAGTTGTAGTTCATTTTGGACATCTCTATGTACAGTGGCGGCCTTGTCGGCTTTCCTATCTATTTATATTAGTTTACTATTTCAGTTCAGGGGACAGGATCCCTTTTGTTATGTGGCATTACGAGTCTGAGTTGATTATATGTGATGTGTGGGTATAAGGGTGCCCTATTCCCGTCCGTTCGGGTCGTGACAATTCTTTTCTAAAAAATACATTTTCCACCAATAAATATAAAATACAACTATAGTAGAATACACATACATCGAGACAAAAATATTTGTACTAAATTACAGAATATTCTCAACAATTACACTCTTCATATGCCATTGATTAGTGTGCGCGGTTGGCTCTGACTTTAGCTTTGGGTCCAAGTTTGATCTCGAATAATGCTTCATTAATATTCTTTATGTAGAATGATATTAATATCCCTTGGGGAGTCTTTTCATTAATATCAAAGTATATATAGTGTACAATATTCATCCCTTATACAATAGGAATCCTAAGTCTATACAAAAGAGGAATCCTAGTCTTACCATAATTATATTTACATAATATATGAAAATATTCTAATTATGGGTAGGGAATATTATTACTACTATGTTGCACACATTTACACACCCCATCAGTTGGAGCGGGAGGAGGCCGGACGCTGAGACTGGATCTGAAGTCAAGAAATAACTGTCTAGGAAGTCCTTTAGTAAATATATCTGCATACTGATAGGATGAGGGAACATGTAACACTCTGACCTAACGCAACTTTCTCACGAACAAAGTGTAGGTCTATCTCAATGTGCTTGGTTCACTGATGTTGAACCGGATTATGAGACAGATAGATGACAGAGATTAGGGATGTCAATGGGGCGGGGCAGGGCGGGGGAAGGTTATCCCATACCCGTACCCACCACCTAAAACACATCCCCACCCCCGCCCCACCACCCATCACGGATAGTAATTCTTCCACCCGCCCCCGCCCCACTTACTTCACGCGGATACCCACTTACCCGGCGGGTATCCATTAATAAAATGCTCAAATAATGTCTAGCAATTGTTTTAGTCACCAAAATGAAAGTTATATAAGAAAAAGGGAAAAAAAAGGAACCTTTCCACTATTGTGTATCGAATATCAATTCTAAAACCTTGTCAAAATATTATGAATATTAAAAAACAGTAAAGGTGAAAATATTTAACAAAAAAAAGGAGAACAAAGAGAATAAGAAAAAAAAACGTGGTGCATTACGGTGCGGGTTAGCTCAAGTCACATTTTAAATCAAGAAAGGGCCAAATAAATTCGTAAATAAACTAATAGATGATACGAATATGGGCGGTGCGGGTACGGTCGGTGTGGGTATGGTGCGGGTAGCGGGGCGGGGCGGGTGCGGGGCGGGTCTTATATGAAATCCACCCCCGCCCCACTACCCATGGCGGGTAGCACTTTTGATACCCATACCCGCTCCACCACCCACCAAACCATCCCCTATACCCGCCCCAATTGGAGCGGGTGCGGGGCGGTACCCGCATTTACCCGCCCCACTGACATCCCTAACATAGATGTTATCTATTAGGCATATTTTATATACGCCTTTTGAGTCATTTTTAGTTAGTATTTTACCTGTTTTTGTCCAAATATGTGTCGTGTTAGGATAGTTTTTCTTTATTTTGAGTCATAGTGGTTTAAAAAGGCAACGTGGAGAAAAGAAGTAAAAAGAGAACAGAAAAGGAGGTTCCCGAGCCAAAAGAGATGAAAGTTGGCATCGCGGACGAGAACAGGGCGGCGCCGTGGCGCCAATCCATCAGAGACTGCAGGGCCACGGCGCCCAATGTACTGAGAAGCTACAGGAGTTTCGGCGCCAGTCTGCAGGGCCGTGGCGCCAATGCGGGAATTTTGCCAAATCCGAGAAGGAATGAGCCAAGGAATAGAAGGAAAAGTGAGACACATTTTGGGAGGCTATAAAAGGCCCTTTGGGCAAAATTTTCAAGGGTGACACAATCCATAATTCATCACATAACATAATTTCTTGGAGGCTTCAAGATTAGAGACTTGTTCTTAAGTATTTTTTTCTTTACTTTATTTACTTTCAGTTTATGTTGGATAATCTTTTGGTTCTTAGCATGTCTATGGCTAGGAGATAAACTTTATTTAGGGCTTTCCTTTCGAATCGCTTGAACCTCGTCTTTATGACTTAATGCATTAATTTGGTTTCTTCTTCATATAGTTAAGATTTATTCAATAGTTGTTTTGATTGCTTGGTAATTAACTGATCACTAGTTATCATCACTTATATGATTTCGAATCGAAATCCTAAAGGGGAGATTTGAATATGCTATAGTTGAATAAACATAGGTTAAAATCGTGGACGAAAGTACCTCGATACTTGTGTAGTTTTATAGGTTATTGTTCTTAATCCTCCTATGTGGTAAAAATCTGTCATAGAAATATAGAAGATTTTTGCACCGGGGTTGAGTGTTTATTTATCCTAACCAGAATATAACACGGTCTACTTAACCTGCTATCTTAACATAGAAGAATAACCTTTATTGTTGCATTAATGATTAAGACGAGTGGATAGTTGAGGAGATTGGAAGCTCTATTTCCATCATATCTAATTTAAGTAAAGTAATTTAGTTAACTTTTACAATTGTTCAGTAGTTCATAGATAAAAATCACAACAAAATATCGACAGCCAAATAGATACCATAGGATAGATGTTTGGTAATTGAACACTAATCCCTGAGGACGATATTCGGTCTTACCTAGACTATATTACTTGTAACGATACGTACACTTGCGTTAAGCGTGTTGAAAATCGCTAACAAGTTTTTGGCGCCGTTTTCGGGATTGGCGTAGTTCAATATCAATTTATCTATTCTTAATTTCTAATTTGGTTTTTCTTTTTATTTTCTTTTATTTGGAACCGTGCGCCGTGATTTGTTTGTTGGTTTTGACCCATCTCAGGGCTCCAGCAAACATGGACTACCACTATCACGAGTTACAGAACTATCAACATCAATGTAACCATCGTGTCCCACAGGAAGAGCAGAATGGGTTGTGAGCGGCCATATTCAGTCTAACTAAGCACCAAATTCAGTTCATGGATGAGAAAAGAGTGTCCCTAAAGAATTTGGAGACACAAATAGGACAACTCGCGGGCATGCTGAGCAACAGAATACAAAGGAATCACCCTGAAAATATTGGGGCGAATCCAAAAGAGCAATGTCAGGCAGTTGATCTAAGGAATGGAGAACTAGTGGAAGATATCCCACCACCACCGTGTTTGGAGAAGGAAGACTCAGAAGGATCGCAGTATTCCCAGCGCCGCGGCGCCACTGAGCAGGGTCGCGACGCCGAAACATCAGACGACGTAATGATTGTTGGAGACCTGCATCCGAAGCAAGGGACATTGCCAGCAGCTGTTGGAAATCCTCAGGTTAAGATACCATATCCTCAGAGGCTAAAGACATGTTCCCTTGGCAAATAGTTCTTTAAATTTCTGGAATTTTTCAAACAACTGCAAATCAACATCCCATTTGTTGAGGCTCTAGAGCAGAGGCCGAGTTACGTATAGATCATGATGGAGATTCTCAATAAAAATAGGAGGTTAGATAACTATGAAACAGTGGTGTTGTCTGAGGAATGCAGTGTCATCCTACAGAGGAAGCTACCTCAGAAGCTGAAAGATCCAGGGAGCTTCACCATCCCTTGCACTATAGGGAGGTTTGAATGTCAGAAGGCCTTGTGTGATTTGGGGGCAGGTATAAATCTGATGCCCTATCTGGTGTTTTGCAAACTTGGAATGAGAGAGGCACGACCTACAAATATCACTTTTCAGCTAGTTGATCTCTCCATCGTCCATCCTAGAAGAGTCATCGAGGATGTGTTGGTTAAAGTGGACAAGTTTATATTTCCCGCTGATTTCATCATCTTAGACATGAAAGAAGATAGACATGAAAGAAGATGAACTGATTCCCATTATCCTTGGCAGACCATTCCTAGCCACAGGACATGCACTTATTGATATTCAAAATGGTGAGCTGAGACTTCGTGTTCAGGAAGAAGAAGCAATTTTCAATGTATTCCAAGCAGCAACCTTCCCAAAGGCAAGTGACAATTGTTATTCTATTGATATGATTGAAGAATCTGAAAACTGGTTCAGAAGTGCAGATGCTCTTGAAGAAGTGCTGACCCAATGGGGTGAGTTTAGTGGCAATGACCCGAAATTGATAGAGTATGCAAATTGGATGGATTCTTATGAGACATGTTACAAGAAGAAATATGAAGGGATCTGGCAGATGCCAGAGAGATCATTGCCATCCACAGAAAAAGCTCCAGAGTTAGAATTGAAGACTCTACCAGATCACTTGCAGTATCGATATCTGGGTGAGAACCAATCTTTGCCAGTGATCGTATCATGTCATCTATCCACAGTGGAGGTTGAGAAGCTGCTGAGAGTGTTGAGGGCTCACAAGCGTGCCATTGGGTGGACATTGACAGACATAAAGGGATAAGCCCTACAACAGTGATGCATAAAATCCGTCTAGAAGATGAGAGCAGATCCTCCATTGAGGCACAAAAGAGACTGAATCCAAACATGAAGGAGGTGGTGAGGAAAGAAATCATGAAATGGCTTGATGCTGGGATAATCTATCCTATTTCTGACAGTGCATGGGTGAGTCATGTTCAAGTAGTGCCCAAGAAGGGTGGCATGACGGTGGTGACCAATGAAAAAAATGAGCTCATTCCATCTAGAACAGTTACCGGTTGGAGGATTTGCATTGACTACCGCAAGTTGAACAAGGCAACCAAAAAAGACTACTTTCCATTGCCTATTCTAGATCAGATACTGGACAGGCTCGCAGGGCACAACTATTATTGCTTCTTGGATGGCTACTCAAGATACCATCAGATTGCCATAACACCAGAAGATCAGGAAAATACAACATTCACCTGCCCTTTTGGTACATTTGCTTTCAGAAGGATGTCATTTGGGCTTTGCAATACAACTGCTACCTTTCAGCGGTGCATGATGGCAATTTTCTCTGACATGGTAGAGAGGACCATAGAAATTTTCATGGACAATTTTTCTGTCTTTGGGTCTTCTTTTGATGAGTGTTTGAAGCATTTGAAAGCAGTGTTGAAACGGTGTGAAGAGTCCAACCTTGTGCTAAATTAGGAAAAGTGTCATTTCATGGTGAAAAAGGGGATTGTCCTTGGCCACAAAATATCCAACCAAAGTATTGAGGTGGACAGAGCAAAGATTTCAGTAATTGAAAATCTACCACCTCCAGTGTCAGCAAAGGGGGTTAGAAGTTTCCTTGGGCATGCTGGTTTTTATAAAAGATTCATCAAGGACTTCTCCAAAGTGTCGAAATCCATTTCCACCTTACTAATGAATGGAGTTGCTTTTGAATTCAATGAGGAATGCATGACCGCTTTCCAGACACTCAAGGAGAGGCTAATCTCAGCACCTATAGTCATTGCACCAAACTATGAGCTCTCATTTGAGCTAATGTGTGATGCAAGTGATTATGCAGTGGGAGCAGTTCTTGGGCATAGAGTTGATAAGGTATTCAGATCCATTTACTATGCTAGCAAAACTCTTAATGATGCACAATTGAATTATGCCACTACAGAGAAAGAGTTGCTAGCGATAGTTTACGCATTTGAGAAGTTCAGGCCATACCTAATTGGGAATAAGGTGATAGTGTACACTGACCACTCTGCTATAAAGTACTTGATGACAAAGAATGACGCAAAACCCCGTCTTATCTGATGTGTGCTGTTATTACAAGAATTTGACATGGAAATCCGTGATAAGAATGGAACAGAGAACTCGGTTGCTGACCACCTATCAAGGCTTGAAAACAAAGAGAGCCAGAATACCAAGGATGTGCAGATAAATGATCACTTTCTAGATGAGCAACTGTTTCAGGTAAGCGTTGTCTTTAATTTACCTTGGTACGCTGATTTTGTTAATTTTCTTGCAGCTAAGGTAGTACCCCCAGGATTGACAAGACAACAGGTGAAGAGGTTCTACTCAGAGGTAAAACATTACTATTGGGAGGAGTCAATCCTATACAAGCACTGCGCCGACCAAGTCATCAGGCGATGTATACTAGAGGATGAGATGCACCAGATTCTCACCCATTGTCACACCTTACAATGTGGTGGGCATTTTGGGGCATCAAAAACAGCCGCCAAAGTACTGCAGAGTGGGTTCTGTTGGCCATCCCTTTTCAAAGATGCCAACACCTTTGTGAAAGGCTGTGATCATTGTCAACGAACGGGGAACATATCAAGGCGAAATTAAATACCCTTGAATGGGATCTTGGAGGTGGAACTGTTTGATGTGTGGGGGATCGACTTCATGGGTCCATTCCCGTCGTCCTTTGGAAATCAATACATTCTTCTTGCAGTGGATTATGTGTCCAAATGGGTAGAAGCAGTAGCCATTAAAGAAAATGACAGTAAGACAGTCCAAAGGTTCCTCCAAAAGAACATATTCACAATGTTTGGTACCCCTATGGCCATCATCAGTGATCAAGGAAGCCACTTTTGCAACAAGCATCTTAATACACTACTTTCCTGCTATGGAGTCTACCATCGTACCACATTGCCCTACCATCCTCAAGCGAATGGTCAGGCGGAAATTTCTAACAGTGAAGTCAAAAACATACTGGAAAAGACTGTGGATGGCTCAAGGAAGAATTGGTCTATCAAGATGGATGACGCACTATGGGCGTATAGAACAGCGTTCAAAACTCCCATTGAAATGTCGCCATATCGGTTGGTTTTTGGGAAAGCATGTCATCTGCCAGTAGAGTTAGAACACAGGGCTTATTGGGCAATGAAGAAGCTGAACATGGATGCCAAGGCAGCAGGGCAGAAGAGGTTGCTACAACTGAGTGAGTTGGATGAATTCAGATACAACGTTTATGAGAATGCAAAGATCTACAAGGAAAGAACCAAGGCATGGCATGATAAGAGCTTGGTCTCTAAAGATTTCCAATCAGGACAACAAGTGCTCTTATTCAACTCAAGGTTGAGGCTTTTTCCAGGCAAGCTCAAATCTCGATGGTCAGGGCCATACACTATTGAAAGAGTATTTCCCTATGGTGCAGTTGAAGTACGAGGGAGAGAGGGAGCCCCATTCAAAGTGAACGGACAGAGGCTGAAACCCTACTTGATCAATGACATGGAACATGTGAGCTATGTGACCAATCTCAAGCCAATATAAAGAGGAACCAGCGTCCGGCTACAAGACGTTAAAGACAGCGCTTGTTGGGAGGCAACCCAACACTTTAAAAAGTTTGTTAGTTTTTCTCATGAACAGACTCACAATCTTGAAATCCCAACGGACTAGAAGCAGAGAGGGAGCCGCAGGAAAAATGGCGTTGTGGCGCATAAAGATCAAAGAGCCCGCAGAAGTTTGGGCGCCACGGCTCCAAAATGCAGGGCCGCGACGCCTATCGAAGATTCTCTGCCATGCACTATCATCCACCGCCAACATTTTAAACCACAAGTTTGTAAGTAGTCCCATTTTTTTTTTGAGTCTTGTACAAATTGGGGACAATGTGTGATTTAAATTTGGGAGGTTCTTAGTTTATTTTGTTTATTTTTTAGTCTTTTTGTTATTTTTTTTAATGTTTTATATGAGTCTAAATTTTGTTTTATGATCATGTGTGTTGTAGTTACTTGAAACGCCTAGTGAAGTAAAGTGGGATAATGTAATGGAATTAGAAGCAGAAAAATCTGAACGCTTAAGTTAGTTATGCCAAGGACTCATGAAATCAAAGTATTTGAGGTATATGTGCTTGATTTATGCATTGTTAATGAAAAATCTATGTGTCTACTTGCTTGTTATTTGAGGCGAAATAGTTAGGATGTACATGTTAGGGAGATGACTCAAGCATTTCTTTGTTAGCTGATCGGTGTATTTTATATACACCTTTTGAGTCATTTTTAGTTAGTATTTTACTCATTTCATTTATGTTTAGTAAAGTATTAGGGTCGTTTTCCTTTCTTTTGTGTCACAGTGGTCAGAAATGGAGAAATAACGAAAAGGAGATGAAATGAGCATAAATGAGATGAAATTACACACAAAAAGGGCCAAGAAATGAAGTCTAAGAAGTTCCGGGAATTATAGAGGAGATCAGACGAAGTCCGGACGAAAAAAGGACGACGAAACGGAATCCGCCAGAAAAACGTCACCGGCGCCGCGGCGCCCAATGTGCTGAAAGTTCCGAAAGTTGCTGATTTTCAGGCGCCGCGGCGCCAGTCTGCAGGGCCGCGGCGCCGACGCGGGATTTATGAAGTTCTGGGCCGAATTTGACATGTTTTCAGAGTCCTAAAGGGATAACTTTTCCTACCTTAAAACCCTTACCTAAAAGGATTCTAATAACTTTTCCTACCTACATAATCCTTAACCTAAAGGATTCTTGGTCTATAAATAATCTCTACATCATTAGAAGAATTCATTCTCCATTCCACCATTCACCATTCTACATCCATCCATCCACCAATCCATCTTGTAAATATTCCACAATACAACCCTTGGATGCTAGAAGGCTTGGAGACTCGTTCTTAAGTATTTTATTTTCTTTCTTTTACTTTATTTTCAGTTTTATGTTGGATATTGAATTAGTTCTTGTCATGTCTATGGCTAGGAACTAATTCTAATACAGGGCTTTCCATGTCAATTCACTTGAACTTTATTTTATGAATTAATGCATGTTTATGGTTGTTCTTCTGTTTGTTGAGATTTATCCAATAGATGAATTGATTGCTTGGTAATTACTTGATCATTAATTATCATTATTTATATGATTTCTAATGAAACTTCTAAAGGAGGAGGTTGTGACTATGCTGTAGTTGGGTAGACATAGGTCGAATTGGGGATGAAAATACCTCAATTACTTGTGTAGCATTAATAGAGTTTTTGTTCTTAATCCTCCTATAGAGTCATCCTTATCACCGAAAGGTATAAAGGAGCGCTACTGGGGTTGAATGTTTATATAGCCTTAACGGGAGTATAAAACGAATTAGTAAATCCGCTATCTCCAAAAGAAGAAGAACCATAGTTAATTGCATTAATAAGTAATATAAGTGGATAGTTGAAGAGACTTGGAAGCCCTATTTCCATCATCACTGAAATAAACACATAGTTAATTAGTTTTTATAATTGTTAGTTATAATTAACAAACTCAAATATCGGTCACCAAATAGATAACAAAGAATAGAAGTTGGTACTTGAACACTAATCCCTGAGGACGATAACTCGGTCTTCAAGACTATATTACTTGACTCGACAACGTGCACTTGCGTTAAAGTGTGTGCATTAAATCGCGCATCAAGTTTTTGGCGCCGTTGTCGGGGATTGGCGTAGTTCAATATCGATTTATCTATTCTTATGTCTAATTTGGTTGCTCCAAGAACAAGTTCTAACTTGTTCTGCGAGCAATTTTTTATCACCTTTTGTTGTTTTTCTTATTTTGGAGGTTAAAAAAAAAATCAGGACACATGGACTACTACTATCAGAGACAGTGGAATCATCAACAACAGCTTAACCCACAGGGTCCAGAGGAAGATCGAAATGAGTTGCGGGAAAGCATACTTATGCTCACCAAGTGTCAGACTCAGTTTATGGCTGAGACAAGGGAGTCCCTAAACAATTTGGAGACCCACATAGGGCAACTGATGGATGAGATGAGCAATACACCTCAAGTAAATCTGCCTAGCGACATCATTATGGGAGGTGGCAAGCAAATTGAGGAGCCTGAACCACACCCAGCTATTGAGGACTCTGGCGAGATAGTTGGTGTAGAGAAGGAAAAGATCGCTGAGATCCAATTATTCACCTTTTTGGATTCTGTGGAAATTCTTCTTCCTGCACCTGTTACAGAAGAAACACCACAAGCTATCACTGTTGATCATCAAATAGGAAGTCCATACCATCGCGGCACCCCCTAGAGTTGAGAGATGTATGGAATTTCACTGATCGTTACATTATAGAGAGCCTAAAAGACAAGCATGCCTTGTTTACTTGGGGGATAATCGTATATCTGAGGCCCTTGTTTGAAGCAATTGTTGTAGTTGAAGTGAGACCTGCAACAATAACTTTGCGGATTGCAAGCAGTTCGCAGAAGGATCCAATGGGCACTCGTAAAGGTTAACTGCGTCCGGCTAAAAGCCGTTAAAGACAGCGCTTGTTGAGAGGCAACCCAATATTTTTAATTATGTTATTTTAATTTCTGTCTTTAGTTTATTTTATTTTGTCTTGAACAGTCTCACGGTCTTGGGTTCTTGTTTTGTGTTATTGGATGACAGGTGGACTGAAAGCTAAAACCGAGGAAAAAGGAGCAAAAACGCAAAAAAAAAGGGAAAAGTAGTCGTGGGCCGCGATGCGAAGCGGCGCTTGGCCGAACCAGAGAGCCACAAGATTAGCAGCCGCGCGCGAATCTCGTGGCGCGGCTCCGGAATTTCAGAGAGCCGTATTCCGTGCAAATTCCGGAATTTTTCCTCCAAGACCTCCGTTATGACCGCTGTGTTGTGTCAGTAAGTTGTCCATATATATTTTTTTTTAGTCTTGCACACATTGGGGACAATGTGTGATTTAAGTTTGGGGGGTGTCTTATTGTTTTTGATATTGTTGAGTCTTGTTGATTTGTTTTGTGTATTTTTGAGTCATAATTTTTTTTTTGAGTCATAATTTTCTGTCAAAGATCATGCATGTTGTAGTTACTAGAAACACCTAGTGAAGTAAGGTTGAATAATGTAATGGAATTAGAAGCAACTATCTAAACACTAGGTTAGATATGCCAAAAACTCATGAAATCTGTCTATTTGGGGTTTCTGCTTGAATTGTGCATTGTTAAATGATTAAAGCCTATATGTATGATTACTTGCTATTTGAGGCGAAATAGTTAGGATATGCATGTTAGGGAGATGACTCAGGCATTTCTTTGTTAGCCAATTCTTACCACTTTTTCCTATCCCTGACATTAAAAATATCCCTAGTCAGCCCCGCTGAGCCTAAACATTAAACTTTTTCTTTGACATCCTATATTTTCACACTTGTGCCATAAGTAAAAATGTGAAATAGTTGGAATAGAAAGTGTTAAAAAAAGAGACAAAAAGAGAGAACAAGTTTGATGCACCCCAATAAAATAGTAATAAGAAATAGGCAAAAGCCTAAGTTTGGGGTGCTTGTTATTCATAATACACTTCACTATCTCAAAACAAAAGAGGGGAAAGATAGATATGAAGTGAAGGAAAGAAATCAAAAGAAAAGGGAAAAATTGAAAAGCTAAAGAGCTTATGGTACACAAAATGAGCCTAAATGCCTATTTTTACCTACCCATGCCTAAGCATACATTACAACCCTGAAAAGTCCTGAAGATCTCTTATATGCATATCCATGATTAGTGGAGAATAACAAGTAAAAATGTCATAGGATTTTTGAAATTGACATGCATAATTCAGTATTCTTACTTCCATTAAGTATGATTAAAACGAGTTTGCGAAATATCTAGCTTAATGTGTTTAGAATGCTAAAACTTCATGTTATATGTTCCTGCATATTATTCTGCTAATCTTCATGTTTTTCTAAGTAACACCAATGCAGCAAAGTGATCAATGTCGTTGAGTCTTTCTATTTTCTTTTTTCTTGTGTCTTTATTTCTTTCTTTTGATTTTTGCTCGAGGGCGAGCAAAGGTTAAGTTTGGGGGTATTTGATCGGTGTATTTTATATACACCTTTTGAGTCATTTTTAGTTAGTATTTTACTCATTTCATTTATGTTTAGTATAGTATTAGGGTCGTTTTCCTTTCTTTTGTGTCACGGTCGAAATGGAGAAATGACGAAAAGGAGATGAAATGAGCATAAATGAGATGAAATTACACACAAAGGGCCAAGAAATGAAGTCTAAGTTCGAATTATAGAGAGATCGACGAAGTCCGACGAAAAAAGTAAACGGACCGCGAACACGCGGCTGGCGCCATGGCAGCAGCTACGCTGACGCCCAATGTCGCTGAAAGTTCAAAGTTGTTGATTTTCAGCCGCGGCCATGCTGGCAGCGCCGACGCGGGATTTATGAAGTTCTGGGCCGAATTTGACATGTTTTCAGAGTCCTAAAGGGATAACTTTTCCTACCTTAAAACCCTTACCGAAAAGTATTCTAATAACTTTTCCTACCTACATAATCCTTAACCTAAAGGATTCTTGGTCTATAAATAATCTCTACATCATTAGAAAAATTCATTCTCCATTCCACCATTCACCATTCTACATCCATCCATCCCCCAATCCATCTTGTAAATATTCCACAACACAACCATTGGATGCTAGAAGACTTGGAGACTCGTTCTTAAGTATTTTCTTTTCTTTCTTTTACTTTATTTTCAGTTTTATGTTGGATATTGAATTAGTTCTTGTCATGTCTATGGCTAGGAACTAATTCTAATACAGGGCTTTCCATGTCAATTCACTTGAACTTTATTTTATGAATTAATGCATGTTTATGGTTGTTCTTCTTATTGTTGAGATTTATCCAATAGATGAATTGATTGCTTGGTAATTACTTGATCATTAATTATCATTATTTATATGATTTCTAATGAAACTTCTAAAGGAGGAGGTTGTGACTATGCTGTAGTTGGGTAGACATAGGTCGAATTGGGGATGAAAATACCTCAATTACTTGTGTAGCATTAATAGGGTTTTTGTTCTTAATCCTCCTATAGAGTCATCCTTATCACCGAAAGGTAGAAAGGAGCGATACTGGGGTTGAGTGTTTATATAGCCTTAACGGGAGTATAAAACGAATTAGTAAATCCGCTATCTCCAAAAGAAGAAGAACCATAGTTAATTGCAGTAATAAGTAATATAAGTGGATAGTTGAAGAGACTTGGAAGCCCTATTTCCATCATCACTGAAATAAACACATAGTTAATTAGTTTTTATAATTGTTAGTTATAATCAACAAACTCAAATATCGGTCACCAAATAGATAACAAAGAATAGAAGTTGGTACTTGAACACTAATCCCTGAGGACGATAACTCGGTCTTCAAGACTATATTACTTGACTCGACAACGTGCACTTGCGTTAAAGTGTGTGCATTAAATCGCGCATCAAGTTTTTGGCGCCGTTGTCGGGGATTGGCGTAGTTCAATATCGATTTATCTATTCTTATTTCTAATTTGGTTGCTCCAAGAACAAGTTCTAACTTGTTCTGCGAGCAATTTTTTATCACCTTTTGTTGTTTTTCTTATTTTGCAGGTTAAAAAACAAATCAGGACACATGGACTACTACTATCAGAGACAGTGGAATCATCAACAACAGCTTAACCCACAAGGTCCAGAGGAAGATCGAAATGAGTTGCGGGATAGCATACTTATGCTCACCAAGTGCCAGACTCAGTTTATGGCTGAGACAAGGGAGTCCCTAAAAAATTTGGAGACCCACATAGGGCAACTGATGGATGAGATGAGCAATACACCTCAAGTAAATCTGCCTAGCGACATCATTATGGGAGGTGGCAAGCAAATTGAGGAGCCTGAACCACACCCAGCTATTGAGGACTCTGGCGAGATAGTTGGTGTAGAGAAGGAAAAGATCGCTGAGATCCAATTATTCACCTTTTTGGATTCTGTGGAAATTCTTCTTCCTGCACCTGTTACAGAAGAAACACCACAAGCTATCACTGTTGATCATCAAATAGGAAGTCCATACCATCAAGGGCACCCCCTAGAGTTGAGAGATGTATGGAATTTCACTGATCGTTACATTATAGAGAGCCTAAAAGACAAGCATGCCTTGTTTACTTGGGGGATAATCGTATATCTGAGGCCCTTGTTTGAAGCAATTGTTGTAGTGAGACTCGCAACAATAACTGCGGATTGCAAGCGCTCGAAGGATCCAATGGGCACTCGTAAAGGTTAACTGCGTCCGGCTAAAAGCCGTTAAAGACAGCGCTTGTTGAGAGGCAACCCAATATTTTTAATTATGTTATTTTAATTTCTGTCTTTAGTTTATTTTATTTTGTCTTGAACAGTCTCACGGTCTTGGGTTCTTGTTTTGTGTTATTGGATGACAGGTGGACTGAAAGCTAAAACCGAGGAAAAAGGAGCAAAAACGCAAAAAAAAAGGGAAAAGTAGTCGCCGCCGCAAGAAGTTGAAGCGGCGCGCGCCGAACCAGAGAGCCACAAGATTAGCAGCGGCCGCGGCGAATCTCGTGGCCGCGTTCGAATTTCAGAGCCGTATTCGCAAATTCGGAATTTTTCCTCCAAGACCTCCGTTATGACCGCTGTGTTGTGTCAGGAAGTTGTCCATATATATTTTTTTTTAGTCTTGCACACATTGGGGACAATGTGTGATTTAAGTTTGGGGGGTGTCTTATTGTTTTTGATATTGTTGAGTCTTGTTGATTTGTTTTGTGTATTTTTGAGTCATAATTTTTTTTTGAGTCATAATTTTCTGTCAAAGATCATGCATGTTGTAGTTACTAGAAACACCTAGTGAAGTAAGGTTGAATAATGTAATGGAATTAGAAGCAACTATCTAAACACTAGGTTAGATATGCCAAAAACTCATGAAATCTGTCTATTTGGGGTTTCTGCTTGAATTGTGCATTGTTAAATGATTAAAGCCTATATGTATGATTACTTGCTATTTGAGGCGAAATAGTTAGGATATGCATGTTAGGGAGATGACTCAGGCATTTCTTTGTTAGCCAATTCTTACCACTTTTTCCTATCCCTGACATTAAAAATATCCCTAGTCAGCCCCGCTGAGCCTAAACATTAAACTTTTTCTTTGACATCCTATATTTTCACACTTGTGCCATAAGTAAAAATGTGAAATAGTTGGAATAGAAAGTGTTCAAAAGAGACAAAAAGAGAACAAGTTTGATGCACCCCAATAAAATAGTAATAAGAAATAGGCAAAAGCCTAAGTTTGGGGTGCTTGTTATTCATAATACACTTCACTATCTCAAAACAAAAGAGGGAAAGATAGATATGAAGTGAAAGAAATCAAAAGAAAAGGGAAAAATTGAAAAGCTAAAGAGCTTATGGTACACAAAATGAGCCTAAATGCCTATTTTTACCTACCCATGCCTAAGCATACATTACAACCCTGAAAAGTCCTGAAGATCTCTTATATGCATATCCATGATTAGTGGAGAATAGCAAGTAAAAATGTCATAGGATTTTTGAAATTGACATGCATAATTCAGTATTCTTACTTCCATTAAGTATGATTAAAACGAGTTTGCGAAATATCTAGCTTAATGTGTTTAGAATGCTAAAACTTCATGTTATATGTTCCTGCATATTATTCTGCTAATCTTCATGTTTTTCTAAGTAACACCAATGCAGCAAAGTGATCAATGTCGTTGAGTCTTTCTATTTTCTTTTTTCTTGTGTCTTTATTTCTTTCTTTTGATTTTTGCTCGAGGGCGAGCAAAGGTTAAGTTTGGGGGTATTTGATCGGTGTATTTTATATACACCTTTTGAGTCATTTTTAGTTAGTATTTTACTCATTTCATTTATGTTTAGTATAGTATTAGGGTCGTTTTCCTTTCTTTTGTGTCACAGCGGTCAGAAATGGAGAAATGACGAAAAGGAGATGAAATGAGCATAAATGAGATGAAATTACACACAAAAAGGGCCAAGAAATGAAGTCTAAGAAGTTCCGGGAATTATAGAGGAGATCGATTTAAGTCCGGACGAAAAAGGACGATTTAAACGGACCGCGAGAAAACGCTACCGCAAGCAGCCGCGACGCCCAATGTGCTGAAAGTTCCGAAAGTTTCTGATTTTCAGGCGCGCTGCCAGGTCGCGGCGCCGACGCGGGATTTATGAAGTTCTGGGACGAATTTGACATGTTTTCAGAGTCCTAAAGGGATAACTTTTCCTACCTTAAAACCCTTACCTAAAAGTATTCTAATAACTTTTCCTACCTACATAATCCTTAACCTAAAGGATTCTTGGTCTATAAATAATCTCTACATCATTAGAAGAATTCATTCTCCATTCCACCATTCACCATTCTACATCCATCCATCCCCCAATCCATCTTGTAAATATTCCACAACACAACCATTGGATGCTAGAAGACTTGGAGACTCGTTCTTAAGTATTTTCTTTTCTTTCTTTTACTTTATTTTCAGTTTTATGTTGGATATTGAATTAGTTCTTGTCATGTCTATGGCTAGGAACTAATTCTAATACAGGGCTTTCCATGTCAATTCACTTGAACTTTATTTTATGAATTAATGCATGTTTATGGTTGTTCTTCTTATTGTTGAGATTTATCCAATAGATGAATTGATTGCTTGGTAATTACTTGATCATTAATTATCATTATTTATATGATTTCTAATGAAACTTCTAAAGGAGGAGGTTGTGACTATCTTTGTAGTTGGGTAGACATAGGTCGAATTGGGGATGAAAATACCTCAATTACTTGTGTAGCATTAATAGGGTTTTTGTTCTTAATCCTCCTATAGAGTCATCCTTATCACCGAAAGGTAGAAAGGAGCGATACTGGGGTTGAGTGTTTATATAGCCTTAACGGGAGTATAAAACGAATTAGTAAATCCGCTATCTCCAAAAGAAGAAGAACCATAGTTAATTGCAGTAATAAGTAATATAAGTGGATAGTTGAAGAGACTTGGAAGCCCTATTTCCATCATCACTGAAATAAACACATAGTTAATTAGTTTTTATAATTGTTAGTTATAATCAACAAACTCAAATATCGGTCACCAAATAGATAACAAAGAATAGAAGTTGGTACTTGAACACTAATCCCTGAGGACGATAACTCGGTCTTCAAGACTATATTACTTGACTCGACAACGTGCACTTGCGTTAAAGTGTGTGCATTAAATCGCGCATCAAGTTTTTGGCGCCGTTGTCGGGGATTGGCGTAGTTCAATATCGATTTATCTATTCTTATTTCTAATTTGGTTGCTCCAAGAACAAGTTCTAACTTGTTCTGCGAGCAATTTTTTATCACCTTTTGTTGTTTTTCTTATTTTGCAGGTTAAAAAACAAATCAGGACACATGGACTACTACTATCAGAGACAGTGGAATCATCAACAACAGCTTAACCCACAAGGTCCAGAGGAAGATCGAAATGAGTTGCGGGATAGCATACTTATGCTCACCAAGTGCCAGACTCAGTTTATGGCTGAGACAAGGGAGTCCCTAAAAAATTTGGAGACCCACATAGGGCAACTGATGGATGAGATGAGCAATACACCTCAAGTAAATCTGCCTAGCGACATCATTATGGGAGGTGGCAAGCAAATTGAGGAGCCTGAACCACACCCAGCTATTGAGGACTCTGGCGAGATAGTTGATGTAGAGAAGGAAAAGATCGTTGAGATCCAATTATTCACCTTTTTGGATTCTGTGGAAATTCTTCTTCCTGCACCTGTTACAGAAGAAACACCACAAGCTATCACTGTTGATCCTCAAATAGGAAGTCCATACCATCAAGGGCACCCCCTAGAGTTGAGAGATGTATGAAATTTCACTGATCGTTACATTATAGAGAGCCTAAAAGACAAGCATGCCTTGTTTACTTGGGGGATAATCGTATATCTGAGGCCCTTGTTTGAAGCAATTGTTAAAGTTGAAGTGAGACCTGCAACAATAACTCATGGATTGCAAGCATTCATGTAGGATCCAATGAGCACTCGTAAAGGTTAACTGCGTCCGGCTAAAAGCCGTTAAAGACATCGCTTGTTGAGAGGCAACCCAATATTTTTAATTATGTTATTTTAATTTCTGTCTTTAGTTTATTTTATTTTGTCTTGAACAGTCTCACGGTCTTGGGTTCTTGTTTTGTGTTATTGGATGACAGTGGATCAAAGCTAAAACCGAGGAAAAGGAGCAAAACGCAAAAAGGAAAGTAGTCGCCGCCGCCAGTTGTATGCCATGCGCCGAACTCAGAGAGCCACAAGATTAGCAGCGCGCGCCAATCTCGTGGTCGCGTTCCGAATTTCAGAGCCGTATTCCGTGCAAATTCCGGAATTTTTCCTCCTAGACCTCTGTTATGACCGTTGTGTTGTGTCAGTAAGTTGTTCATATATATTTTTTTTTAGTCTTTCACACATTGGGGACAATGTGTGATTCAAGTTTGGGGGGTGTCTTATTGTTTTTGATATTGTTGAATCTTGTTGATTTGTTTTGTGTATTTTTGAGTCATAATTTTTTTTTTGAGTCATAATTTTCTGTCAAAGATCATGCATGCTGTAGTTACTAGAAACACCTAGTGAAGTAAGGTTGAATAATGTAATGGAATTAGAAGCAACTATCTAAACACTTAGGTTAGATATGCCAAAAACTCATGAAATCTGTCTATTTGGGGTTTCTGCTTGAATTGTGCATTGTTAAATGATTAAAGCCTATATGTATGATTACTTGCTATTTGAGGCGAAATAGTTAGGATATTCATGTTAGGGAGATGACTCAGGCATTTCTTTGTTAGCCAATTCTTACCACTTTTTCCTATCCCTGACATTAAAAATATCCCTAGTCAGCCCCGCTGAGCCTAAACATTAAACTTTTTCTTTGACACCCTATATTTTCACACTTGTGCCACAAGTAAAAATGTGAAATAGTTGGAATATAAAGTGTTAAAAAAAAGAGACAAAAAGAGAGAACAAGTTTGATGCACCCCAATAAAAAAGTAATAAGAAATAGGCAAAAACCTAAGTTTGGGGGTGCTTGTTATTCATAATACACTTCACTCTCTCAAAACAAAAGAGGGGAAAGATAGATATGAAGTGAAGGAAAGAAATCAAAAGAAAAGGGAAAAATTGAAAAGCTAAAGAGCTTATGGTACATAAAATGAGCCTAAATGCCTATTTTTACCTACTCATGCCTAAGCCTACATTACAACCCTGAAAAGTCCTGAAGATCTCTTATATGCATATTCATGATTAGTGGAGAATAGCAAGTAAAAATGTCATAGGATTTTTGAAATTGACATGCATAATTCAGTATTCTTACTTCCATTAAGTATGATTGAAACGAGTTTGTGAAATATCTAGCTTAATGTGTTTAGAATGCTAAAACTTCATGTTATATGTTCCTGCATATTATTCTGCTAATCTTCATGTTTTTCTAAGTAACACCAATGCAGCAAAGTGATCAATGTCGTTGGGTCTTTCTATTTTCTTTTTTCTTTTTTCTTGTGTCTTTATTTCTTTCTTTTGATTTTTGCTCGAGGGCGAGCAAAGGTTAAGTTTGGGGGTATTTGATCGGTGTATTTTATATAGACCTTTTGAGTCATTTTTAGTTAGTATTTTACTCATTTCATTTATGTTTAGTATAGTATTATGGTCGTTTTCCTTTCTTTTGTGTCACAGCGGTCAGAAATGGAGAAATGACGAAAAGGAGATGAAATGAGCATAAATGAGATGAAATTACACACAAAAAGGGCCAAGAAATGAAGTCTAAGAAGTTCCGGGAATTATAGAGGAGATCGCAAGTCCGGACGAAAAAAGACGAAGCGGACCGCGAAACGCGTCAACGTGGCCGAAGTTCCGAAGTTGCTGAGCGCCGCAGTCGCGCGCGCCGACGTGGGATTTATGAAGTTCTGGGCCGAATTTGACATGTTTTCAGAGTCCTAAAGGGATAACTTTTCCTACCTTAAAACCCTTACCTAAAAGGATTCTAATAACTTTTCCTACCTACATAATCCTTAACCTAAAGGATGCTTGGTCTATAAATAATCTCTACATCATTAGAAGAATTCATTCTCCATTCCACCATTCACCATTCTACATCCATCCATCCACCAATCCATCTTGTAAATATTCCACAACACAACCCTTGGATGCTAGAAGGCTTGGAGACTCGTTCTTAAGTATTTTCTTTTCTTTATTTTACTTTATTTTCAGTTTTATGTTGGATATTGAATTAGTTCTTGTCATGTCTATGGCTAGGAACTAATTCTAATACAGGGTTTTCCATGTCAATTCACTTGAACTTTATTTTATGAATTAATGCATGTTTATGGTTGTTCTTCTTATTGTTGAGCTTTATCCAATAGATGAATTGATTGCTTGGTAATTACTTGATCATTAATTATCATTATTTATATGATTTCTAATCAAACTTCGAAAGGAGGAGGTTGTGACTATGATATAGTTGGGTAGACATAGGTCGAATTGGGGATGAAAATACCTCAATTACTTGTGTAGCATTAATAGGGTTTTTGTTCTTAATCCTCCTATAGAGTCATCCTTATCACCGAAAGGTAGAAAGGAGCGCTACTGGGGTTGAGTGTTTATATAGCCTTAACGGGAGTATAAAACGAATTAGTAAACCCGCTATCTCCAAAAGAAGAAGAACCATAGTTAATTGCATTAATAAGTAATATAAGTGGATAGTTGAAGAGACTTGGAAGCCCTATTTCCATCATCACTGAAATAAACACATAGTTAATTAGTTTTTATAATTGTTAGTTATAATCAACAAACTCAAATATCGGTCACCAAATAGATAACAAAGAATAGAAGTTGGTACTTGAACACTAATCCCTGAGGACGATAACTCGGTCTTCAAGACTATATTACTTGACTCGACAACGTGCACTTGCGTTAAAGTGTGTGCATTAAATTGCGCATCATTAGCCCTTCTTACCAGTCACTGCCTATCCCTGACAATAAATTGTATCCCTAGTCAGCCCATTTAGCCTAAAATAAGATTTTTTCTTTGACACCCTATAATTCTATGTTTGTGCCATAAGTGAAAAATTGAAGATGTTTGGAATGAAAAGTGGTGAAAAAGAGACTAAAAGAGAGTGAACAAATTTATGCACCCCAATAAAAATAAATAGGCAAAAGCCTAAGTTTGGGGGTGCTTGTTATTCATAATGCACATCATTCTCTCAAAACAAGAGAGAGAGAATATAGGTATGAGGTTAGAAAAGAAAATCAAAAGGAAGGAAAAGAGTTGAAAGAAAAAGAGCTTATGGTACGTAATTTGAGCCTAAATGCCTATTTTACCTACCCTTGCCTAAGCCTACATTACAACCATGAAAAGTCCTGAAGATCTCTAGTATGTGTATCTATGATTAGTGGAGAATAGCAAGTGAACATGCCATATAATTTTGAATTTAACATGCATAGGTTAAGTATTCCTACTTCCATTGAGCATGATTGAACTGAGTTTGCGAAATATCTGACTTGAGAGTTTAGAATGCTAAAAATCCATGCTATACATGTTCCTGCATATTATCCTACTAACCTTTATGCTTTTCTAGTGACATTTGTGCACCAGGTTGATCAATGTCGTTGAGTCTGTTATTTTCTTTTCTTTCGTGTCTTTGTTTCTATTTTTTATCTTTACTCGAGGGCGAGCAAATGTTAAGTTTGAGTGTTTGTTAGGCATATTTTATATACGCCTTTTGAGTCATTTTTAGTTAGTATTTTACCCGTTTTTGTCCAAATATGTCGTGTTAGGATAGTTTTTCTTTCTTTTGAGTCACAGTGGTTTAAAAAGGTAACGTGAAGAAAAGAAGTAAAAAAAAATGGCAGAAAAGGAGGTTCCCGAGCCAAAAGAGACGAAAGTTGGCATCCCGGACGAGAACAGGGCGGCGCCGTGGCGCCAATCAATCAGAGACTGCAGGGCCACGTCGCCCAATGTACTGAGAAGCTGCAGGAGTTTCGGCGCCACGGCGCCAGTCTGCAGGGCCGTGGCGCCAATGCGGGAATTTTGCCAAATCCGAGAAGGAATGGGCCAAGGCATAGAAGGAAAAGTGGGACACGTTTTGGGAGGCTATAAAAGGCCCTTTGGACAGATTTTTCAAGGGTGACACAATCCCTAATTCATCACATAACATAATTTCTGGGAGGCTTTAAGATTAGAGACTTGTTCTTAAGTATTTTTCTTTCTTTACTTTATTTACTTTCAGTTTATGTTGGATAATCTTTTGGTTCTTAGCATGTCTATGGCTAGGAGCTAAACTTTATTTAGGGCTTTCCTTTCAAATCGTTTGAACCTCGTCTTTATGACTTAATGCATTAATTTGGTTTCTTCTTCATATAGTTAAGATTTATTCAATAGTTGTTTTGATTGCTTGGTAATTAACTGATCACTAGTTATCATCACTTATATGATTTTGAATCGAAATACGAAAGGGGAGATTTGAATATGCAATAGTTGAATAAACATATGTTAAAATCGTGGACGAAAGTACCCCGATACTTGTGTAGTTTTATATGTTATTGTTCTTAATCCTTCTATGTGGTAAAAATTTGTCAAAGAAATATAGAAAATTTCTGCACCGAGATTGAGTGTTTATATATCCTAACCAGAATATAAAACGGTCTAGTTAACCTGTTATCTTAACATAGAAGAAAAACATTTATTGTTGCATTAAGGATTAAGGTGAGTGGATAGTTGAGGGGATTGGAAGTCCTATTTCCACCATATCTAATTTAAGTAAAGTAATTTTGTTAACTTTTACAATTGTTCAGTAGTTCATAGATAAAAACCACAACAAAATATCGACAGCCAAATAGATACCATGGGATAGATGTTTGGTAATTGAACACTAATCCCTGAGGACAATATTCGGTCTTACCTGTACTATATTACTTGTAACGATACGTACACTTGCGTTAAGCGTGTGGAAAATCGCTAACATTATCACAGTACACAATAGATGCCTGACGCAAAGAACACTGAAATTCTAACAGTAAATTTCTGAGCCAACAAATCTCAGCTACCACATTTGCAACGCTCAGATCACTTTCGACATCGAACGAGATAGGTAGTCCGCCGCCGCGTACTCAAGAAATCAGATTATCCCCTAAAAATATACAAAAGCCGGAGGTGGAGCGTTGCATGTACGGACACTCTGCCCAATCTGCATCTGTATAAGAGAGCAACATGTTTGGTGCAGAGGGGTATAGGTTCAAACCATAATCAAGTGTGCCTTTAATGTATTTTATGATACACTTAAGAGCAGTGAAATGAGACTCTCTGGCATGCATGAAGAGGCATACCTGTTGAACAACATAAGCAATGTCAGGCCTTGTGAATGTGAGGTACTGAAGTGCACCTGCAAGGCTCCTATACAGAGTAGGGCCGGATACTGGAGTACCATCCATAGCACTGAGCTTAGATTTTGAATCAACTGGAGTAGGTGAAACTTTGCAATTCGCCATCTTAGCCCTGTACACGATCTCTTCTGTATACTTACGCTGACACAAGAACATGTGGTTGGCAGACCTGGTCACTGATATCCCCAAAAAGTAACTCAGCTTCCCCAAATCAGTCATTGCAAATTCGGACTTAAGAAAGGCAATAATCTCATTTTCAATCCATCGGAGGAGGCAGTGAGAACAATATCATCCACGTAAAGTAATAAGTAAGCAGTTCTACTACCTCGATGAAAAATGAATAGTGATGTATCACTCTTGCTGCATACAAACTCAATCTGCAAGATATACCTGGCAAAGCGATCATACCACGCACGGAGGGCCTGTTTCAGGCCATATAGTGACTTACGGAGATGACACACATAGTGAGGAACTGCTGAATGAGCGAACACTGGAGGCTGAAACATGTAGATTGTCTCTCTCAGATCCTCATGTAAGAATTCATTCTTCACATCAAGCTGATGGATCGACCAGTGTTTGCCCATGACAATGCTCAAAACTGTGAGAATGGTAGCCGGTTTGACAACCGGGCTGAAGGTCTCACCACAATCAATGCCCTCACACTGATTTGTGTCATTAGCCACAAGTCGTGCCTTATACCTATCAAGATCTCCATTGTCTCTGAATTTGTGACGAAATAGCCATAGACAAAGAATCACATTCACCCCCTCAGGTCTAGGTACTAGATCTCATGTGTGTTGTTTAGTTAAAGCATTGAATTCCTCAGACATATTCGCATTCCAATTAGGGTCTTGTTTAGCCAAAATAGGATTCTTTGGAATTGGAGAAATAGTTTGGGCAGACAAGTTAAATTGGACTTTGGCATCCGCTGCTTGTTGCGCAACGGCTTTCGCGCTAGTGCGCTCATCCGCTGTTGTTGCGTTTGAAGATTCAATGCTTGACACGAGTTTCCATTTGGTGAGTGGGGACAGTGGGAGGCGGTGTTGGCTGAGTAGGGAGGGCTGAGACTGATGGTAGGGTTGAATAAGAAGAAGGTGGGGGCAAAGCGATCGGAGGCACCGCAGCGCTTGGATCGAGCGTCGCGGCGCTGTCGGAGTGACAGACCTCTCTGGAAATATGGCGATGTGGCGCTGTCGACGAGTCAGAAGAGATAAGCTGATCAAGGATGATGGGAGAGATAACAGGTTCGTCAAGGAATGAGTAATCCAGTTTTTGGAATTTCTGAAGATTCAAAAACGGGAATGTGGTCTCGTCGAATGTGACGTGACGAGAGATGTAGATTTGACGAGTGGACAGGTCGTAGCATAGATAGCCCATATGGTTCGGTGGGAAGCCTAGGAAGACACATGAAGTGGACCTAGGAGCGAGCTTATGAGGGGCGGTAGAGCTAAGGTTAGGATAACACAGACAACCGAAAATCCGTAGATGATCATAGGAGGGGACTCTATTGTAGAGGATTTCGGTAGTGGTCATGTTGTGAAGAGTGCTAGTAGGGAGAATATTGAGAATGTATGCTGACATTTTAGCAGCATATACCCAGAAGGATGGAGGGAGAGAGACATGAATCAATAGGGTGCGAATCATATTGTTAATGGTGCGGATGATTCTTTCAGCTTTACCATTTTGTGGGGAGGTGTGGGGGCAGGAGAAGCGAAAGACCATGCCATTATTGGTACAAAACTGGTGAAACATAGAGTTATTGAATTCACGACCATTATCGCACTGAAAATATTTTATACCTTTTTCAGATTGTGTTTGAATAAATGTTCGAAACTCAAGAAATTTGACAAACACTTCCGATTTAAATTTGAGGGGATACAACCAAACAAAGTGAGAAAAATCATCTAGTAAGATAAGATAGTATTTATGACCGAGAGAACTAGCAACAGGTGATGTCCATAAATCGACATGTATAATATCAAAAGGTGCAAAAGTAACACTAGCAGATGATTTAAACGGAAGACGAGTATGTTTGCCTAAAGAACAAGAAACACAGTTTTGGACAAGCTTTCCATTACAAGTAATGAAATTATTGTCTCTAAAAAAATTAAAAACGGGGGCTCCTGGATGACCAAGTCTATTATGCCATGTTGAAGAAGAAATTACCGCTAGAGAGACGGGAGAGCAAGATCTGGCAGCGGAGGTGGGAGTGAATGGATAGAGATCCCCCGTGCTATTGCATCTCGTAAGAGGTGTTCCGTATGAAGATCATTCACAGTGAAACCAAAAGGGTCAAAATCAACAGAGACAGAATTATTACGCGTAAATTTACGAATAGAGATTAGATTCTTAATCACATGTGGGGCATATAGGGTATTTTTAAGAGGGAATGGATTAGGAACCCTTTACTGGAATGCGGTGGCCACTACCAACTGTCACAAATTGAGGATGTTTTAAACCAAACAATTTGAGAATACTACCTGCAGACCGGGTGAGCTGAGACGTGGCTCCCGAGTTCATGTACCAGTTGTTGTCATACTGTTGCATATTGAGATCACGGGCGATCGACTAACTCAGCTGGGTGTCACGCTGACGAAGCGCCGCGAATCGACGCGTACGGTTGGCTTGCCGCGGTATCGGATCGCCGATGGCGAGCAGGGCCCAACAACCCGTGGTGAAAGTACTGGTTAAAGGGTTGTTGGTACTGAAACTGCGGCGGCGCCGCGACGTTGTACTGGTACTGTTGGGGCGTCGCGGTAATAGATTGTGAAGTTGGTAACTGGCGCAGGTGAGGAATATTACCTGAATCCATTTATTTATTGTCGGCTAAATGACAATTTTTTTTTCCGGAGAATGAAAGTAAATATTCTCGGGTAAAGAAATTTATATGTTGGTTTTCGAACAAGAATGAGAAAAGTAGGAAAACTTTTTGGTAAAGGGAGAAAGTGAAAGAGAAAGGACATACTTTTGTTCTTGGTACAGGAAGAAAGAGAAAGTGAAGAGACAGGTTCTATTTTGAAAAGAAAGAGAAAGGACACATAATTTTGTTGTGGGGAAGAACAAAAGTGCTTGGGGCTGCGCAGAGGACGTTCTCGGGCAGTGAGGGAAAAAAATAGGATTTAAATTTTGGCTCCTGATATCATGTAGAATGATATTAATCTCTCTTGGTAAGTCTTTTCATTAATATCAAAGTATATATAGAGTACAATATTTTATCCCCTATACAAAAGAGAAATCCTAAGCCTATACAAAAGAGGAATCCTAGTCTTACCATAATTATATTTACACAATATATGAAAATATTCTAATTATGGATAGAAAATATTATTACTACTATGTTGCAGGCGTTTACACTTTATATCCATGCATTGTTAAATATATATATAGGCAAAAATGTATTTGAACAATATAAATATGAGTATTATTTTCTTGCAAAAAGAACAAATTCAATGTTGTTTCAAACACTTGAGGAAGACATCGAAGCTATAATCTCATAATTTTTCACGTTTAGTTTATCAGGAAAACGACAAAACAAAATATAAGGACATCTAGTGTATATATTTTAGAACAAAGATATATATATATATAATATTAATGATGTCGGCGTTGAGAATAATTTTTTCTTCACGTTTATCCAATCTTCAGATTTGTTCCTCTACTTGTTTTGGCATAGTGACTTGAATTTCACACTGAAATTGAATAGCAAGTCTATCTTTTCAAGGATTAAAGGCATCTATTTTTTGGACTTCATATGATTTATGACAAGTGGTGTGACAATAAAAAGTTAAAAACTCACCTCTTTTTGGTACGATTTTGGAAAAGATAAAAATCCCCTTACATCACATGATAGCTTCTCTATATTCAGTTCGATATCTAAAATCTCATGTTATATATGGTATGTATATCTATTCATAATGTATCTTATTAAGTACTAAAGACCTCTTTAACTTTTCAAAGCATTAATAAGTTGAGTGGTATTAGGTTTATTTTTCTTTTATACATGCAATAGTACTACTATTATTTACCGTAGTCATACATCATCAATTGTTAATATCAAAATCTTTTAACATGCAAATATAAGCTCTTCTTCTCTATGCATGCTGAGGGCAAGCTCAATTATAAAGTCATTCACTACCAGAAAAACACCCTACGGTGATAGGTAAAAATCGTCATCTAACCTCTAAGATGACGATTCCTGTAAGTATCATCTTTGCCACTGTCACAAACGGATGACGGTTCTGGAACCGTCACATGACCCGTCACACAAATGTCACAAAAGGATGATAGTTATTACCCGTCACACAAATGTCACACTACATGTGACGGTTTTTACCCGTCACACAATTGTCACTTATTCATTGTTCTTCCAACATTTTGTTTGTTTGTAAATTGTATTTCCAATTAAATTACAGAGAATGTTTGTAATTTACCGTCATTGCGTCATCGTTTTACATTTTTTTTACTGTATGTATTTCCAGATTTTGTTTATTAGTCTCCTAAATATGACATTGAGGAAATTTTGGAAACTTTGGGGAAGGATTCCGAGCTTGCGCCACTGAATTATACTTATTTTCCAAATCTTCCCACACATGACAAAATATGAGATTATGTTTTGGTATGTTGCAATATTGTTCTTTAAAATATTACGAGTATATTTTTGGTTCTAGACATTTATCTATTACTAATGTGTCGCTTTAATGATTTGTTACACCCCGTAAGTCCAGGACATGTAAAGGAGAATGTACGAAAGGAAACAAGACTTGGAAATCGGTACGAAAGGAAGAATTGTTTTTCCGACGGAAAATCTTCCAAACGTCGGTAAGGAAAAATGTTCGTTGTTGAGAATTGGATTCTCAAAAGGCATTATTTGTAAAGAATGGAACTTATTAACACTATGGAAATTTATTTTTTACGGATTTGGTCACGTGGGGCCCACCCGAGGAATTTTACATTTTTGTGGGGCCCACGAGGGTTACGGAATTTTATGGACGAATGAGAGGGCGACACGTGGCACCCCAACTAGTGGTCTTGGACGAAAATGTTAAGGGTAAAATGGTCATTTGACCTATGTAGATGATAAGTCTTGCAAGCTTGACATAATTGACTAGTCAACTTGCCACATAAGCTTGATCCTTGTGATAATCATCCTAGCCTCACATTTGTTAATATCTAAGCCTTCCAATATGTTATATACTAACTAGTAGCAAGACTAGCTCATTTTAACACTTAGAAAAATTAGAAACATTGTTGTTCTAGAACACCGCTTCCTGGTTCAAGCCCTCCCACACAAAAATTTTGTGATTTTGATCCATTAGCCACAAGACTTTAACCCAATGTCCCCAAGGGTATTATAAGGTTATCTCAATAGAAAGATTTGGAAAACGGAGTTTTCACGTTAGTCGCAAGGCGGAAACTATCGAGTTCTTCAACTTTGAAGTTGAACTTGAAGATGGGTTCTTCATAGGCCTCTAGGAGTGCTTGAGCGGATTGGAACCTAAGGAAAGGAGCTAAGAATTGCTAAGGCGCGACTTTGGATCTTGGAAATTTTAAGGCTTGAAAGGTATAAATTTTGTCGCTTTAGCAATTAAGCTTACTTATTGATTGTAGCTATGGTTATTAGCAAGCATGAGTTATATATTACGAAGTTTGATTATTATGTTGGCTATTGGAACCCTAATCCAAAACTAGCATGTTAGCCTTAAGAGTACATTTCAAGTTGATTATTCGTTTAAGTCGTCACATGTTGTATAAAGAAGGAAATTGTAGTTGTTGAAGTTGTTTACGACTAAATAACATGTTGACCTTAGAACTTGGAATTAGGAAGAATTGGAAAAGACCTTAGTATTGTTGGTTATAAGATCGCCGAGAATGGCTTGGAGTTTTAAGCTATTTTGTATGAATTGTGCGGAATTTTACACGTATTGTAAGGCGTGTAATCCCCTTTGTTTGGTTGTTGTTTGGAGCCTTAAATGTGGCTTGTTGGTTATTGTATTCGGCCTTGAAAAAGGTGGCAAAATAACTAGAAAAAAAGTAAGAGCTCCCCGAATTTCCGTAGAATTAGAGACTAAATACGTAGTATTATTCTACGTTAGAGACTCGAACATTGATAGTCTTGTTGTCACCCTTAAAGGTAGAAACTTCTACGCACGCGTATTCGGCTTAGGTGGATTTAGCGAAAAGGTATGTGAACTATCTCCTCTTCTAGCATGATTCCGTAAGATAAAGAAAGTAGGTTCTACTCCTAAAATGATCCATTCCTCGTTGTATTTGATTGCCTAAAATAGAATTTGTTCTATGTATTTCCTTGAGTGTACTTTGATGTTTGGATTGTAAGTTGTAGAATCCATTTTCTTGATGAAGTTTGGATTCTTAAAAGTGAAGGTATTTTTACTTAAAGTACATTTAGTCTTAAAAAGGAAGTGGTTTCCAAATCTTTTGGCTAGTGCCTTAGTTCTAAAACCTAAAGGTCATTATAGTGACTTTGGGGGAGTCAAAGGAGTGATTTACTTATTTGATTTAAAAGAGGAGAAATGAAATGATTTAAGAGAAGTAACTTGTGTTAAGGGTGAAGTTACTTGAGGTTTAAAAAGTAGAAGAAAACTTGTTTTCTAACTATTAAGAGACTTGGAGTATTTTTGAAAGTTAAGAACTTGATTTGTAAGTATGTGATACTTGGTTTTAATAGTATAAGTCTCTTGGTCATCAAGGAATGGATATGTCTAAAATCATAAAGGGTTATAACGGCTTTATGGGAAGTTGGTTATAACGGCTTTATGAAAGATTTAGAAAGTTGTCTATTTTGATAAAAGGGCATAAGTTGCCAAGATTGTGAAAATTTGGAGTTACTTGATTTCAAGACTTGAAATGAGTTTTCTAAAAGTGTAGTAACTTACTTTGAAAAATAGACACGCCTCGATACTACGGTGTTAGTATCTTGGGGCTTTACATAGAAAGCGAGTCTTTTATAAAAGAATGTACGTACGTAGTACGTTGGCTTGATAAATTGAGACTTTGTCTCAGTGTGCCTTGATACGTACTTTGGCTTGTTAAATGAGAATTTATTCTATTTGTGCCCTGATAAGTACTTTGGCTTGTTAAATGAGAATTTATTCTATTGTGCCCTGATAAGTACTTTGGCTTGTTAAATGAGAATTTATTCTAATTGTGCCCTGATAAGTACTTTGGCTTGTTAAATGAGAATTTATTCTATTTGTGCCCTGATAAGTACTTTGGCTTGGTTAATTGAGAACTTGCCTATATGTGCTGGTAATAGCCTTTGAGTGCAAGTATTATGTTTTAGTAAGTTGCGCGACTCTACGAGCGGTTGACCGCCTTGTTGTAAGTTACCGACGCATCGACGGTGATGTGGGATTCCACGTATGCTCGCATCTTGTAGTACTGGGTTAAATTCGGATTTTTATAGAAGACATGGTAGTGCTTATGTCTTGTTTGATGGTCGGTCGAGATAGGGTAAGAGTATAAGTGAGGGGTAAACCCCCAAGACGCTGTACCACCTTCTCCAGGGTAAGAGTA